>JASTWF010000031.1:776604-1976604 GCA_030390025.1 Squalus acanthias
GGAGATTGATCGGTGCCAATTGTGGGAGATTGATCGGTGCCAATTGTGGGAGATTGATCGGTGCCAATTGTGGGAGATTGAGCGGTGCCAATTGTGGGAGATTGACAGGTGCCAATTGTGGGAGATTGACAGGTGCCAATTGTGGGAGATTGACAGGTGCCAATTGTGGGAGATTGACAGGTGCCAATTGTGGGAGATTGACAGGTGCCAATTGTGGGAGATTGACAGGTGCCAATTGTGGGAGATTGACGGTGCCAATTGTGGAGATTGATCGGTGCCAATTGTGGGAGATTGACAGGTGCCAATTGTGGGAGATTGATCGGTGCCAATTGTGGGAGATTGACCGGTGCCAATTGTGGGAGATTGACAGGTGCCAATTGTGGGAGATTGACAGGTGCCAATTGTGGGAGATTGATCGGTGCCAATTGTGGGAGATTGATCGGTGCCAATTGTGGGAGATTGATCGGTGCCAATTGTGGGAGATTGACCGGTGCCAATTGTGGGAGATTGATCAGGTGCCAATTGTGGGAGATTGACAGGTGCCAATTGTGGGAGATTGATCGGTGCCAATTGTGGGAGATTGACGGTGCCAATTGTGGGAGATTGACAGGTGCCAATTGTGGGAGATTGATCGGTGCCAATTGTGGGAGATTGACAGGTGCCAATTGTGGGAGATTGATCGGTGCCAATTGTGGGAGATTGACCGGTGCCAATTGTGGAGATTGATCGGTGCCAATTGTGGGAGATTGATCGGTGCCAATTGTGGGAGATTGACAGGTGCCAATTGTGGGAGATTGACAGTGCCAATTGTGGGAGATTGACAGTGCCAATTGTGGGAGATTGATCGGTGCCAATTGTGGGAGATTGACCGGTGCAAATTGTGGGAGATTGACGGTGCCAATTGTGTGAGATTGAACGGTGCCAATTGTGGTGAGATTGATCAGTGCCAATTGTGGAGATTGAACGGTGCCAATTGTGGGAGATTGACAGGTGCCAATTGTGGGAGATTGAACGGTGCCAATTGTGTGAGATTGAACGGTGCCAATTGTGGGAGATTGAACGGTGCCAATTGTGGGAGATTGATCGGTGCCAATTGTGGAGATTGATCGGTGCCAATTGTGGGAGATTGACAGGTGCCAATTGTGGGAGATTGAGCGGTGCCAATTGTGGTAGATTGATCGGTGCCAATTGTGGGAGATTGACAGGTGCCAATTGTGGGAGATTGACAGGTGCCAATGTGGGAGATTGACCGGTGCCAATTGTGGAGATTGATCGGTGCCAATTGTGCGAGATTGACGGTGCCAATTGTGGGAGATTGAACGGTGCCAATTGTGCGGAGATTGACAGGTGCAATTGTGGGAGATTGACCGGTGCCAATTGTGGGAGATTGACGGTGCCAATTGTGGAGATTGACAGGTGCCAATTGTGGGAGATTGACCGGTGCCAATTGTGGAGAATTGATCGGTGCCAATTGTGGGAGATTGAGCGGTGCCAATTGTGGGAGATTGATCCGGTGCCAATTGGTGGGAGATTGAACGGTGCCAACTGTGGGAGATGACTGGTGCCAATTGTGGGAGATTGATCGGTGCAATGTGGGAGATTGACCGTGCCAATTGTGGGAGATTGACAGGTGCCAATTGTGGAGATTGACAGGTGCCAATTGTGGAGATTGATCGGTGCCAATTGTGGGAGATTGATCGGTGCCAATTGTGGGAGATTGACAGGTGCCAATTGTGGGAGATTGACAGGTGCCAATTGTGGGAGATTGATCGGTGCCAATTGTGGAGATTGATCGGTGCCAATTGTGGGAGATTGATCGGTGCCAATTGTGGGAGATTGACCGGTGCCAATTGTGGGAGATTGATCGGTGCCAATTGTGGGAGATTGACAGGTGCCAATTGTGGGAGATTGACAGGTGCCAATTGTGGAGATTGATCGGTGCCAATGGTGGGAGATGACCGGTGCCAATTGTGGGAGATTGATCGGTGCCAATTGTGGGAGATTGACGGTGCCAATTGTGGGAGATTGACCGGTGCCAATTGTGGGAGATTGACCGGTGCCAATTGTGGGAGATTGACAGGTGCCAATTGTGGGAGATTGACCGGTGCCAATTGTGGGAGATTGACAGGTGCCAATTGTGGGAGATTGATCGGTGCCAATTGTGGGAGATTGACAGGTGCCAATTGTGGGCGATTGATCAGGTGCCAATTGTGGGAGATTGACAGGTGCAATTGTGGGAGATTGATCGGTGCCAATTGTGGGAGATTGATCGGTGCCAATTGTGTGAGATTGATCGTGCCAATTGTGGGAGATTGATCGGTGCCAATTGTGGGAGATTGATCAGGTGCCAATTGTGGGAGATTGACAGGTGCCAATTGTGGGAGATTGATCGGTGCCAATTCTGGGAGATTGATCAGGTGCCAATTGTGGAATTGATCGGTGCCAATTGTGGGAGATTGATCGGTGCCAATTGTGGGAGATTGATCGGTGCCAATTGTGGTAGATTGATCGGTGCCAATTGTGGGAGATTGACAGGTGCCAATTGTGGTAGAGTGACAGGTGCCAATTGTGGAGATTGACAGGTGCCAATTGTGGAGATTGATCAGTGCCAATTGTGGGAGATTGACAGTGCCAATTGTGGAGATTGACAGGTGCCAATTGTGGGAGATTGACCGGTGCCAATTGTGTGAGATTGAACGGTGCCAATTGTGGGAGATTGACGGTGCCAATTGTGGGAGATTGATCGGTGCCAATTGTGGGAGATTGATCGGTGCCAATTGTGGGAGATTGACAGGTGCCAATTGTGGGAGATTGACAGGTGCCAATTGTGGGAGATTGATCGGTGCCAATTGTGGGAGATTGACAGGTGCCAATTGTGGGAGATTGACAGGTGCCAATTGTGGGAGATTGACTGGTGCCAATTGTGGGAGATTGATCGGTGCCAATTGTGGGAGATTGACCGGTGCCAATTGTGGGAGATTGACGGTGCCAATTGTGGGAGATTGACAGGTGCCAATTGTGGGAGATTGACAGGTGCCAATTGTGGGAGATTGACAGGTGCCAATTGTGGGAGATTGACAGGTGCCAATTGTGGGAGATTGATCGGTGCCAATTGTGGGAGATTGATCGGTGCCAATTGTGGGAGATTGATCGGTGCCAATTGTGGAGATTGACGGTGCCAATTGTGGGAGATTGAACGGTGCCAATTGTGGGAGATTGACTCGGTGCCAATTGTGGAGATTGACCGGTGCCAATTGTGGGAGATTGACCGGTGCCAATTGTGGGAGATTGACCGGTGCCAATTGTGGGAGATTGACAGGTGCCAATTGTGGGAGATTGATCGGTGCCAATTGTGTGAGATTGATCGGTGCCAATTGTGGAGATTGACGGTGCCAATTGTGGGAGATTGACAGGTGCCAATTGTGGGAGATTGACAGGTGCCAATTGTGGGAGATTGATCGGTGCCAATTGTGGGAGATTGATCGGTGCCAATTGTGGAGATTGATCGGTGCCAATTGTGGGAGATTGACCGGTGCCAATTGTGGGAGATTGATCGGTGCCAATTGTGGGAGATTGACAGGTGCCAATTGTGGGAGATTGACAGGTGCCAATTGTGGGAGATTGATCGGTGCCAATTGTGGGAGATTGACCGGTGCCAATTGTGGGAGATTGACGGTGCCAATTGTGGGAGATTGACTGGTGCCAATTGTGGGAGATTGACCGGCTGCCAATTGTGGGAGATTGACCGCCATTGCAAATTGTGGCTGATATTGACCGGTGCCAATTGTGGGAGATTGACAGGTGCAATTGTGGAGATTGAGGTCAGGTACAGAATTGGGAGATTGATCGGTGCCAATTGTGGGAGATTGACAGGTGCCAATTGTGGGAGATTGACAGGTGCCAATTGTGGGAGATTGATCGGTGCCAATTGTGGAGATTGATCGTTCCAATTGTGGGAGATTGACTTGGCGCCAATTGTAGAGATTGACCGGTGCCAATTGTGGGAGATTGATCGGTGCCAATTGTGGGAGATTGACAGGTGCCAATTGTGGGAGATTGATCGGTGCCAAATTGTGGGAGATTGACCTGTGCCAATTGTGGTAGATTGATCCGGTTGCCAATTTGTGGGAGATTGATCGGTGCAAATTGTGGGAGATTGACAGGTGCCAATTGTGGGAGATTGACAGGTGCCAATTGTGGCGAGATTGACAGGTGCCAATTGTGGGAGATTGATCGGTGCCAATTGTGGGAGATTGACCGGTGCCAATTGTGGGAGATTGACGGTGCCAATTGTGGGAGATTGTCCGGTGCCAATTGTGTGAGATTGAACGGTGCCAATTGTGTGAGATTGAACGGTGCCAATTGTGTGAGATTGATCGGTGCCAATTGTGTGAGATTGATCGGTGCCAATTGTGGGAGATTGACAGGTGCCAATTGTGGGAGATTGAACGGTGCCAATTGTGTGAGATTGATCGGTGCCAATTGTGGGAGATTGACAGGTGCCAATTGTGGGAGATTGACAGGTGCCAATTGTGGGAGATTGACAGGTGCCAATTGTGGGAGATTGATCGTGCCAATTGTGCGAGATTGATCGGTGCCAATTGTGTGAGATTGATCGGTGCCAATTGTGGTAGATTGACAGATGCTAATTGTGGGAGATTGACAGGTGCCAATTGTGGGAGATTGACAGGTGCCAATTGTGGGAGATTGACAGGTGCCAATTGTGGGAGATTGATCGGTGCCAATTGTGGGAGATTGATCGGTGCCAATTGTGGGAGATTGATCGGTGCCAATTGTGGGAGATTGACCGGTGCCAATTGTGGGAGATTGACGGTGCCAACTGTGGAGATTGACCGGTGCCAATTGTGGAGATTGAACGGTGCCAATTGTGGGAGATTGACTGGTGCCAATTGTGGGAGATTGACCGGTGCCAATTGTGGGAGATTGACCGCTGCCAATTGTGGGAGATTGACCGGTGCCAATTGTGGGAGATTGACAGGTGCCAATTGTGGGAGATTGATCGGTGCCAATTGTGGGAGATTGATCGGTGCCAATTGTGGGAGATTGACAGGTGCCAATTGTGGGAGATTGACAGGTGCCAATTGTGGGAGATTGATCGGTGCCAATTGTGGGAGATTGATCGGTGCCAATTGTGGGAGATTGATCGGTGCCAATTGTGGAGATTGACCGGTGCCAATTGTGGGAGATTGATCGGTGCCAATTGTGGGAGATTGACAGGTGCCAATTGTGGGAGATTGACAGGTGCCAATTGTGGGAGATTGACAGGTGCCAATTGTGGGAGATTGATCGGTGCCAATTGTGGGAGATTGATCGGTGCCAATTGTGGGAGATTGACAGGTGCCAATTGTGGGAGATTGACAGGTGCCAATTGTGGAGATTGACAGGTGCCAATTGTGGGAGATTGATCGGTGCCAATTGTGGGAGATTGACCGGTGCCAATTGTGGGAGATTGACCGGTGCCAATTGTGGGAGATTGATCGGTGCCAATTGTGTGAGATTGAACGGTGCCAATTGTGTGAGATTGAACGGTGCCAATTGTGTGAGATTGATCGGTGCCAATTGTGGGAGATTGATCGGTGCCAATTGTGGGAGATTGACCGGTGCCAATTGTGGGAGATTGAACGGTGCCAATTGTGGGAGATTGATCGGTGCCAATTGTGGAGATTGACAGGTGCCAATTGTGGGAGATTGACAGGTGCCAATTGTGGGAGATTGACCGTGCCAATTGTGGGAGATTGACCGGTGCCAATTGTGGGAGATTGACAGGTGCCAATTGTGGGAGATTGATCGGTGCCAATTGTGGGAGATTGATCGGTGCCAATTGTGGGAGATTGACAGGTGCCAATTGTGGGAGATTGACAGGTGCCAATTGTGGGAGATTGATCGGTGCCAATTGTGGGAGATTGATCGGTGCCAATTGTGGGAGATTGATCGGTGCCAATTGTGGGAGATTGACCGGTGCCAATTGTGGGAGATTGATCGGTGCCAATTGTGGGAGATTGACAGGTGCCAATTGTGGGAGATTGATCGGTGCCAATTGTGGGAGATTGACCGGTGCCAATTGTGGGAGATTGATCGGTGCCAATTGTGGGAGATTGATCGGTGCCAATTGTGGGAGATTGACAGGTGCCAATTGTGGGAGATTGACAGGTGCCAATTGTGCGAGATTGACAGGTGCCAATTGTGGGAGATTGATCGGTGCCAATTGTGGGAGATTGACCGGTGCCAATTGTGGGAGATTGACCGGTGCCAATTGTGGGAGATTGTCCGGTGCCAATTGTGTGAGATTGAACGGTGCCAATTGTGTGAGATTGAACGGTGCCAATTGTGTGAGATTGATCGGTGCCAATTGTGTGAGATTGATCGGTGCCAATTGTGGGAGATTGACAGGTGCCAATTGTGGGAGATTGAACGGTGCCAATTGTGTGAGATTGATCGGTGCCAATTGTCGGAGATTGACAGGTGCCAATTGTGGGAGATTGACAGGTGCCAATTGTGGGAGATTGAATGGTGCCAATTGTGGGAGATTGATCGATGCCAATTGTGCGAGATTGATCGGTGCCAATTGTGTGAGATTGATCGGTGCCAATTGTGGTAAATTGACAGATGCTAATTGTGGGAGATTGACAGGTGCCAATTGTGGGAGATTGACAGGTGCCAATTGTGGGAGATTGACAGGTGCCAATTGTGGGAGATTGATTGGTGCCAATTGTGCGAAATTGATCGGTGCCAATTGTGGGAGATTGATCGATGCCAACTGTGGTAGATTGACCGGTGCCAATTGTGGGAGATTGAACGGTGCCAATTGTGGGAGATTGACTGGTGCCAATTGTGGGAGATTGACCGCTGCCAATTGTGGGAGATTGACCGGTGCCAATTGTGGGAGATTGATCGGTGCCAATTGTGGGAGATTGATCGGTGCCAATTGTGGGAGATTGATCGGTGCCAATTGTGGGAGATTGACAGGTGCCAATTGTGGGAGATTGACAGGTGCCAATTGTGGGAGATTGATCGGTGCCAATTGTGGGAGATTGATCGGTGCCAATTGTGGGAGATTGATCGGTGCCAATTGTGGGAGATTGACCGGTGCCAATTGTGGGAGATTGACGGTGCCAATTGTGGGAGATTGACAGGTGCCAATTGTGGGAGATTGACAGGTGCCAATTGTGGGAGATTGACAGGTGCCAATTGTGGGAGATTGACAGGTGCCAATTGTGGGAGATTGATCGGTGCCAATTGTGGGAGATTGACAGGTGCCAATTGTGGGAGATTGATCGGTGCCAATTGTGGGAGATTGATCGGTGCAAATTGTGGGAGATTGACAGGTGCCAATTGTGGGAGATTGACAGGTGCCAATTGTGCGAGATTGACAGGTGCCAATTGTGGGAGATTGATCGGTGCCAATTGTGGGAGATTGACCGGTGCCAATTGTGGGAGATTGACCGGTGCCAATTGTGGGAGATTGACCGGTGCCAATTGTGGGAGATTGTCCGGTGCCAATTGTGGGAGATTGACAGGTGCCAATTGTGGGAGATTGACAGGTGCCAATTGTGGGAGATTGACAGGTGCCAATTGTGGGAGATTGACAGGTGCCAATTGTGGGAGATTGACAGGTGCCAATTGTGGGAGATTGACCGGAGCCAATTGTGGCAGATTGACAGGTGCCAATTGTGGGAGATTGACAGGTGCCAATTGTGGGAGATTGACAGGTGCCAATTGTGGGAGGTTGATCGGTGCCAATTGTGGTCGAGTGACAGATGCCAATTGTGGGAGATTGATCGGTGCCAATTGTGGGAGATTGACAGGTGCCAATTGTGGGAGATTAAACGGTGCCAATTGTGCGAGGGGTGGGGGTGGAGGTTCGGGGCCAGATGTTTGGCTGCTGGGTGTGGGGGTGAAGGATCGAGGCCAGATGCTTGGGTGCTGGGTGTGGGGTTGAATGATCGGGGCCAGGTGTTTGGGTGCTGGTTGTGGGGGTGAATGATCGGGCCAGATGTTTGCGTGCTGTGTGTTCGGGGGAAGGATCGGGGCCACTTGTTTGGGTGCTGGGTGGGGTGCAAGGTTCAGGGACCGGAGCATTGGGTGCTGGGGGCGGGGGGGTGCAAGGATTGGGGCCAGATGTTTGGGTGCTGGGGGTGGGGGGTAGGATCGGGCCCAGATGTTTGGTTGCTGGGTGTGGGGGGGTAGGATCGGGCCCAGATGTTTGGGTGCTGGGGGTGTGGGGGAAAGAAACGGGGCCAGATGTTTGGGTGTGGGGGAAAGGATCGGGGCCAGATGTTTTGGTGCTGGGGTGGGTGTGGTAGGAACGGGGCCACATGTTTGGGTGCTGGGGTTTGGGTAGGATCGGGGCCAGATGATTGGGTGCTGGGGTTGGGGGCTAATGATCGGGGCCAGATGTTTGGGTGCTGGGGGTGTGGGGGAAAGGATCGGTGCCAGATGTTTAGGTGCTGGGGTGGGGGTGGAAGGATCGGGCCAGATGTGTTTGTGCTGGGTTGCGGGGGTGGGGGTTGTATGATCGGGGCCAGATGTTTGGGTGCTGGGTGTGGAGGGGAAAGATCGGGGCCAGACTTTGGGTGCTGGGGTAGGGGGGAAGGATCGGGGCCAGATGTTTGGGTGCTGGGGGTGTGGGGGAGAAGGATCGGGGCCAGATGTTTGGGTGCTGGGTGTGGGTGAAGGATCGGGGCCAGATGTTTGGGTGCTGGGTGTGGGTGGGGAAGGATCGGGGCCAGATGTTTGGGTGCTGGGAGTGGGGGGCGAAGGATCAGGGCCAGATGTTTGGGTGCTGGGTGTGGGGGGGGGAAGGATCTGGGCCAGATGTTTTGGTGCTGGGTGTGGTGGGGGGGAAGGATCGGGGCCAGATGTTTTGGTGCTGGGTGTGGTGGGGGGGAAGGATCGAGGCCAGATGTTTGGGTGCTGGGAGTGGGGGGGATGGATCGAGGCCAGATGTTTGGGTGCTGAGTGTGGGATGGGGTCGGGTGAAGAATCGGGGCCAGATGTTTGGGTGCTGGGGGTGCGGTGGGGGGGTGAGGATTGGGCCGGAGCATCGGGGCGGAGTGGTTTGGGGCTGGGGGGGTGTGGTGGGGGGGTGGTGGAATCGGAGGCCTCGAGGTGGGATTGGAGCCTCGTGCCGGGATCGGATTCCTCGTGTGTGTGGTCTCCCATCACGGAGGGTGGGTGATCCAGGGACGCTGGAACAGCTTTTACCTCCTGGATTCAGCAGTCCTCGCCTTACTTTAGCTGGCGAGTTCCCTGTGGCCTGAGAAACTTGACCAGTCAGAGTTAAATTTGAAATGGTGTTTCAATCTGAGGCACGCCAGCCTCATTATAATATTTAAATGTCCACCCGTCTCCTGGGAGCGGGTTGGCTGCAATCCCCTCGGTCCCGCCTCCGTTAAAACCAGAAGTGAGCGGGATGGAGGTCTGTTGGGGTCGGGATTCAGTTTTTTAACAATTTAACCTCCCAACAGACCCCAACCCAATCATTGTTTGGGATTAAAATTCCCCGCAAATTCTATTTTGAAGAAATTTCTGATGGAATTATCATCGGCAACAATCTTCAATCTTTCTTATTGTAAAATTCGTTTTTGAATAAAAGAAGATTTTATTGGAGGAACTGTCTGCCTTTATTTTACAAATAGGATTTATTTATTAAGGAAACCCTTTTAAGTTTCCTTTCCTCCCTTACTGTGTGTTTTTCCCTTTAGATCCGAGCACACAACCCATCCCATTGACCAACCGAGATGAAATGTGGACAACCTGCTCCCTGGTCTGGGGCAGTGCCATTTTACAGTGACCTACGCTGTCTCACCCTCCCATTTTACTCCCTGTGGGGAAGGGTCTATCTCCTGCCTGATCCCCTCCCTCCCCCGACAGCCCAGTGGAGATTGAGGACTCGCTGTGGGCACAAACCCACCGCCCACCACTCCTTGGTGCAGTTTGTTGAAGCACCAACATGTTCACCCACCTGTCTCAGTGACTTCTTTCTGATCCTCAGTTTGTGAAGCAGAGTCCACAAAGAACCACGTGTACTTCAAAACCTAATACACATCTGCAAGGAGCTGGTGGGTTGTGTGGGGAGAACTGTCATGTTTATTCTCAATCGGAATCCAAAATGGCTGCAAGCCTTCCCTTGCCAGATTTCTGCTTTTCGCAGTTTTTACAGTGTAATCTAACTTTCCACTAATACCCTTCATAGATAAGCTGACTCTGTGTTTTCCTGATCATCAACTATTGATTATCACTCAATGAATTTACGTTAGAATCGTCCATCCTTCAGTCTGGGTGTCAGTCTGCCTGCATCAGTGGCACCGAATTGTGTCTATTGGCGTCCACCATGACACCAGCTAAAGAAACGAGCTGAAACTAAATGACATCATCACTCAGAGTTCCCGAGTGTGTTTCTAGCCCCGACATTTTGGCTCTCCCATCCTGGCTCTGCGTCTCGCCCAGTGACAGCGCAGGTCATAAGAACATAAGAATTGGGAGCAGGAGTGGGCCAAACGGCCCCTCGAGCCTGCTCCACCATTCAATAAGATCACGGCTGATCTTCGACCTCAACTCCACTTTCTCACCCCATCCCCATATCCCTTGATTCCCCGAGAGATCAAAAATCTATCGATCTCAGCCTTGGATATATTAAACGATTCAGCATCCATAACCGTTTGAACAATCCCAACAGTGACCAAATGGAGTTTTCAATGTCTCCTGGGTACTGAAGTAAACTTAATTGCAATGATGAGGAAGGTCTAGTTGATCCTGAAGTATGCATGCAAACAAAAGTAGTGTGTCTTGAGGCCAGAAGGACGGTCAATTATGTCCCAAATCATAGCAGAACGATGAAAGACCCCCAACCAACAGTCCAATGTATCTCAGAAAGGTAAATTCCATTTTCAGTTTTCTCCCATTACTTCAAGATGGTTCCTGCATAAAGCAAGGAAAGACTTGCATCTGTGCTGGGGCCCCAACTATTCACTATATTTATTCATGACTTAGATAACACAACAGACAGCCATATATCCAAGTTTGCCGATGACACAAAGATTGGATCCAAGAGGTAGGTATAAAGCCTCCAGGATCCAGCAGTCCCCGCCTTGCTGTAACTGCTGGGTTTCACGAATTGTGTGAAACCCGTCCACATGCAGTTTAAAAATAAAATGGAGGTGAAAAAAAAAGGCTTCCCGGCTTATTATAATATTTAAATTGACGTCATGTCCCCTGGGAGCGGGATGGTCGCCCGCCCCATCCCACCCCCGGCCCGCCTCCATTAAAACCGGAAGTGTCGGTTTGGCAGAGGAATCTGGCAGGGAATCCCATTTTTTAAAATTTAGCTACTCCACGTTCCAAACCCACCCATTTAAGGTTAAAATTCACTCCGTCAAACTAAACACTCTGGGTGAGAGCTGCGGTGACTGATGGGGCATTGTGTGTGGGTCACAGATTGTTCACAGGTTTATTGGCTAGAAAGTGCGGGGGTGGGGAGTCACCTTTAACATTACCAAGTGAATAGTGACAGTGTCATGACTTCCGGATTTCGTCCAGTCCAATGATGTCACCTGCCACACACGTGCCGGGCTTTCCGAGAAATCAACTCACTGATGTTCCTGATCAAGAGCGTGATCCAGATCTAGAGGGGAGGAGAGGGAGAACGTGGTGCAGGTGTAAAGGGGGTGGGGCTGGGGATGGAAGAACGTGATCCATGTCTAACAGGAGCTTAAAGGGAGCTGAGCGGCGATTTCAAAACAACAAAAACAAGGAGTGACATCACAGGACAGCAGGTAGGTGATTGGTTGGTGGGTAGTACAGCTCTTTTTCTCTCCAGGTTAGGTAAGTGGATTAAATTCAGAACTGGGAGAGTATTAACTACTACAACTTTATTCAATTCATAACTTCAACTAAATTAACTCATTCAAACTAAAAATTAAAACTAAAAATAATCATTTGAATAAAAACAAACTAATGATGTAAATATAATAAGGTTGATGGAGATGGCAGTGCAGGTGGTGTGTCGTAACTGCAGCATGTGGAAGTTGGTGGAGACCAACGAGATCCTGAGCAACCACATCTGCGGTAAGTGCCTGCAGCTCGAGGAACTTCAGCTCAGAGTTGATGAGCTGGAGTCCGAGCTGCAGACACTGTGATGCATCAGGGAGTGGGAAGAGTTACCTGGACACTTTGTTCCAGGAGGCAGTCACACCCCTTAGGTTATGCAGTACCTTAGAGTTAATCAATGGTCAGGGACAGGAGGGTGTGACTGCGAGTCAGGAAGGTATGGGGACCCAGGATATAGTGCTGGAGGAGCCTCAGCCCTTGACCTTGTCCAACAGGTACGAGATATTTGCTACCTGTATGAATGAGAACCAGGACTGACCACGGCACCATGGTACAGGGGGCCATTCAAGTGGGGGGGAGTGAAAAGGAATGTGGTAGTGGTATGCGACAGTATAGTCAGGGGGATAGATACTGTTCTCTGCAGCCGCGACAAGGAATACTGAAGGCTGTGTGGCCTGCCCGGTGCCAGGGTTAAGGATATCTCCTCGAGGCTGGAGAAGAACTTGGAGTGGGAGGGGGAGGATCCAGTTGTCGTGGCCCATGTAGGAACCAACAACATAGGTAGAACTAAGAACGAGGTTCTGCAGAGGGAGTGCATGGATTGAGGATTGGTTAACAGACAGAAAACAGAGAGTAGGAATAAACGGGTCATTTTCGGGTTGGCAGGCTATAACTCGTGGGGTACCGGCAAGGATCAGTGCTGGGCCTCAGCTATTCTCAATCTACATCAATGATTTGCATGAGGGGACCAAATGTAACATATCCAGGTTTTCTGATGATACAAAGCTGGGTGGGAATGTAAGTTGTGAGGAGGATGCAAGAAGGCTTCAAGGGGATATAGACAAGCTAAGTGAGTGGGCAAGAACATGGCAAATGCAATATAATGTGGAGAAATGTGAACTTATCCACTTTGGTCGGAAAAATAGAAAAGCAGAGATTCAGAAATGTTGGTGTTCAGTGTCCTTGTACACGAATCACTAAAAGTTAACATGCAGGTACCGCAAGCAATTAGGATAGCAAATGGTGTATGTTGGCCTTTATTGCAAGAGGATTTGAGTAGAAGAGAAAAGACATCTTACTGCAATTATATAGGGCCCTGGTGAGACCACACTTGGTGTATTGTGTATAGTTTTGGTCTCCTTACTAAGGAAGGATATACTTGCCATAGAGGGAGTGCAACGAAGGTTCACCAGACTGGTCCCTGGGATGGGGGGATTGTCCTATGAGGACAGATTGAGTAGACTAGGCCTATATTCTCTAGAGTTTAGAAGAATGAGAGGTGATCTCATTGAAACATACAACATTCTTACAGGGCTTGACAGGGTAGATGCAGGGAGGATGTTTCCCGGGCTGGGGAGTCTCGAACCAGGCGTCAAAGTCTCAGAATAAGGGGTCGGCCATTTAGGACTGAGATGAGGAGAAATTTCTTCACTCAGAGGGTGGTGAATCTTTGGAATTCTCTGCCCCAGAGGGCTGTGGAGGCTCAGTCGTTGAGTATATTCAAGACAGAGATCGATAGATTTTTGAATATTAAGGGAATCAAGGGATATGGGGATAGTGCAGGAAAGTGGAGATGAGGTAGAATATCAGTCATGATCTTATTGAATGGTGGAGCAGGCTCAAAGGGCCAAATGGCCAACTCCTGCTCCTATTTTTTGTGTACTTATCTTCTTAAAGACTGTTTTAAAATCTTGACAATGAGTGATTGTGAAATCTGGAGCCCCAGTGGGTTTACAGTAGCACTGTGAGCAGATATTGCACTGGTTATTTGGGAGTTCAGACAGGCTCTCCTGCCTGTGGATGGATTCACAATAAACGGATGCACAGTGACTCCGTGAAATATCTATGGACTCCCACTGAGTGTGTGGATTCATCACCTGAATATGGAATGATCTCTTAGACTATCAGTGTGTGCATTATCTTAATTGCACAATTACTTCATAAAATATTTTGCCGATGTACTGTTAGAGATTAAGATTGAGGGATAGTAAGTGAAACCATTTTACACAAAATCATTACTTATATTCTATACTATATTCCATTGGGCCGAAAATTGATCCCGGGACGCGAGAGTACGCACTGCGTACTCTCGCGTATTCCCACTCCAATTGCCGGTTTTCTGCATGCCCTGCGCATGCGCTGAAAACCGGCAATTGCTCTTCTGAAAAGGGGGCGGGGCCTGGGTGCATCGCGTGCGCGCTACAGGCTGCGCGCACGCTGTGCACTTCATGCTTTGGACGTGCAGGTAAGTAGGGAAGATTTTGGAAATGTAAAAAGGAGGAGTAAGACCCGCTTTTAAGAAGGTAAGTAGTGAATTAAGTATTTTTTTGAATTTTTTTTTACAGGTATATCTTTTTTAGAGACTTTAAAGACAGGTAAGTTTATTTTTATAACTTTTTAAAAGATTTTACATTTTTTCAAAAATTTAATTTTTTATTTAAAATGGTTAATTTAATTAACTATACTTATTTTATTAATGTGATGGGTTTTTTTTTTAATTTAATTGAGGTTTAGCTGTTATTTTGGGGGGGTGTAAGATTCATAGATTTCACAGCCATGCTGTGAGACTTATGAATGGAAGATGGTGTGCTGCCATTGGCTCTAACTGAGTCACGTGATCCCACAGCTCGCACGAATTCACTACGCCGCTGGGATACGCAAGCCCAGCACAGCTGATGTCTGGAACATCAAGTTCGTGCGAGCTGGATCTGAAAAAGCATAAGCGAGGTGAGACATCGCGGGGAAGGCTTACCCCCGCGGGAACAGAGTGAGATCAATTTCTGGGCCACTTATTTCTGCAGTTAGAAAAAAATTGCAAGACTGTGCAAAATGGTGACAGTTTATCTGTACAAAAGGTTACACAGAATTACATATAATTGGACAGCACAGTAATAGGCCCAATTGGTCTGTGCCAGAGTTTATTCTCCACACGAGCCTCCTCCCACCTTACTTTCATAATATGAATGAATTTTACATTCAGTTTGAGGGAGAGAAGCGTGGCTCAAAGACTAGTATTTTAAACTTAAATAAGGGCAATTATGAGGGCATGAAAGCAGAGCTACCTAAAGTGAACGGCAAATTAGGTTAAGGGATAGGTCAATAGAGTTGCAGTGGCAGACATTTAAGGGGATATTTCAGAATACACAGAATATATACATTCCAACGAGAAAGACAAATTCCAAGGGGAGGACCCACCATCCGTGGTTAACTAAAAAAAGTTATAGATAGTATCAAACTTAAAGAAAAAGCATATCATTGCGTAAAGATGGGTGGCAGGTCAGAAGATTGGACAGAATGTAAAAAATAGCAAAGAATGACTAAAAGATTAATAAGGAGAGAAAAATTAGAGTACGAGAGAAAGCGAGCTAGAAATATAAAAACAGATAGTGAGAGTTTCTATACATATTTAAAAAAGAAAAGAGTTAACAAAGTGAGCGTTGGTCCTATAGAAAGTGAGTCTGGGGAATTAATAATGGAAAATAAGGAGATGGTAGTCGAATTGAACAGGTATTTTGCATCGGTCTTCACTATAGAGGATACAAGTAACATCCCAGAAATAGCTGTAAATCAGGAAATGGAAGGGAGGGAGGAACTCAAGAAAATTACAATCATCAGGGAAGTGGTACTGAGCAAATTGTCAGAGCTGCGGGTTGACAAGTCCCCAGGTCCTGATGGACTTCATCCTAGGGTCTTAAAAGAAGTGGCTAGTGAGATAGTTGATGCATTGGTTTTAATTTTCCAAACTTCCCTAGATTCGGGGAAGGTACCATTAGATTGAAAAATAGCGAATGTAACGCCTTTATTCAAAAAGGGAGGGAGACAGAAAGCAGGTAACTACAGGCCAGTTAGCTTAACGTCTGTCATAGGGAAGATGTTAGAAGCTATTATTAAAACGTTATAGCAGGGCACTTAGAAAAGTTCAAGGTAATCAGGCAGAGTCAACATGGTTTTGTGAAAGGGAAATCATGTTTAACCAATTTATTGGAGTTCTTTGAAGAAGTAACAAGTGCTGTGGATAAAGGGGAACCGGATGATGTACTGTACTTAGATTTCCAGAAGGCATTTGATAAGGTGCCACATCAAAGGTTATTACATAGAAACATAGAAGATAGGAGCAGGAGTAGGCCATTCAGCCCCTCGAGCCTGCTCCGCCATTCAATGAGGTCATGGCTGA
Source organism: Squalus acanthias (assembly GCA_030390025.1). Taxonomy (NCBI): domain Eukaryota; kingdom Metazoa; phylum Chordata; class Chondrichthyes; order Squaliformes; family Squalidae; genus Squalus; species Squalus acanthias. The sequence continues at coordinate 792,848 of JASTWF010000031.1, forward strand.
TCATCCAAATTCAGTACCCTGTCCCTGCCTTCTCTCCATATCCCTTGATCCCTTTAGTTTTAAGAAATACATCTAACTCCTTCTTGAATATATTTAATGAATTGGCCTCTACTGCCTTCTGTGGTAGAGAATTCCACAGGTTCACCACTCTCTGGGTGAAGAAATTCCTCCTCATCTCAGTCCTAAATGGCTTACCCCTTATCCTTAGACTGTGACCCCTGGTTCTGGACTCCCCGGCCATCGGGAACATCCTTCCCGCATCTAGTCTGTCTAGTCCTGTTAGAATTTTATAAGTTTCAATGAGATCCCCTCCCATTCTTCTAAACTCATCCGACGCTTCAACAAAAAACTTTTCTTCTTCCTTTCCGATGTCAAGGATCGCAAGCTTCAACAACTCTCGGACACTAACGCCCCTCCGGAACCTTCTTCCCCTTCACTTTCCTCTGACCCCCCTTCTCCCAATCTCACCCCCTGCCGCGTTTTCACTATCCCCTCTGACCTTCCCCTCTCTGACTCCGAACGATCAGTCCTCAGCAAAGGCCTGACCTTCATCCCCTTACGCCCCCATCTCAATGAATTTCGAACTCGGCACGATGCTGAGCTCTTTTTCCGCCGCCTCCGTCTCCGTGCCCACTTCTCTGGCCAGGAGTCTTCCCCCCGCACGGCTGACCCTTTCTCCCGCTTTCAGAATTCTCGTTCCACCTGGACACCTCCCTCTGGCCTCTTACCCTCTCTAGATCTTTTCATTGCTAACTGCCGCCGTGACATCGGCCAGCTCAATTTCTCTGCTCCCCTCACTCACTCCAACCTACCTCCCTCTGAACTTGCAGCACTCCATTCTCTCCGATCCAACCCTGACATTGTCATTAAACCTGCTGACAAGGGTGGCGCTGTTGTTGTTTGGCGAACCGACCTCTACCTAGCGGAAGTTGAACGCCAACTCTCTGACACCTCCTCCTACCTCCACCTGGACCATGACCCCACTACTGAACATCAAGCCACCGTGTCCAAGACCGTCACTGACCTCATCTCCTCTGGAGATCTTCCCCCCACGGCCGCCAACCTCATAGTTCCCCAACCGCGCACAGCCCGCTTCTACCTCCTTCCCAAGATCCACAAACAGGACTGCCCCGGTAGGCCCATCGTTTCAGCCTGTTCTTGCCCCACGGAACTTATCTCTTCCTATCTCGACTCTATTTTTTCTCCCCTTGTCCAGTCTCTTCCCACCTACATCCGCGACTCTTCCGATGCCCTCCGCCATTTTAACAGTTTCCAGTTTCCCGGCCCCAACCGTCTCCTCTTCACTATGGACGTACAATCCCTCTACACCTCCATTCCCCACCAGGATGGCCTGAGGGCGCTCCGCTTCTTCCTTGAACAGAGGCCCAACCAGTCCCCATCCACCACCATCCTCCTCCGCCTGGCTGAACTTGTTCTCACATTGAACAACTTCTCCTTTGACTCTACCCATTTCCTCCAAATTAAAGGTGTTGCTATGGGTACCCGCATGGGTCCTAGCTATGCCTGCCTTTTCGTGGGATATGTGGAACACTCTTTGTTCCAGTCCTACTCGGGTCCCCTCCCTCACCTCTTTTTCCGGTACATTGATGACTGTATCGGTGCCGTCTCCTGCTCTCGCCCTGAACTAGAACATTTCATTCACTATGCTTCCAATTTCCACCCTTCCCTCACCTTCACATGGTCCATCTCCGACTCTTCCCTTCCCTTCCTCGACTTCTCCATCTCCATCTCTGGGGATAGGTTATTGACTAACATTCACTACAAGCCCACTGACTCCCACAGCTACCTGGACTTCACTTCCTCCCACCCCGCCTCCTGTAAGGACTCTATTCCATTCTCCCAGTTTCTCCGTCTCCGCCGCATCTGCTCTGATGATGCCACCTTCCATACCAGTGCTTCCGACATGTCTTCCTTTTTCCTCAACCGAGGATTCCCCTCTACCGTGGTCGACACGGCCCTCGACCGTGTCCGTTCTATCTCCCGCACTTCTGCCCTCACCCCTGCCCCTCCCTCCCGGAACCACGATAGGGTTCCCCTTGTCCTCACCTTTCACCCCACCAGCCTCCACATTCAACGGATCATCCTCCGCCATTTCCGCCACCTCCAGCGTGATCCCACCACCAAACACATCTTCCCCTCACCTCCCCTTTCAGCATTCCGCAGGGACCGCTCCCTCCGCGACACCCTAGTCCACTCCTCTACCACCCCCAGCACCCCTTCCCCTTCGCCCGGCACCTTCCCGTGCACGCGCAGGAGATGCAACACATGCCCTTACACCTCCCCTCTTCCCACTGTCCAGGGCCCCAAACACCCCTTCCAGGTGAAACAGCGATTTACTTGTACTTCCTGCAATTTAGTATACTGTATTCGCTGCTCCCGATGTGGTCTCCTCTACATTGGGGAGACCAAACGCAGATTGGGTGACCGCTTTGCGGAACACCTCCGTTCAGTCCGTAAGGGGGACCCGAGCTCCCGGTGGCCTGTCACTTTAATTCACCGCTTCACTCCCACTCTGACCTCACCGTCCTCGGCCTATTACACTGTTCCACGGAAGCGCAGCGTAAGCTCGAGGAACAGCACCTCATCTTTCGTTTAGGCACGCTACAGCCCTCTGGACTCAATATCGAGTTCAACAATTTTAGATCATAACCTCAGCTCCAATCACATTTATATTTTATTTTTTCCACCCTTTTATTTGCCCCCCCCCCACCTTTTTTTTCCTCCTAGAAGCTGGCAGCTGTCCTTCATTCTGCCAGTGGATTTCACACTTCTTTCAGCCTTAATCTGTCACATTAACACCACCTCTAGCCTTGCATATCTCTTAATGTCTCTTAATGTCTCTTCATCTCCCCCTTTGTTCTTTTATCCCCTCCCCCTTTTCCCAGCTTTACTCTGGCCTTAAATCTATTTGATTTCCGGCTCTTCACAGTCTGACGAAAGGTCATCGACCTGAAACGTTAACTCTCTTTCTCTCTCCACGGATGCTGCCTGGCCTGCTGAGCTTTTTCCAGCGTTTTCTGTTGTTATTTCAGATTTCCAGCATCCGCAGTATTTTGCTATCGTGGCTGTCCGTGAACCCGGCTGGGTAGTTCTTTTTCATAAACTCCACATACGGCAATTGCTTCAAACCTTGCCAGTTCCACCAGAACCATTAAAGCGTCTTATAAGAATTAGAAAAGATAGATTACGTTTCTTGGTAACACCTTCCTCATTTTTAGAGTGAAATATTTCCCCACACATCACCGGACTTGGTCCCTAATCCTATTGACCTTGGGTAGTCACATGGTTGCTATGTAGACTGTGGTCATAAACCTTATTGTCAACATGTGATTGACTGTTCACACCCTCTATAAAAGGCAGTTACCTCAGCATCAATTGTCTCACATTGGTCACACCTTACACTTTGGATCTGACTGCTTTCCACGATCTAACATTTTGGCCGATTAAGTCCTCTCTCAAAACCCCACCCCAGAGGCCTTCTCCGCCCAAGTTTTAGTACTTTGTTACACACATACAAAGCAGAAAGATGTGCTGACTGGTAGCATCTTTACAAATAAGTTCAACTGGTACTTGATTGAGAGAATTCCAGGATGTGGCTGTTGTTCAGCTGCAAAGGGGGTTTCAACCCATCCTCTGGCAATTTCCAATGTTTGGATGTCATGTGCTTCCATTAGCTAAAGTAAACGTTGGTCCCTTAGAGGATGAGACTGGGGAATTAATAATGGGAAACAAGGAAATGGCAGAGACTCTGAACAAATATTTTGTATCTGCCTTCACGGTCAAAGACACTAAAAGCATCCCAATAATAGTGGAAAATCAAGGGGCAAAAGGGAGGGAGGAACTTAAAACAATCACTATCACTGGAGAAAAAGTACTAGGCAAACTAATGGGACTAAAGGCTGACAAGTCCCCTGGACCTGATGGCCTGCATCCTAGGGTCTTAAAAGAAGTGGCTGCAGAGATAGTGGATGCATTGGTTGTAATCTTCCAAAATTCCCTAGACTCTGGAAAGGTCCCAGCGGATTGGAAAACCGCAAATGTAACGCCCATATTCAAGAAAGGAGGGAGACAGAAAATGCTGGAATCCATTATTAAGGAAGTAGTAACAGGACATTTAGAAAATCATAATGAAAGGGAAATCGTGTTTGACAAATTTATTAGAGTTCCTTGAGGATGTAACGAGCAGGGTGGATAAAGGGGAACCAGTAGATGTAGTGTATTTTGGATTTACAAAAGGCATTCGATAAGGTGCCACATAAAAGGTTACTGCACAAGCTAAGAGCTCATGGTGTTGGGGGTAATATAGTGGCATGGATAGAGGATTGGCTAACTAACAGAAAACAGAGAGTTGGGATAAATGGGTAATTTTCAGGATGGCAAACTGTAACTAGTGGGGTGCCACAGGGATCAGTGCTGGGGTCTCAACTATTTACAATCTATTATTAATGACTTGGATGAAGGGACAGAGTGTACTGCAGGCAAATTTGCTGACAATACAAAGATAGGTGGGAAAGCATGTTGTGAGGAGGACACGAAGGGCTGGATTTTGCCGGCGCTCAGAGGGTGGGTTTGGAGGCAGGTCACAGATTAAAATCGTTTTGATTGACGGCAGGTTGCAATCCCGCCATCAACCCACCTCCAAACAATTTTCCCAAGTTTCGGGTCCCGAGTTGCAAATGGACCTGACACCCAGCCGCGTGAAGAGGATCAAAGGCCTACTAACAGGTAGTTGCCAGTAGTTGACAGCTTATTTTTGAATTTTGCCGCTTCTGGCTCGGGTTTCCCGACGTCCGGACACCACGCCAGGTAAGTGTGGCGTGTTGTGAGTCTGCTGTAATGTTTCTGGATTGATGACAGCTGCAGAAGTGGTGTGAAATATCCAATGTTGCACGTGGTGAGTCTCGGAGGAAAGAAAATGTTGGGAACTGCATTTTTAATACATTTACACTTTTCTTTAGGTTACAAGTTTTTAAATCCATGTCCAGTGCCACCTCATTGGGAGAACCTCTCTCACCAGTGACAGATCGCTTCTGCCATCTCACCTGCAGCTGCCATCTACTCTAGTCTATGGAGGGAGTCATTGGAGAGCCTGGCTGCAAGAAGTCACCTTTGTGCAGTGTTTGACAGCATTGAGGTGCTGAAAACACTGACAAACACTGAGAAATCAACTGTCAAAATAAAATTGTGCGTGGTCTCTTTAAGGAAACCAGCAGATGACGCGTCATCAAATGACATCATCTGACTCGCTTCCTTTTAATTGGCCAGCAAGGTCAATCAAGGCAAAATCACGTCTGTGGGCAGTACTGGAAGCCGGAAACCACCTGACCCGCACCCAACACGCCGCCATTAATAAAATCGCGGCCAAAGAGTATAATGTGGGAAAATATGAGGTTATCCACTTTGCAAATGGTAAAACATCGCAAAAATTCAGTTTAGGTGTTACAAATTCATCTTAAACTTGTCCACACGAAGGTTGAACACAGTGTCCTTCCACGATCCCTAAAAATGGCTTTAGACTCCCATCCTTGTTGACAAAATTTAGCATATGTGGGTTGAACAAATGAAGGTCAGAGACACGATGAGTTGCTCGTCAATGTGCTTGCTTTATTCGGCCAGAGGGAACTGAGCATGCTCATACCAAACCATGTGACAAACCATGTCATAATACATTACAGCGTACACAGTAAGAAACATCACAGACTTACTGTGTCTGTCTCTATGCATGACCTGAGGCTGAAAGATACCGATTTGGGAAAGTAGTCATCTAACTTGTGTTGCTTTTTAAAAGCTTAAAGACACTTACTGTATTTTACAACAAACTTCTAAAACAGTTCAGCCTTTAGTTACTAAAAAATCCCTTAGGTGTGACGGTTATGTTTTAAAAATTAATTTGTAAATCAAGTTAGCTTATTTTTTTTAAAATTGCAAATAACTAGTAACTTAGCAACAGCTGGTGCTGCTCTGGGAGTGGATAGCTTTAGTTGTTGCTCAACAGCGCCACCTGCAGAGCTTTGTCACTCCAACACTGACTTTTTTTTAAACGCCATTTAAAAAGGTCTTTGATCTTACGTATTCTGCAATAAACACAAGCGATGTAATACAAAAATTAACAGTATGCAAAATTCATGGTTCAACTGTTTTATTAACCTCAACGTCTGGAGTTTATAATGTCAGAGGTTCCGTTAAGTGCCTCAAAACAGTGGGTCATATTCCTTCACTCAGCCCTTGCACTGTTCAGTCGGGCAACCTAAGCTGCAATCTGAACAATCGCCACAGTTTTTCATCCATCGTCTTAGGATTTTGGCAGTGCCATGGTTCCCAAGACTGAGATTTTATCAAGGAAACACTGAATTGAATTTATAATCGCATTATCAAAAAAATGAAAAATCACACCGATTTATAATCATAAAAAAAAATGAAAAATTGCACCGATTTATAATCATAAAAAATGAAAAATCACACCGATTTATCACCATACCGATTTATCACCATACCGATTTATCACCATACAAAGAATGAATCATACTGATTTATATTAAAAATTTAAAATCATATTTAAAAAGTGTAAAGTCACTCTAAAACCTTTTTAAACCAAGAGCTGCTTCCATGGACATTCTCAATTAAACCGACAGCTTCTGCTGATTATGAAACTCCTTCCAGTTTCACTGTCCAACCATTTTCTGAGGGGAGAGTAAACGGAGAAATAGAGGACAGGAAGACGAGAATGCCTTGCGAAGGAGAAACCTTCCATTTCAGAGGCTGTGGGATTCCCAGCATTGTCACCTGGAGAGAGAACACAAGGAGATGAAATAAGACAACATTCGATCCATCAAGCTGGTTTCTTCCCCAGACCGGGTACAATCCACTCCACTATTGAGTCTATGCAACCATTTAATCTCCTGAGGAAACTTTTACAAGTCCCTCCCTGTTTCCCACAAGTAAAATTCCAATATCCATTCAACCCCGTGCTCCATATTATTCATCCGGTCAACTTCCTCAGTATGACATTATGGTGGTTCAGCTGTTCAGAAACCATCAAGTTTCATACAGCATTTAGTCCTCTGGATCTGTATTCATCCTTTTAACCTTTGACCTAATTTATAGCCAGATATATCCAGATACTTATCTTTTGAAAAAGGTTATTTGACCCAGCATTAACTGCTTGAACTAGGAATCTGTTCCATGAACAGATCTATCAAATCTCATTCATCCATTGATTCCGTTTTAAAACTGCAAGCTATCTTGAGTATAAGATGGATGAGCTAGAAGTGGTGGTAAATAGGGAACTAATAGAGTCACTGAAACCTGGCTAAAGAGGATGACTGCGGAACAAATGTGCAGGTTTATGCATTGCTTCAGGGAGATTGGAGAAGAAAGGGAAGTCTGTGGGATGGTAGTGTTTATCAGGAAGGGGTACGGAGAGGAACGAACTGGGAATTGCCACGGTATCTTCTTGGGTGGCTCTGGAAGACAGAAAGGGGAAGTAAGTTAGCGGCAGGAATAATGTTACAGGGCACCACAAAATAAAATGGAGGTGGACGTGGGGCCTAGGGAGGTCATAAAGATTAGTAATACGGCCTCAGTTGTAATCATAGCAGATTTTAATCTGCCTGAAATAGACTGGGACTTGGGGAGACTGGGATTGGGGACAATCAGCATGTGTGAGGTCATTTATTTCAAGAATCATTTCTTAAACAGCAGGTGAGGCAAACCAGACAGGGGAGAGCAGTACTGAATCTGCTCCTAGCTAATAAGGAGATAGCAATAAGCCAAGTTTAAGTGAGGGACCATTTGGAACCCAACGATCCTAATATATGATTTTATACATAATATTATAGTTAAAATAAGGTTTAGTGAGAATAGAACTATTAAGAAATTTAATTTTAGGAGAGCAGAGGGGATGAATTGCTGCTTGAAAAGGAATAAAATGGGAAGAACTATTGAGAGGGAAGAATGTGGAAGGAAAATGAGGGATTTTTAAGGAGGTATTTTTTTTTTTTACAATGCAGAGTTAGTTTATTCCCAGGAGCAAGCAGAGGATGCCACAGAAAAGCCAAACCAACATAAAATGAAAAGGCAGGTCATGGAAGGCATCAGGAGAAAGAACGGACATATATAAATTCTGAAATATCCAGGAAATGGCTCGGAAGGAACAAGGCAAAAGAACTAGAAAAATCAAGCTCATGAAGGTCAAGAAACTGATGAGAGATGAAAAACAGGAAACATTATATGAATATAGCAGAAAATATAGCGGGCAATAGTGAAGCATTCTTTAAGTATATCAGGAGCAAGAGAAGGTTGAAGAGGGATACTGGATCAGTCACCAGCAGCAGGGGGTGGGGGTGGGTGGAGGGAGAGGGGTAGTGTCTGAGGCCAGGGAATGACTATATCATTACTTTGTGGCTTTTGTTACCAGTCAAATTGGCGGGGTGGGGGGGGGGAGAGAAAGAGATATCGGAGTGGAGAAAGGAGTATGAGGGAGACATCAGACTGGAATACCCTTTGAATCACAAGAGAAGGTAAAAATATTAACATGTCCTAAAATGAAATAAAAATAACTTCTGGCGGTTAACAAACGTGCAAGTTCCAAAGGACATTCAGTACTCAAAAGGGTTAATAAAACAGTCGATAGCCGGAGACAAAGACTAAGGCGTATTCAGAGTGACAAGGGAGTAACATAGTTCAAGGGCAAAAATGTAAAAAGTGAGATAAAGGGATAAAAAGGAACAAAGAAAGAGAAAATGAGGAAGGAGTATCAGATAATTCTGCTTTATTATATTCAATCTTAGAACAATAATGACAGGACTTGACGAACATCTTTGCATATTTAGCAACTTTCTTGATAAATACCAGAGGCAAAAGCAACAATGGAATTTCACTATCTGTTGGTCCACGGGACTGACAGCAGTCATGGAGAAGTCTGTTGCCCAGCCCCTCCTGTGGTTCCAGAGGAGACAACTGTGAAAAGGCCAAATAAAAGGCCAAGAAGCAGACATAGAAACAAATCCTAAATACATACACTGGTCTTCGGGGAGCTCTTTGGAGATTCCAGTTCGAAGATATTGTCAGCGGGCCACTTTGTGAACACTGCATAAACGGAGGATCCCTTACTGGTGTACCTGGAGACAAAGACACATCGCAAAGGAGAACGCTGAATTAAAATGGGACTGAAGAATAACAGTAAAGTCATAACGTATTGATATTCCTACAATAACTGTGACCTGCTGTCTGGCTGATTCTTTGATTATTAAATTCATAAGAAACTATCCAAAGAAATCAATTTTTAATTTGTTAACTTACTTTTCTTTTGTTTTTCCCTTAAAGACACTACAGTCAGTTAAAATAATTCATTATTTAGCACAATTTCTATTGGATTTAGGTTTTATATACACATTATACATCAATACTGAACGTTGGTAGCTCCCCACAAGCATTACTGAACTAAACATTGCATGGGTTCAAAAATTCAGTGACAAAGTCTCATAGGGAAAATGAGTGTTGGGATTGTGCAAAGATGCATCCGGCAGAAGAGACAGAAGCAGAGTCTCCCGAAACCGGACAGACGCGACATCACTTCCACCAAGTGAATGTTCAGCAATTGCACAAAGGTACGTTAATTGTAGAAGTCTAGACTGTCCTTACGACATTTTCAATGCTCGGGTCATAGTCCATGGGTCTTGAGCTTTAGTTCAGTAGGCAGTAGTGCAGTGTCAGCTGTGGCTCAGTGGGTAGCACACTCTCCTCTGAGTCAGAAGGTTGTGGGTTCAAGTCCCACTCCAGGGACTTGAGCACATAAAGCTAGGCTGACACTCCAGTGCGGTACTGAGGGAGTGCTGCACTGTCGGAGGTGCTGTCTTTCGGATGAGACGTTAAACCGAGGCCCTGTCTGCTCTCTCAGGTGGACGTAAAAGATCCCATGGCACTGGCACTATTTCGAAGACGACCAGGGGAGTTATCCCCAGTGTCCTGGCCAATATTTATCCCTCAACCAACGCAACAAAAACAGATTATCTGGTCATTATCACATTGCTGTTTGTGGGAGCTTACTGTGCGCAAATTGGCTGCCGCGTTTCCCACATTACAACAGTGACTCCACTCCAAAAAAGTACTTCAATGGCTGTAAAGCGCTTTGAGACGTCCGGTGAAAGGCGCTATAGAAATGTAAGTCTTTCTTTCTTTATGGCAGGAATCACGAATGAAAAGTTTGCCTCAAAAAGTAATGATAGTTGGGAACTGATAACCAACAAGTACCATTACAGAATCTGCTGCTACACATCTGGCACCAGGATGAAGAGCTGCATGCAAGCTCTCTCGATAGCTGTCTGTAACTGTGTGAAAGACGACCATTACAGTCCTAAGATTGACATTCATATGCTGCACTATGTCCCAATTTTCCAATTGAATGTTATGGTATTGGCACCAGCAGATACTGAATAAGAAATATACTCAATCAGAACAGATCAGTATGTTGCTGTAGAAACACCAAAGTCAATCCACGAAGATTACTTTGTGAAAATGTGTTTAATTTTTTTTTAATTATTTGTTGTTTTGTTGACCAAGCTCCTTGTTCTTTCTGCAAACCCCTCCACCCTACCTCAATGACCACTGCCAGCAGTACATCCCTGCACGCACCTTCCTCTCCTCTGCGCTCTCCTTGTTCCCCACTCTCTCCGCCCCACCGTCAGTGACTGCTCCTTCAACCACTCTGCCCCTGCCCTCGAAAACACCCACCCCCACCACCGGTCGCCTCTCTTTCTGATCCCCAGCCTCTCTTTTTCCCCTTTCCCCCCTTCTGCTTAGTATCTACTCTTTGTCCATGGCCCTCTCTGCATATTAGCAGTGTCAAAGAAATGCACGTTGTTTTATGTTTCTTGCTTTGTCTTTAAGCATGAAGCAAAAGTGAAGATAAGTATGAAGAATGGTGCAATAAAGTGAAGGAAAAAGAAACAGTTGTGCTGTATTTAACCCTGATGGACATTACCATATTATATTAGTAGAGTTCTCCTTCTGAACTCGCCATGGTTTCGATGCATATATTGCTTCACCATTAACACGTAGCCATTGCCCCATGCCACGCAACCGTTCTTGGAAAATGGGAGGGATAATGCCATCTTTGGTCGGACCAATGTTGAGCAGTAAGTTGCCTCCATAAGAGACCGAGTTCAACAAACTCTGTCAGAAAAAGAGCAAGGAGAGAGATTTAGAGTTATTGTCCACGTTAGCCACAGATCCCGTTTTAATCCTTAGCCTCACAACAGCAATGGCACACATAGTTTTTGCACATTTTCACAAGACCAAACACATTCAGAGAATTCACCACATTACCATTGTCTACATCACCTCATTTTCTGCTAAATAAATAGCTCTAATTCCATATGATTTAACCAGCTTTAAAGGGTCAGCACCTTCACAAAAAATGTGGCAAACATTTTTCCATTTATTTGCAAAACCCATAAACATTGACGTAAATCATGTCGAAACACATCATGATGTCACCCGTGTGATGAAAATGCTAAATTTATCTCTTGCAGCTCTTTTCTCTCCCTAAATTTAAAAAAACGGTTCGTCAGACATTTTTTCCATATAAATGATCCCCCTTTAAATGTAAAGAATTACTTTCCACTGCTGACTATTACAGCTCGCCAATTTTCTCCCCTCCTCCTCTAAAGGGGTCAGCTCCTTGCAGGAGTTGGATTGGCAGGTGCTTTCAAAACCCGAATATTCATGTGCGAGTGGTGGTGTGGAGTTATCAGCGGGCTATTTACCTGTAGCCGCATCACAGGTGAACCCAACGTCCATGTGCTTTTAGCATTGGCCGCTTGTTGGCGATCAGAAGCACACTTCCCAAATTCAGAAACATTCAGGCCAATTGCTGCAACGTCTCAGCACAGACTGGGAATCAAACCAGGAACCTGCCTGATCGGAATGGCCCAGCTACTCATTCAATAAAACTCTCTGATCCACTTTTTGGCAAGCCAAGCTCAGACCAGGGGGTCCAATGCACCTTCACCTGGATTTATTTTCAACCTAGTGATGTTCACCACTGATTAACCGGAAGCACGTACATGGATAATTGTTGGCAGGTCCATCACGTCACTCAGCTGCATGTTCCTGCGATATCCCCATGACCGTGTGTCAACCGAGGTGCACATCTCCCACTTGTGGTTTTGCAGCTTGCTTGGGCTGTATTTGTCCGCACAGTTGAAGAAGCCGCCATGTTTACAGGGACAGCCTGCTCCCCAGCGGTCATTGGTTACCACAGTATCCTAGCAACAGAAATAAGAGAACTTATATTTATTTATAGTGCCTTTAAGATGTCACAAAGTGCTTCACAGCCAATGGAGTACTTTCTGAAGTGTAGTCACTGTTGTAATGTAAGAAACACGGCAGCCAATTTGCGCACAGCAAGGTCCCACAAACAGCAATGAGATAATGACCAGATAGTCTGTTCAATTTTTAGCGATGTTGGGCGAGGTATAAATATGGGCCTGGACAGTAACAGTAGAAAACCAAACATTTTTACAAGTGTATGTGATTTGGAGGGGGGGGGGGGGGCGGGGGGAATGGGTTCAATAAATCTGTCTGCAGACCACAGGATGTGATGCAAAGTAGCTTCCTGGGGAAATAAAGAGAACATCTAGTGGTATAGAGTGCTCAGATAGGACAGTGTGGACAAGAAAAGGAGGTGCTGTAACCCTATAAGTCAGGGACACCTGGGAAGGAAAAGACATTGATTCTGTAAGAGATCGAAAGCTACAAAATGAACATCTCAAATGCAAAAGAAATCTAAGCGAACACCAAGAGTATTCCATAGACAACCAGGTTAGCATAGGTATGAGGGCAACTTGCTGTACAAAGAGATAGGAAGGGTATGTGAGAACAGGAAAGTTATTTTAATGGGACACTTCCGTCAACTTAATACAAACTTTGGAAAACCCAAACGGTTTAGAGTCACAGTTGGTAAATGTAATGCATGACTGCTCCATGACCCAGTGGACCAAGACAGCCACAAGAGGCAGTGCTCATCTTGTGCTGGTATTTGTAAATGACCCAGAAAATGTACACAAGATGGAGGTTGTACCATCCCTGGGGGGGGGAGGACAGCGACCGCAGAATGATCGTGTTTAACATGATCTGGAGTCAGAAACTCCCAAAGACCAGAAGCCAAATACATAACTTTAACACAGCTAAATTCAATGCAATGAGGGAACAACTAAAGCAAATAGATGGTGGGAGGGGAGGGGCGTTGTTCAACAACACTTCAGTACAAGGCAAGTGTAACACCTTTAAAAAGATATAATGCAGGATAAAATGAACAAGTTCAGCTAAGCAAGCCTGATCTTAAATAGATTAACAAATTAAAAAAGTGAGATAACTGAATGGCCTTCCTTAATGATCTTGTGAATATTGTTAATAAGTACCTTGACGGGGCTATCATTGTAAAGCCAGGCCAGAAATCCAGTGGAATTCCAGTAGTGATCTGGTGCCTCCCAGTCTCCATCTGACCAGATTATATCTGGTTTATACCTGTCAGGGGGGGGGAAAAAACAAAATTCCCCAGAGTGTGACTATGTAAAACAGATCCTATTTACCAATGACAAACACAGTCTTCTTTAAAAATCGCTCTGACCATCAATTGTGCTGGCAATTCAATTATACAGAACTGTAGCACCTTAACCAACTTTAATGCAACTTCTATATTTCCCCTTATAGACACACAAGATGCTCACTGTGTTTGTAATATGATTAATGACACTGTGATGTCGGTCGAAGTCTACCCTGGATGGTGTTAAAAACTAACAAAAAGGAATTGCAAAAATTTCACATCACAGTACCTATAAGGAAATTATGCTGTAAAACATTATTGTGCAAACACCATATTATTAGCTTGAAATTATTTTGTCTGCTATCTTAGCAGAGTTGTTCAACCATTTGAAAAAAAAGGGATTTGATGCTTTCACACACTAATATCACAATGTATAATTTCCAGGCAAGTTTACTTACTGGGGGCAAGATGGCGACCTTTCAATTGAGATGGTGGAGCAAGTTATTCTGGTCAATTTTAGAATTAATTCTGCCTGAAAAAAATCTCCAATACCTGACACACCCTTTCTCTCTCCCCTGCCCTCAACACCATTTAAACTGATGATCCCAGCTGTAAAGCAAATAGTGGAAAAACCAACCTATAGGGTTTGAAATACTCTTAGGTCTACCTGAAAAATGCATAGAAGTGAATTGAGTCTGAAGTGAATGCCATCGCCCTGTGCCGTTACCGTCAGTAATGAGGTGCGCTCACAGACAATATTGTAGAACTCATTGAAACCACCATATCCCATTACCTCAGGACCAGATCGTACAGCTCTGGTAATGTTTTTTCCACAACAAATTTCTGGGTCTTGAAATGGTTCTGTTTATCGTACAAGTAGAGGGGGTTAAACCACTCAAAGAGAGAATGGTACACTCCATAATGTATATTCCTGTTGCAACAGAAGAAGAAGTTTGCTAGATTAAATTTTAAAATGGACCATTAACTTCTTTTTCCAAACTTTCACACACGATTGGAAAAAAACACAAAACAGTGCAAGATCAATAACACAACTATATTAGGCATAAATAACCACAGGATCAATCTTATTATTCCTTTGATAGGGTAGGTAGGGCACTAGCTGGAGATTATACTAGAGAAGCAACTGGAGCCCACAGAGCATTTGAGAATCCACGAGGTTAGAACTACTTGGAGATGCTGAAGATCAAGAGATGCAGCAGTGAGGGAAGACTAAGTGAGAGTTGTGCCTCAAATGCACTGGCTAAGACTGTACTGAGGGAGGAGGAGGACAGATGTACATGAAGACAGTGGACTTTGAAGAGTGCTTGAAGGACTTTCCGGGGTTTAGCTAGGCTATTATCCCCAGCAATGCATTTCAATGGCTCAGGCTCAGTGAATAATCCTGAGCCTTTGAGAATCGGAACCTCAACAACAACAACTTGTATTTACATAGCACCTTTAACGTAGTAAAACGTCCCAAGGCACTTCACAGGAGTGTTATAAAACAAAATTTGACACCAAGCCACATAAGGAGAAATTAGGACAAATGACCAAAAGCTTGGTCAAAGAGGTAGGTTTTAGGGAGCGTCTTAAAGGAGGAAAGAGAGGCGGAGAGGTTTAGGGAGGGAATTCCAGAACTTAGGGCCTAGACAGCTGAAGGCACGGCTGCCAATGGTGGAGCGATTAAAATCGGGGATGCTCAAGAGGCCAGAATTAGAGGAGCGCAGATATCTCGGGGGAGTTGTGGGGCTGGAGGAGATTACAGAGATAGGGAGGGGCGAGGCCATGGAGGGATTTGAAAATAAGGATGAGAATTTTAAAATCAAGGCATTGCTTAACCGGGAGCCAATGTAGGTCAGCGAGCACAGGGGTGATGGGTGAACGGGACTTGGTGCGAGGTAGGACACGGGCAGCAGAGTTTTGGATGACCTCAAGTTTACGTAGGGTGGAATGTGGGAGGCCAGCCAGGAGTGCGTTGGAATAGTCGATCTAGAGGTAACAAAGGCATGGATGAGGGTTTCAGCAGCGGATGAGCTGAGACAAGGGCGGAGATGGGCGATGTTACGGAGGTGGAAGTAGGCGGTCTTTGTTATGCTGCGGATATGTGGTCGGAAGCTCATTTCAGGGTCAAATATGACACCAAGGTTGCGAACAGTCTGGTTCTGGTTCAGGTTCAGACTCAGACAGATGTTAGGGAGAGGGATGGTGTCAGTGGCTAGGGAACGGAGTTTGTGGCGTGACTGAAGATTTCTGCTCATCCAGAACTGGATGTCGGACAAGTAGTCTGACAATTTAGAGACAGTGGAGGGGTCGAGAGAAGTGGTGGTGAGGTAGAGCTGGGTGTCGTCAGCGTACATGTGGAAAACGCTGTGTTTTCAGATGATATCGCTGAGGAGCAACATGTAGATGAGAAATAGGAGGCCAAGGATAGATCCTTGGGGGTCATCAGAGGTAACGATGCGGGAGCAGGAAGAGAAGCCATTGCAGGTGATTCACTGGCTATGATTAGATAGATAAGAGTGGAACCAGGCGAGTGCAGTCCCACCCAGCTGGACGACGGTGGAGAGGCGTTGGATAATGGAGTGGTCAACCGTGTCAAAGGCTGCAGACAGGTCGAGAAGGACGAGGAGGGATAGTTTATCTTTGTCGCAGTCACAAAGGATGTCATTTGTGACTCTGACGAGAGCCGTTTCAATACTGTAGCAGGGGCAGAAACCTGATTGGAGGGATTCAAACATGGAGTTCCGGGAAAGATGGGCACGGATTTGGGAGGCGACAACATGCTCAAGGACTTGAGAGGAAAGGGAGGCTGGAGATGGGGCGGTAGTTTGCAAGGACGGAGGGGTCAAGGGTTGTTTTTTTGAGGAGAGGGGTGATGACGGCAGATTTGAGAGAGAGGGGCAGTACCTGAGGAGAGAGAACCGTTAACAATATCCGCTAACATGGGAGCCAGAAAAGGAAGTTGGGTGGTCAGCAGTTAAGTGGGAATAGGGTCGAGGAAGCAGGAGGTGGGTCTCATGGACAAGATGAGCGTGGAGAGGTCATGAGGGGAGATCGGAGAGAAACTGGAGAAAGATGTGAGTTCAGGGATAGAGCAGGGGGAAACCTTAGAGGAAGTTTGGCCCAGTGGGCTAGAGGAAGGAAGGGAAGTGGCAGAGGCAGCTGAACGGATGGTCTCAATCTTAGAGACAAAGAAGTCCATGAGCTCCTCGCGTCTTGATGTTGGAGGCGAGGGTGGAGGAGATGGGGAGAGGGGTTTAAGAAGACGGTCAGCAGTAGAGAATAGTAGCCAGGGTTATCTTTGCATTCCAGAATGATCCTGGAATAGTGAGCAGTTTTGGCAGACGAGAGCAGGACCCGATAATGCTTTATGTGGTCCAGCCAGATCTGGCAGTGAATGGCTAATCCAGTTGTCCGCCATGTCCGTTCAAGTCTGCATCCCTTGGACTTAAGGGAGCGAAGATGAGGATCATACCAGGGGGAATGGCCAGGGTGAGAGAGAGTAATGGTTTTAATAGGGACTAGGGCATCAAAGGCGTTGGTGAGGGTGTGATTGAGCAGATCGGTAGCTGCAGAAATGTCGTGGTGAATGGAGGGCCAAAGGCTGGACAGTTGGGATTTCGTAAGAGCAGTTGTAAGAGAGTTGGGAGAGAGTTTTTTCCAGGGGCGGAAACAAAAGGAAGTAAGGTTGGTGGGGGTGGAAGGGGGATGTGGGTGGAGAGCGATACAAGAAAGTGGTCAGAGATGGCAATTGACACAATGGGAGTAGCGAGGCTACGAGAGATGGCAAGATCAAGCAGGTGGCCGTGAATATGGTTTGGAGAGTTTACATGGAGGGAGAGATTAAGGGAGGATAGGAGGGTAATGAACTCAGGAGAGGGAGCACGGTGAATTGAGATGGAAGTTGAAATCACCGATGCTGAGAACTCGCTTGGTGCAGAGGCTGAGGGAGGAAAGCAGTGAAGATACCTTGGTGATAAAATTTTTATGGTACTTGGGTGGGTGGTAGAGTTTGAGGATTTTAAATGAGAGGTGAAACAAGGTGAAATGTTCAAAGGAGGAGAAAGTGCCGGAGGAGTAGAGGAACTGATCAAAGTGTGATTTGGTGATAAGAGCCACACCGCCACCGCGACGGTCTGAAGAGGGCAAGTGGTGGAAGGTATAGCCAGGCGGGGAGGCTTCATTTAGGGGTAAGGTGTCATCACCCCTCACCCAGGTTTCCGTCAGGGCCATGATATCGACGCAGTCATCCATGATAAGCTCATGGATGGCAAGGGCCTTGTTCACAAGTGAACGGACATTCTGGAGGGAGATGCGGAGAGGGTCGGTGATGACTGATCCACTGCCAGAGTCCACAGGGGCAGCACTGGGAGGGGTGAATTGAACGGGGACGAGATTGGCAAGATTAGCCCCCCAGCAGGCGCGCTGGACGGAAAGGTCGGTGAGAGAGTAGGATGGGACAGTTGGGGTTGCTGCTCGTGAGGAGGCAGCCACGAGTGCCTCGATGGGCCCTTCGTAGGATGCCAAGAGAGGCACAGAGGGAAGCTGTGGGCTTATCTAAGAAGGAGTCAAGCCTGGGACAGCGGCAGGAGAGTAGGAAGGTCGAAGAGTAATGAAGGGTTGGGGTAGGAATTTGGAAGGGCAGAGTATCCGAGAAAGGAGAGATGAAAGGAGGCATGACGGCAGGAGATAGTGGTCAAGGAGGGATAGAGAGAAAAAGAGGGGAGAAAAAAGTGGAAATAGAAGTGATCGGCTCGGGTCCGGTGCAGCAGCCAAATGTGAATGGACACAGGGAAAACCCAAGTTACATAGGCCTGGCTATGTAGCAATTATAGGGATACATATTTCCTGGTAGTAACAGGAAATAGGTAGGAGACAATAGGAGGGACTCCAGAGTTAAAGTCAGAGGTCCCGTGGAGGGATAAAGTTGACTGTTGTCCAAGTTCGTAGACAGGTGTAGCGGGCGAGTCAAATCCAGAAGCTATTTAAAGGGTAGAGAATTGGAGGCTGGAGCTTATTTCCGTAGGAATGAGAATCCAGGAGATGTGCAGAATAGGTTGCAGTGCAGAAAGATGATGGCGAAGCTGACGCGAAGTTGGAGCTCACCATAGATCAGAAGCTGCGGAGAAATGTAAAACACTAGCCAGCAATCAACAAAACTGGAAAAACCAGTAGACCGAGTCACGGAGCTCAGCATAGAAACAGCAGCAGTGGGGGAAGGGCTGTACGATAGCTGGAAATCCGAAATAACAACAGAAAACGCTGGAAAAACTCATCAGGCCAGGCAACATCCGTGGAGAGAGAAAGAGAGTTAACGTTTCAGGTCGAAACCCTTCGTCGGCCAAAGTTACTTCAAAAAATTTAGCAGCAGAATCAGAGACACAGATGAGTCATATGGTGTAATCCAGCGCAGAAGCATAGTCTTGATGTCCAGAGAAGTACACGAATTTGGAAACCAAATTTGAGAAGAGATTCAGCAGCTCAGTGAGAGAAGCAGAGAGCAGGCATAGAGGTGGGGGATGGATAATGGTGGTTTAAAATAGCAGTTGACTTGTAGATAGGGCTAAAATGCACCAACTAATTGAGCCAGGGGAACTTGAACAGTGGAAGCGAGGAGATTTGGGAGAGAAAGGGCAAAGGATGGCAGCAGAGTCCCATGGATAGAGGTGAAGCAACAAAGAGCTCCTTATGGAACTGCCAGCCTAGCAGTAGCCATCTTGAAACCCCTCAGCTAAACGTTAACAGCTTCTCTTAGCGATCCCCCTTTTCAGGCACAGTTTAGCCCTTAACTAATGACATGTATTTACAACTTTCGAAACTTCAGATGGCAAACGGAAATACTGCACTTTTGGCAACTTTATCAGCAAGTTTCACTTCAGCTCTCGCTGTCACTATGGGGACATTCCTGTTGAAAATTTAGAATATGTCACAGAAAATAAAAGAGGTGTTGATTTTATGAATGTCAAATCATTCATTGCAGTTGTTTTATTTTAACATATCTGTAAATACCAGAAAAAGAAAATCATATCATCAGAAAGTGTGTTTTAGGACAAGGAGGCTGGAAGTGTCTGAATAGTTGCAGGGCACAGGAAAGTCTAAACAGCAAGGTACTAATTCCCAGAGTATTTCCAGTTTTGCATTAAACTTTTGTGAAGGCATTATTGAACGATCCCTGCACTGGCTCAGGAAGTCACCTTTCGGTACCAGTCTGTTCACATTCTGTGGGTTTGCCATGGTTTTCAATTGTCCAAATGCATCAGTGTGATTGTGACGACATTGCAGTTTCCCCAATTACATAAAATTAAGTACAAACCGTTTTCGAACTGCAGCCGCCAGATCACCCACCAGATCTCGATGAGGACCCGTGTCAACTGAGTTCCAGTTCCAGGACACAGGCGATCCCCAGTTTGTGAATCCCTCATGGTGTTTGGTCGTCAGCACCACATACCTGAAATCACAAACCCCAGGAAAGCAAGCTGTTGGGATTTAAACTGGGTTACAAACATTCAATACCAATGTCCCCGACACCCCTGGATAGATCTCGATTATTTCAAAGTAATCTGAGCTTTACGAGAAGATAAAGGTTAAAAAAAAATACTTTGCACTTGATCTTCTCAACTCAATTCAAGTTTTGTGTCTGGCTTTTTAAAAAAAAGTTCCGTATATTGGAGTAAGTTCTGTGGAGATGCTATTGCGCTATTATTATATCAGAAGTATTGTAAAGATTTTCTTCCCACCAATATTTTTTCTGAGGCCACACAAGTGACATTAAGAAATGCACACACATAATGCAGAGCAACAAATCTGCAGGAAATATGTAGCTAACATACAGATTTAATGTGATTTTGGGGGTTATTTCAGTCTTTCGGATGAGACGTTAAACCGCGGCCCCGTCTGCTCTCTCAGGTGGATGTAAAAGATCCCAAGGCACTATTTCGGAGAAGAGCAGGGAGTGGTTTAGAAATGTTGGTGCTCAGCTGATTTTAGGACGATGTGAAAATGCCCCAAGTACCGAGCCCGCTGCCTATGCGTGAACTCTCAGTTTGGTTCAGGTGGGTCTGTGCCAGCCGGTTTTGACGTGTGAAGTCCAAGAACAGATCAGCTACTAGTTACAGGTAGGATATTGGTTCGTTAACACCTAGACTCAGTTATTTTATTACCGTTGGTTATGACCCCATATCATCTGCATCACCAAGACCGTCTACTTCCACCTCCGTAATATCGCCCGTTTCTACCCCTGCCTCAGCCCATCAGCTGCTGAAACCCCTCATCCATGCCTTTGTTATCTCTAGACCCGGCTATTCCAATGTTCTCTTGGCCGACCTCCATAAACATCAGCTCATTCAAAAGTCTCCTGCCCCTATCCTAACTTGCACTGAGTCCTTTCACCCAGCACCCGTGTTCACTGGCCTATATTGACATGCAGTCCGGCAACACCTCAAATTTACAATTCTCATCCTAGTGTTCAAATCCCTCCATGGCCTCACCCCTCTCTATCTCTGTAACCTCCGAAACCTCTGCGCTCCTCCAATTCTGGCCTCTTAAGCAGCCCCAATTTCAATCGCCCCACCCCTGCTTTCAGCCGACATTACGTGATCATGTCAGATGTCACATGGCTAAATGTCATATGATCTGAACATCACATGATCAAACCAGAGTTGACAAACCTACTGGGTTGGGCAATAAATGTCAGTACTGTCCACATACAGAACAAATAAAAAAGAAACTGCTAGTGTGTCAAGCGTTACTATTTGGAGTGGCAAACGCTCTGTTTGGTTTAAAACTGATTTATTTAGACGTCTGTCACCCTATAACCACAGCTCAGTAAACAATGGGCCGGAATTTCCAGTCAGCCCCGAAGAATGCCGCCCTCAACGATCTCGCAATCTCTGTGGCGAGAAGTTTGCCTTTCTCGCAGTACAATTGAGATCAGTGTAATATAATGGGGAATCCCATAGCAAACCAGGAGATTAAAAAGTTGCGTTTAATACGCTGTTAAAACCCCAGTTACACCTCATCCAGCAAGGTCAAATTTTTAATGGGGTATTTAACGCCGATATTACCGCGGGAAAGCCCAAGTTTCCGTCAGTTTCACTGATTGCCGAGGGGGTCGTTCGGCCCGATTGTCTGCCTCTCTTCCGCGGCCATGTTCGCGCCCGGGTGGCCCTGGAGATGGAGCACGCGGTGTCCGCCGGCACGCTTGAGCCCTTCCGCGACCGGTGGGCGCCGCGGGGACTGGAGTGCCTCACCACCCCGGCCAATGACATTTTAATTTAATTTGTTAAGGTTTATTTAATGTTTTATTAAGTTGCAGTTTATTCGTTTAATCACCCAACTAAAAAGAGTACACTGTTTGCCGGTTTGCAATATCCGCCACTCTTACTGATTCCAAACATTTGCTGGGTTTTTGAAAGCCCTTAATCTTGTACCTGGCTCCGGATTCCTGGATCAGCTCTGCCCACTGGTTCGGATCGAAGAACTCCGCGGTAAATGCTGGAGCGAACTGGCTGTACGTGAACCCGGCTGGGTAGTTCTTTTTCATAAACTCCACATACGGCAATTGCTTCAAACCTTGCCAGTTCCACCAGAACCACTCGCTGCCGAAGCTGGGCACGGAAAAGACGCCCCAGTGGATGAAAATCCCAAATTTACTCTCGTCGTACCAGGGGGGCAAGGGTCTGCTGTCCAGACTCTTCCAATCCGGCTGGTAGCGGCGATCGGGAGCAACCCCTGGCCATAAACAGCCAGTAAGACAAATACCAGTCACAAAACTTGTCAACCCCATGATCGGCACCTCGCACAACTTGTGTATATGGCGGAAATGGTCTCTCGCGTCATTTCACCCTTAAAGACTCCGCTTGCAATGGTGCAACAAATATTGCAATTTTATAAGTATAGTTCCCCTGTTTATTTACAAGCTCCTAGTATCACTGTGCACACCCTCCAGACTTAGCAATTCTTTTCACAGCGATTTTTTTTTTTATCACCGTTGAGCGGTTGCCGCAAATTATGATCGTTGGACAGGAATTAGCCTTAAAGTGGCAATGTCTTCACCACAGAGTGGGAAATCTTTTGAGGTGTCGCTTTCATCCTAAATGATGTCACTTACAAGTAATACCATAATTGTGTCGTATGTTTCATAAACCCAAAGTAAAGGTTTACTCAGAAACCCCCCCCCCATGAAGACACTGCCCCTTTTGAGATGAACTGGTTGCCCTCTTAAATTGATGTGTACGAGACATCTTCCTGGAATCTACTGCGGGAGCGCCGTCCCGAAGTTCCACCTGAAATTCTCTTCTTAGGCAGTCCCTCGGAACCGAGGATGAATTACAGGCAGGTCGGAGGACCTCCTTGTAGGACTGCTCCTGGGCCTGGCGAAGACAGCCATAAACAGGTCAAGGGCAGCAGGTGGTCGAGGGGGTCGTTCGGCCTGATTGCCTGCCTCTCTTCCGCAGCTATGTTCGCGCCTGGGTAGCCCTGGAGATGGAGCACGCGGTGTCCGCTGGCACACTTGAGGCCTTCAGTGACCGGTGGGCGCCGCGGGGACTGGAGTGCATCATCACCCCGGCCAACAAAATCCTAATTTAATTTGTTAAGTTTTATTTAATGTTTTCTTAAGTTACAGTTAATTTGTTTAATCAAAAGAGCAACCTTGAGCTGTTCTGCAGCTGTCTCAGCAGGGAGGAGAGGATTGGTCTCTCTCTGTGACCAGGAAGAGGAGGATGAATTACGCCCATTCCCACGCCTATTTAACCGCTGTCTATTTACATCCAAATTTCCTGCCAATCTCATCAACACATGCCGGAACGTAAAAATGAACGTGAACAACAAAAATCCGTGTAACCAATGGGGATCCTAGGGAAGCACAGGACCCACAACCATATATTCCTTTTTTTAAATATGAAAATCTAACTATCATTCATGCATATTAGGCACAGCATGTTTAGGATCATTCAATCGTGGTTTTCAATTTTTAATGTGACTTATACTGATGCCATAAAAAGAAACAGAAGATCAGTGCAGGTCTTCAGAAGTGTAGGAACCTTCTGTCAGGGATGATGGTTAGTGTGCAGATTTTTCTTTATAACATTCAGATTCACAGCAATGTAGATGAATATAGTTCTCCTGTGAGCCATGATCGAATTGAATGGTGGAGGGGGCTGAATGACCTACTCCTATTCCTATGATCCTTTAAATCTGAGTGCACTCTAACCCATCAGTGCACAATGACAAAAAAAAATTGCCAACCAAATCACTGTACCTGTTGATGATCCTGCATTGTGAACACAATACACAGTGACACACCCTAAAAGTAAAATATGTCCAGAAGATTTGGGTATATTTTCTTTTGGAGAACTAACTTCTTAAAAAATAAATTATACAGAGAGTACCTTACATTAAAAGTACACCCCCACCACTGAACGTTCCTCTTCAACCAATTCTGTCCTTTATCACTTGTTATTTCTCAACATTGTGAAAGTGACATTTCCTTTTTTTCTGTGTTGAATAATGTAAAATGAAGCAAAAACTAAAAATGCTGGAAATACTCAGCAGGTCAGGCAGCATCTGTGGCGCGTCATCGACCTGAAACGTTAACTCTGTTACTCTCTCCACAGATGCTGCCTGACCTGCTGAGTATTTCTAGCATTTTCTGTTTTTATTTCAGATTTCCAGCATCCGCAGTATTTTGCTTTTGTATTAATGTAAAATTAAGGTTTATTTGACAATAAATACTTGCATTGGTCAATGTTGGAATCCACTTCCTCTGAATTGTCGCGCTGCTTATCTGACATCCAGTATTGGACGAGCAGAAATTTCCTACAATTAAATATTGGGAAGACCGAAGCCATTGGGCTGGATTTTGAATCTGGGGTCGGGTTGGTGTCGGGAATCACACATTCTGGCTTGTGAACCCGCCTCCATCGAGATGTGGCCAACCCACTGTATTTTCCCTTCATTGACCTTGTTGAGCCCGCCCAATGGGCTCAGCAGGCCAATTAAGGGCCACCCGGCAACAGGTGACATCACAGACTGACATTTCATCTGTCAAGAGCTTTTGACAGATGAAATATCAGCGTTTGACAGCTCTGTGAAGCTGTCAAACACTGACAATATGTTTTCTAACTTCAGTCCTTCCTCTCAGGCTGAGTTAGAAATCATTCCACCACAGAAAATCCAGCCCATAGTCTTCGGTCCCCGCCACAAACTCTGTTCCCTAGCCACCGACTACATCCCTCTCCCTGGCCACCGTCTGAGGCTGAACCAGACCATTCACAACCTTGGCGTTCTATTTGACCCTGAGCTGAGCTTCTTATGTTCTTATGTTCTTATGTTAACCCCATATACTCTCCATCACCAAGAACGTCTACTTCCACCTCCATTAACATTGCCCGTTTCCACCCCTGCCTCAGTTCATCTACTGCTGAAACCCTCATCTATGCCTTTGTTACCTCGAGACTTGAATATTCCAATGCTCTCCTGGCCGGCCTCCTGCTTTGCATCCTCTGTAAACTTGAGCTCATCCAAAACTCTGCTGCCCATATCCTAACCTGCACCTATCACTCCTGTGCTCAATAACCTACATTGGCTCCAGGGCTGGCAATGCTACGATTTTAAAATTCACATCCTTGTATTCAAAACCCTCCATGGCCTCGCCCCTCCCTATCTCTGTAACCTCCTCCAGTCTTCCAACCCTCCGAGATCTCTGCGCTCCCCCAATTCTGGCCTCTTGCGCATCCACGATTTTCTTCACTCCACCATTGGCAGCTCGGCCTTCAGCTGCCTATGCCCTAAGCTCTGGAATTCTCTCCCTAAAGCTCTATGCCGCTCTACCTCTCTCTCCTCCTTTAACACGCTCCTTAAAACCTACCTCTTTGAGATTTTGGTCACCTGTCCTAATATCTCCTTATGTGGCTCGGTGTCAAATTTTGTTTGATAACGCTCCTGTGGGTGTAACGCTTTGGGATGTTTTACTATGTTAAAGACGCTATATAAATGCAAGTTGTTGTTGGTGCTCCACATCTGACTTCAAGTATGTTTCGGGGCCACACATTGTTCAATGTTAGAAATAATGCATTTAAATAATACTGTACTGGTGAATTGGGAATACTCTGTTCAATCTGAAGAAGGAGATCACAGCTCTAGCCATTCAATCACCTTCTGACTGTCCTCTGTCAAGTTTGAGCATGCAGCATTCAGTCAATCAAAATGCTGTATCTTAAAGCTGTGATAGAGCAATCTTTAATACATGCACCCAATCAAAGTAGAAACTCCTCACATACCTCTGTTCAATTAGGTTATTTTGGTCTTTGTGGTCTACTTTTAATTGCATTCCCTGTTCCATCTTGATCCACACATACACCCAAATTCCACCCATCAATAATAAGGTTGAGACTTTAAACAGGAGTCATATTAGTATCTTTTTACAAATGTCAGGATCTTATTGTGATGCTTCAGAAATAGAAAAACAACAGTGTGATGTTAATTTTACTTTAAATGCATTAATAGAGCCCTTTTCACATTGCAGGTTGTCTAAAGCACTCACAGCCGATGAATTACATTCGAAATGTAGTCACTTGTTTAGTAGCACAAACAGAGCAGCTGACTTGCACATCGCAAGATTCCACAAACAGCAATGAGATGAATGACCATTTAAACTGAGCGGTATTGGTTGAGGGATAAATGTTGGCCAGAATTTGGAGAATACCTTGCTCTTCTTCAAAAAAAAGTAACATGGGATCTTTTCTGAATAGGCAGATAGGCCTCAGTTCAACATCTCATCTGAAAGGGCACCTCCAACAATGCCGCACTCCCTCAGTACTACACTGTGCCAGCCTTTATTATGTGCTCAGGTCTTTGAGGGGGGTTTTAAACCCACAACCTTCTGACAGAGATAAGAGTGCTACAGTCAAGCTGACACATTTCTCCAGTACCCCCACCTCCACACCCACCCCCCACCCCCCCATTAGCACTACCACATGATTTCTGGCCAGCTGTGAAGGGGACTGATGCAATCTAATGTAGTCCAGCAACATTTTGAGTTCCTTTTACCACTTCAACTTGGAGATAATGGAAGTTTGTTTATATGTTCCAGTAAATGTTTACACTTATTTTGCGATGGGCACATCCATTTGGGCCAGCAGGGGAATAGCTGCTAGGGAACCCAATATTAGATGGGAATTAACTGATTTGATTGGTGGTTCACTGGATAATCCCCTTACATGGAAACCTGACAGAGGGTAAAAGGTCAAGCACTTGCTTCCTATCCAGGGAACAAAGAAGCACGCGGTCAATGTTAATCCAGTTTGAGCTGGCAGGGAGTGAGAGGTGCTCTCTCAATTCAGGCTAGACCAATGAGGATTTTCTGGTCAGAAGAGTGTAGTAGCCTGCTATTAGGGGCATTGTAGCATACTTTATTATTTTCATTGTCAACAAATACTTGCATTTATATAGCAGTTTTAACATAGAAAAACATCTCAAGGGGCTTCATAAGGGTGTAATTAAATAAAAGCCAGAGGAGGTGATATTAGAAAGGGTGACCAAAAGCTGGGTCGAAGAGTTGGGTTTTAAGAAGGATCTTAAAAGGAGGAGAGGGAGGTGGAGAGGCAGAGGGGGTTTAGGGAGAGAATGCCAGAACGTGCGGTCTCAGTTACTGAAGTTGCAGATGCCAATGGTGGGGCAAAGGGAAAAGGAGATGCACAAGAGGACAGAGTCAGAGGAGCAGAGAGTTTCCGAGGGGGGAGGAAGAGAGGAAGTTGTAGAGGTTGAGGAGGTTACAGAGGGGTTAAGAAGGGTGGTACAAAAATAAGTTGGAGTGAGATTTACCATTCAATGCTTCCCTGTTCACTCACTTTTTGTTTATAAAATAAATCAGCTTGTTGATTTATAATTGGACTCATCTCACTAGAATACTGGCCACCTTTGAGAAGACTGGAGAAGCACACGGAGCACTATGAGTGGAAATACAGCATCAAACTCATATAACAAGGAGCTTTCATTGTTACGAACCCAGGACACTATTATAGGGCAACAGAAAGTGAACTCCTTATTGTAAGGGATGCGAGATCTTACGGGAGAGACTGATGACACTGAAACTAAGAGAATATCTAGTGGAGACCCAAAATTTGTAACAACTTGCTTAGGGTAACAGTGCAGATAATCAATCCACAATAGTCAATTCTGCTGTACTGAAAATGCCATCCCCAAAGCATAGAGGTAGTTCCAGTGACTGACACAGTGTGTGAAAAATGTTCCATTTTATTTTCATTTATCATACAGTTATTCACACTCTGTTGAATAAACGGATTTTTTTCTGGTCCCCAAAATACAAAGAAAATCAATCTGGACTTCCAACTTGGACATGATTTCAAAACACTGTAGTTCTAAAGCTAATATAATGCATTACAGGTCTCAGCTATTAAACTCATATGTATGTAATCGTTTAGGGCATATCGCCCACTCAATCCATACCTAAATTAAATAAATAATTAGTCCCACAGCAGGACCTTACTTTTAATCTCGAAGATTTCACCTTAGAACAAAATACAGTCATACTTAAACCATATTGCAGTGGAGCAAGCTTATAATCAACTCTGGCAAGATAAAATCCTAGTAAACTGTTTTAAAATACATAAAAAACATTTCCATTTATTGCAATATCACATAACTGTTCTAGATCAGTCTTATTTAGAAATGTGGACCGTGACATTTTTATCCATGATCACTTAAAACCAAATTCCTTGTCATCCTTTCCCCCCACAACTATGTGAATTGGGTGTTCTTGGCACCAAGACTAGTTAATAAATAATACAAAACATATATCCCGCAGTGCCTACCGGTCGTGGAAGGCATCCAGTGAGTGGGTAGACATTGTATACTGGTGCTCAAAGAGTCACCTGAATGTGCACTAAAATTTGAAGCATAGACATGCAGTCAGAGAGACCATTCCTAGCAATCTTCTGCATCTGGACCTGGAGCTAGTGGCAGGATGGCTGATAATACCTTGATAACCCTGGACCATGAAGAGGAATTGGGGAGCAGTGGTAATAAATCAGTCAATGAAGGTCTCTGTCGAGTGAGTTAGTGATTAATAAGCCAAACAGAATATGAGTTTTACCTTGTTAAAGGTGCTATCTAAATGCGAGCTGTTGTTGTATATGTGCGAGTACAATTCCGCATTCCAAGGAGACCAAATCCAAGGGCGTTTTATAAACTTCCATATATCTTAACGTGAGAGCGACAAAGAAGATTCCTTAACTAAAGATCAATCAGCCTAAGAGAATGAAAATTATTTACTTTAACAAACTGAGGAGCAAAAGTAGATAATGACGCAGGATGTTAATTTCCTATACTTTACGTGACCAAAAAGCAAACAATATGGTTTCTTGCAAAGTGAACTGTACCTGCTCCTGGTGGAGAGAGTGTACTGAACAAAAGGCGATTTGGCAACAATAATAAGCAAAAAAAAACGAGGATTGTTCTTCCTGTTGCTATTGAGAGTTCATACCTGAAGTCTGAATGAAGGATAAACAAACTGGGGCTGCCAGCAGCACCACTTCGCCAGTTGGAATTAGTGTGACAGTCAAATGTCCCTTTCTCTCTCCACAAATTCTTACATTTCTAAAACAAGCCAAAAACATGGGCTTTGTATTTGTTCATGTTTGGTTTAATGACATCTGGCTTTTAACAAAGATCACTTTGAGTATAAAAAGTTGCTGCTGAATAGCTTCAGCCAATGGACAATACCATACAGGACAGTTTACCAAGTGACAGCATGAAAGAAACCTAGAGACAGATTTCTTCAGTTTAAATCCTGTCGATCCATTTTCTCTTTAACAAACAAAAACTGACCAAGAGGTTCTCCTCCACTGTAGGACTAAGCCCCTTGTAGTTGAAAAAACATACACAATACTCATCATGTAACACCCAAAAACAATAAAGTTTTAAAACAGTAACTGGACATTTTGAAGAAGAATTAACCCCCCTCCCCCCTGCAATTAAACAGGAATGAGAAACAACTGAGACAACTGCTGTCATTAACACTTTAAGGGGCAAAGAAATGTACAGAATGATGGAATGTGTATCAAGAACCCCGCAGTTACTATCAGATTTTTTCTTCCTTTTAAAAAAAAAAGTTCTGGCACAGAATTTGTTTACTCAGTCATTATTGTTCTCAATTTTATCATAAATTTGGACTTTTTCATCTGCATCATCCAGGATTTCGTGTACTGCATGAACTTCGTTGCTTCCCGGACCTTCTCCCCCTGAGCTCAGGATCTCCGTCTCCACATCTGGTTCTGTGGAAATCCATCCGGATTCTTTGTCACTTTCCTGAAATTCCAGATCCTGGTCCGGCTGCGCATCCAGGTCAATAGGCTCATCATCATGACCAGAGTTCATCAGACACGCGCAATTATTGCACAGCCCATAGCATTTGCCATCATGTTGTACAATTTTAGCTGCAATGCCGGTGAATGGCTTCCTGCAGACTTTGCAGATAACAAGCTTTCCAGACTTGTGGATCTGGGAAAAGTTCAAACAAAATATAAACATGGAGGGAAACTACAGCTACATATAATATCAGAGACTGATCGAGAATTCATTGCACGTGATAACTTTAGTGCAACACTTTGGGGGGGGGGGGGGGGCGGGCAAGTGATGTGCTTCTAATGTGAAAACAAAGCCAGTGTGTAATGGATGCAAATAGCACCCACTGACCATATCAAGCACTCATCAGTAATGCAATGCTTAAGATCTCCTTTTTGTAATGAACAAGATAGCTTTCAAGACAGCATCCGTGGAGAGAGAAACAGAGTTAACGTTTCAGGTCTGTGACCCTTCGTCAGACCTGAAGCATTAACTCTGTTTCTCTTTCCACGGATGCTGCCTGGCCTGCTGAGTGTTTCCAGCATTTTCTGTTATTTCAGATTTCCAGCGTCCGCAGTATTTTGCTATTGTAAGATAGCTTTCAAGTTCAATTCCATTTCTGGTAAAGGAGAATGGATCTACCATATAATGTACAGAGCTGCAACTGTGACACACAATGACAAACAGCTCTGAGGTAAAGTAAAAACAGAGTTTTATCAGTTTTAAAAGTTCTTAGTTAATCATAAATCTTCTGTAATCTAATGGACATATATTGAATTTACTATATTCTGTTATTTTGTACAGATGTATAATGTTTGTACAGATGTATAATGTTAAGTCGGGCTTTTTATTGAGAAAGCAAGGTGAAAGGCCAATGTCATTAAGAATGCCACCAAGACTAAAGGACAGCAGGAGAGAAAAACAAGGTAAGTCAAGTAGCAGAGTTTGATCACACCAAGCTTGAATTTTAAAACCCAGTAGATTATAGCAGAAAGGGAAGACTGAAGGAGGTAAGGAGTTCCACAATTTGGTGCCTGATCTCATCCAAGTGGCCTTGCTGGTACTGACCAGTCTTACCTCTCCCCATTCCACCTTACTGTTTACATTATTGTGCAACAGGCATTGGTCCTACAGAAGATACAGGACCTCAAGCTGCTGCTTATACTGTGACTAATATCACGAAGAAAAATGATTTGCGTCCCCAAAGTGCAACAAGATTTCACACTCACGGTTATGACATGGCTACGGAGATGCTCAAGTCGTGTGAATCTCTTTCCACAGGAGTCGCAGGGATACGGTCGCTCCCCCGTATGCGATCGAAGATGCCGCTTCAAGTCAGATTTCCGCTTCACTGTATGTGTACAGAACGGGCACTTGAATCTCATCTTTGGTAACATATTGCAGTCTCCTTAGAAAAAATGCAAACTTTCAGTGCAATCTTCTTCTACAGAAATGAAAATATTTGCATTGTTCTAAATCTGCATATAACCAGATGAGACAGTGCAAACATAAAAATAAGTTATATATTAAAAAAGAGCTTGCCAATGGCATTTAAATGGCTGGCAGTCTTGGAATACTGACGATGTCCTGATGCTACTTTTAAAGCTGTACTCTCGTCACAATCTTCATACGTAAAGAGACAACATACAGCATCTTACCTTGTTTCCTCCCACATTACTGAAATTTGCAATCAGACATCCATTAAAATGGGCAACAGTGCCCTTCAGTAAGGCACTAGATAAAGCAGCTTTACAGAAGGAGAGATACCCAGACACTGAAACACTCTGGCACTGTACCCACCACTCTGACATTAAAGGATATGCACCACTCTTACCTACACTTTCTCCACTCCAGTCACCCACAACTTCCAGAATTGTAGGCATTGGAGGATACCAGTCTTCAGGCTTTCGACCTCTACCTCGAGAAGGTTGCCGTATTGAGTCGCCGTTTCTTCGTGGCAATGGCCAGTCCCTGGGCAGAACGTCTGGCTCATGCCTGAACTGATAACTCAGGTGAGGGGCACTCAGTTCAGAATCCGGAGTTCTTTTCTCCTCAGCTTGGGAAACAGTGTTTATGTGTTCAGATGTTCTCGCAGTCACACCAGAACCACACAGACTACTGGCTTTGAAAGCAGAGAGTTCAGATACTTCCTGATGCACTCGATTACTGACAAAAGAGTTCGGCAGCTGGTCTCTGGGGGAGTGCTGAAGGTTCGCAACTGGCTGATGAAAGCTGAAGTTTCTCCAGGAGTGTCCGACAATACCCCCCAGATCGGAGTTTTTCTGAGCATGAACAGAGCTAGTCTCCAGGCCTCGGCTGCTGGTATACAAAGATGACACATCCCCACACTTGCTCTCGCCATTACTGGAATGGCTGAAGTATCTCTCTTTCTCACTGATGTCCAGAGAGGATTTGATGAAGCTTTTGCAGACACTGATCACATCGGTCATTTGCAAGTAGCTGGCAGCCGACATCACATCAATCACATTTTGGCTTGTGAGAGACAGCCTCCCTGAATATATGAAGTCTAAAATAACTGTGAATGCGTCAGCAGAAAAGACGTCGAAAGTGGCTACCGTGGGCTGTCCCACATCCTGGGCATTATGCAGAAGCAGCATCCGGAAGTAGCCGCTGCTGGCAAACAAAACGTTACGATGACCCTTGAAGACTCTTCCCTCCACGATGATGCTGCAGTCGCAAAACATTTCCTGTTTGCGCTGTTCATTTAACTGGTGAAGCAGACGGGCTTGGTGTGAGGAGATCTCCATCTTGAGAGCAGCCTGCCGTGACCTCAGCCTGCTGTGGACATGAAGAACATCACTTTACTAATGACAGAATGAGGTCTCAATCCATTCCAAGAAATATTTTTTTTAAATGGCTTTCTGTATTAGGCAATAAGGAGGAGTGATGTAAAAGGTGCACTAAAATTGAGTGCACTTCAGTAAATCAAATGTATTATATACCAGGTTCTTAGAGTGTTCATCTGAACTGCCCCAGAATAAATCTATACATTACAGACAATTCTCAGTTGATTCCTGTTTATTTTTTATACTTTAAGACTGTTGCTCAAAGCCAACCTGAAAACAAACATTTTATGCAGAAAGCACTCCAGTGATGTCACAAATAGTATACAGGACTGTGGGCAGTACACCCAAATTATTTCAATGTCGCAGAACTGAAAAGTACATCAATGAGTGTTTTTGGATAGTTTCTGTCACCCTATAGAATCACAAAGTTGCTTTGCTGAAAATATAAATTCATCCCCCCTTCCCATATAAATTAGATATAGAATTTCATACACAAGAGTCAGTAACACTGCTGCATTCTTACTCATCTCCAATCACGTGCTATGTTTGCCATACAAACACGCATGCACGTACTTTACTTCTGTAAATGAACATGTCATCTCTCAATAAAGCACTTTCTTCCAGCTGGACCCCATTACACCAAAACTAGGGGCCATAAATATAAAGTAATCACTAATAAATCCAATAGGGAATTCAGGATAACCTTCTTTACCCAAAGAGTGGTAAGATTGTGGAACTCGTTGCCACAAGGAGTAGTTGAGGCAAATAGCATAGATGCATTTAAAGGGAGGCTAGATAAGCACATGAGGGAGAAAGGAATAGATGGATATTCTGATAGGATTAGGTGAAGAGGGGTGGGAGGAGGCTAGTGTGGAGCATAAACGTCGGCATAGACCGGTTGGGCCGAATGGCCCATTCCTGTGCTGTAGATTCTATGTAATTCTATGTACACAAAGATCTAGCTTCACATTGTAAAATGCACCATCTTCCTCTTGATGCAAAAGCACACAGGAAAAATTCAGCAGTCAGAATGGTGGCAGCTAACAACAAAAACAGAGATACAAATTCTAATAGAAAGGTTCAGGAAATATCAAGAAACCCCAATATATTAAAGGCTGCAAAGTTGAATAATGCTAAAGTGAAATGTTATGCTTTTACTGCTTGGTTGCTTTTGTGGGGCAGGCAGAAATTTCAGTTTCCTCTTCTTGAGAGCATTACCTTAGTCAGAAGGTTAAATAAATTAGGAAGTGTCTATTAATAGTGCAAACTGTGCATGGTGAGGTGGTAAGAGCTCATAAACAACTCAATCTATTACAGTCTGTCTGAACATTCTGAATCTGTTCCCCTTGTAAGCATCCGATTTACTCGTCTGCATAATAGCAATACTGTGTTTAGAAAAATATAGGTTGGTATGTGTTATATGGCAGTAACATTGAGGAGGTCAGAAGATATCATAAATCACAGCAGTAAAGCTAGAGTGTAATTTTTTTTTGCAGCTTTCTATATTTACAGTTAAGAATATGAAATTTATACTTGCAATAGGGTTTTAATTTTTTTTTTGTTCTGCTCTCTGAAGTTTTGCTTGTAGGAATTAGAACTTTGTTCTGCAGTCCCAAGCTCTTTGTTGGGAATCAGGATGTACCGGGGGGCTTAGATTTCAGTTCAACCATGCAACAAAGAATTGTCCCTACCAATATTTATCCTTCAAGCAACATCATTAAAACAGATTATCTGGTCATTATCTCATTGCTGTTTGTGGGACCTTGCTTTGCGCAAATTGGCTGCTGTGTTTCCTACATTACAACAGTGATGACACTTCAAAAGTACTTGATTAGCTGTAAAGCACTTTGGGACGTCCTGAGGTCATGAAAGGCGCTATATAAATGCAATTTCTTTCTTCAAGGAGCTCTATGTCTTAATTTGGTATGTATGCTGTAGAACTGCTATTAATGTCATAATCTTACCAACAAACTGCTAAAAAAAAACTTCTATTTTTATTATGTGGAGAATACTATTATTTTTATCTCACTAAAGCTATCTTATTGCAAGAGAGCAGAATGCAGCTGCTTGGGTGCGTAATTGGTTAGGGATAGGAGGCGGCGAGCAGTGGTGAACGGATGTTACTCTGACTGGAGAGAAGTATGCAGTGGGGACCCCCAGGAGTTGGTACTGGGACCATTGCTTTTCTTCTTATATACAAATGAACTGGACTTGAGTATAGGGAGTACAATTTAGAAGTTTGTGAATGATAATGTAGTAAATAGTGAGGAAGAGAGTAGCAGACTTCAAGAGGCCTTGGATAGGCTGGTGAAATTGGCAGACAGATGGCAGATGCAATTTAATGTGGATAAGCGTGAAGTGACGCACTTTGGGAGGAACAACATGGAGAGGCAGTATAATCTGAATTGTACTATTGAGGGGAGTGCAAGATCAGAGGGACCTGGGGGGTACATATTCATAAATCTTTGAAGGTGGCAGGGCAAGTTGATAAGGCAGATAAGACAGCATATGGGATTCTCGGCTTTGCAAATAGGGGCATTAAATACCAAAACAAGGCAGTCATGCTAAACCTTTATAAAGTACCGGTTAGGCCTCAGCTTGAGTAATGTGTACTATTCTGGGCACCACATTTTAGGAAGGATGTCAAGCCCTTGGAGAGGGTACAGAGGGGGTTTACCATGGTGATACCGGGGATGGGGGACTTCAGTTATGTGGAGAGACTGTTCTCCTTAGAGCAGAGAAGGTTAAGGGGAGATTTAATAGAGATATTCAAAATTATATGGAGTTTTCATGGAGTAGATAAGGAGAAACTGTTTCCTCTGATGAGTGGGTACCGGTCACCAGAGGTCATGGATTTAAAATAATTGTCAAAATAACTAGAGGAGAAATTAGGAGAATTTTTTTCCACACAGAGGGTTGTTAAGATCTTGAACGCACTACGTGAAAGGATGGTGGAAGCAGATTCCATAGGAATTTTCAAACGGAAATTGGACATGTAATTGATGAGGACGAATTTGCAGGGTTATGGGGAAACAGCTGGAGTGTGTGACTAAATTGGACAGCTCTTTCAAAGAACCGGTACAGGCACAATGGGCCAAATAGCCTCCTTTGTTGATAGATTCTATATTCCTATCCCATAGCTTGCCCAGTTGTCCCCCATTCTTGAGGATGTCAGATAATATAGTATAGTGACAAATGTGAGTAAAAGAAAAATCTATATTTAAAAAAATGGCCCAGAAATTAAAGACTGAGTGTTGACGCGGGGGTAAGGCTTCCCCGCGATATCTCACTCCGCGCCTACCTTTTTCCTCCGGGCCCACACGAACTTTAGTTTCAAGGCTGCAGCTGTGCAGTGCTTGCATGACCCAGAGACGCAATTAGTTCATGCGAGCTCTGGGATCACGTGATTCAGTTAGAGCCAATGGCAGCACACCAGGAAGACCTGTCAAAGCTATGAATAATATACCCCCCCAAAAGAACAGCTAAACCTCAATTAAATTTAAAAAAAAGCCATCACATTATTAAAATAAGTATAGTTAAATAAATTAACCACTTTAAAAAAAAAGTTAAATTTTTGAAAAAATTTAAAATCTTTTTAAAAGTTATAAAAATAAACTTACCTTTCTTTAAAGTCTCTAAAAAAGATAAACCTGTTGAAAATTTTTTAAAATACTTAATTAACTACTTACCTTGTTAAATGAGGGTCTTACGCCTCCTTTCTTTATGTGTAAAATCTTCCATGCTTACCTGCGCGTTCAAAGCACTAAGTGCACTGCGTGCGCACAGCCTGTAGCGCGCACGCGGTTCACCTAGGAACCGCCCCCTTTTGAATTCACGAAGTGCCGGTTTCCCGCGCATGCGCAGTGCATGCTGGAAACCGGCAATTGGAGACCTAAAACGCGAGAGTACACAGTGCGTACTCTCGCGTATTAGGTCTAATTTTCGGGCCAATATATTTCTATACACCTCCTGTCTATAAAACCTAACTTCCTATCAACATTTTATTATAAATTCCTATATCCACATTTATAATGGAAATTGCTTATGCTATTAACTTATCACACTGCAATTACACTTACTTGCCAGTGATGGTGCTATAGTGCCCAAGTTGAGCATCTCCCCGCCTGCACTAGAGAAACTGCAATGCTCCAACCACTTTACTTCTCTGCTTACCAAACTGCCATAACTTTTGCTAGTTAACAATATATAACATAAAATCAAATTATAAAACAGACTGAATGTATGACTTTAATTAAGGGCTCCATAATCTGGTCAGTTATCCTCTGCCCTCCAACCCCACTTCATTTCGTCTCAAGTCCTTATATGCAACACCACAGGAGATTAACTAGTATTATATACTTTTTTAAAAAGTGTCCCAAGACAAATTTAATTCATATTAAAAAGAATAAAGCATACAGCACTTTAAAATTTTTTTTTTTTAGCACAAATGAATTAAACAAGTGAAAGTTTTAGGTCAAACAGCAGATTTCCTGGTTCACCTTAACTCATTTCTGCCTAACTCTAACCCAAAACTTTCTTCAATAAGTGAGAACATGTGGATCTGGAGTAAGTTAATGCCTTACTAGCTTTTAAAGTTTTTCAAACAGCACAAAATACAATTGCAATCTACTTAGAATCATAGAAGTTTACAGCACAGGAGGCCGCCATTCGGCCCATCTTGTCCATGCCGGCCGACAAAGAGCTAATCCCACTTTCCAGCACTTGGTCCGTAGCCCTGTAGGTTACGGCACTTCAAGTGCATATCCAAGTACTTTTTAAATGTGATGAGGGTCTCTGCCTCTACCACCCTTTCAGGCAGTGAGTTCCAGACCCCCCACCACCCTCTGGGTGAAAACATTTCTCCTCAAATCCCCTCTAACCTTCCGACCAATTACTTTAAATCTATGCCCCCTGGTTATTGACCCTTCTGCTAAGGGAAATAGGTCCTTCCTATCCACTCTATCTAGGCCCCTCATAATTTTATACAACTTAATTAGGTCTCCCTTCAGCCTCCTCTGTTCCAAAGAAAACAATCCCAGCCTCTCCAATCTTTCCTCATAGCTAAAATTCTCCAGTCCAGGCAACATCCTCGCAAATCTCCTCTGTACCCTCTCTAGCACAATCACATCTTTCCTGTAATGTGGTGACCAGAACTGCACGCAGTACTCTAGCTGAGGCTAACTACTGTTTTATACAGTTCAAGCATAACCTCCCTGCTCTTATATTCTATGCCTCGGCTAATAAATGCAAGTATCCCGTATGCCTTCTTAGCCACCTTATCTACCGGTCCTGCTACCTTCAGGGATCTGTGGACATGCACGTCAAGGTCCCTCTGCACTTATCAGTGTCCTCCCATTTATTGTGTATTCCCTTGCCTTGTTAGCCCTCCCCAAATGCATTACCTCGCACTTGTCCAGATTGAATTCCATTTGCCACTGTTCTGCCCACCTGACCAGTCCATTGATATCTTCCTGCAGTCTGCAGCTTTCTTCTTCATTATCCACCGCACGGCCAATTTTTGTATCATCTGCAACTTCTTAATCATACCCCCTACATTCAAGTCTAAATCATTGATATATATCACAAAAAGCAAGGGACCTAGTACTGAGCACTGCAGAACCCCACTGGAAACAGCCTTCCAGTCACAAAAACACCCATCGACCATAACCCTTTGCTTCCTACTTCTGAGCCAATTTTGGATCCAACTTGCCACTTTGCCTTGGATCCCATGGGCTTTTACTTTTGTGACCAGTCTGCCATGTGGGACCTTATCAAAAGCCTTGCTAAAATCCAGATACACTACATCAAACGCACAACCCTCATCGACCCTCCTTGTTACCTCCTCAAAAAATTCAATCAAGTTAGTCAGACACGACCTCCCCTTAACAAATCCTTGCTGACTGTCCTTGATTAATCCATGTCTTTCTAAATGAAGATTTATCCTGTCCCTCAGAATTTTTTCCAATAATTTTCCCACCACCAAGGTTAGGCTGACTGGGCTGTAATTACTCGGTCTATCCCTTTCTCCCTTTTTAAACAACGGTACCATGTTAGCAGTCCTCTGGCACCACACCTATAGCCAGAGAGGATTGGAAAATGATGGTCAGAGCCTCTGCTATTTCCTCTCTTACTTCTCTTAACAGTCTGGGATACATTTCATCTGGACCTGGGGATTTATCCACTTTCAAAGATGCTAAACCCCTTAATACTTCCTCTCTCACAATGTTTATTTCATCTAATATTTCACACTCCTCCTCCCTGATTGCAATGTCTGCATCGTCTCTCTCTTTTGTGAACAGAGTCGCAAAGTATTCATTAAGGACCATACCCACGTCTTCTGCCTCCACACACACAGATTACCTTCATGGTCTCTAATAGGCCCTACTCTTTCTTTAGTTATCCTCTTGCTCGTAATGTATTTATAAAACTTCTTTGGGTTTGCCTTGATTTTACTTGCCAATATTTTTTCATGCTCTCTCTTTGCTTTCCTAATTTCCTTTTTAATTTCACCCCTGCACTTTCTATACTCCTCTAGGTTTTCTATGGTATTGCGCACTCGGTAACTGTCATAAGCCTCCCTTTTTTTCTTTATCCTACCCTGTATGTCCCTTGACATCCAGGGGCCTCTGGATTTGTTAGTCTCACCCTTTTTCTTTTGATGTGGAAATGTTAGGGAACATACTTGTGCTGAGCTCTCACTATCTCCTCCTTGAATGCCTCCCATTGCTCTGACACGGATTTACCTTCAAGTAGCAGCTTCCAGTCCACTTTGGCTAAATCACATCTCAGCTTAGTAAAATTGGCTTTTCCCCAATTGAGAAAGGCGCTATATAAATGCAAGTTGTTGTTGTACGACTTTATTGGTGTCAACACAATAATATGAAAGAACCGGACGGACCACCCGGCATCAACCTAGGCACCGGCTACGGACACGGCAACGGCACACCCAGCCCAGTCAACCCTGCAAAGTCCTCCTCACCAACATCTGGGGACTTGTGCCAAAATTGGGAGAGCTGTCCCACAGACTAGTCACGCAACAGCCTGACATAGTCATACTCACAGAATCATACCTTTCAGCCAATGTCCTAAACTCCTCCATCACCATCCCAGGGTATGCTCTGTCCCACCGACAGGACAGACCCACCAGGGGTGGCGGCACAGTGGTATACAGTCGGGAAGGAGTGGCCCTGGGAATCCTCAACATTGACTCCAGACCCCATGAAGTCTCATGGCTCCAGGTCAAGCATGGGCAAGGAAACCTCCTGCTGATTACCACCTGCCCTCCCTCAGCTGATGAATCAGTACTCCTCCATGTTGAACACCACTTGGAAGAAGCACTTGAGAGTAGCAAGGGCACAGAATGTACTCTGGGTGGGGGACTTCAATGTCCATCACCAGGAATGGCTCGGTAGCACCACTACTGACCGAGTTAGCCGCGTCCTGAAGGACATAACTGCCAGTCTGCGCCTGGTGGTGAGAGAACCAACACGAGGGAAAAACCTACTTGACCTCGTCCTCACCAATCTACCTGTCGCAGATGCATCTGTCCATGACAGTATTGGTAGCAGTGACCACCGCAGTCATTGTGGAGACGAAGTCCTGTCTTCACACTGAGGACACCCTCCATCGGGTTGTGTGGCACTACCACCATGCTAAATGGGATAGATTCAGAACAGATCTAGCAGCTAAATACTTGGCATCCATGAGGCGCTGTGGGTCATCAACAGCAGCAGAATTGTATTCCACCACAATCTGTAACCTCATGGCCCGGCATATCCTTCACTCTACCATTACCATCAAGCCAGGGGACCAACCCTGGTTCAATAAGGAGTGTAGAAGAGTATGCCAGGAGCAGCACCAGGTGTACCTAAAAATGAGGTGCCAACCTGGGGAAGCTGCAACACAGGACTACATGCATGCTAAAAAGCGGAAGCAGCATGCTATAGACAGGGCTAAGCGATCCTGCAATCAACAGATCAGATCAAAGCTCTGCAGTCCTGCCACATCCAGTCGTGAATGGTGGTGGACCATTAACCAACTAACGGGCGGAGGAGGCTCCATGAATATCCCCATCCTCAATGATGGTAGAGCCCAGCACGAGTGCAAAAGACAAGGCTGAAGCGTTTGTAACCATCTTCAGCCAGAAGTGCCGAGTGGATGATTCATATCGGCCTGCTCCTGAGGTCCCCACCATCGCAGAAGCCAGTCTTCAGCCAGTTCGATTCATTCCACGTGATATCAAGAAACGGCTGAGCGCACTGGATACAGCAAAGGCTATGGGCCCCGACAACATACCGGCTATCGAGCTGAAGACTTGTGCTCCAGAACTAGCCGCGCCTCTAGCCAAGCTGTTCCAGTACAGCTACAACACTGACATCTATCCGACAATGTGGAAAACTGCCCAGGTATGTCCTGCCCACAAAAAGGACAAACCCAACCCAGCCAATTACCGCCCCATCAGTCTACTCTCAATCATCAGCAAAGTGAGGGAAGGTGTCATCGACAGTGCTATCAAGCAGCACTTACTCACCAATAACCTGCTCACTTATGCCCAGTTTGGGTTCCACCAAGACCACTCGGCTCCCGACCTCATTACAGCCTTGGTCCAAACATAGACAAAGGAGCTGAATTCCAGAGGTGAGGTGAGAGTGACTGCCCTTCACATCAAGGCAGCATTTGACCGAGTGTGGCATCAAGGAGCCCTAGTAAAACTGAATCAATGGGAATCGGGGGGGAAAACGCTCCACTGGCTAGAGTCATATCTAGCACAAAGGAAGATGGTGGTGGTTGAAGGTCAATCATCACAGTCCCAGGACATCGTTGCAGGAGCTCCTCAGGGCAGTGTCCTAGGCCCAACCATCTTCAGCTGCTTCATCAATGACCTTCCCTCCAACATAAGGTCAGAAATGGGGTTGTTCGCTGATGACTGCACAGTGTTCAGCGCCATTCACAACTCCTCAGATAATGAAGCAGTCCATGCCCCCATGCAACAAGACATGGACGACGTTCAGGCTTGGGCTGATAAGTGGCAGGTAACATTCGCACCACAGAAGTGCCAGGCAATGACTATCTCCAACAAGCGTGAGCCTAACCCCCTCCCCTTGACATTCAACAGAATTACCATCGCCGAATCCCCCACCATCAACATCCTGGGGGTCACCATTGACCAGAAACTTAACTGGACCAGCCACATAAATACTGTGGCACCTTTGATTGCCGTGATTATCTCTCTGCCGAGGTGTGATAAAGGGCAGTTGGAAAGATTAACTGTAATCATCTGGCAGTGTTATCTGACTATATATGCTGTGCCTATATGCATCTCTTCACTTCACCTGACGAAGGAGCAGTGCTCCGAAAGCTTGTGATTTTAAATAAAGCTGTTGGACTATAACCTGGTGTTGTGCGACTTCTCACATTTGTCCACCCCAGTCCAACACCTGCATCTCCACATCATGGCTACTATCAACAAGAGCTGGACAGAGGCTAGTTATTCTGCAGCGAGTGTCTCACCTCCTGACTCCCCAAAGCCTTTCCACCATCTACAAGGCACAAGTAAGTAGTGTGATGGAATACTCTCCACTTGCCTAGATGAGTGCAGCTCCAACAAAACTCAAGAAGCTCAACACCATCCAGGACAAAGCAGCCAGCTTGATTGGCACCCCATCCACCACCTTAAACATTCACTCCCTCCACCACTGGCATACCGTGGCTGCAGTATTTACCATCTACAAGATGCACTGCAGCAACTCGGCAAGGCTTCTTCGGCAGCACCTCCCAAACCCGCGACCTCTACTTAGAAGGACAAGGGCAGCAGGCGCACGGGAACACTACCACCTCCAAATTCCCCTCCAAGTCACACACCATCCTGACTGGGAACTATAGTGCCAGTCCTTCATCGTCGCTGGGTCAAAATCCTAGAACCGCCTACCTAACAACACTGTGGGAGTACCTTCACCACACGGACTGCAGTGTGTTCAGAAGGTGGCTCAACACCACCTTCTCAAGGACAATTAGAAATGGCCAATAAATGCTGGCCTTGCCAGCGACTCCCACATCCCATAAACAAATTAAAAAATAGTAAAGGGGTTTCAAGAAGGCGAGGGAATCAGCTCAGGGTTCCCAAATCCCATCTTTATCCAGCGATGCCTGCTGAGGACAGGATTATACTCAGAATGCCCTCCACACTCAAATAGTCTGCTGATAGTCACACATGAAGAACAATCACTTCAAGAGTACTTGGAGCAACTGGTACCCTTAAAACTAGATAATTAGACAATTTGAGGGGGAATGCATGATTTTTTTTATATTAAAATACACGCATCGCAAAAAATAAATAAAAATGCTCTGCTCGAGTGTTGCCTTAGCGGACAGCAAGGGCATCGCCGCTTTAAATTGCGCCGACCCGTTTTGTACTAGTCAATGCGCGCGCAGCATCACTCACAGGACCCGCCCACTTTCGGCATCTGATTGCAATTGGTCGGTTCAAGTGCCAATCAAACAGCAACTCCACAATGGAGAACAATGGAGACAAACGCCCGGAGCCCGCGCGCCCGCAGAGACAAACCGCCTGTCCTCGAGACCGGCATCCCCCGCGACAAACCGCCTGTCCTCGAGACCAACCGCCCGACCCGGGACAAACCGCCTGTCCTCGAGACCGGCACCGCCCGCGACAAACCACCCGCCCCAAGACCGGCAGCGCTCGCCCCGAGACAAACCGTCCGACCCGGTACAAACCGCCCGCCCCGGGACAGCCCGCCCGACCCGAGACCGGCAGCGCTCGCCCCGAGACAAACCGTCCGACCCGGTACAAACCGCCCGCCCCGGGACAGCCCGCCCGACCCGAGACCGGCAGCGCTCGCCCCGAGACAAACCGTCCGACCCGGTACAAACCGCCCGCCCCGGGACAGCCCGCCCGACCCGAGACCGACAGCGCTCGCCCCGGGACAAACAGCCCGCCCCGAGTCCAGCACCGCCTGCAGCCCGGGGACAAACCCTCACCAGGCTCCTGAATCCAGCATCGCCCCCACCCCCCACAGCCCAGGAGCTGCAGCCCGATTTCTGGGTAGCGGCGGCGGCGGTGCTGCGAACGGTATCAGCCCACTCAGTCCGGGCCCGGCGATCCCGCTGGCGCCCAGTGTCTGGGGCTGCCTCCCTCCCGCCCGCTCTCTGCAGAGCCCCGCGGACCCGCCCTCAGTGGGGGACCCGCCCGACAAACCCCGCCACCCATCTCCCCCCGCCCGGCAGCCCCGGGACTTTCTCCAATGAATCCCGCCAGAAAGCCCCGAACCCCTTTCTTACCCGGACCGCCGCTGCACTCCACCCGGTCCGACCCGGACGTGCTTTTCACGCCCGGATTTACACCCGGAGGCACTTAAAGGCGAAATACATCATGGACCATTAAAGCGCAATTTTTATTCCAAGTGCAGTGTTTGTACTTGTTCTGGTTACCTTCAAGCTTCCCGTCAGTTTGCGAGGGTGTAATTTTATTTTAAAGGGTTTATCTTAAAAGATCAGGTAGCCGCCATTTTGCACTGGGCTGCGGACCCTCCCCAGGGTCGTCTTTACATTGCAGGAGGGTCAGGTATTTTGCAGAGTTGGGACTCTGCAGCAGATTTACAGATTCACACACACCAAATAGCCCTACAAGCTCTGAACTGTTATTTTTCTTT
This sequence comes from Squalus acanthias, assembly GCA_030390025.1. Lineage (NCBI taxonomy): Eukaryota > Metazoa > Chordata > Chondrichthyes > Squaliformes > Squalidae > Squalus > Squalus acanthias. The sequence goes on from JASTWF010000031.1 coordinate 837,256, forward strand.
TACATGTGCATTAACACTTACAAAATTGTGTTGAAATAGCGAAGCATGAAGCTGAAAGAGACCGAGTAAGCTCCATGCTATAATGTAGAGCAGCAATCTACATTGCAAGAAATTGTTTACAAATTGTATTTTGCATAGGCCTATTTGTATAAGGCAGAGTGCTAGATGTTATTGAATAATGGTTAAAACAAAGCAAATTGAACAAGTTCACATTTTTAATTGCATACTCCCGGGGGAGGCTAAAAATCTGTTCATCAAAGAATCAAATTTCAATTTCCATCTCACATCCGATGCACTCAAGGCTACCTCCCAACCCATTTTAAATGATGATCCATCATACCTTCATCAGCTAAATACAAAGAAAAACGAACAAAAAAAATTGCAGCTACTGGTCTCCAATTCTAAAAAAAAATCTTCACAGAACAACTTTCTAGCAGACAAACTAGTCAATCAAAAAACTCCAGTTCAACTCACCTAAAATTCAGTGGGATAACGAAAATGAGCACAGCATCAAAGATAATTCAACACAACAAATTCAAATATTTTTTTCTAGCCAAAATCCAATGCACAAATATTTAACCTTTGTTCAATTAGACTACATCTAAAGCAACATATTGAATAATGTATTTTTAAAAATTACAAAGATGCTTAGTTTACCTGCCAACATCAAGGTCATTTCCTTCCCCCATGTTGGAAAGATATGGAAGTTTGTCCAGAAATATGAAAGATTGTCTCTCATCAACCCACCAAGATAATCTTGGTAAACAAAACAGGAAAGGACAGCATAAGAACATAAGAAATAGGAGTAGGAGTAGGCCATTCGGCCCTTCGAGCCTGCTCCGCCATTCAATGAGATCATGGCTGATCTTCTGCCTCAATTCCATTCACCAGCCCTATCACCATATCTCTTGATGCCCTTACTCGTCAGAAATCTATCGACTTCTGTTTTGAATATACCCAATGACTGAGCCTCCACAGCCCTCTGGGGTAGAGAATGCCAAAGATTCACCACCCTCTGTGTGAAGAAATTTCTTCTCATCGCAGTCCTGAATGGCCTACCCTTTATCCTGAGGCTGTGGCCCCTGGTTCTAGACTCCCCAGCCAAGGGAAACATTCTCCCAGCATCCACCCTATCAAGCCCTGTAATAATTTTGTATGCTTCAATGAGATCCCCTCTCAGTCTTCTGAATTCAAGAGAATACAGGCCTAGTTTACTCAATCTCTTCTCATACGACAGTCCCGCCATCCCAGGAATCAATCTAGTGAACCTTCGTTGCACTCCCTCTATGGCAAGTATATCCTTCCTTAGGTAAGGAGGCCAAAATTGTACACAGTACTCCAAGTGTGGTCTCACCAAAGCCCTATATAATTGGAGTAAGACTTATTTACTCCTGTACTCAAATCCTCTTGTAATGAAGGCCAGCATACCATTTGCCTTCCTAATGGCTTGCTGCACCTGCACATTCACATTCATAGGAAACACTAAACTAAGGGAGGACATAGATGGCCAGGGAATAAATAGAGTAATGGAACAGGAGTGTAAAAAAGATGGTTAAAAATAGAGTGAGAGGAACTGGGATTAAAAATGAGTTAAATTGTAAAGCAATGCAGTGTCCGTAATAAAACAAGTGAACTGGAGGCAATAATACATTGTGAGGAACCAGATATAGTAAGGATTACTGAGACATGGCTACAGAAAAATCAGGACTGGGAATTAAACATTGCAGGGTATAATGTATTTAGAAAAGATATAGAGGGGAAAAGGGGAGGTGGAGCAGCAGTACTTATTAGAGATAACATAACGGCAGTAGAAAAAAGTGACGCAGCTATCAGCAAGACAAAAATAGAATCCATGTGGATAGAGATAAAAGATAATAAAGGATCAATCACTATTAGGGGTAGTCTACAGACCACCTAATAGTGGAAGGGAGGTGGAGGAAGAAATATGCAAACAAATTAGGGAAATGAGTAAAAAAAAAACATGGAATAATAATCATGGAGTATTTCAACTACCCTGAAATTAATTGGCCAGATGAGGTAAGTAAAGGTGATAAGGGAATGGAGTTCCTACAATGTGTACAGGACTCCTTTCTAACCCAATATGTAAGAAGCCCAACAAGGGAGGATTTGCTATTGGATCTAGTAATGGGAAATGAACCGGAGCAGATAAAAAGTAAAAGTAGGGGAACATCTAGGCAATAGTGACCACAATATAATATGCTTTAAGATAATAATTGAGAAGGACATAAGCATGACGAAGACCAGGGTAACAGATTGGAGAAAAGCTGATTTTGAGGGGCTGAGAATAGAACGTGGGAAAATGAAATGGGCAACAATATTGGCAAACAACGATGTAGAACAGCAATGGGAAACATTTAAAACGGTGTTCAACAGAGTCCAGGAAAAATATATTCCGCTAAAAAACCAAGAAAACGCTAAACACTAATGAGACGCCATGGATGAATAAAGACATTCGGGAAAAATTGAGGGTAAGGAAAGAGGCATACACCAAGTACATGGACAGCAGGGGAGAGCCTGACGAGGGGGAATACAAAGATTAGAAGAGAAGTCAAAAAAAATTAGGAAGGCAAAGAGGAACTATGAAATTAAGTTATCAAGTAACATAAAACAAAATAGTAAAATATTCTACAGGCTCATAAATTTAAAAAAAAAGAAAGTCAGGATGGGAATAGGGCCACAAAGGAACGGGCAGGATAAAAATCACAGGCAGCGATAGCGAAAAGGCAGAAATATTAAGTAATTATTTTACTTCAGTATTTACCCTCACTCTACCATTACCATCAAGCCAGGGGACCAACCCTGGTTCAATAAGGAGTGTAGAAGAGCATGCCAGGAGCAGCACCAGGCGTACCTAAAAATGCGGTGCCAACCTGGGGAAGCTGCAACACAGCTCACCAACATGCATGCTAAAGAGCAGAAGCAGCATGCTACAGACAGACCTAAGTGATCCCACAATCAACAGATTAGATCAAAGCTCTGCAGTCCTGCCACATCCAGTCATGAATGGTGGTGGACAATTCAACAACTAATGGGAGGAGGAGGTTCCATGAATATCCCCATCCTCAATGATGGTGGAGCCCAGCACGTGAGTGCAAAAGACAAAGCTGAAACGTTTGCAACCATCTTCAGTCAGAAGTGCCGAGTGGATGATCCATATCGGCCTCCTCCTGAGGTCCCCACCACAACAGAAGTCAGTCTTCAGCCAATTCAATTCACTCCACGTGATATCAAGAAACGGCTGAGCGCACTGGATACAGCGAAGGCTATGGGCCCCGACAGCATCCTGACTGTCGTGCTGAAGATTTGTGCTCCAGAACTAGCCGCGCCTCTAGCCAAGCTGTTCCAGTACAGCTACAACACTGGCATCTATCCGACAATGTGGAAAACTTCCCAGGTATGTCCTGTCCACAAAAAGCAGGACATATCCAATCCAGCCAATTACCACCCCATCAATCTACTCTCAATCATCAGCAAAGTGATGGAAGGTGTCATCGACAGTGCTATCAAGCAGCAGTTACTCACCAATAACCTGCTCACTGATGCACTGTTTGGGTTCCGCCAAGACCACTCAACTCCAGACCTCAGTACAGCCTTGGTCCAAACATGGACAAACAAGCTGAATTCCAGAGGTCAGAGTGACTGCCCTTGACATCAAGGAGCCCTAGTAAAACTGAAGTCAATGGGAATCGGGGGGGGTAAACTCTCCACTGGCTGGAGTCATACCTAGCAAAAAGAAGAATGAGAGGGGATCACATTGAAACTTATAAAATTCTAACAGGACTAGACAGGCTAGATGCAGGAAGGATGTTCCTGATGGTGGGGGAGTCCAGAACCAGAGGTCACAGTCTAAGGATAAGGAGTAAGCCATTTAGGACTGAGATGAGGAGGAATTTCTTCACCCAGAGAGTGGTGAACCTGTGGAATTCTCTACCACAGAAGGCAGTTGAGGCCAATTCATTAAATATATTCAAGAAGGAGATAGATATATTTCTTAAGGCTAAAGGGATCAAGGGATATGGGGAGAAAGCAGGGACAGGGTACTGAATTTGGATGATCAGCCATGATCTCATTAAATGGCGGAGCAGGCTTGAGGGGCCGAATGGCCTACTCCTGCTCCTATCTTCTATGCTTCGGTGGTTGTGGTGGTTGGAGGTCAATCATCACAGCCCCAGGACATTGCTGCAGGAGTTCCTCAGGGCAGTGTCCTCGGCCCAACCATCTTCAGTTGCTTCATCAATGACCTTCCCTCCATCATAAGGTCAGAAGTGGGGATGTTTACACAGTGTTCAGTGCCATTCGCAACTCCTCAGATAATGAAGCAGTCCATGCCCGCATGCAGCAAAACCTGGACGACATTCAGGCTTGAGGTGATAAATGGCAGGTAACATTCGCGCAACACAAGTGCCAGGCAATGACTATCTTAGCACCGCCCCTTGACATTCAACGGCATTACCATTGCCAAATCCCCCACCATCAATATCCTAGGGGGTCACCATTGACCAGAAACTTAACTGGACCAACCATATAAATACTGTGGCAACAAGAGCAGGTCAGAGGCTGGATATTCTGCAGCGAGTGTCCCATCTTCTGACTCCCCAAAGCCTTTCCACCATCTACAAGGCTCAAGTCAGGAGTGTGATGGAATACTTTCCACTTGCCTGGATGAGTGCAGCTCCAACAACACTCAAGAAGCTTGATACCATCCAAGACAAAGCAGCCCACTTGATTGGCACCCCATCCACCAGCCTTAACATTCACTCCCACCACCACCAGCATACCGTGGCTGCAGTGTGTACCATCTACAAGATGCATTGCAGCAACTCGCCAAGGCTTCTTCAGCAGCACCTTCCAAACCCACGACCTCTACCACCTAGAAGGACAACTGCAGCAGGCGCATGGGAACACCACCACCTCCAAGTTCCCCAAGTAACACACCATTCTGACTTGGAAGTATATCGCCGTTCCTTCATCGTCGCTAGGTCAAAATCCAGGAGCTCCCTCCCTAATAGCACTGTGGGAGTACCTTCACCACAGGGACTGCAGCGGTTCAAGAAGGCAGCTCACCACCACCACCTTCTCAAGGGCAACTAGGGATGGGCAATAAATGCTGGCCTTGCCAGTGACGCCCACATCCCATGAACGAATAAAAGATAGATCAGGTGGACATGATATCAGATGAGATTAGGAATGACAAAACCACTTTTAAAATAAAACGAGGAGAATTATTAAATAAACATATCAAACTCAAAGAGGATAAAACCCCCGGTCCAACGGATTACATCTGCGTCTTTTATAAGAATCTAGGGAAGAGCTAGCAGAGGCACTATCACACATATTTAATAATTCAATAGAAAAAGTGTAGTGCCAGAGGACTGGCAGATAGCTAACGTAATACCCATATTTAAGAAGGGAGCTAGAACATGTTCAGGGAACTATAGACCAGTCAGCTTAACATCAATGGTAGGAAAAATAATGGAATCCCTACAAAAGGAAAAAGTAGAACATCTAGAAACCAAAAATATAATATGGATTTCAAAAAGGGGAAGTTTTGCTTGACCAACCTCATTGAATTATTGAAGAGGTAACAGAGAGAGTAGAAAAAGCTAATGCAGTAAATGTAATTTATCTAGACTTCCATAAGGCCTTCGATAAGGTACCACATAATAGTCTAATGAATAACATCAGAGAATGTGGAGTCGGGGACAAGTAGCAGAATGGATAACTAGTTGGCTTCAAGACAGAAAGCAGAGAGATGGGGTAAAGGGTAGCTATTCAGAGTGGCAGAAGGTGGGAAGTGGGGTCTCACAAGGATCAGTGCTGGGACCAATGTTGTTCACAATTTGCATTAACGATTTAGACTTTGGAATCAAAAACGCAATTTCTAAATTTGCAGAGGACACCAAATTTGGGGTGGGTCGGGGTGGGGGGGGGGTAATAGTCAATACTAAGGAGGGACTGCAGCAAATTACAAGAAGACATTAATAAACTTGCCGAATGGATATATAATTGGCAAATGAATTGCAAGACAGATAAATGTGAGGTATTACATTTGGTAAGAAAAATGAGGTCACATATTACTTGGAAAATAAAAATTAAAATGGGGTAGAAGAGCAAAGGAATCTCAGAGTACAAATACACAAATCACTAAAACGCAGGTTAATAAGGCCATAAAAAAAGCAAACCAGCATTAGGGCTCATTTCTAGAGGGATAGAATTGAAAAGTAGGGAAGTTATGCTAAACTTGTATCAAACCTTGGTTAGACCACACTTGGAGTACTGTGTACAATTCTGGTTGCCATATTATAAAAAGGGTATAGAGGCACTGGAGAGGATGCAAAAAAGATTTACAAGGATGATACCAGAAATGCGAGGTTATATCCATCAGGAAAGGATGAATTTGAAAAGAGAAGGCTGAGGGCTGACCCAATAGTCTTTAAAATTATGAAAGGTTTTGATAGAGTAGATACAGAGAGAGTATTTCCACTTGTGGGGAAGAGCAAAACTAGAGGCCATCAATAAAAGATAGTCACCAAGAAATCAAATCGGGAATTCAGAAGAAACTTCTTTACCCAAAGAGTGGTGAGAATGTGGAACTCGCTACCACAGGGAGTGGTTGAAGCGAATAGTATAGATGCATTTAAGGGAGGCTAGATGAACATATAAGGGAGAAGGGAATAGAGGGTTATACTGATAGAGTTAGATGAGGAAAGACGGAAGGCGGCTCGAATGAAGCATAAACACCAGCATGGACTGGTTGGGCCAAATGGTGTTTCTGTGCTGTATATCCTATGTAAAATAATCTAATTCCTCAGTTCCTTTCTGTTTGATTATTCTGACAGTTTTCTTTCTGCCAAGTTTGTTGGATTCTCTAGTCTGGTCTTCTAGTCCTGATGGTATCCTCCTATTGAACTTAAGTTGTAAGCCTTCAAATTTACCACATCCAATCTCTCTCCTATTCCATCTTACCTTCTTGGAATTTTGCTTATATTCACTCTATCCCCAAGAAGGCAATCTATTTACCCTTCTTTTGTCCTCAAAATGGTACTTTCTAATATTCTGCAAGTTGCCATTAAATCTCAAATTATCTATCACCATGAAAGTTTTAGCTTAATCTATAATCACTGGTGTGGTTTTGGCATGGCTTTTCCATAGTAATCTAGTTGCCTACATTTAAAGCAACAATGTGGAACTCCTCTACCATCCGGTGTTATCTTGGTCATCTCTCAAGCCTTTGACAGGATCTGTACCATACAATTTTAGTTACGATCATATAGCCTCACACCAGAGCTGTGTTCATGGTTATCCATGTTCCATTCAAATCACACTATTGGTGCTACGGCTGATGTCTCAAATTACTGTTTTTTTCCATTAAGTTATGGGTTCCCCAGGGTTCTGTCCTCTCTTCACATCAATGGCCTCCTCCAATATCACCCAAGTCTATCCACGCTTGCTGTTGATTCTACTTTACATTTATTAAGTTCCTTAAAAATCACATCTTACCTCCAGTCACCTCAGTGTGATTTTTAAAAATTAGTTTATAGGATGTGGGCTTCGCTGGCAAGGCCAGCATTTATTGCCCATTCCCAATTGCCCTAGAGATTCTGAAACCTTACATCTTGATCTGAAAAGCATTCAGCAGGGCAATGACAATCTTTCAAAAACACTTTCATGTCTATGAGAAGTCTAAACAGCAGCTGCTATTAGTATCTTTGATGACTTCATTTTTGCTTTTGACCTCAAATTGAACTTCCATATATCAAAAAGCTTGGTTTCCCGTTTCATACAATACTTCTCCCTCCCCCTTCAACAATTCTTAACTTTGTCTAAAGGCTACGTCTGTCCAAAAGTTCAGTACTGCGTCGATATTTTGGGAGGCTTTTCCTGCACACCTCTCAAATGAAAAGCGTGTTATTGTCTCCTCTTGGATAACTATAAATGCAAATTGTTGTTGCTGTGAGAATCCCATCATACTTCTAATCCCAGACTTTGTACAAAATGACAAATCACAAATGAACAATCTTATATTAAACAGAAAAAGATACCCAGTTAGTGTTTTTTTTCCTGACTGAGGTAACAAGGAGAGAAGCCAAGCAACTACCAATCTAGTAAACTTTCAACAATAACTAGCCTCTAACGGACCTCAGGAGCTATTTAGACTGCATCCCCACAGGGAGTACCTGAGCAGTAGCCTTAAAGTGACGAGGCAGATTAGCATGTAAACACTGCAACCCTGATCCAGAGTCCAGATTATCCATGAGCAATACTGCTGGAGAATAGCTAGTATGTACAGCATCTAGAGAGCATATGTCACACTTCAAAGAGACATGCTTTGTTGCAGATGCAAAACAAAGAACGCCAGCCATTGACTTGGAGCTTGAAATTTACAAGCATTTATAATTGCTCACTGATCGGCCTCAGCGGTTTACAGTTGAGTACAGTTACCTGGATTACTCAGGGAATACTGCAGCAGTGATCTTAAAAAGGACAGGCTAGGTTAGCAGCTAAACAGCGCAATCATGCTACTGATCCTAGACAAGAAAGGTCATGACAGAGCTGCTAGTTCTCAGCAAATAGTAATTGTCACATTTTGGGATTTTTGATCCTTTTTTCACAGAAAGGGTTTGGGAATGAGTTATGAGTTAAGTGTTAAAGCAAAGTGAATTTGCACAAGTTTATAAAGCCACAGGCTGCAGCCTCAGAGATGGGGAGAGGGAGATGGAAATGTCCATAACAACTGGGGATATTAAGCATTTTTTCTCTCTCAGATGGGATAACGGAACATCTGCACTTATTATGGTGAGGATGATTTAATTATTTTAAGCCCAGCACGCAGTGTCTGGTGAGAACATACTCTTGGAAGAGGGGCAGTCAATTTGGCTGCCAGGCCTACCAGAATATCCCTGAATGGGGAAATGAGTCAGGGACACTGCTCTTGCACTTCTTATGAATGCAGAGTGAGAAAAGGAGGGAGGAGGGGGGGGGGGGGTGGTGAGAAGAGGAGGGGGGGGTGAGAAAAGGAGGAGGGGGGGGTGAGAAAAGGAGGGGGGGGGGTGAGAAAAGGAGGGGGGGGTGAGAAAAGGAGGGGGGGGTGAGAAAAGGAGGGGGGGGGTGAGAAAAGGAGGGGGGGGGTGAGAAAAGGAGGGGGGGGGGTGAGAAAAGGAGGGGGGGTGAGAAAAGGAGGGGGGGGAGGTAGAGAAAAGAGACATGTTGGCAGTTAGTCAAGTTTATTTTTAAACAGGATTACAAGTGGAAGGCCTGGAAGCGAAGATGCAGGAGGTCAGTTTTTGCAGTTCGTGAGTTGTTTAGAGAGAAAGATAATGCCAAAAATAAGTAAGTCAGCCTACAAAAAGGACAGAGCACATGGTTTATTTTAATTTTTTTTCCATTTTCAAGGAGAGAAGCAAAATTGAGTGAAGAAAGTGAGGTTTGTTTACAACGGTTATGTTCACTTGCTGTCTGTAAAATAAAGCAGCTTAACAATTCAGACCAGGACTCATCTCACTAAAGTGTTTTTCAGTCCATCAACATATGGACTGGAGAAGTTCAAATGAGGACAAATGTAAAAAAGACACTATATCCAGTGAAGATCACAGGGGATCCTATTGTTACACCTTCAGGTTACATTATTATACAATTAGATAATGGGCAGTAGGGGAACACTTCTGAACGCAAGGCGCTTGGACCACTTAGGGGAATGAGCAGCACCACTGTATTTAAAAGAATATCTATGGCAGACCCAAAATTTGTAACAGTAGTGTTAAGGAAAAGTAGTTTACCTTCTCCATTGACTTTACCTATCTCAATTGCCTATGCTGCAGAACTGGCTGCACCACATGTCTGAATACAACAAAATATCTTAACTACATCATACAATATGAAAATGCATTTTAATAACAGTTATACTGTAGAGATACAAGGCTATAGTGTAGTTAACCTTTTAAGCACTAGGTCACATTTGTTGTGCTGATGGGACTATGGAGATTCTAGGCTAACAGTTAAAGATGTCATAGTCCAGAGTAGATACCAGAGTGTTGACTTTTGTCTGGGATCTTCAATAGTTAATATAGTTATTAAAGTATCAATTTTTTTTTTAAATGTCAAAAAACTGCCATTTTGTTGGTTGGTCATAAAATACTTGATTTTATAATTTTGTTGCACCTACTGGCAAGTTCACATCAACAGTGTCCACAGGGTCACAATCTGGGAAATTCAACACTGAAGCACCAAAACGGAGATGGTTCAGTGAAATGTGGAGGGGAAAAAGCAATGTCCTTCAAAGGAAGTAGGGTAAACAGATACTCAGAAGCAACAAGTTCACATCAAAAGTGTCCACCAAATCACAACAGCACATAGGATCCTATACATTGCAGAGTTGCTGCCATAATCAATTTGCTCTGCAGCATCTAAGAACTGATTTATGACAATGCTGAACTTCAATAATCATGATCTCAACACCTTATCGCAACTCAGAGCACATACAAACACCAAATAAAAAAAATAAATGACCTGGCATCAGCTTCTTTGCTACTGTAGGCAAAATTGCCAAGGTGATCATAAAGAAAATTTCTAAACACACTGTGGAGTTAATGATGCAATTCCATTTAAAAACACCTTTTCTTTTGAAAAATCCTTTCACAGGCATTGCAGTGGTACAGCATTTTGGTGTGGCAAAGAGTGGTGGGATGTGGGCTTGTAATCTGTGAATCTCCACAGAGTTTCTGATCTGCTGGGGGCAAAGAGGCAAAATAAAAAGGACTGGATAGCACAAACTACGCATGTAGAAATCCTAGTGGCCACCTCAGGTGTAGCAACAATGGAAAGAACCTGGGAGGCTGCCTGCTGAGCCTTTTGGTCAGGAGATGATGCAGTGTGGCATGTGATCCAGGAGGCAGAAAATGAGGGCCTAAAAGAGAGATAATATATTTTTAAAAATGAACCAGAAAAAAAAGTTCCATTTTAATTATATTTAGAAAAACCTATACACCTTCAATTCCCACAGTTCTATCACCAATCAGAGGTCACCCAGCATCAGAGCCGAAAGCAACGGGGAGCTTACTGTAACTGACACTTTGTTGTTAATTCGTCAGGCAGGCTTCGGAACACCCTGTAATCATACAGCCATATATTCCATTCCTTCTCCCGAAGATTGCAAAATGGGAGGGTTGAGGAAGACAAAAAGAAAATCCCTTTTTGTATTTTTTTTTTAAAAAAGGTAATATTTCTACTCATTGTCAGCAGTGATATTGCTACAGTAACACACAATACCACTAGCAACTCCACTATAAAAGGAACACTCCTTTTAACATTAATTCAGCATTTAGAACTTTTTTTAAAAATGTACAAGATTCTAATTCATGCATTTTTGTAATTACATTATTTGAGACAGCACCTGCTTTTCAGAGAGATTTTTAAGCTACATTTTAAAAATTAAACACATTCATCAAACAGTACCATTCACCATTTTACATCTCTGAAGGTTATGGTGTCATCCAATGGGGTGGAAAGTGCTCACATTGGGGAACCGGGGGCTGTGTTCTTGCACAGTACTGTTACAACAATTGAAATGCCATATTAGGTTCAGAGAGCATAGTTCAATTCTGCCTTTTCTCACCACCATGTGTGGGTAAAGTGGGGATTTAAGGGGTTATTCATTTGCAATACACTACCTCCCACATCTCAAGATGAATGTTATGGTGTTCATGAATCAAAAACATTACCTACTTTCCGAGTTTTAATGGATTTCAACTGTTGGGAGTTCACAGAGAAAGTGTTCTTTAGCTGTGCCGTTTTCCCCCTACCCTTTCTTCCCCCTCATCCTCCCCTTCCCCCCAGCTGACTGGCAAACAATCCAAATGCTGCACCACTGTTAATAGCTCCTCGATGCAGAATATGGTGCATCAGTGCAGAATATGGTGCAACAGTCTGCTCCTGAAAACAAAGATTTTCTGGACAATTTGCAAGAGGAATTAAATATATATATTGGAAACTTGAAAGCTTTTTTTGTTCATTAAGCTTAAAGTTGTATGGGATCTTGATACGGAGAAATGGAACACCTTTCTACTTTGGGCACTCTGCGCTGGCATCAAACACTCCAGGTTAGACATGGGTTAGTTACTGGTAAAGCTTCCTTTATTTTGCACCAACAATGTGAGATCTAATTTCTCTCCAGACTCACTTAGTCACTCGTGGCCATGGATTAATTCATGGAATCATAGAAAGTTACAGCACGGAAGGAGGCCATTTCGGCCCATCGTGTCCGTGCCGGCCAACAAAGAGCTATCCAGCCTAATCCCACGTCCCAGTTCTTGGTCCGTAGCCCTGCAGGTTACAGCATCCCAAGTGCACATCCAAGTACTTTTTAAATGTGGTTAGGGTTCCTGCCTCTACCACCCTTTCAGGCAGTGAGTTCCAGACCCCCACAACCCTCTGGGTGAAGAAATTGCCCCTCAAATCCCCTCTAAACCTTCCACCAATTATTTTAAATCTGTGCCCCCTGGTTTTTGACCCCTCTGCTAAGGGAAATAGGTCCTTTCTATCCACTTTATCTAGGCCCCTCATAATGTTATACACCTCAATAAGGTCTCCCCCTCAGCCTCCTCTGTTCCAAGGAAAACAAACCCAGCCTATCCAGTCTTTCCTCATAGCTAAGATTCTCCACTCCCGGCAACATCCTTGTAAATCTCCTCTGTACCCTCTCCAGTGCAATCACATCTTTCCTGTAATGTGGTGACCAGAACTGCACGCTGAGGCCTAACTAGTGTTTTAATCTGCTTCCAGTACTGGTAATATTGCAAGACAGCACAGGAGTAACAAATATTTCTCTTCACTCCCCATATTTTAGCTTCAACTTGGCTCCATCCAGCAGCTGTGTAGACAATTTAATTTGCGTTGCAACGTGTGCTGGTGCTGCAACAGACTACTTTTAATCCCAACCTTAGCTGGGTACCCAATGCATTAGTGTGACTTCTCCCATACCACCCATCTCTGTGGCCTAAATAAAGACTGCCAATAAATTATGGATCATTTTTGCAATGTATTCACACTTACTAGTAACTGGAGCAGTTAAAGTTAGCAGATAGGTGAGACTTTTATCTCATTACTCTGGGCTGGATTTAATATCCAGGTCCCTGAATTAAAAGAACAGAGTGCAAACTAACTTCACCACCTGATCTCTTTTACTGTCAACTCTTATTTTTTTTTTACATTCATTTATGGGATGTGGGCGTCACCAACAAGGCCAGCATTTATTTATTGCCCATCCCTAGTTGTCCTTGAGAAGGTGGTGGTGAACCGCCTTCTTGAACCACTGCAGTCCTTGTGGTGAAGGTACTCCCACAGTGCTGTTAGGAAGGGAGTTCCAGGATTTTGACCCAGTGACGATGAAGGAACGGCAATATATTTCTAAGTCAGGATGGTGTGTGACTTGGAGGGGAACTTGGAGGTGGTGGTGCTCCCATGCGTCTGCTGCCCTTGTCCTTCTAGGTGGAAATGGTCGCGAGTTTGGGAGGTGCTGCTGAAGAAGCCTTGGCGAGTTGCTGCAGTGCATCTTGTAGATGGTACACACTGCAGCAACGGTGCGCCGGTGGTGGAGGGAGTGAATGTTTAAGGTGGTGGATGGGGTGCCAATTAAGCGGGCTGCTTTGTCCTGGATAGTGTCGAGCTTCTTGAGTGTTGTTGGAGCTGCACTCATCCAGGCAAGTGGAGAGTATTCCATCACACTCCTTACTTGTGCCTCATAAGAGTGTCAACTCTTATGAGGGATGAGAAAGGGTCAGTAGCACTGCAGATTAGTCTAACAATTTGCTTGTATAATTTGGATAGCTGGCAAGTAATAAAGAAAATCCACAAGGCGGGTTTGCTCATGTGCACTACCCATTTATCATTGGTGCAATTTAGGAGCTAGTTCGATGCAGGGACCTTACAGGGAAAGGAATATACTTGAAACCAATATGAATGGGGTGGGGGAGAGAAAGATGAATTAATGTTGGTTATTAATCAATAGCTTTCATATTTTGAGATTACTGCCCATGGCTGTATGATTTCTGGCCTTATGTTTTAAGCTTTAAAAAGGATTCTCTGTTCCCAGTCAAAGAGGACAATGTTAGTCTCAGTACAACTGAGAAACAAATTTTACAACATGCACATGTACATTAAAATCACATCCACTCAGTAATTATTAAAGAGATAAGCTTTAAAACACAGTACCAGAACCAACACCAAGGGAGCAATGCATCAACGAGACACAGGGACATTGTTTCCACCCCATTATGCGGACAACACAAAACAGTGACAGTTTATTGAGTCAGGGCTAGCAAACAGCAATATAACCTATTAGACAAAGGTGAAGATTCCTTTATAGATGAGCAGTCTTGTCTGCTACTTGTCCCCTTAGACAGGTCAAATGTGAATTTCAAAAAATTATTGCAGTTTAAAACAGTTCCGATACATCCATCAGAACAGGTACACTTTTATACTGGATAAGTTTTGGCTTCTTTTCTTGGAGGACAAGTTCTTTTTAAATACTATTTTCTAGCCCTTGATGTTCACCTTCCAAAAGTGAAGAATAGGGTTCATCAAATTCTTTATCATTCCAGCTGTTCATTTTCCACCTCTGTTTAGCCAAACCTGCAGGCTGCCAGGAATGGGGACAAATTTAACCACATACAATAAAAAAAAATGACATGACGAACAGGAGAGACAATAATGAGAATGGTTATAATTATCATAAATATATAGTCAAGTGCTGGAGAACTTTCCTCAGTTGTTTGGAGTCCACCCTGCCTCCTCCACCTGTGCCATATCCTGGTTAAATAATGTTCAGTGTTACACACAGGGCTGGGCAAATCCAGTGGCTCTGGCTTTTGGCCCCTAAAAATAAGTCTGAGAACACAGATTTTACTCAACCGAAGGAACACCAGTACAATATCCACTATGTACAAGTTATAAAACATCCACGTATTAACCAACAGTGAATACTTCAATACACCAAGACCACCAAATTTTAGTGCTATTTTAAAAAAGAACTTTATGAACATATTTATTCAACGCACAGCATTTCAAGCTGTTTGATCTTGAAATTTTAAGTGATTTGCCAGTGGCACAGCCCAGTCAACCACTGAATGTTTACTTGCCCAGAACAAGTCACTTACAGTAGAATTATTCCAGCCCTGTTGCATTTGTGTAGAATTATCGTTTGGGAAGAAAAGAAAGTATTTCGCACAAACAGAAATAGTCAGCAAAGGCTGAAAAGGAATTGGCTCTGGACTTTCTGTTAATGCAGAAGATTTCACTTTGGTTTGATCAGCAGATATTTGGCTCTTTCCATTTGAGAAGTTGTCACAGAAAGAGGCATCCCAGCTTCCCCCATTCAGATTGGCAGCCATTCTGTAGCATTCTTCTCTCCAGTTTACTGACCTCTTAATGGACTCCTTGGGTTGGGGTCCTTCCAAACTGCTCATGTCCCATTCAGAAATCAATGAGGGATCTGTAGTGGCTGGAGTTTCTTTGGCCTTGAAGTTTCCAACTATATACAATGGTACGTAACTGCACCTGTTCAACATGATGCTTAGGGAGGAGTATGTGCAACCCACCTGGAGAGGTAAGGGTTAAGGGTGGCACTAAATAAATCCTTCACCATCTGTCAAGCTTCTCTGAATCTGCTGCTTGTCATCCACATTGTCTCCAGCAGACTCATTCTCCTCACTTGATTCTATGTACACAGGCCAGTTGGCATCTTTGTCCTCCTTCTCCTGATTCTCCAAAACCTGCTCAGTCTGGCTCAGATTGACCGGTGATGTCTCCTCGTTGGTGGTCATCACACATGTGCAGCTGTCACAGAGGCCAAACCGCCTTGCGCCATGCTGCAGGTTGCTGGTAAATGTTCTCCTGCATCCTTTGCAGACAATTGGTCTGTTAGAACGATGTACCTGAGAAAGGCGGAATTCAACATGTATCGTTCAATTTATGACCAAACACACAGATGTTTAGATCAAATGGAACACAATAGTACTTCAAAGTTAGAACTAAATCAAGTCAAACTATAGCCCACAATATTTATTTTAACAAATTGTTAGGTATTTTATAAGATATTTCTTGACATTTATGGAATAAAAGTCGTATTTATGAGATAACTCATGGATCACACCCAACATAAAAGGACTGGGTAGCGACCAGTACATTTAGCAATAAATCAGGGCAGTGGTAGTGTAATTGGTCCAGGAATGGCATGCTCTCCACACACGGGCAACTTGGTGTGCAAACTATTTTTAAACTGCCACCAACAGACTCCTGCATTTGTCTAAAGGATACAGCAAATTTCTTTTCAGTTTCTGTGATGTTGACAACCAATGTCTTTCACACACGCTTCTCTAATCCTCTGAAGGCAGACTGAAACTCTTAAGTGAGGAGAGGCCAGATACTAATCGTCAAGCTGCTTTATTTTATGGACAGCAAGTGAATGTGTAGAGTAACATATGTAATCAAATCTGACCTTGATTCAACTAATCACAGGACCCTCCTAAAGAACAATAATAAAAATACACCACACCATCCCCATTAGCAGGCTCGCTCATCCTTTTTCTGGTCAGCCTTCTGATCCTGAAATAGACAGTTTCCTAGAAGTAAAGGGAATTAAGGGTTACGGGGAGCGGGCAGGAATTTGGACAGGAGTCCAGGTTCGGATTGGTCATGGCCCTGTGGGTAGCGCAGCAGGCCCAGGGGCCATGTAGCCTGATCCTGCTCTTATTTCGTGTGTCCAATTCTGTTAGGTTCAGGAGATGGTTCTGTGATAGTAGATTGGCGGTTAGGATCAGATCAGCCATGATCTTATTGAATGGCGGAGCAGGCTCGAGGGGCCAATTGGCCTACTCCTGCTCCTATTTCTTATGTTCTTATGATATAATTGGGATTACGGAGACATGGCTCCAGGGTGACCAAGGCTGGGAATTCAACATCCAGGGGTATTCAATATTCAGGAAGGACAGGCAAAAAGGAAAAGGAGGTGGGGTAGCATTGCTGGTTAAAGAGGAGATTAACACAATAGTAAGGAAGGATATTAGCTCTGATGATGTGGAATCTGTATGGGTAGAGCGGAGAAATACCAAGGGGCAGAAAACGTTAGTGGGAGTTGTATACAGACCCCCCAAACAGTAATGCGGAGGTTGGGGATGGCATTAAATGGGAAATTAGAGATGCGTGCAAGAAGGCAACAGCAGTTATCATGGGTGACTTTAATCTACATATAGATTGGGCTAACCAAATTAGTAACAATACTGTGGAAGAGGAATTCCTAGAGTGTATACGGGATAGTTTCGTGGACCAATATGTCGAGGAACCAACTAGAGATCAGGCCATCTTAGACTGGGTATTATGTAATGAGAAAGGATTAATTAGCAATCTTGTTGTGCGAGGCCCCTTGGGGAGGAGCGATCATAATATGATAGAATTCTTCATTGAGATGGAGAGTGAAGTAGTAGTTGACTCAGAGACTAGGGTCTTGAATTTAAATAAAGGAAACTACGATGGTATGAGGCGCGAGTTGGCTAGGATGGATTGGGGAATGTTACTTAAAGGGTTGACGGTGGATAGGCAATGGCAAACATTTAAAGATCGCATGGATGAACTACAGAATTTGTTCATCCTGTTTGGCATAAAAATAAAACAAAAAAGGTGACTCAACCGTGGCTAACAAGGGAAATTAGGGATAGCATAAGATCCAAGGAGAGGACATATAAATTGGCCAGAAAAAGCAGCAAACTTGAGGATTGGGAGCAGTTTAGGATTCAGCAAAGGAGGACAAAGGGATTAATTAAGAGGGGGAAAATAGAGTATGAGAGTAAGCTTGCAGGGAACATAAAAACTGACTGTAAAAGCTTCTATAGATATGTGAAGAGAAAAAGATTAGTGAAGTCAATCGTAGGTCCCTTGCAGTCAGAATCAGGGGAATTTATAATGGGGAACAAAGAAATGGCAGACCAATTAAATACATACTTTGGTTCTGTCTTCACAAAGGAGAACACAAATAAACTCCCAGAGATGTCAGGGAACATAGGGTCTAATGAGAGGGAAGAACTGAATGAAATCAGTATTTTTAGGGAAATGGTGTTAGGGAAATTGACGGGATTGAAGGCCGATAAATCCCCAGGGCCTGATAATCTACATCCTAGGGTACTTAAGGAAGTGGCCCTAGAAATAGTAGATGCATTGCTGGTCATCTTCCAAAATTCTATAGACTCGAACAGTTCCCATGGATTAGAGGGTAGCTAATGTAACCCCACTATTTAAAAAAGGTGGTAGAGAGAATACGGGGAATTATAGACCAGTAAGCCTGACATCGGTAGTGGGGGAAATGCTGGAGTCCATTATAAAAGATGTAATAGCAGAGCACTTGGAAAACAGTGACAGGATCGGACAAAGTCAACATGGATTTACAAAAGGTAAATCATGCTTGACTAATCTACTGGAATTTTTTGAGGATGTAACTGGTAGAATAGATAAGGGAGAACCAGTGGATGTGGTGTATTTGGACTTTCAGAAGGCTTTCGATAAGGTCCCGCATAAGAGATTAGCGTGCAAAGTTAAAGCACATGGGATTGGGGGTAAGGTACTGACTTGGATAGAAAACTGGTTGGCAGACAGGAAGCAAAGACTTGGAATAAACGGGTCTTTTTCCGAGTGGCAGGCAGTGACTAGTGGGGTACCGCAGGGATCAGTGCTAGGACCCCAGCTTTTCACAATATATATTAATGATCTAAACGAGGGAACTAGATGTAATATCTTCAAGTTTGCAGACGACACAAAGCTGGGTGGGCGTGTGTGCTGTGAGGAGGATGCAGAGAAACTCCAGTATGATTTGGACAGGTTGGGTGATTGGGCAGATGCTGGGCAGATGCAGTATAATGTGGATAAATGCGAGGTTAAACAGGAAGGCAGATTATTATCTGAACAGCAATAGATTGGGAAAAGGGGAAGTGCAACGAGACCTGGGGGTCCTTGTGCACCAGTCGCTGAAGGTAAGCATGCAGGTGCAGCAGGCGGTTAAGGCGGCAAATGGTATGTTGGCCTTCATAGCGAGAGGATTCGAGTACAGGAGCAAGGATGTCTTGCTGCAGTTGTACAGGGCCTTGGTGAGACCACACCTTGAGTATTGTGTGCAGTTTTGGTCGCCTTATCTGAGGAAGGGTGTTCTTGCCATGGAGGGAGTGCAGCGAAGATTTACCAGACTGATACCTGGGATGGCAGGAATGACGTATGGAGAGAGATTGGGTCGATTAGGCTTATATTCGTTAGAGTTTAGAAGAATGAGAGGGGATCTCATTGAAACTTATAAAATTCTAACAGGACTAGACAGACTAGATGCAGGAAGGCTGTTCCCGATGGCAGGGGAGTCCAGAACCAGGGGTCACAGTCTAAGGATAAGGGGTATGCCATTTAGGACTGAGATGAGGAGGAATTTCTTCACCCAGAGAGTGGTGAACCTGTGGAATTCTCTACCACAGAAGGCAGTTGAGGCCAATTCATTAAATATATTCAAGAAGGAGTTAGATATATTTCTTAAGGCTAAAGGGATCAAGGGATATGGGGAGAAAGCAGGGACAGGGTACTGAATTTGGATGATCAGCCATGATCGCATTGAATGGCGGAGCAGGCTCGAGGGGCCGAATGGCCTACTCCTGCTCCTATCTTCTATGTTTCCTCCTCCCTTGGGTTGCAGGTTTAAAGAAAAGCATCTTCTGCTGTTCTCAAAATGAATATGGGCTACCCAGGCTTAATAGCCCTGGGATGAGACAATTGCCTCTCAATGGCTCAGTTTGAACAGACAGTGAGCCATGACATTCCACAAACCAATGGCTTTCAAAAAATAAATCTGTGAGAATTCACTTTGTTTTAAAACATAACACTTAAACATAACTAATTCCCAAGCTGTTTCCATAAAGAAAAGTATGATCAAAAATCCTAAAACGTGGTACCACAATTGGCTTCAGCACCCATCAAGATAAAAGTCGAAATGAGAAAAGCAGCCAAGGTACCTACACCTGGTCACTATCCAGTGACTCTGGCTAGAAAGTTCAAGTGGGCATCTGTGAGAACAGGATCATGATCCGCTGTGGTGCTCTCCACTGCCAAATAACCTACAGACATTCATTGTGTCGAGTCACACATGAAGAATGAGCAATTGTTTACTATTTTGTCCTGCTTCACCTCTTTCAACCTTTTTATAGAAATTGCCAAACCAAAGAACTCAAACTAAAATTTATGTATGACGTATATAAAAAGAGAAAATAGAGTAATTATCACTAAATAGCAGTCACTGAAACTTGGCTAGGCAATTAAATATTCCTGGGGATAAAACATTCAGGAGGTATCGAGGAGGAAGAAGTATGGAGGGGTAGAGGTATTAAGTAGAGATAATATCATAGCAATAAGGATTTAAATAGAGAAGTCGTTCAAACAAACAGAACTGAAAAATAACATGAGATCAGTCACATTACTGACAGTACACTATAGACTGCCAAACAGTGGAGAAGGACGACATTTGTAGAAAAATGAGAGACATGCATCAATAGTTAACATTGTAGATTTTAAATCACTCAAAAATAGACTGGGCTGAGGCAAATGTTTGTGGTGAAAGAGA
Organism: Squalus acanthias; assembly: GCA_030390025.1. NCBI lineage: Eukaryota > Metazoa > Chordata > Chondrichthyes > Squaliformes > Squalidae > Squalus > Squalus acanthias. The sequence goes on from JASTWF010000031.1 coordinate 857,909, forward strand.
GGATTTTTTTTTGTAGTGTGTTCAGGACGGTTTCCTTAGTCAATATATTGCTACCTCAAGAAGGAAGGAAGCACTACTTGACATGGGAACTATGTAAAAGTAGGGAAACATTTGGGAAACTATGGACACAATATAATTAGGTTCAGTGTTGACTGGAAAAAAAAAGTACAGCAAGATAAAAAAAGGTACTTCACCAAATTAAATAGAAGGCAAAATTAGCAAACAGAATTGTAGATCAGTAATGGGAATATTTAAACAGGGAATGGAAAGTCAAGTACATTCTGGTAAGGTAAAATGGGAGTGTATTGAAGGCTGGGGTCCATGGATGAATCAGGCGCTGAGATTAAATCGGAAACTATTTCTAAAGATTTCTAAAGGGCAGGTTGTGCGTGACCAACTTATAGAATTCTTTGTAGTAACGGAGGATAGTTAAAAGAAATGCAGTGGATGTGGTTTAAATACAAAAACAGATTGTAAGAGCTTCTACAAGTATGTAAAAAGGAAGAGAGTAGCAAAAGCAAGCGTTGGTCCCCGAGAGGCTGAGACAGGAGAAATTATATTGGGAAACAAGGAAATGGCAGAGACTTGAAAAACATATTTTGTTATCTGTCTTCACAGTGGAAGACATAAAAAGTATACCAAACATAGTGGGGAACCAAGATGCTAATGAGGGTGAGGAACTGAAAGTAATTAATATCAGTAGAGAACAAGTACTTGAGAAACTAATGGGACTAAAAGCCAACAAATCCCCTGGACCTGATGGCCTACATCGTAGAGTTCTAAAACAGGTGGCTACGGAGATAGTGGATGCATTGGTTGTGATCTTCCAAAATTCCCTGGATTCAGGAACGGTCCCAGCGAATTGGAAGGTAGCAAATGTAACCACACTATTCAAGAAAGGAGGGAAAGAGAAAACAGGGAACTACAGGCCAGTTAGCCTTACATCGGTTGTCGGGAAAATGCTGGAATCCATTATTAAGGATGTGGTAACAGGGCACTTAGAAAATCATAATACAATTAGGCAGAATCAACATGGTTTTTTGACAGGGAAATTGTGTTTGACAAATTTATTAAAGTTTTTTGAGGATGTAAATAGCAGGGTAGATAAAGGGGAAGCAGTGGGTGTAGTATATTTGGATTTCCAAAAGGCATTCGATAAGGTGCCACATAAAAGGTTGTTACGCAAGATAAGGGCACATGGGGTTGGTGGTAATGTATTAGCATGGATAGAGGATTGGTTTAAGGACAGAAAACAGAGAGTGGGGATAAACAGTTCATTTTCAGTTTGGCAGGCTGTAACTAGTGGGGTGCTGCAAGGATTAGTGCTTGGGCCTCAGCTAATTACAATCTATATTAATGACTTAGATGAAGGGACAGAGTGCAATGTATCCAAGTTTGCTGATGATACAAAGCTAGGTGGGAAAGTAAGCTGTGAGAAAGACACAAAGAGCCTGCAAAGGGGTATAGACAGGTTAAGTGAGTTTTTTTTTTATTCGTTCACGGGATGTGGGCGTCGCCGGCAAGGCCAGCATTTATTGCCCATCCCTAATTGCCCTCGAGAAGGTGGTGGTGAGCTGCCTTCTTGAATGCTGCAGTCCATGGGCAATAACGTGGCAGATGGAGTAATAATGTGGGGAAATGTGAGGTTATTCACTTTGGTAGAAAGAATAGAAAAGCAGATTATTTTTTAAATGGTGAGAAACTATTAAATGTTGGTGTCCAGAGAGATTTAGGTGTCCTAGTACAAGAAACACAGAGTTAGCATGCAGGTACAGCAAGCAATTAGGAAGACAAATGGCATGTTGGCCTTTATTACAAGAGGGTTGGAGTACAAGAGTAAGGAGGTCTTACTACATTTGTACAGGGCTTTGGTGAGACCACACCCGGAGTACTGTGCACAGTTTTGGTCTCCTTATCTGAGGAAGGATATACTTGCCTTAGAGGCAGTGCAACGAAGGTTCACTAGATTGATTCCTAGGATGAGAAGGTTGTCCTATGAGGAGAAATTGAGTAGACTGGGCCTATACTCGCTGGAGTTTCGAAGAATGAGAGGTGATCTCATTGAAACATACAAGATTCTGAGGGGGGATTGACAGGATATACGCTGAGAGGGTCTGGAACTAGGGGACACAGTCTCAGGATAAGGGGTCAGCCATTTAAGACTAAAATGAGGAGGAATTTCTTCACTCAGGGTTGTGAATCTTTGGAATTCTCTGCCCCAAAGAGCTGTGGATGCTCAGTTGTTGAGTATATTCAAGGCTGAGATAGATAGATTTTTGGACTCAAGGTACATGAGGATCAGGCAGGAAAGTGGAGTTGAGGTCGAAGATCAGCCATGATCTTATTGAATGGCGGAGCAGGCTCGAGGGGCCATATGGCCTACTCCTGCTCCTAATTCTTATGTTCTTAATTTCAAAAGGCATGCGCTAAAATACCACACGAGACATATGGCAAGGATAATGGCATAAGGAACGAAGGGCAATGTCTCTGATAGATTCTAGTAACTTCCCCACAATTCAAGTTAAACTGACAGGTCTTCAGTTATCTGGTTTTCCCTCCCTCCCTTCTTAAATAATGGAGTGACATTTGCCATTTTCCAATTTAAGGGCACAATTCATGAATATAGAGCGCTTTGGAAAATTATGACTAATGCATCTGCAATTTCCTCACCTATTTCTTTTAATACACTGGGATGGAGACCATCAAGTCCTGGAGATTTGTCTACCTTAAGTTCCATTATTTTCTCCCTTGACTTATTTTTAGATTCCCTTGTACCGCTGGTATTTTGTCCTCTTCCTCCACTGTGAAAACGGATACAATGTACTAATTTAACAAGTCTGCCATTTTCTTACTGTCCATTATAGTCTCGTCTGCATCAATCTTTAATGGGCCGACATTCCCCTCTCTTAATCTTAATATATTCATAAAAACTTTTGCTGTTAACTATGATACATGTTTTCTTTTCATATTCACTTTTTGCACCTCATTACTTTTTTGTATCCCTTTGTTGATTTTTATAGCTCTAAGTCCGCTGGATTTCCACTTTTCCATGCATTTGTGTAACCCTTTTCTTTTAGCTTGATACTGTCTCTTCCCTTATTTGTTGACCATGGTTGCTTAACCACACAAGTGGAGCCTTTGCCTTTTCGGGGGATATACTGGTTTTGTATCGTACCAAATACTTCCCACTGTTTGTCTGTAGGTGTCTGTAGGATTACATTAACAGTTCAGCCCTGTTTACTGGGGTTAATTCATTTCTCATCCCTTCGAAGTCTGTCTTTAAAGCCTTGGTTTGTGACTCTCTCTTCTCCCTCTCAAACCCAATTGTCAAATTCAATCATCTTATGGTCACTATTTGTAAGATACTCCCTTACCGTCAAATTGTTAACTAATTCTGAAATCCATCAGAGATAGAGTATCCATTGGATGGTGGATAGGGATGTTGTCTATATGTACTTCCATTTGATAAGGTTCCACAAAAGAGATTAGCAAAAATGACAACGCACAGAATTGGAGGTAACCTTGTGACATGGGTAGGTAATTGGTTGGGAGGTAGGAGACAGAGAGTAGAGATGAAGGGTTCGTTCTCTGATTTGCAGGATGTGACAAGTGGTGTTCCCCAGGCATCTGTACTGAGGCCTCAGCTTTTCATCATATATATTAATGACTTTGACTTGGATGAAAGAGAGAGTTGTACAACCAAGTTTGCAGGTGGCACTAATTTAGAAGGCACAGCAAGTTGAGTGGATCGGAGGAAGAAGTTCCAAAAGGGATATAGACAGACCAAGTGAATGGTGGGACAGATTGAGGGGCTAAATAGCCTACTCATGTTGTAAAGTTATGGCAGATGAAGTTCAATGTGGGGTAATGTGAGTTCATTCACTTTGGATCCGAGAAACATAAACTGGAATATTTTCTTAATGGAGTGAGACAAGGAGCTGCAGAGGAGCAAAAGGATTTATCGGTCCATGTACACAATTCACTAAAAGCAGGTACAAAAAGTAACCAAAAATGTTAATGAAATGTTGGCCTTCATCTCAAGGGAGTTGGAATTCAAAAAGTGAGAAAGTGATGTTTCAGTTGTACAGAGCGCCTTGGTTCAACCCCACCTGGAGCGTTGCGTTCAGATTTGGGAACCGAACCTCAGGAAAGATATATTGGCCTTGGAAAGGGCACTGCCCAGATTCACCAGAATGATAATAGGGCTTAAAGGGTTAAATTGTGAAGACGGGTTGCATAAACTCGGCTTGCTTTTCCTTGAAGGTTGAGGGGTGAGCAAATCTAGGTCTTTAAAACGATAAAGGGATTCGATAAGGTAGATACAGAAAAACAATCTCTTCTGGTGGGGGTTACCAGAACAGGAAGCACTTTTGCCACACAAATAGTAGTGGAAATCTGAAACAACCTCCCCCAAAAGGTTGTGAATACCGAGTGAATTGAAATTTTCAAGACTGAGATTGATAGATTTTTGTTGGGCAAGGGTATCAAGGGATATGGAACAAAGGTGGAAAAATGGAGTTGAGGTACAGATCAGCCTTGATTTAACTGAAGGGTGGGACAGACTTGAGGGACTAAATAGCCTACTCATGTTCCTAATGTGGCCACATAGCTAGCGAGTTGGCTGGAAGGTGAAAACAAAGGTTTGGTATGAATGTTTCTTGGAACAGGAAGATATGCTCAGTGGTTCCGCAGAGGTCTGTGTTGGGGGAACTATTTTTTTTTTAACATACTAAAAACATAAATGATCTTGACTTAAGAATTAAGACCAAACTGACAAATTGTGACAAGGACTGTGAAAGATTCCAGAGGGACCAAGATAGACTATTAGATAGCAGCAGTTCAACGAAGATAAATGTGAAATAAGAATAGGAGAAGAAAGTGCACCTTAAATGGTAACATTTTAAATGGAGTAGAGGAACCTTGTATGCAGATACGCAGGTCAATAAAAGGTGACAATTGAAGCAGATATAGTCCCAAGGCGGCAAACAGAATCCTTCATTTTGATACTAGGGGCACATAATACAAAAGTAAGGAGTCAATGTTGAATTTGTACAAGATCTTAAGGCCAAGTTAGAGTATTGTGTTCAGTTTTGGGCATCCCGTTATATGAAGAATATAAAAGCAATGAAAAAGGTGCAACAATTATTCACTACGAAATTATTAGGGATGAACGATTATAGTTATGAACAGAGACTTGAGAAGTTAAGGCTTCTTTCAGGGGAGAAAAGGTTAAAAGGTGATCAGAGGTATTTTTATTTTTTTCGTTCACAGGATGTGGGCGTCAGTGGCAAGGCCAGCATTTATTGCCCATCGCTAACTGCCCTCGAGAAGGTGGTAGTGAGCCGCCTTCTTGAACCGCTGCAGTACGCATGCTGAAGGTACTCCCATAGTGCTGTTAGGGAGGGAGTTCCAGGATTTTGACCCAGTGACTATGAAGGAACGACGATATATTTCCAAGTTGCTCCAGTGCATCTTGTAGATGGTACACACTGCAGCCATGGTACGCTGGTGGTGGAGGGAATGAATGTTTAAGGTGATGGGTGGGATGCCAATCAAGTGGGCTGCTTTGTCCTGGATGGTGTCGAGCTTCTTGAGTGTTGTTGGAGCTGCACTCATCCAGGCAAGTGGAGAGTATTCCATTACACTCCTGACTTGTACCTTGTAGATGGTGGAAAGGCTTTGGGGAGCCAGGAGGTGAGACACTCGCCGCAGAATACCCAGCCTCTGACCTGCTTTTGTAGCCACAGTATTTATGTGCTGGTCCAGTTAAGTTTCTGGTCAATGGTGACCCCCAGGATGTTGCCGTTGAATGTCAAGGGGCGGTGGTTAGACACTCGCTTGTTGGAGATAGTCATTGCCTGCCACTTGCGTGGCGTGAATGTTACTTGCCATTTATCAGCCCAAGCCTGAATGTCGTCCAGGTCTTGCTGCATGCGGGCATGGACTGCTTCATTATCGGAGGAGTTGCGAATGGAACTGAACACTGTGCAATCATCAGTGAACATCCCCACTTCTGACCTTATGATGGAGGGAAGGTCATTGACGAAGCAGCTGAAGATGGCTGGGCCTAGGACACTGCCCTCAGGAATTCCTGCAGCAATGTCCTGGGGCTGTGATGATTGACCTCCAACCACCACAACCATCTTCCTTTGTGCTAGGTATGACTCCAGCCAGTGAAGAGTTTTCCCCCCGATTCCCATTGACTTCAACACTCCAACAACACTCAAGAAGCTCTACACCATCCAGGACAAAGCAGCCCGATTGATTGGCAAGGCCAGCATTTATTATCCATCCCTAGTTGCCCTTGAGAAGGTGGTGGTGAGTCGTCCTCTTGAACCGCTGCAGTCCGTATGGTGAAAAAAGACTTGCATTTATATAGTGCCTTTCACGACCACCGGACGTCTCAAAGTGCTTTACAGCAAATTATGTAATTTTGAAGTGTAGTGACTGTCGTAATGTAGGAAACGTGGCAGCCAATTTGCGCACAGCAAGGTCCAACAAACAGCAATATGATAATAACCAGATCATCTGCTTTTAAGTGTTGGTTAAAGGATAAATATTGGCGGGCAAAACTCCCCTGCTCCTCTACGAAATAGAGCCATGGGATCTTTTATGTCTACCTGAGGGGGCAGACGGGGCCTCGGTTTAACGTCTCATCTGAAAGACGGCACCACCAGTGTAGTGGGGTGGGACTTGAACCCAAAGCTATAATTTACAGTGTTTAAATTGGCCAAGAATTGACGGTAGAAATTAGGAAGTTAAAGTGATAGGATCATAGGATATCTATGTATTGTGGTGGGTGGGGAGAAGGTTCTACCTAATACCCATTAGATCATTAAAAGCAATAATGCGGTAACTTTACTCACACTTAAAGCATGGCTTCGGAGGTGCTCGAGTCTGGTGAATCGTTTCCCACAGGTCTCACACGGGTATGGGCGTTCTCCAGTGTGTGAGCGCATGTGTCGTTTCAGGATTCCTTTCTGTTTAGCTGTGTAGGTGCAGAACGGGCACTTGTAGATCTTTTTTGGCACAATTATCCCATTCCCTAGAAACAGAAACCATCAACATTACAACATGGAACGGTTCAGGTGAACCTTGGGGGGGGGGGGGGGTGGAAGGAATACAATTAAATAACTTTGACAGGATTATTATTTATAAAGAAGCCATAGGAATAAATCTCCATATGGGACAATGCAGTACCAAGTGTAGCAGAGAGTTTTTTTTACAAGGATAGTAATGACCCCAAAAATCAAAATCAAATTTTGAAACTTTCTATCAGTTAAGCTTCTGCATAGCAATTTGAATAAAGCACTACTGAAAATTGGAGACAATGGTGTTAATTTGAATCCGAGTGAATCTCATTTGCGCTTGTTTTTCACTTTTTGCTATACGTTTTAATGAGTGTTGTGGGATTAGTCCACAGGTCACAATTACATCAGCATGCTAGCAACTGCAGGTGATGCTACAAAATGTTGTTTTACTTTAGTTCCCCGCCCCAGCTAAATTTCTTCCTCCACTCATTTACTCTGCGGAAAGTATTGATTGTTTGCTGAAGTACAGTTCTCCAGATGCCAGTACCTTGTCCAAGTGGATATTATTCATGCGAGAGCCTCAACAGTGAACGACAGCTTGCCATTCAGCCACTGGAGCATCATTAGTCGAGCCCAAATCCACATACAGTCTTCCAGCAGGGGGGTCACTGGATAGTAATCAGAGTTAGAAAGCATGGCATGTTTTATTGCTACCCCTGCGGAGCTCACCTAACTCAACACAGGCTAGGGATCAAACCTGGGAACTTCCTGTTCTAGATGGTTACATTACTCACTGGATAAAGTTGCTGAGCCTTCAGAAGAGCATTATTTCGTTGTAATCAAAATTGAGATAAAAATATGAAATCCACATTGGGAAAATGTGGTGGGTTACCACATGGTGTAAAGGCAGAACCTGGTGTGGCACTCGGCCATACAGACCGCATCACAGGTTTGATTCCCACCTTCTGCCATGTTAGCTAATCTGAACCAGGGCAGCAGTGTCACAACTGGCATCAGCATCAGGGGTGGAAGAAACACTGTCAGGGTTCCAGCTTCTGGTCACTATCCAGTGGCTCCTGCCGAAAAGTCCCCCCCGAGTGGGGAAAAATAGGATCAGGCTTCATTGTGATGTCCTTTGTGGTCTAATAGCTGGCCAATATTCACATTCTACAGCTCACACTTGAAGAATTGAAAGTTGCTGGAGTGCTACCAACTCCCATTGAACCATAACCCAGCATGGGGGAGGGAAGAAAATAAATTGGTCAAACAAAAAGTTTAGAATAACACACAACAGATGTAGAACCACCAACGGCACAGCTCTGCAGAGGAAGTTTTTGAAGTAGACCATTCCTAGGTGTTAAAGGAATTGAACCTACACGGACACATGCACAACAACACACACCTTTTAAAATTGGACCACAGTAAATAGTGCTGCTCATTTCCATCCCAGTGTTATAGGACATTTCAACCACAACTCAATGTGCTTCCGGGCAGTGGATGGTGCTTCAACAGGAGTTAAGAAACTTTTCACTGAAGAAAGTGGTTAGTGATTGGCACCAAAAGGGATAAGGTACCTACTATATACTTGTGGAGAAGTTCACACTGAAGCAAACCCAAGACAGACTCTATGGAACACAATATTCTCCATCAGTGTTGTCAATATATTCCACACAGATCATCCCTCTCCTCATTTTGCATCCAGGTCCTCTCACAGCAAAGGCCAGGCAATCTCTGAGACCAGGCAGTCTCTGACCTGCAATGATGACATCATCAGAGGCAACTTTCAGACTCAAACCACTAATTGGTTCATGGGTTCCCACATGCTGGAACTCAATTGCCCAATTAAGTGAAAATTGCATCAATCTCCCACATCCAATTGCAGGCGGGTGGATAACACGAAATGCGGATGACACGACCCCAACCCGCCCCAGTATCAAAATCCAGCCCATTATCTTCCCCTTCAAAGTACCAAGCAAGGATCTACTGTCAACAGTGGTTTCTTTGCTGTCCACCTGCATAATCCCATGTTAAATGTCTGTGGTCAAAAACACATACTGGGGATCCAGATCTGTAACCTGGAATATGCCTATTGCAGTCACTCCAGAACTAGGGTCAATAAGAACAAAGGTCTTAAATAGCTTTGCAAGGATTTCTGCACAAATTTGAAGAATGAATCTCACTATCAAGAACTCTTCTAATAATCAAAAGGACTGTGCAAGAGACCCCTGAATGCAGGAAAGAAATGGAAGGGGAAATTTGTAACCAGATCAGGGAGATGAGCAAGAAAATTATTGTCCTAGATTTTAATTACCCATTCATCGATTGGGACAGGGAGGGAGCAAACAGAGAAAAAGGAATGGATTCCTAAAATGTGTGCCTACAAGCGAAGGGGCATTGCTAAATCGAGTTAAGAGCAACAAAATGGAGCAGGTAGAGGAGTTAAATGTGGTGAGCACCTCAGCAGTAGTAACCGTAATATGATCGGCTTTACAGTCCAAATAGAAAGGAAAAAAGTTAGTAGAAAAGGGCACCAGATTGGAATAGGGCAGATTTTACAAAAATAAGGAGTGAACTAGCAAAGGTGAGGTGGAAAGAGAAATTGCCACACAGGACTGTAGATGAACAATGGGGTGTATTTTAAAACAATTGCACAGGTGCAGAATAAACATATACCATTGAAAAAGGAGACTACTTCAAGTTTCACAATTCCATGGAGGAAAAAAACATTGGAAGTAAACTATATTTGAAGAGGGCATAAAGGGCCACTGGGTATGATAAAAATAAGAAAGAATACAAGGGGCTAGAGAGGGATAAGGAAAACAAAGAGTGATTGTGAAGAGTATTAGCCAAGTATATTGGTAAAAAGAAGAGTTAAATGTGAGGGAAGACCCCCAATAAGAAAGGATGGTAAGTTAGTAGAGGGTAAATGAAAATTGGCAGCGATACTTAAATACTTTACAAAAGAGGATATTGGGGAGGAGATAAATCCTGAAACAAAATACTTTAATTAAAGTATTAGAATCATACAGCACAGAAGGAGGCCATTCAGATCGTGTCTGTGCCAGCTCTTTGAAAGTGCAATCCAATTAGTCCCACTCCCCTGCACTTTCCCCATAGCCCTGCAAATTTCTCCTTGTCAAGTATATATCCAATTCCCTTTTGAAAGTTACTCCTGAATCTGCTTCCACCAGCCTTTCAGGTAGTGTACTCACGATCATAACAACTCGTAGCATTAAAAAAATGCTAATTTCCTCCCTTGTGTCCTCTGGTTACTGACGTTCCTGCCAGTGGAAACGGTTTCTCCCTATCTACTCTATCAAAATCCCTCAGAATTGTGAACACCTCATTAAATCTCCCCTTAACCGCCTCTGCTCTAAAGGAGAACAACCCCAGCTTCTCTTCTCACCACACAAATGCAGTCCCTCATCCCTGGTACAATTCTGGTAAATCTCCTCTGCATCCTCTCCAAGGCTTTGACATCATTCCTAAAGCATGGTGCCAGAATTGGACACAATACTCTAGCTGTTGCCTAACCAGTGTTGTATGAAGGTTTACCATAATTGCCTAACTTTTGTACTCTATTTATAAAGCCCAGGATCCTGTATGCTTTAACAGCCTGTTCAACTTGTCCTGCCACCTTCAAAGATTTGTGTATGTACACCCCCAGGTCTCTCTGTTCCTGCACCCCCTTTAAAATTGTACCATTTCGTTTATATTGCCTTTTCTCATTCTTCCTTCCAAAATGCATTGCTTCACACTTAGAACACAGATGGAGGCCATTTGGCCCATCGTGCCTGTGCATTTCTCTACATTAAATTTCATCTGCCATGTGTCTGCACATTTCATGAGTCGGTCTCTGTCCTCCTCACTGTTGGCTACATTTCCAAGCTTTGTGGCATCTGCAAACTTTGAAATTATGCCCCCTCAAGTCCAGATCATATCAAAAAGATATTTAGGAAATGAACTAAGCTACAGGAGGCCATCCAAGGATCCTGAGAGAATTGAGGAAAGAAACAGCAGAGGGCCTAGAAATTATATTTCTAGGAGTGTGGATGTGTGCTAGCGAACTTAAGAATGGTCAACGTAATAGCCACTTTCAGAAAGGGAGACGGTGTAATTATAGGCCACGTAATTTAACATCTGTGGTAGGGAACATTTTGGAATCTTTAATTGAAGATAAATTTACTAAATTTCTAGATGAAGAGAAAATAATTAGAAGCAGCCAACACAGATTTCAGAAAGGAAGATCATGCTTAACAAAACCGATAGTGTTCTTTGAGGAGGTGAAAAATATGACAGATGGGGGAAAATGCAGTAGATGTGGTATACACAAACTTTCAAGGAGCCTTCGACAAGGTCCCACACAGGACACTATTGGAGAAGATTAAGGGATATGGAATTAAGGGAAGGGTAGCAAATTGGATTAAAAACTGGTTAGAAGGGAGGACACAGTAGAACTTAAGGGCAGCTTCTCACAGTGGATGGAAGTGGGTAGCGGTGTCCCACAGGGTTCTATACTGGGACCTCTTTTGTTCACTATATAAGTCAATGATTTACATACAGGGCTATATGAAATGGTGCCTAAATTTGCAGACAGTACTAAAATAGGAGGCAAAGTACATAATTCTGAGGAGCAAAGGCAGCTGTAAGGGGATACTGATAAGATGGTGGAATGGGTAAAAAAGTGGCAGATGGAATTCAATATTAATAAGTGTGAGGTGGTATATTTCGGTAAAAATAAAAGTAATAATTATACTCTGAATGGGGGAAGGCTGGGTTATGGGGAAGAGCAGAGGGTTTTAGGGGTTCAGATTCACAAGACATTAAAAAGTCGCACCTCAAGTGGATAAGGCCATTTAAAAAAAGCTAATGGAAAACTCCATTTTATGGCAAGAGGTACTGAATATAAAAGTCCAAGATGTAATGGTGAATCTATATAAAACCTTAGTATGACCACATTTGGAGTACTGTAGTTTTTGGCTCCACACTAAACGAAGGATGTTGAGGCACGAGAGAGTACAGCACAGATTCACCAGGACGCAGCCTGGTATGGGGGATATACAAATATGAAGAAAAATTGAGTGGTGAGAATGTGGAACTCACTACCACACGGCGCGGTTGAGGCAAATAGCATAGATGCATTTAAGGAGAGCCGGAGAAGTACATGAGGGAGAAGGGAATAGAAGGATATGTTGATAAGGCGAGATGAAGTAAGGAGCACAAACACCGGCATGGACCTGTTGGGCCGAATGGCCTGTTTCTGTGCTGTAATATTCTATGTAATTAGGGCTGTTTGCACTAGAACAGAGGAGATTATGAAGTGATTTGATACAAGTGTTTAAAATTATGAAGGGTTGAGACAGCAGACTGTTTCCAGTGATTGTGGGATCTAGAATGAGGGGACATCGATATTAGGTTAAATTGGCAAGCGATATTTAAGGGGCTATCAGTGGAAGGGCAATGGCAGACATTTAGAGATCGCATGGATGAACTACAACAATTGTACATCCCGGTCTGGCGTAAAAATAAAAAAGGGAAGGTGGCTCAACCATGGCTAACAAGGGAAATCAGGGATAGTATTAAAACCAAGGAAGTTGCATACAAATTGGCCAGAAGTAGCAGCAAACCCAGGGACTGGGAGAACTTCAAAACTCAGCAGAGGAGGACGAAGGGTTTGATTAGGGCAGGGAAAATAAAATATGAAAGGAAGCTTGCAGAGAACATTAAAATAGACTGCAAAAGCTTCTATAAATATGTAAAAAGAAAGAGGTTAGTAAAAACAAACGTAGGTCCCCTGCAGTTGGAAACAGGGGAAGTCGTAATGGGGAACAAGGAAATGGCAGATCAATTGAACAAGTACTTTGGTTCGGTGTTTACTGTGGAGGACACACACAACCTGCCGGAAATAAAAGGGGTCAGAGGATCTGGTAAGAGGGAGGAGCTGAGGGAAATCCTTATTAGTCGGGAAAAGGTATTGGGGAAATTGATGGGACTGAAGGCTGAAAAATCCCCGGGGCCTGATGGTCTGCATCCCAGAGTACTTAAGGAGGTGGCCTTGGAAATAGTGGATGCATTGACGATCATTTTCCAACATTCCTTAGACTCTGGATCAGTTCCGATGGAGTGGAGGGTGGCCAATGTAACCCCTCTTTTTAAAAAAGGAGGGAGGGAGAAAGCAGGGAATTATAGACCGGTCAGCCTGACATCGGTCGTGGGTAAAATGATGGAAGCAATTATTAAAGATGTCATAACAGACCATTTGGAAAGTGGCGACATGATAGGTCCAAGTCAGCATGGATTTGTGAAAGGGAAATCATGCTTGACAAATCTTCTGGAATTTTTTGAGGATGTTTCCAATAGGGTGGACAGGGGGGAACCAGTAGATGTGGTGTATTTGGACTTTCAGAAGGCCTTCGACAAGGTCCCACACAAGAGATTGGTGAGCAAAGTTAAAGCACATGGGATTGGGGGTAATGTGTTGACGTGGATTGAGAACTGGTTGGCACACAGGAAACAAAGAGTAGGAGTAAATGGGTACTTTTCAGAATGGCAGGCAGTGACCAGCGGGGTACCGCAGGGTTCGGTGCTGGGACCCCAGCTGTTTACATTATATATTAATGATTTGGACGAAGGGATTAAATGTAATATCTCCAAATTTGCGGATGACACTAAATTGGGAGGCAGTGTGAACAATGAGGAGGATGCTAGGAGGATACAGAGTGACTTGGACAGGTTGGGTGAATGGGCAAATGTATGGCAGATGAAGTACAATGTGGATAAATGTGAGGTTATCCACTTTGGTGGTAAAAATACAGAGGCGGACTATTACCTGAATGGTGGCAGATTAGGGAAAGGGGACGTGCAACGAGACCTGGGCGTCATGGTACATCAGTCACTGAAGGTGGGAATGCAAGTGCAGCAGGCAGTCAAGAAAGCAAACGGAATGATGGCCTTCATAGCAAGGGGATTTGAGTACAGGAGTAGGGAGGTGATGCTACAGTTGTACAGGGCCTTGGTGAGGCCACACCTGGAGTATTGTGCGCAGTTTTGGTCTCCTAACTTAAGGAAGGACATTCTTGCTATTGAGGGAGTGCAGCGAAGGTTCACTAGATTGATTCCTGGGATGGCCGGACTGACATATCAAGAAAGATTGGGTCAACTGAACTTGTATCCTCTGGAGTTCAGAAGAATGAGGGGGGATCTTATAGAGACATTTAAAATCCTGACTGGTTTAGACAAATTAGATGCGGGCAGAATGTTCCCAATGGTAGGGAAAACTAGAACCAGGGGTCACAGTCTAAGGATTAAGGGGAAGCCATTTAGGACTGAGCTGAGGAGGAACTTCTTCACCCAGAGAGTAGTGAATCTATGGAATTCTCTTCCACAGAAGGTTGTTGAGGCCAGTTCGCTAAATATATTCAAAAGGGAGTTAGATATAACACTCACAACTAAGGGGATCAAGGGGTATGGCGAGAAAGCAGGAATGGGGTACTGAGGTAGCATGTTCAGCCATGAACGCATTGAATGGCGGTGCAGGCTCGAAGGACCGAATGGTCTACTCCTGTACCTATTTTCTATGTTTCTATGTTTCTATGTAAGAGATTTAGGGCAGAGAGCAGGGGAAACTTTAAAGAAAAAGACGGATGGTTGTGAGGCTGTGGAATGTACTACCAGAGTTAGTGACTGAAGCAAGGCCAGGTTACCATTTAAGAATAGGTTAGATAGGTGGTTGAAGGGATATGGAAACAGGGTGGGCACACGGGATTAGAACTACTGCTTGTGTGGAGGATAAAACCAGCATGAACTGGTTGGCCCGAACAGCCTGTGTTACAATTTCTATATAGTGGTTTCTTTGATGCCTTTATTAGCACTTTGATTACAGGGCGTGGGTAACCGCTTTCTGGACCATATAGATCCCAGCGAAACAGAAATGTATTGCCAAGTTCTTTTGGGATCATGAAAACTGGATCGGATCAGATACTTAAGGCCAACAGAGTACAAGAGAAAGTACTGAAATAACTCAGTTAGGATGACTAGATCGCTGAATGTATCTCTGCCAGTCAGTCCCAATCAGTCTTATTTGCTTCTCGTGGTTTCCCGGTCATTAGCACTGGCTGTTTATAATGCATTGATCTAAATACTCTGCTTTTTAAAATGATGACGCTCTTTAAAAGAGACGGACATATAGGGCAAGATTTTCTGCCAATTTCTGGTCAAGGAGTTGAAAATTTAGCCCATTTTTAACTATGCAATGGCATTAGTGCAAAACCCATTTCCCTTTCTCTCTCTCCTCAAAGTCTTAGCTCCTTCTTGGGGTATGATTCCACAAGGAGAAACCCATCCTCCAGTACCTGACCCAAGTGGTCATTATTCACGTGTGAGCCTTAACAATTGAGTGTTGGTTGTCTATTTAACCACAAGGGCATCAGAAGCGAGGACTGCTGCTGCTGCTGCTGTCCTCAACCAAAATAGACCTCATTTTACAGCAAGAGTCACTGGCTAGTGACGCAGAGCAGAAACCCTCTCTAACCCAGGGGCTCCAAGGACAATTATAGCAATCTTACCACCACTCTATCAGATAAACTCAGCATGGACTACAGATCAAACCTGGGACCTTTGCTAGCTATCAGGGTAGTCCTAAGTGAATTATACTTAATGAAAAGCATTTCTTTCCTCCGATATCTCCCATAGATCTGACATTTTGTATTGGTATAAATGAGTCAATGAATATAGGTTTCCGGTTTGCTTTTGGATTGGTCCATGCTAACCACAGGTATATGCTTAGCAGGGACTAATCAGATCTCAGAACCTTGAGAGTGTAAGCAAGCAGCTCGGTTTGCTGTTTGAGTATACTGATCACCAGAGCAAGAGCTCACAACTTGACTCTACAAACATCAATCTTACTATTCCAAGATCTGAAACACTTCAAACTCTCCCACTGATAACTGCTGGGCCAATAGAAATGCTGAATTATAAATTACAGTAGCAATACTTCTTGTCCACCAATAAAGCCACCTGAGTATTTGGACAAATGTGAGCTGATCAGAGAACCAGAACGGATTTGTAAAGGGCAAGTCATGTCTAACAAACCTAGTTGAATTTTTTTTAGGAGGTAGCCAATTTGCGCACAGCAAGCTCCCACAAACAGCAATGTGATAATGACCAGATAATCGTTTTTTGTTATGTTGGTTGAGGGATAAATATTGGCCAGGACACCGGGAATAACTCCCCTGCTCTTCTTCGAAATAGTGCCGTGGGATCTTTTACGTCCACCTGAGAGCAGACGGGGCCTCGATCCAAAAGACGGCACCTCCGACAGTGCAGCACTCCCTCAGCACTGCACTGGAGTGTCAGCCTAGCTTTATGTGCTCAAGTCCCTGGAGTGGGACTGGTACCCACAACCTTCTGACTTAGAGGCGAGTGTGCTACCCACTGAGTTACAGCTGACACTGTTAGAAGATTAAGGGATGATCTAATTGAGGTGCTTAATATAATTACAGGATTTGATAAAGTAGATAGGTTGAAAATATTTCCTCTGGTGGGGGAGTCCAGAACAAGGGGGCATAACCTTAAAATCAGAGCTATGCCATTCAGGGGTGAAGTTAGAAAACACTTCTTCACACAAAGAGCAGTGGAAATCTGGAACACTCACCCCCAAAAAGCTGTTGAGGCTGGGGGGGCTCAACTGAAAATTTCAAAACTGAGCTTGATAGATTTTTGTTAGACAAGGATATTAAGGGATATGGAACCAAGACGGGTAGATGGAGTTAAGTTACAGATCAGCCATGATCTAACTGAATAGCAGAACAGGCTCGAGGGGCTGAATGGCCTACTCATGTTCCTAAAAGTCAGCCGGTGACACGGAGACAGAAACCAAATCCAACAACAGCACAATACAAAGTATGTCAATCTTTTGTCTCAGGTCCAGCACATTTAAACACACAGGTTCTTGATCTACAGGCTCCCTGTAAAATCAATCCCTGAACACACAGGACTGGCAGTGGCAAAAATGTGCGGGTTAGGTTGATTTGGCTATGATAAATTGACCCTTAGCGTTAGGGGGGGGATTAAATATGTGGGGTTATGGGGATAGGATGGGATATGTTAGGGGGAATTAAATACGTGGGGTTACGGGGGTAGGGTGGGATATGTGTACTGTGGGGATTAAAGCAGGGACAGGGTACTAGATTTTGGATGATCAGCCATGATCGTATTGAATGGCGGAGCAGGCTCGACGGGCCGAATGGCCTACTCCTGCTCCTAGATTCTATGTTTCTATGTTTCTAATCTCTTAGCAACTCTTCAGTTTTAGGAAGTGGTTTTTTTTATATAAAAAGAGCTGATTCAAGAGGAGAAATTGCCTCGAGACAAAACAGTGATGTTAAGTAACTTAGCAGTACAGCCATCATAAAATGTGTTTTTTTTAAAAAAAAAGGTACTTTTAATAACAACTCCTGCCCTGGTTGCCCTGCAGTCAATGCAAGGACAAACATAAAACTTTTGATTAGCTCTGAAGTCTGTTTCATAAATAGGATCTTGTTCACAGCAAAAACCAGGATGAATTGTGGGAATTATGTAATTGTGATCCCCAAGAATATCCTTGGATATTCGGATTTGTTATTTAGTGTTGATATATGCCACGTTGGATCAAAAAAATGTGTAATGTACGGAAAAACGCAGAGCTCAAAACAAAGGATTAAGAACTGAGCAGCATGATCTGTAACCGACAAGAAATGCTGGTCCACCAGAAACACACACTGATCCAACAGAACCAAAACAACCTCTACCGTAGGACGACATTTACTGAAACCATCCAGCTTGTGGGTTGGTGCCCAAGGTTTGTCCAAACATCTTCATGTTGGAACACATTGGCTGGCCCACTGGACCAGTCACTGGTGCATTGAGAATGATACTGATCTTCAGCTATTGGGCCAGTGTTAAACTAAACCTGATCTGAATTTGTGTGGGTTTTAATACAGAAAAAAGCCTGAATGCCACCTTATGGCAATCTAAAACTGACGTGGTTGACTTTGCCAAACCTTCTGGTTGCCGATCAGACCAACTTTTTCCTCAGTATTACATCAGTTTCACTAAGGAGCACATGGTGTGCAAGTGAAGTTAGCTGTTCCCCATGTTCTTGTGTGGAAAGCAGTTCGGCTATCTGAATTTCACAGTACCTAAGTTTTTGTTAGTCACCACCTGAAAAAGTGAATACAATACGTTATCACGATTCACATTCTGCATAAATGCTGCTCCTCCTCAGTACTGCTGTTGTGATCCACTTATGCATTGGTTAATAATGAGGATCTCACCTGCATCCTCCCCATACCAATCACTCTGCACATCCATCATATTAGAGAAGGAGCCCCCACCATCCTCCGGACGCCCCCCTCTGGAAAAGTGCTGTATCAGATCCTCCTTCCGCTGGACATTCCCTGTCCTCAGTAAAACCTCCAAGAACTGTTTCATCTGATAATTTTCATAAGCTATCTCCATAGCTGGGGCAGACTGCAGCCTCTCCTCAGCCTGGTCTGTGGCAGATGGTGTAAACTGCTGGAATCTGTCAACTGATTCTACTTCATCCTCGTCAAACTCAACTTTAGGTTCTGGAAGTTTAGGGAGCGATGGAGGGTGAAGTTTCTCTGGAGAAAGGTTATCCTGATCTTTCTGTGCGAGATCTATGGCGTGATAAGCACCGCACTCATTCCAGGGAAGCCCTTTATTATTGTCAGGGCTCGACTCCTTCGACTGTTGAACTGATGGAACAGGGTTCGGACATTGATTCCTACAAAAAGACACAGCGTCCCCAAAGGCTGCTACATTATTCCCGTTCTCCACATGATTGCAGTTATCGTCCTTCTCATCTTTCACACAGATGTCAAGAGAAGATCTGATGTACAATTTGCAAAAGCTGACCACGTCAGTCATCTGCAGGTAACTAGCAGCTGACATAACTTCAATAACATTCTTACTGCAAAGGTTCAGCTTTCCGGAATAAAGAAAGTCCAGAATTATGGAAAAGGCCTCAGATGTGACGATGTCCAGGGAGGCAGTGCTGGGACGGCCGCTATCATGGATATAGTGAATCAGCAAGGCTCTGAAGTAGCCACTGTTAGCAAATAAAATATTCCGGTGAGCTTTGAAGATCCTCCCCTCCACAATAATGCTGCAGTCACAGAAGAAGTCCTGCTTCCGCTGCTCATTTAGTTCTCCCAGAAGTTTAGTGTAATATGATGTGATCTCCATCTTTCATGAGCAGGACTTCGTCAAAAGATGTTTTGTTGCCTGTAAAATAAATAACTTTAAAAGGTCAGAAGAGGGTCTTTTAAATTAATTTTTGTGTTCAAAGTCAAGGATATTAGTGCTGTAGATGGAATTCTTTTCCACTTTGGTACTCAGTGTTAGCATCAAGCAATCTCAGATCAAGTATAATAAAGCTTTTGGAAATAAAGTATAGAATTATGGAAAAGGCCTCAGATATCACAATATCTAGGAGACAAAGATCCCGTTACTCTGTCCCAAAAATGCACTGTAACCCCAATGAGAGAGCCCATTCCCTAACGGACCGATTAAATTTTCCACTTCTCACATCATTTTCCTTACAGCCTCTCCATCCAGACCGCCAACGTAATGTCCACTTGAGCTGGCTTATGGACAGTTTTGTGCTGTGCAATCACGCTCACTAGAAACTAAACAAAATGCAAACCAAACGCTTGGCTGGTACAATGTTCAAGGATGAACGGCACCTCCAGATCGGCATTCATGAAGGCAGAGGTTGCCAGTGATGGTACAGGCACTAGCTGACTGAGCCATTGCTGATCTCAGTTAAGCACTGGGTTTCCAATGGGTCTTTGAATAACAAAATAAAATTGGATATTTAATTTTGATTCAGGACAAGAGAGAAATAAATGTACATATAATGTCAGATAAACTGGATAATTGGCTAAAAATGATTGAACTGCATGGATGGATCTTCTTCTTAGACTGGATAATTGGCTAAAAATGCTTGAACTGCATGGATGGATAGAAGTAAAATAACTATCCACATAATCAATCAAATCTAAGGTCCAGAGTATTGTGAGTACAGTGGGCTAGGCTAGTATTCAATGTTATCAGTAAATCCAGTAACAAAAAAAAAATCCCTTTTATAGTACAACAGTAGCACTACACTGTTGACAAAAAATAAAGAAACTCACTCTTACCATTAGGTAACACTACTGCATGAAAAAAAAGAGTAATACTTACATTCATAAAAACACATTTCAGAACAAAATGTCTCGAAAAGCTTCACACAATACTTTTTAAAGAACAGTGCTTGTTTTTCACATAGCTATTAGATTCAATTTAATTTTGTTATCCACAATTTCAAATTTAAAAAGCTGATTCAGAAGAATTTGATTTTAAAAACAGTTAAAAGTACTAAACTTGTTTAGGAAAACTGGACGTTGAACAGCAAATAGTACAATACCTATGACATGCAAATTTCCAAAATTTTTATGCTATTTATTAAGAGTAACAAACCTATACTTAAGAAGCTCAATGCTGCAATTGTTTCAGGATCTCTTCTAATGGGCTAATTTTTATAAAATATTCGGTAATTTGCTCTCTTTATGACGTCACTGAGACTTTATTTGACCCAAAACAAGAAGCCTTTAGGAAATAAACTTCCTATGAAACGCCAGGCCCATCAAATTGAATACCGAGGCTGAGAATTGAAAATCAAACCACTCCAGTGGCTCTAACTGTCCTACTGCAGCACAGCACTTAACAGTTCCCAATGAATACTACAGCAGCTGAGAGTTTAGGATTACAAGCTCTCATTCCCTACAGCAAACATTGCCCCTTTCACTTCCATTGTTGTCTCAGTGACTCGCTAAAGACCAGAATCGCCCAACTGGCTCCATATTTACCTTTTCTGCCTTTGCTCGGAGCAGATATCTCACCACTGCCCCCCGCGCCCACACGCCTCGCCAACCTAACCCGACCTCGCACCGGAACTCGCCGCGGCGCTCACTGATTGACAGCAGCGCGCACCAATCAGCGCCTCCACCTGGCGAGTGAGCGTGCGCTGCAGCTAATGGGAGGAGGAGGAGGGCGGGACTTGTATGTGTGGTGTGTGTGTGGGGGGGGGAGGCCATCAAGTTAGGTTTCACACAGGCTGAAGGGCCTCTGCGCGTGCGCGTGGCGCTGCAGCCGGGAGTTGGAGTTTTCTTTTTAATTGGTCGCTGCGGCAGCCAGCCCGGAAGGAACTACATTTCCCAGAGGGCGGTGCGCCGAGCCGCCGCTGGTCCACGTCAGTGGGATGGTAAGTGGCGAGAGTCCAGTGATGGTTTCCGCTCCTTTCATTGACATCCGATGGAAGTATTGGGAATTCTCCCCCTAGCAACAGTCGGCCAATATACAGGATGTGGGAGCGTTCAGGGGAGTTATCCGGTGTGCTGGCCAACATTTATCCCTCAATCAACATAACAAAAAAAGATTATCTGGTCATTATCACATTGCTGTTTGTGGGAGTTTGCTGTGTGCAAATTGGCTGCCTGCGTTTCCTACATTACAACAGTGACTGCACTCTTCAAATACTACTTAATTGGCTGTAAAGGGCTTTGAGACCTCTGGTGACTGTGAAAGGTGCTATGTAAATGCAAGTCTTTCAGCCTGCCCGCTCCCCTCCAGCCCGGCCCTGGAGTGTCCCCATTGTCAACACTCCACCTGAAGGCTGCTTCTCACAATCCCGCTGCAACCGCGCCAAATCTACGGATTACCCCCAAACTGTCCCCTATTTTGTGCTTGGATGTGATTCTGTGCGTTATTTCTTTATATTTTATTTCCAGTAAAATGAAATGCAACGCCTTCGCTGCTGACAAACGTATAAGCAGTAGTTCCCAACATGCTAGTGTGCTCGAGGTTGTTTATATTGACTTGAATAGAAACTAAAATCGGGCAGGGCGCAGAACAGGTGGCCGCTTCATTATCGCCCGTTTTGTGCTCAGAAGTTGAATTTTGCCCCCATGATATCTCTTATCAAAGCTTGAATTTAAGTTTACCCTTGTTGGCTAGCGTCTTTTATAATTCACGACCCTCAGTTATTCTCTCCTTGAAAGGACATTAGTGGCCTTGCAAGGTGACAGTAAAGGTGTTGTAAGACTTCACTTTTGTGTTCAGACCCCGAGACTTACTGAAATACTACAAGGTCAAACAAGATCCGATCAAACGGTACTTTATTGAATTCGATCAATAATATTTGCAATAACTATGCACTTAACTATGGATTATTTTGCAATATCTATGTACTTACATGCAATATCTATGCTTTCACATGCAATATCTATGCACTTACACACAATATCTATGCCCTCACATGCAATATCTATGCACTTACACGCAATATTAATGCCCTTACACGCGTTTGGCCAATACATACAATCACCCTCAGTTGATCAATCCGAGTTGGTTGTAGGTCAATGGGTCGGATTCACCCGGCAGGATCCTGTCTTCCTCTTGGCTGAGTTTCCCGTCTGTGTCTAGAGTTCAGAATTCATTACTTTTTATTGGGTCTCTGTGTGCATGATCACTCACTGATCTGCTCAGAGATGATTTGGTTAGCAAACCCTTCGGTCACCTCACATTGTGTTCTGGTTCCTTGATTTCAGAGATGATTTGGTTCGCAAACCCTTAGGACACCTCACATTGTGTTCTGGTTCCTTGATTAACTGCCTTGTTTGCTGTGTCCACAAAGTTCAATTAGGCCAGACTGTTTGCATAGCTTCAGGGTTTTCGCCAGCCTCGTAGTCTTATGATTTTTTAAAATATATATTATTTCATACAATTCTGCCATGACTCCTTACAGTCCTATCTCAAGTGTCTCCTTTATTTCATTAAATGAGACACTTAAAGTAATGGTGATTGAATTTGGACTTCTTTCACCAACTTCGCCATCTTCTTACGCATTTGCTTCCTTTTCCGCCATGCCAGATCGCACAGAAGATAGATAATACATAATAGTTGAATCACTACGAGGACTTGGGATACGATGCGAATCCAAGCGTGGATTTGTATATGTAGCCTGAAGTCCCACCATGATATATCTGTTTTAAGGTTGCTGATCCTTGTCTGAGTTAACCGAGTTTGCTGTTGTATCTAGAAATAATGTTTCCTGGACCCCTTGATTTTATTCTTCAATTCCGTCAGATGTTCAGACAAGGGTGGTATGTCATAGCCAAACTTTGTGACATAATTCTCTAGCTCATTTTTAAGTGTATCATTATTTTTAACAATAGATACATTGTGACTATAAATGTTTACAAGTTCCCGCGCTCCAATTCTTACAGGTCGAATTGGAGTAAAACAGAAGGTACTATTTACAATGGTGCACTGATGTTTTGTTCCATAGGTATAATTCGATTGGTTTGTAGTTTCATAGTATTTCCTGTTTCCCACATAAGCAGCCTGAGTTGGTTTTAACTCGGCAGTCAAAGCTTCCATGGTCCAATTTATCTCGGATTCTGATGAATTAAACCCACATGTAGACGGACTGTGCCTCTGTAATCCATAGGGGCACACTACCGTGTCTCCATGTGTGTTACATCCCTCCAATCCCGTACCAATCATGTACCCATTCATATTAACAGTGTAGGGTCGGATTGCATGATATTGCACATGGGTTCCTTCCCGTAGCACTTCAATATTTTCAATCCTATATACAGGAAGTGGTTTTACCCCATGTGGGATGATTGGAAAATACAAAACCAACCCCAACATGGTAAGATTTTCTATTCTACAACCTGATTTTACAGGGTAGACCTGGATCAAACCTCTGAGTTGACACTCTGTAATGTTGCTATCATAATTGGACCGTGCCTGTAAATGTTTATTTGTTAGCCACATGGGGACTTTCCCCTCATGAATCCTCCGCAAATCTTCTCGTGCCTGCTCAATCAACCAGGATCCGTACATAACACATACATCATTTCTAGCCACCTCTTCGTCCGCACCAGCGATCTCTTTAATTAATTCGTTAACCTTTTGAGCATGTTTTTCCGACTCTCCGACCACATCTTGCAGATGTATGGTCATAATTTGGTTCTCCCTTAGCCCTTGTTTCTGATGGGAATGGTCTCTTGTAATATCCTTTTGAGTTCCCTTTTTTGTCTCACCCATCCTATGATCTAACTCTGCCAAATCAAGGCTATTTACCAATGAGGTTCCCGTGTTGAACACCGTAGCTACATCATTAATCAATCCTCTCTTCCTTCACTGGGAGGGAATAGTAGGTGCTGTTGAATCAGGATCTCCATCTATATTATATTATGTCCACGTTCATAACCATAACTGTTAAAGGCTCCTAAATCAATATTTGCCACCACCTTTTGTAATAAGTTGGAATAAAGGCGTTTAGTTTCAGGTTTGCACCACTCAGGCAAACCTACATCTGTCAAATTCAATATTACAGGCACCACCTCATGGTATACATCATGATACAACACCTTACGCATTGGAATCAACATCAATCCATTTGCTGGTTCTGGCTCATGAACAGGACAGCTTATATCGTCTCTCGTATGGTTTGGTGTAGGTTACTTTTCTTTCAGCTTTAATTCCATGCCCCTAACCCCACTCCTGCCTAGGCTATAACACTCTCATTCCTGTTTAGGACTTTCACATACATACACCCCCTCATCCCTTTCCCAAAGGTTTTTCCAATATCTGCTTATCTTTACCTCTAGTTTCATTCTTAATTCCTTCTCGAGCATAATCTACTCGGGTTAATCTTATTGACCCACCTGTGTAATCTCCCTTATTCAGGTGAGGGGACGAATCATCGAAGTAGATTAGATCGGAAGAGAAGACCTCGTCAGTATTTGGGGCACATGTCAAACAGAATTCAGGACCTCCCCTGACCTCTACCACGTCGACTTCCATGGCACTGTTGTTACCACATGGATTTAATGTAACCCCTTTCCACCTACCCTCCCACGACTGTACCATTACCTCTCGGGTTCCCATTTCCCTTCCTGCCTTTCGGGATCACCATCACCTTTTCGGATCTATCCGTATCCGCTGCTCCCCACATACAATCATTTTTCATGTCCACTATGACATTATGGGCCAACATCCAGTCCGACCCAAGGACACCTAAACCAGGTTGATCCCACCTCATTAAAATACACATGTCCACTTTGCCTGTAAGGGGCCTATTTTAAAACTTAAGGGTCTTGATACCGCCCTAGCCTGTTCATTTCCCATAAAACCCGTCAAAGTGAATGGGGTGCCATTTGACAGAGGGGAGGTGGTGGGATTGTCCGAGTGGATTACAGTGCTCGAGGCTCCGGTATCCACTAGGTACTCCCCCATTCTACCCTCTACTACAATATCCACACATAGTCTGCCCCACTCATCGTATCTGAGTGGACACAGATACTCGGGCTGGGCGCGGCCCCTTTACTGTGACTGGGACAAGTTATCCTGACTTTCGCCAGTGACTACGTTTACTAATCCTTTATTGGCAGCTTGTTGCAAAACTTTGATCAAGATCTGCATGACCTTCTGCTCTGTCTTACTTTCCTGATTCTCCTGGTTTGGTTTGGGACCAAAGCCTGAGGAGCTCTTTTTTGGTTTCTTGCATTCTCCAGCAAAATGTCCCCTTCCTCCACAGTTCTACCAGGCCCTGTCTGATCCTGGCCTAAATGTACCTCCTTCTTGCTGCCATTTCTGCTTATTCTGCCCACCTGTTTAAGAGGGGTAGCCCCTAGTCTCACACACCTTCCCTTTTTGTTTAGGCTTTTCCGACCCATCCCCTTCAGACGGCTGCACCTCCTCCCGGTCTGCCTCAAAGGCTAGGGTTAACTTTCGCAGAACCGTAGCTTCCGTGTTGGCCTCGTTTTCCGGATCGAACCAAGATTCTGCCGTAGCTGGGATCCAGGGTAAACTATTAGCAATCACTGCACGCAGCCAATGGTTCAAGGGGCCTCGCTGCAATTCGGCTCACCGCAATAGTTGTCCACACGCCCTTTCATACGTGGGCCATAACCTATCTGCAAAGGCCTCCGGTGATTCTCCGGGATTCTGTTTAGTTTTCTCCACTTGCATAAATGAGCTCCCACTGTTATAACCCAACGCCTACAAAACTTGGTCCCCCACACCTTGTAAGGTGCCGTTACCTAGTTTGGTGGCGGGAGGGAGGCTACCATAGACTTCCGGGGTTAGTGTGAACAGTATCAGCTTTTTGTGTTCTGCATCATCGCACCCGTTGAGTGCGCCTGCTGTGATATCGCCGCAAACGTACCCTGCGGGTCTCCCCCAAAGGCCAGTTTTTTAATATCCGATACCATTTCCTTCAGCTGATGTTGGTATAGGGACTTACATAGTCACTCTGCAGGGCCCCCTGCTGCTGACCATCCGCGGGCGGATTAAATCTCTGTTGGTGTCAGGGATACAGGGGAGATGCTGTGGCCGGAGGCCCCAGAGCCTCCAGTAACTGTGGACAATCCGCGTGCTGCGGACCGTCTCCCGAGTCTTTTCCTAATCCCGTTTCTACTTCGTCGTCCTCACCTTCCTCATTAAATTTTAATCCCGGACTTATTACACACACCATACCCTTAGTTTTTCCCAATTGTTGTTTTAATTTATTTATGTCTTTCTGGCATTGGGTATGAACTCCTTCCTCATACTTCTGTTGCTGTAGCACTTTAAATGCTGTTTTAATATCCTGAGCTCTCTCCTTGGCTTTCCTCTGCCCTCCTCTCGTTTCTACCACTTTCACACTCCCATGTATCACACCAACAGGAGCACTCCGTCACTTGGCACTGTAAGTATTCTGTGGTACTTGCAGATTTCAACCTATCTGCTTCTCTATTCTCACTTTCCTCCTGCACTTCTTTCAGCAACCGATTCACTACGGCTTCTCGGTCACTGGCTTTTCTACAAAGTTCCTCTTTTTCCTTTTCAAGTTGTTCAGTTGTCTGCCTTTGTAGGCTCACTTGCTATTCACCTTCCTTCCTCATTCCCCGTCGACAGAGTGAGCCCTCCGTCCACCCCCCCGTGCCTTTTCCACTGATTCCTTACTAGCAGCCATATCTTTCACCCACGGGTCCAAAACCCACAATTTTTTTGTAACATACCCAATTACTAAACTCTCCATAGTTTTCCCCTTCTTGTCCAACATTGTAAAATCACCCACTCAGGGTCCTGCCCCTGGTCGCCAGAAAATCTGTAAGACTTCACTTTTGTGTTCAGACCCCGAGACTTATTGAAATACTGCAAGGTCAAACAAGATCCGATCAAACTATGTACTTAACTATGGATTATTTTGCAATATCTATGTACTTACATGCAATATCTATGCTCTCACATGCAATATCTATGACCTCACATGCAATATCTATGCCCTTACACGCAATATCTGTGCCCTTACACACGTTTGGCCAATACATACAATCACCCTCAGTTGATCAATCCGAGTTGGTTGTAGGTCAATGGGTCTGATTCACCCGGCAGGATCCTGTCTTCCTCTTGGCTGAGTTTCCCGTCTGTGTCTAGAGTTCAGAATTCATTACTTTTTATTGGGTCTCTGTGTGTATGATCACTCACTGATCTGCTCAGAGATGATTTGGTTCGCAAACCCTTAGGACACCTCACATTGTGTCCTGGTTCCTTGATCTCAGAGATGATTTGGTTCGCAAACCCTTAGGACACCTCACATTGTGTCCTGGTTCCTTGATCTCAGAGATGATTTGGTTCGCAAATCCTTAGGATACCTCACATTGTGTCCTGGTTCCTTGATTAACTGCCTTGTTTGCTGTGTCCACAAAGTTCAATTAGGCCAGACTGTTTGCATAGCTTCAGGGGTTCTGCCAGCCTCGTAGTCTTATGATTTAAAAAAAATATTGTTTCATACAATCCTGCCACGTCTCCTTACAATGTTGATATAAAAATGTTCAGACAGTACAGATGGTGTAAAAAAAGTAATATTATAAAGCAACACTGGTTCAAGTTGTTTCATTTTTATTTAGGTCTGTCATTTTTTGTATGTTTGATGTTTTGTCTTGTGTAGATATTAGTTATACATGTTTATTCTTGCCTGATTTGTCAACTTTGATCTTAATTATACCATGGTTGGAAATGAGCACTACAATATATCATGTGTCGTTTCACACAATGGGGTGGTTCTGTGAACCAGGATGCAGGAAAAATAACAAACCCCAGGCACCCACGCATAAATGCAATCACAGCGGTTTTACCTGACTAATCTACCAGGTCCGGTGCTATTCCAGAATTTAAAAAAAAATCAAGCTGAATTGCACAAAATATCTCTACATAAAAAACCTTGCAAATATAGTGCTTTTCATGTCCTTAGGATGTCCCACAATACTTTAAAAGCGATAAATTACTTTTGAAGCATAGTCATTCTTCTTTAGTCGGGAAACATGGCAACCAATTTGTAGACAGCGAGGTCCCAAAAACAGCAATGAAATGGATGACCAGTTAATCTGTTTTAGTGGTGTTGATTCAGGGAGCAACATTGGCATGGACACAGTAAACTCCCTGTTCCTGTTCAAAAAAAGTGCCATGGGATGTTTTAATGTCCACTTGAACAGGCAACTGGCTGGCCTCCCACATTCCACCCTACGTTAACTTGA
Source organism: Squalus acanthias (assembly GCA_030390025.1). Taxonomy (NCBI): domain Eukaryota; kingdom Metazoa; phylum Chordata; class Chondrichthyes; order Squaliformes; family Squalidae; genus Squalus; species Squalus acanthias. The sequence goes on from JASTWF010000031.1 coordinate 886,575, forward strand.
GGTCATCCAAAACTCGGCTGCCCGTGTCCTAACTCGCACCAAGTCCCGTTCACCCATCACCCCTGTGCTCGCTGACCTACATTGGCTCCCGGTTAAGCAGCACCTCGATTTCAAAATTCTCATCCTTGTTTTCAAATCCCTCCATGGCCTCGCCCCTTCCTATCTCTGTAATCTCCTTCAGCCCCACAACCACCCCCCACCCCCCCCCCCCCGAGATATCTGCGCTCCTCTAATTCTGCCCTCTTGAGCATCCCTGATTATAATCGTTCAACCTTTGGTGGCCGTGCCTTCTGTTGCCTAGGCCCTAAGCTCTGGAATTCCCTGCCTAAACCTGTCCGCCTCGCTACCTCTCTCTCCTCCTTTAAGACGCTCCTTAAAACCTACCTCTTTGACCAAGCTTTTGGTCACTGGCCCTAATTTATCCTTATGTGGATCGGTGTCAAATTTTTTGTCCAAAGATACTCCTGTGCAGCGCCTTGAATCGTTTTACTACTTTAAAGGCGCTATATAAATACAAGTTGTTGTTGATTCAGGGAGCAGTATTGGCATGGACACAGTAAACTCCCTGTTCCTGTTTTAAAAATTGCCATGGGATGTTTTAATGTCCACTTGAACAGGCAGAATGAATTTTGGTTAAATGGATCGCATGAAAGACTTTTATATACTATTAAAAGTTTTGTGTTAATAAGAATGTAGATTGATCCATTCTAACCATGTGGTATTATTGGTAAGCACGGATCCCGAGAAACTTCAGCTCTCAGACATCCCGTTCCCCTACTCCAAACACCTAGTGCTCATTCTCCAGGCCTCCCACTTTCTGTCTGGCCTCATTCCTTGCTTCCTACCTCTCACTTTCTGTCAGGCCTCATTCCTTCCCCTCACCCTGCCTCAAACCATCCTCTTGCGAGCTCGTGGTCCTCTAATTGGGCTGCTACTAATGATTCAGGAGATACACAAGTGTGGATGCAACCACCTGCAACTGTAGACTGGGTAATTATATGAGTTCTTCTGCTTTCGCCGGGTAATATGTTTTGAACCGGTGTTGTAATGCCCACAAATCTTATTTTTCCCAGTTAACCTGTTGAGGTATTTTAATCCAAATTCTGTTGACAGGAAAGGCACAAAGTAAATATATTTGAGGGTTGCTGCTTGCGTCTTGCTCTCGTTCTCTCTCACATTGCAGTTTTGTTTTTCTCTGCTTCATTTTCTATCTTTGTGTCTTGTTCGTCAGCCCATTCCTTCCTAAATTCTGGACTTGCCAAACCATATTGGTGGTTGGATTGGCACTGGCTGCTGTCCATGCAGACAGAGCAACAATGGTTGCTGAGATTCTCCCCAAGAATCTCTACCCCATTAACTAGTTACTATGGATGGCCAATAATTGTAACCTTGCTCGCATCCAAGAAAAAAAATGTTAAAAAAAAGTTCCTTTTAGCATAAGTTTCTTCTGGCTAAAGTTCTAATAATCATTTTTGTTCAGTGTTTTTTTTTGTAAGAGCCCTATTCACCAAGTGATGAGTAACTTTCACAATATCTTTCCAGAACTGGATACAGATTCAGTAGTAGCCTTCAAAAGGGAATTGGATAAATACTTGAAGGCGAATAAATTGCAGGGATATGGGGAAAGAGCGGGGGGGGAGTGGGGCTAACTGGATTGCTCTTCGAAAGAGCCAACGCAGACTCGATGGGCTGATTGGCCTCCTTCTGTGCTGTACTATTCTATGATTCTATAACTGGCTTCGAAAGACTAAGAAGCCAGTAATAAAAATGGAAATGTTATGGATATTTTATTTCTCCAATAGTAAAACTCAATATTATTAGGAATAATTGAACTGAAGCTAAGAGATATTAAATAATATTTTGCTTGAAAATGTGTTCCCTCTTGCGGTTGTTCTGAGAACCAGGAAAGTCCACATATTGGCATACGTGCTAATCTAAAACAACTGGCAGGAGTTGTCACAGCCCCAAAAAAGCTGACAACTCAAGAATGGCCCTGATTATAAGCAAATGACATATGGAAACAAGTAGTTAGTTTGTAACTTAAGCTATACTTATATCCAGCAGTCCTTCACTCATTAGAGGGGAGAAAAAAAACATGAAAGCAGTTTTATATTTCACAATTGATAGATTTTTAATCTAAAAAAGAAAAAAACAAAGTGATCATTTAGATTTTCGACAGGCGAACCAGCCATCACTTCTCCAAAAGTTACTTCAATGGTCACTCTCCCACATCAAACACCCCTGCTCAGACACAGAGGCACGCTAAGTCCTTCAGATCCAGTTCATAGACCCCATCCAACTGCCCAGCTTTTTACAGAAGCACCCTTGCCTCCTCCAACCTTCTCAGTTTGTACTGGCACTCCCCCTTTCTCCCCCCGCAAAAAAATCAGCTTCATGCTCTTTCCCCAATGCTCCTCCTCCAATCCAGTTCATGCTTGTACTTTCCCCCAACCCCACAGTTAATTCTGCTACTCGTCCTCCCCACTTGACATTATTCCTTAGACTTTTTTCCCAGATACTAGTCCCTCTTGAACAAGCCAATGACTTCCCCTCCTGCACCATCCTTGATATTCTTCGCTGGATCCACTGCAGCACCCATCACTGTCTCACCCAGAGCAGCAACCTCAACTACCTCATTCACTATTTCCAGTCGACTGTCTCACCCAGCTTGCTTCTCAGCGGTTAACTTCTCACCCCATCCTGCTCACCTCTTCCACTGTTCCCCCTTCTGAGTCTGCCAGCAGTTCATCAATCACCTCCCGCTCTGTACCGCCATCCAGAATATTTGCTTCCTTACCAACAAGCCTCTCAATATCCTGGCACTCTCAGAAACCAGGCTTGCAGGTGGTGAATCCTTCCTCATCACTGAAGCCTCCTTGCTTGGCTATACGTTCCGTTACTTGCCTCGCATACACTGCTGCGGTGATAACATAGCTCTTATCGTCAAGTCATATCTTGACCTCTGCCCCTATTACTCTGGCACCTTCTTCCCCTTTGAGCATCTCACCCTCTTCCATCTATCCCACCTCTAACTCAAAAGTCTGCCAAGACCCATGCTGACATTCCTCAAATGTCCCTCTTTTCTCCTCTCTTAGCCTCTGCCACAAGCCATTTCTCATTCTCACTGACTTCAATCTACACCTAAACTCCCCTGCCATTCTCCTTTGACTTCTCCACTCTCTTAACCTCACTCATCCTTCATATAAACTTCTCCACCCATTCCCACAACTAACCCCTTGACCATACCATCTCTCATGCCCTATCCACTACTAAGGTTTTGGTCACCGGCATGGCTGTGATCACGTCTTCATCTCTCTTACCATCCACATCCCTCTACTTCTGCCCCCTGGACCTCGAACCCCTTTGTCCCACCCCCTCCAATCTCCACCCCCCCACCCCAAAACCAAGTAAAGAGCTCCTTGTTTCTAAGACCATTATAAGAACATAAGAAATAGGAGCTGGAGTAGGCCATTTGACCCTTTGAGCCTGCTCCACCATTCAACAAGATCATGACTGATCTTCTACCTCAACTCCACCTTCCCGCACTATCCCCATATACCTTAATTCCCTTAGTTCCCAAAAATTTATCAACCTCTGTCTTGAATATACTCAACGATTAAGCATCCACAGCTCTCTGGGGTAGAGAATTCCAAAGATTCACAAACCTTTGAGTGAAGAAATTTCTCCTCATCTCAGTCCTAAATGGCCGACCCCTTATTCTGAGACTGTGACCCCCGTGTTCTAGATTCCCCAGCCAGGGGAAACATTTTCTCAGCATTAACCCTGTCAAGCCCCTTAAGAATTTTATATGTTTCAATTAGATCACCTCTCATTCTTCTAAACTCTAGGGAATATAGGCCTAGTCTACTCAATCTCTCCTCATAGGACAATCCCCCCATCCCAGGAACCAGTCTAGTGAGCCTTCATTGCACTCCCTCTAAGGCAAGTATGTCTTTCCTTGGGTAAGGAGACCAGAACTGTACACAGTACTCCCGATGTGGCCTCACCAATGCCCTGTATAATTGTAGTAAGACTTACTGGGGTAAAAATTGGGTAGTGCCCCCTCTTGGGGCGCTGCGAGCCAATATCGCGGCGCTACATGTCACAGCACCATGCGCTGCGGCACGTTGCGCCATGGTACTGCAGGCCTTCCTCCCCTTATTAAAGGGGAGAGGCCTGGCGCAGCGCGTCCCAGCGCCCAGCTGGGCCACCAGGGATCGGGAGTGCTGGCAAACAAGCCACCTCCCCTTTAACTTTTTTAAAATTCGTTTTTATGGGATGTGGGTGTCGCTGATGAGGCCAGCATTTATTGCCCATCCCTAATTGCCCTTGAAAAGGTGGCGGTGAGCCGCTTTCTTGAACCGCTGCAGTCCGTGTGGTGAAGGTAATCCCACAGTGCTGTTAGGTAGGGAGTTCCAGGATTTTGACCCAGCGACGATGAAGGATCGGCGATATACTTCTAAGTCAGGATGATGTGTGACTTGGAGGGGAACTTGGAGGTGGTGGTGTTCCCATGCGCCTGCTGCCCTTGTCCTTCTCGATGGAAGAGGTCACGGGTTTGGGAGGTGCTGCCCCGGCCGCAGGTAGGCCCCCCTGACCCCGGCGGACATAGCGTCTGGCGGTAAGTCGGGGGGCGCCACCCAATATTACAGCCGGGGCGCGATTGGGGCGCTGCGCACGGTGATGACGTCATCGGCGGCGGTGCTAACGGTTAGCGCTGCCGCTAACCTCCTGCTGAATTTCGCGGGAGGCATTAGCGGCGCCACGCCCAGGCACTAGTTGATTTGCGCCCCGTTAGCGCCAATCAACCGAATTTAGCCCCCATTTACTCTTATACCCTAATCCCTTTGTAACAAAAGCTAACATACCATTTGCTTTCCTAATTGCTTGCTGTACCTGCATGTTAACTTTCTGTGATTCATGTACAAGGACACCCAGGTCCCTCTCAATGCAAACATTTCCCAGTCTCTCACCATTCAAAAAATATTTTGTTTTTCCTACCGAAGTAGATAACTTCACACTTCCCCACATTGTATTCCATTTGCCATGTTCTTGCCCACTCAGTCAACCTGTCTTTATCTCTCTGCAGCCTCTTTGTGTCCTCCTCATAGTTTACTTTCCCACCTAACTTTGTATCATCAGCAAACTTGGATACATTACACTCAGTCCCTTCATCCAAGTCATTAATATAGAATGTAAATAGCTGAGGCCCAAGCACTGATCCTTGCAGTACCCCGCTAGTTACAGCCTGCCAACCCAAAAAAGTCCAGTTTATTCCTACTCTCTGTTTTTCTGTCCATTAACCAATCCTCAATCCATGTTAATATATTACCCCAATCCCATGAGTCCCAATTTTGTGTAATAACCTCTTGTGTGGCACCTTATCGAATGCCTTCTGAAAATCCAAATACACTACATCCACTGGTTCCCCCTTATCCATCCTACTAGTTACATCTTCAAAAAAGATTTGTCAAACACGATTTCCCTTTCATAAAACCATGTTGACTTTGCCTAATCATATTACGATTTTCTAAATGCCCTGTTACCACGTCCCTAATAATAGATTCTAGCATTTTGCCGACTACTGATGTCAGGCTAACCGGCCTATAGTTCCCCGTTTTTTCTCTTCCTCCTTTCTTAAATAGCGGGGTTATGTTTGCTACCTTCCAATCCTTGGGGACTGTTCTAGCATCTAGGGAATTCTGGAAGATTAATACCAGTGCATCCACTATCTCTGCAGCTCCCTCTTTTAAAACCCTAGGATGCAGGTCGTCAGGTCCAGGAGATTTGTCGCCACATAGTCCCATTAATTTCTCCAGTACTTTACTTATACTGATTTCTTTAAATTCCTCATTCTCTTTAGACCCTTGGTTCCCCATTATTTCCTAAATGTTTTTTGTGTCTTCTACCGTGAAGACAGATACAAAGTATTTGTTTAATGTCTCTGCCATTTCCTTATTACCTATTATAATTTCCCCTGTCTCTGCCTCTAATGGGTCCACGTTTAATTTCACTAATCGCTTCCTATTTACATACCTATAGAAAACGTTTACAATCTGTTTTTATGTCTCTTGCTAATTTACTCTCATATTCTTTTTTCTCTTTCCTTATCAATCTCTTGGTCCTCCTTTGCTGAATTCTAAAATCCTCCCAATCCTCAGGCTTACTACTCTTTTTGGCAACATTATTAGCCTCTTCCTTTGATCTAATACTATCTTTAACTTCTCTTGTTAGCCACGGTTGGACCACTTTTCCTCCAACTACCATCCTATCTTTAGTTTACCCCTTAACTTTCCAATGCCCTTAAACATAGCCTCCCAGCTTCATGCCTACCGCTCCCAAAACTTCCTGTTCAAATCCTTCCGGTCGGCTTCTGCCCTTTTTACCAAACCAAAATAGTGCAGTTTCTTGCACTATTAGCATGTTGGTCAGAATTGATAATACGAATTGACTGGGGGTGCAGGTTCACAGACGCAATTCCTCACATCTAGACAGTCACCTCAACTCAGTCATTATGAGAGGAGCTGGGGTGAGAGAAAGAAAAATCCCTCCTTCTTCGTACTTCTGGAATGAAAGAAAGAGCTACAATCGGGAAAGACCGTTTGCCCCTGTCAGCGGGCTGAGGGAAATGCGAGTCATCTGACCAGTGCATTATAAAGCCGAACACGGTACCCCAGGGTGAACTGGACCCCAGGAGCGGTCTGACCAGTTCATTATAAAACACATGGAGACCTACAAGAGAGGAGAGAATATAGGTTTAAAAATGTGAATAATATTCTGATGGTTAAAATTTTTTTTCCACCTTTGGTTTTCTTCATTGGGAGTGTTACGGTTCACTAGTGCTGGTTGCAAAACCAATTCAGATACAGTGTTCTGAAATATATGTATTAGTCCTATTTCTACTGACTCTGTGAACACTTGTCTCTCTATATCTATAACTCCATTGGCTTTTTAAATATTGCTGAGTTTTTCCAGCTGTGGTTTGTTGCAATCCCACCGTAAAAGATCGAGGGTCACCTACTAATGTCTTTTGTATCAACAGATTATACTTTGCATATTCAGCAGTACAGTGTGACGTTGGTAAATATCTTTGATTGAAAATAAAAGTCATTCTTAGTTTTTTTGTAGAAAATGACTGAAACCTAAATTCGCCACCAGGAGGCACCAAAGAGCTGATTTGTTTTGAAGCTCTGATGAATTTCCAAGACACTGATAAGACGTTCAAGGGACAGGCAATCATAAAGTTAATAACACAAAATATATTACATTTAATTACCATTCTTATAGTCTTACCCTTAATTTCTATCAGCACAAACTAATATCTGATGTGCTACTATTTGTACAGTATCTGAAGTTCTTTTTATCTGCATGTAAGATGTGCAGTGCCAAATAGTTCAGAGAAAACCACACCGGGGATTCTGTTTACTAGCGCATGGGGGCGCTTTAAACTCTTCAGAATTCAAAAAGAACAGATTTCTATTAAGTCTCAGAAACGGGTGAATGTGATGTGGCAACACGGTGGCATAGTGGTTAGCACTGGTGCCTCACAGCGCCAGAGACCCGGGTTCGAATCTGACCTCGGGTGACTGTCTGTGTGGAGTTTGCACATTCTCCCCGTGTCTGCGTGGGTTTCCTCCGGGTGCTCCGGTTTCCTCCCACAGTCCAAAAATGTGCGGGGTAGGTTGATTTGGCTATGATAAATTGACCCTTAGTGTTAGGGGGGGATTAAATGTGTGGGGTTATGGGGATAGGATGGGATATGTTAGGGGGAATTAAATATGTGGGGTTACGGGGGTAGGGTGGGATATGTGTACTGTGGGGATTAAAGCAGGGACAGGGTACTGGATTTGGATGATCAGCCATGATCGTATTGAATGGTGGAGCAGGCTCGACGGGCCGAATGGCCTACTCCTGCACCTAGATTCTATGTTTCTATGAAACCAACAGCAGAATGGTACATTTTGAACTACATTGTAGAATGTGATCCTTATAAAACAGCGTATGAACAGTACCATAGGAGATCAGGTAGTTTAACCTTGGTGTGATAGCATTTGTTTCATGTCCATCATGTCACACTTTGGTGACATACTTTTTGATTGGCTGAAATAAAAAAAATCACAACTCTGTAACTATCAGAACTCGAGAATCTACCAATCAAAATAGACAACTTAATTATTGTTGATCTAAAGATTTATGTATTAGCTATTTCACAATACTAACCCTCAAGATATTTCCTCTTGTGATCCATGCCCAACACCTCCCCCTCCCCAGTATTGTTAATCTCCATAACTCTACAACCCTCTCTCATTCTGTCAAACCCCAGGATCTCTCCCTCCACAGTTCCCCCAAATCCCAGCATTCCCTCGACACTGCTGTTGAAACAATGATATTCTCCCTCTCCAGTGCTAGCAAAACGCAAGATCTCCTTCGTCCCCAGTACTATTCTATCTACAACTCCCCATGAGCAGCACCACAGCAGATCTGCTAGCAACGTATTAAAAGCACTCACTCATTACACAAAGATGACGTACTGCTGATCTCATATTACAGGTGCAAAACAATCTTAAGATGTGCGCTTCTCATCTGAAGCTTGACACTGACGAGCATATTCCAATTTACAAAGTCCCCTGACCGAAACAAGAATTAAACTCAATGTCCTAAGGATCTGATTACTTAAAAAATTAGACTTTGTGGCCTATCCTCTGACTGTGGTACACTATTACTCCTTATCCTTCTCCAACTCTCTGCGGCTTTTGACATGGTTGACCACCCCATCCTCCTCCACGCCTCTCCTCCATTGTTCAGCTGAGTGGGACGGCCCTCGCCTGGTTGCACTCTTTCCTATCCAGTTATAGTCAGAGAATCTCCAGCAATTACTTCCATTTCTCACTATCTCTAGAGTCCCTCAAGGATCTATCCTTGTTCTCCTCCTCTTTTTCATCTACATGCTGCCCCTCGGTGACATAATTCGAAGACATGGCATCCGGTTCCACATGTACGCTGACGACACCCAGCTCTACTTCACCAGCACCTCTCTCAACCCCTCCACTGCTTCTGTGTTGTCAGATTGCTTGTTCTACATCCAGTCTTGGATGAGCCGCAATTTCCTCCAGTTAAATACTGGGAAGATCAAAGCCATTGTCTTCGGCCCTTTCCTCTGATTCTATCCTCCTCCCTGGCCACTATCTCAGGACTGTTCACAAACCTTGGCGTCTTATTTAGCCCTGAGCTGAGCTTCCAACCACATATCCTCTGGATCACCAAGACCACCTACTTCCACCTCCGTAACATGGCCAATTTCCACCCCTGCCTCAGCTTATCTGCTGCTGAAGCCCTCATCCAAGCTTCTGTTCCCTCCAGACCCGACTATTCCAAAGCTCTCCTGGCTGCCTTTCCTTCTTCCACCCTCCATAAACTTGAGCTCATCCAAAACTCTGCTGCCCGTATTCTAACCCACACCAACTTCCTCTCACCCATCACCCCAGTGCACGCTGACCTACATTGGCTCCCGTTCCACCAAGCCACAATTTATCAAATTCTCATCCTCGTGTTCAAATCCCTCCATGGCCTCGCCCCTCCCTATCTTTGTAACCTCCTCCAGCCCTACAACTCTCCAAGACCTCTGACTTGGTCCTCCAACTCTGGACTCCTGTGCAGCTCCACTCCCTTCGCCCCAATATTGACGGCTGTGCCTTCAGCTGCCTAGGCCCCAAGCTCTGGAATTCACTCCCTGAGCCTCTCTGTTTCTCTACCTCTCTCTCCTCCTTTTAAGACCCTTCTCAAAACTTACCTCTTTGACCAAGCCTTTAGTCACCTGTCCTAATATCTCCTACTTTGGCTTGGTGTCAATTTTTGTCTTATTACACACCTGTGAAGCGCCTTGGAGCATTTTCCTACATTAAGGGCGCTATATAAATACAAGATGTTGTAAAAGGGGTGGAACTCGATCTTGCCATTACATGCACACTCTTAAACAGCATATCATCTGACTTATCAACAACAACAACAAAAAAATCATATCAGGAACAAAGCAGTGAGAGAGCTGCTGGTAATATTACAAAACATGTTATGGCTGGTACATTATTTTGTCCATCACACGTCAATGCCTCGCACTTCACATCACACTGTCTATGTGTAAAGTTTTGTGTCACATTGGACTTGTTTTTCCAAAATGATCTGAAAACAAATTAGAAGATGACATTTTCAGTTCTGGAGTTTCAGTGAATTTTCACTTTTTATTTACCTATCAAAATAATTGCAAAATGTAAGTTTACTGGTGTAAAGAGGACTCAGCGGAATCAGCACTGAGTGGAGCCAGTAATAGCACTTATTTACCGAAGAGCTTCAGATGACATCAAACGCCACAAAATAAAGTTTTCACTGGTTTATGAAGGTCATTTACCCTCAAGATCAAATGATAATACCATCATTTACATTCACTGTAGTCTCAATAAGGGGAATAAAGTACGAATGACAGTCAAATGCAACTGATATAATAAGAATTGAAGACTAGAAGCTACTGCAATTCATTTGTTGCTCAATAATATTACATGATTTGCAGGAGAGTATGATATTGAGAATAATGGATACTGAGGAGTGATTTTAGAGCAATAGTTTCATCAAAAGGTTTAGATGACTTACTAAACAATAAGAACAAAGCCGGAGCAGACTATGGTGTTTTTATTGAGAAGCCCAGGTGAAGGTCCAAGGCCTAAGGTGCAGAGATTACAAAGGCTGAAAAGAATAGAGGATGAGATAAATTGGGTAATAGTGATTGACATGAATCTGTCATTCATGAAAGAAAGACTTATGAAATAATACTGAGTGGCCTGCGGGTGGCGCTGTCCAGGTAGAGTATAAATACTCGGGCACGGGCCCAGCTTGCGCAGGACATTCTTAACAGGAACTAGTGAAGGACACAACTAGATCTCCATGTTGTAAAACAGTTGATTAAAGCTTTGTTTAACGCTTAGACCAAGTGCCTAGTAGTTTTCTTATGTCAGTGATTATGTTTTAAAAGCCTGGAGATGATAGGAGAAGCAGAAGATTGAGGGAGGTAAGGAGTTCCAGTTTTGAATGAGAATGAATTAGAGCAGGAGATGCTGCAATGGGGGTAATTTTCACCTTCACTGTTTGGGCAGTAAACTGGCAGGAACAATTGCTCGCTGTTGCAGAACCCATCCACAATTTTCATTTCCATTGAGTTCACTCCGTCATTGTACTGCCCAAACGATGAAGGTGAAAATTCATAGCACCATAGAGTGATACAGCACAGAAAAGCCAGCACATCGTGCCTGTGCCGGGCTCTTTGAAAGAGCTATCCAATTAGTCCCACTCCCCTGCTCTTTCCCCATAGCTCTGCAAATTTTACCCCTTCAAGTATTTATCCAATTCCCTTTTGAAAATTATTATTGCATCTCCTTCCACCACCCTTTCAGGCAGTGCATTCCAGATCATCATAACGCACTGCGTAAAAAAAATCCTCATGTCGTCTCTGGTTCTTTTGCCAATCACCTTAAATCTGTGTTCTCTGGTTACTGATCTTCTGCCACTGGAAACAGTTTCTCCTTATTTACTCGATCAAACCCTTCATGATCTTGAACAACTCTATTAAATCTCCCCTTAACCTTCTCTGCTCCAAGGAGAACAACCCCAGCTTCTCTAGTCTCTCCACATAACTGAAGTCCTGCATCCCTGGTACCATTCTAGTAAATCTCCTCTACACCCTCTCTAAGCCTTGACATCCTTCCGAAAATGTGGTGCCCAGAATTTGCCACAATTCTCCAGCTGGGGTCAAACCCAGTGTTTTATAAAGGTTTAGCATAACTTCCTGGCTTTTGCACTCTATGGGCTGGATTTTGAAACTGGGGACGGGATGGAGGCGGGACTCCCACTTTTTGGATTGTAGTCCCGCCTCCATCGACTTGTGGCCAACCTACTGTATTTTTACTTGATTGACCTTGTTGAGCCCGCCCAGCGGGCTCAGCAGGCCAATTAAGGGCCACCTGGCAACAGGTGATGTCACAGATTGACATTTCATCTGTCAAGAGCTTTTGACAGATGAAATATCAGCGTTTGACAGCTCTTTGAAGCTGTCAAACACTGACAATCCTCTCAGGCTGATTTAGAGATCTCTGCAGAACAAAAAGCAGAGGCTGCAGCTTTTGACAGCTCAACGGCCATTCTGCTTTCTGTGCCGGTGAGATTTCTGACTCCCAAGACCTGAAGGGCTGACACCTGCAGGAGGAAGTTAAGGTAAGTAAAACTTTTTCCACACTTTACACTTACCTTACACACTTACCTCTGCACACATGCACCCATCACTCACCTACCCACCGGACATATCGACCCCTCCAACCTCTGCAGACCCACGGTCCGCCTCGCTGAAACGGCGTGGTTGGGACCTGTCGGAGAGCCCACATTTCAGGCATAAAAATAGGGATTAGGCAAAAAACTGCCTGTTAACAGGTAGTTTATTGGCACTAATCCTCTTCCCGCCTTGGGGAGGCGGGTCCCAGCACAGGTCGGGTACCCGTCTCCAGCGAAACTGGCATGGGGGCGGGATGGGTTCGGGACCCCCGAATCTGCAATTTTAACCCCCCACGCATCTCCAAACCCGCCTCCACCGGTCAATGAAAATTCTGCCCTATGCCTCTATTTATAAAGCCAAGAATCCCGTATGCCTTTTTAACAGCCTGCTCAACTTGTCCTGCCACCTTCAAAGATGTGTGTACATACACCCCAGATCTCTCTGTTCCTGCACCCCCTTTAAAATTGTACCATTTAGTTTATATTGCCTCTCATTCTTTCCACGAAAATGAATCACTTCACACTTCTCTGCGTTCAATTTCATCTGCAATGTGTATGCCCATTTCACCAGTCTGTCTATGTCCTCTTGATAGTCTGCTACTATCCTCCTCACTGTTTACTACATTTCTGAGTTTCGTGTCATCTGCAAATTTTGAAATTATAGCCTGTATACCCAAGTCCAAGACATTAATATATATCAAAAAAGCAGTGGTCCCAACACCGACCCCTGAGGGACACCACTGCACACTTCCCTGTCGTTTGAAAAACAATCGTTCACCACTACTCTCTGCTTTCTGTCCCTTAGCCAATTTTGTATCCAAGTAGCCAATGCCCCTTTAATCCCGTGGGCTTCAATTTTTCTATTATGCTGTACTTCATCAAACTTTTGAAACTTCTTATACACAACATCAAGCTCACTACCCTCATCAACCCTCTCCATTACATCATCAAAGAACTCAATCAAGATAGTCAAGCACGATTTACCTTTAGCAAATCCATGCTGGCTTTCATTTATTAACCCATATTTTTCTAAGCGCCAATTAATTTTGTCCCGGATTATCATCTAAAAGTTTCCCTACCACCGACGTTAAGCTGACTGGCCTGTAGATACTGGGTTTATCTGTTTCCTCTTTGTTGAACAGGGGTTTAAGATTTGCAATCCTCCAGTCCTCTGACACCACTCCCATATCTAAGGAGGATTGGAAGATTGTGTCCAGAGCCTCCACAATTTTCACTCTTACTTTCCTCAGCAACCTAGGATGTATCCCATCCGGACCGGGTGACTTTTCTACTTTGAGCGATGCCAATTTTTTAAGTACCTCCTCTTTATCTATTTTTATCCTATCCAATTTCTCTACAGCCTCCTCCTTTACTGTGACATTGAAGCATCCTCTTCTTTTGTAAGACAGATGCAAAGTACTCATTTAGTACCTCAGCCATGCCCTCTGCCTCCACAAGAAGATTTCCTTTTTGGTCCGTAATCAGCCCCACCGTTCCTTTGACTATCCTTTTATTATTGATATGTTTATAAAAGACTTTTGGGTTCCCTTTTATGTTACCCGCTAATCTATTCTTATGCACTCTCTTTGCCCCTCTTATTTCCCTCTTACAGTTCTCCTCTGTACTTTTTGTATTCAGCTTGGTTCTCTACTGAATTACGAACCTGACATTTATCATAAGCCTCCTTTTTCTGTTTCATTTTAATCTCTAAGGGGGCTAAATTCGGTTGATTTGCGCCTGGGCGCGGCACCACTAATGCCTCCCGCGAAATTCAGCGGGAGGTTAGTGGCAGCGCTAACCGTTAGCACCGCGCAGCACTGCGCCACCGACGATGACGTCATCGCCGTGCGCAGCACCCCGCTCGCGCCTCGGCTGTAATATTTCGTGACGCCCCCCGACTTACCGCCGGACGCTATGTCCGCCGGGGTCAGGGGGGCCTACCTGCGGCCGGGGTGGCGCTAGTTAAAGGGGAGGTGGCGGACGGCCATTTTTGTTGCTGGCCACCTGCCAGCACCTGCCCCCGTTGCTGTCCCCGGCCCCCGTGAAGTCCCCCCGCGGGGTGCCGGCTGCTCCCCGTGAGCCCGGTACTCCTCTTGAGTGCCGGGCTCGTTTGCCGGCACTCCCGATCCCTGGTGGCCCAGCTGGGCGCCGGGACATGCTGCGCCAGGCCCCTCCCCTTTAAGAAGGGGTGGAAGGCCTGTAGTACAATAGCGCCGCGATATTGGCTCGCAGTGCCCCAAGAGGGACGCGGGGTGCTTCCAGTAGCATCCCTCCTCCCTCTTGGGGCGCTACCTGGGAAAATCGGCCGCGGGGGGCGCTAACTTTTTCGGGGCGCTAAAATTAGCGACCCAATTTTTACCCCTATATCTTTAGTCATCCAGGGAGCTCTAGCTTTGGATGCCTTTCATTTCCCCCTTGTGGAAATGTGTCTGGTCTGTACCCAAACTATCTCCTCTTTTGAAGGCCTCCCACTTTCCTTCTGTATCTGCCTGTATCTGTTTGTCTCTCTCCCTCTTTGCCTTATCCTATCTGTGTGTATGTGTAGATATATATATAATCTTACCGCACAGAAGGAGGCTATTCGGCCCATTGTGCCGGTGCCGGCTCTTTAAAAGAGCTCTCCAATTTAGTCCCACGCTTTTTCCCCATAACCATGCAAATTAGTCCTCTTCAAGTACAAGTCCAATTGCCTTTTGAAAGTTCCTGTGGAATCTGATTCTACCACCCTTTCAGGTAGTGCGTTCCAGATCTTAACAACCCTCTGTGTGAAGAAATTTCTCCTCATTTCCCCTCTGGTCCTTTTGCCAATTATTTTAAATCTATGACCTCTGGTTGCTATAAATATATATTGTACCTTTCATGGGTGAGCCTCGAGGACATAACTGTCATCTGGAAATGTTACTTTATCAGGACCCTATGCTTGGTACTGAGCTAATGACATTTCTTTATATGTCTCCCCCTTTATGTATCTTTCTATTGCCTTTCTACTTCAATACGTGTGTCTCTCTTCACCTTCATTTACTGTATGTCTCATTCTGTATCTGGCTGGCTGTCACTCTCCCTTCGATGTTTGTTGGTGTCACTATAATTGCTGCTGTTAGCAAGTTTGGCGTTGGTATACCACTCACCACGGCCTTTGATACAGACTGAGTAGTTATACCATAGAGTCATAGAGTTATACAGCACAGAAAGAGGCCCTTCGGCCCATCGTGTCCGCGCCGGCCATCAAGCCCTGTCTATTCTAATCCCATTTTCCAGCATTGTATGCTATGGTGTTTCAAGTGCTCATCGAAATGCTTCTTGAATGTTGTGAGGATTCCTGCCTCTACCACCCTTTCAGGCAGTGAGTTCCAGATTCCAACCACCCTCTGGGTGAAATTTTTTTCCCTCAAATCCCCTCTAAACCTCCTGCCCCTTACCTTGAAACTATGCCCCCTGGTTATTGACCCCTCTACTAAAGGGGAAAAGTTCCTTTCTATCTACCCTATCTATGCCCCTCATAATTTTGTACACCTCAATCAGGTCCCCCCTCAGCTGTCTCTGCTCTAAGGAAAACAACCCCAGCCTGTCCAGTCTCTCTTCATAGCTGAAGCGCTGCAGCCCAGGTAACATCCTGGTGAATCTCCTCTGCACCCTCTCCAATGCAATCACATCCTTCCTATAGTGTGGCGACCAGAACTGCACACAGTATTCCAGCTGTGGCCTAACTAGCGTTTTGTACAGCTCCATCATAACCTCCCTGCTCTTATATTCTATGCCTCGGCTAATGAAGGCAAGTATCCCATATGCCTTTTTAACCACCTTATCTACCTGTCCTGCTGCCTTCAGGGATCTATGTACATGCACACCAAGGTCCCTCTGATCCTCTGTCCTTCCTAGGGTCCTACCATTCATTGTGTATTCCCTTGCCTTGTTTGTCCTCCCAAAATGCATCACCTCACACTTTTCAGGGTTAAATTCCATTTGCCACTATTCTGCCCATCTAACCATCCCGTCTATATCATCCTGTAGCCTGAGGCTTCCCTCCTCGCTATTTAGCACTCCACCAATTTTCGTGTCATCTGCAAACTTACTGATCATACCTCCTACATTCATATCTAAATCATTAATGTACACTACAAACAGCAAAGGACCCAGCACCGATCCCTGTGGTACACCACTGGACACAGGCTCCCAGTCACAAAAACAACCTTCGACCATCACCCTCTGCCTCCTGCCACTAAGCCAATTTTGGATCCAATGTGCCAAATTTCCCTGGATCCCATGGGCTCTTACCTTCTTGACCAGTCTCCCATGCGGGACTTTGTCAAAAGCCTTACTGAAGTCCATGTAGACTACATCAACTGCACTACCCTCATCCACACACCTAGTCACCCAAATTGGTTAGACATGATCTCCCCCTGACAAAGCCATGCTGACTATCCTTGATTAATCCTTGCCTCTCCAAGTGGAGACTAATTCTGTCCCTCAGAATTTTTTCCAATAATTTCCCTACCACTGATGTTAGGCTCACTGGCCTGTAATTCCCTGGTTTATCCCTACTACCCTTCTTGAATAATGGTACTACGTTAGCTGTCCTCCAGTCCTCTGGCACCTCTCCTGTGAGAGGTCGCACAACACCAGGTTATAGTCCAACAGTTTTATTTGAAATCACAAGCTTTCGGAGCTATCTTCTTGCTCCTTCCTCAGGTGAAGAAGGAGCAAGAAGATAGCTCCGAAAGCTTGTGATTTCAAATAAAACTGTTGGACTATAACCTGGTGTTGTGCGACCTCTCAATTTTGACCTCTCCTGTGGCCAGAGAGGTTCTGAAAATTTGTGTCAGAGCCCCTGCAATCTCCTCCCTTGCCTCACACAGCAGCCTGGGATACATCTCGTCTGGGCCTGGGGATTTATCCACTTTTAAGCCCGCTAAAACCGTTAGTACCTCCTCCCTCTCAATACTAATTTGTTCAAGTATATCACAATCCCCCTGCCTGATTTCTATGCCTACATCGTCCTTCTCCATAGTGAACACAGATGCAAAATATTCATTTAAAACCTCACCCACATCTTCCGGCTCTACACACAGATTGCCACTTTGGTCCCTAATGGGCCCTACTCTTTCCCTGGTTATCCTCTTGCCCTTAATATACTTATAAAACACCTTGGGATTTTCCTTTATTTTCCCCGCCAGTGTTTTTTCATGCCCCCTCTTCGCTCTCCTAATTTCTTTAAGTACCCCCCTGCACTTTCTATACTCCTCTAGGGCTTCCACTGTTTTTAGTCCTTTGTATCTGCCAAAAGCCTCCATTTTTTTCCTGATCCATTCTTGTATATCCCTTGACATCCAGTGTTCCCTGGGCTTGTTGGTCCCACCCTTGACCTTTACGGGGACATGTTGGCGTTGTACTCTCTCTATTTCCTTTCTGAAAGACTCCCACTGCTCTGATGTGGATTTTCCTACAAGTAGCTGATCCCAGTCCACTTTGGCCAGATCCTGCCTTATCATATTAAAATCAGCCTTCCCCAATTTAGAACCTTTATTTCGGATCCATCTTTGTCCTTTTCCATGACTACCTTAAATCTCACCGAATTATGGTCACTGTCACCAAAATGCTCTCCTACTGACACTTCTACCACTTGCCCGGCTACATTCCCTAGAATTAGGTCCAGTACCGCCCCCTCTCTTGTAGGACTTTCTACATGCTGGCTCAAAAAGCTCTCCTGGATGCACTTCAAGAATTCCGCACCCTCTAAGCCTTTCACACTCTGACTATCCCAGTTAATATTGGGGAAGTTGAAATCCCCTATTTTTATTACCCTATTATTTCTACACTTCTCTGAGATTTGCCTACATATCTGTTCCTCTATCTCCCCCTGACTGTTTGGGGGCCAACAATTTATTCAGCATATAAGATTGATTGAATAGTAAATCCATAAAACAGTGAGGAATATAGAATCCAAAATCCCAATAAGTAATCAAAATCAGTCAAAGAGGAGCAGATGAATCTTTATCCACTTTTTTTTAACACATACACATTGGATTGGGTTAGAATTTACCATTTGCATCTAAGGTTTAAAAAATGTCTAGATGAGCTTACCTTTAAACCATCTTGCATAAAAAGGTCTGAATTATATTATCAGTTGCACAAGCCAAATCAAACACAACAGAGAACATAGTGAGTGGACAACAATTTGAAATTGTATCGTGCCTTTAGCATAGAAAACATTCCAAAACACTTCATAGATGGGCTTTGGAGATAGACACCAAGCCTGGAAGAGAAAGATTCGGTGATGAGGCAGAAAGCTTGCATGAAGAGATGGATTTTGAGAAGACTTTTCAAGGTGGATAGGGATGAAAAGATCTAGGGAGAGAGTTCCAGGGAGTAGAACCAAAATAGCTGAAGGCTGTACCACAAGTGATGGACGAAAGGGATGAGGAAATGCCAGAATCAGAGGAACAGTGTGTTCAGAGAGGTCATGGGCTGGAGAAGCTTGAAGAGGTAGGGTGTATTAAGCCCATGAAGGGATTTATAGACAAGGATGAGCATTTTAAATGTAATATGTTGGGGGGATGGATGCCAGTGAAGGTCAACAGTAATCATCCAATGATACTTTTTACAGGAAAGGAGACAAGCAGCAGAGTTTTGGACACCTGTGGTGAGTTGTCATCCATAGTCATTGTCCTCTTTCTTCAGTCATCACCTTCTCATCCTAGTTTAACTAACATTGCATGTACATTATCTCTATTATAATGTAATAATGTTACTTTCACTCTTGCTGTGATGAGCAATTAGCTCACATTTGTGTTACACTTTGTCAGTATTAAGATATGCATCTTGGCCCGGATTTTGCGGTAGGAATAATGGTGAGGCTATCAGCGCTCACCGTTAATAAGGAGTAAATTGGACAGCAACTTCTGGCATCCGCACATGCGCAGTTAAACACGAAAATCAGGAAGTTGCTCTCCGAGTTGCCCTGCTCCTCCACAAGCTTCGCTGCACTGGTACCTCGCTGAGAGACTCGGCATTCAAACACACGAAGGGCGTGAAGTTGCAGTACTTACCCACTAGTTACCCACTAAGCACGTCAGAAAAAGTTAGGGCTGGTCCATTCAAGTGTAAGTGAATTTTTAACGGCATGATAAGTCTTAATTACTGCCAAACAACCTCTCTGGCACTGAAAATTTGCTTTTACAAGTGCAGAGTCCATAATTTTATTGTAATTTATCTTTCTGTCTCTTTCATCACTCTCTCTCTCTTTAATCACATCTTTCTTTCTCTCTCAATATTTCGCTTTCTGTACATAAGAGTCTGTGGGCAGCTGTAAGTGTAATGAACGGCGAGCGCCGTTCGTTCACCGCTGACCGCAATATCTGGGCCCATCGCTTGGTCTTGACTCCCCACAATCAATAATTGCATTACGAGGCAATATAATGTTCCTTTTTTATTACTTGCATACCTTAGCTTGGAGATGAGAACACGCTGACATTTTCCTTTACTAAAGTCTTGCTTTTTAAAAGCTACCCACAAATGCTGCAGTGATTCCAATTGTGGAATTCTCACTGGGCCTTGTTTTGGGAACACAATAAAAAATCTCACCATGAAGCACAATTCACTCTGTAATTAAGGAAGAGTTTAGGCACAGTACATTCCAGAGAGTTTGTCATTTTTTACTGTCAAATTCATGTTTCTTTAATAATTCCAATAGGACAAATTATAATGTTTTATCAAATTTAAAATAATATATATAAATATAGAACAATTTTTTTTTAGAGTTTTGGTACATATAATATCACTTCAAACCTTTGATAATACTCAACCCTAGAACCATCAAAGCATAAACAAATGGTGCTTGTTTTCATGTGATCTATAAATAGTAATGTTACTATGGTCCTGTGGCATTACTTTGTGTTCACAATGCATCCACTCCCTTTGGTTTAAGCTGCAATTGTAAACAGATTTACAAAATTTACTCAGCGTGGGAAAGATTTAACAACTTGTATGTTTTTTTATGAGATGCAGGGTTCCAAATGGAATTCCTCCATAAGCCAATGTAACCACAATAATGTGACGGAGACAGATTGGTCTGAAATCAAGTTTTGTAACCAGAGGCTTGAAATGTCATCTCTTAATTCATAAAAGGGACCAGGACAATATCTCTCCACATTAAAAAGAAAACAAACAAGGAAACAGAACGAACACTGAAGCGCCCTGTTGCTCTGGAAACCAACAGTACCTTCTGTGAGCCCCGTACAATCTTCCCAGCTGTTTGACTGCAGGCTCCAAAGTGAGTTTCGTGAAGTCGGGTGTGAGTCACAGGCTGCGGTGTGGGAATGCTTGAAAGACCTGACTGCAAACAACAAAGCAGCATTCTCCTTCCTGTGTCACCCTATTGTGTGACATTTCTGTTGTACACCAAAGACTTGTGTTTTCTCTTTCACAGTGGCAAAAAACAGGATTGTAGTCTGGGTGACTGAGACACAGATCGTTGTGTTAGCCCTCAAACACAAAGGAGTGCACTATAATATAGGACTGAATAGGAAAAGCCCCAGTGGCCAGTATTTGAACAGGAATGTTACAATAAAGTGATGGCTTTCACAAAGAAATATTTTGTTACTCAGTACAAGAACATCACTTAGAAGAAATGCAGTCACCCAAAGTTTAGGCAGAAATTGTTTAGCATTTTGTTCATCCATTTGTTGGTAAAAATTGGCAGAAATCCAGTTTTAAGCATTTTTTATTTACTTTGAAGGGTTTTTATGTACACATTTCAGACACGCTATTTCTATTCAAATAACATACAGAGGCTTGCTTGAACGTTCTGCCAGCTTTCATCATGGTTGGTGCATGTACAATCCATCCCAGGACTTACAGTTAGATCTAAAAACTGAAGAAAGTCGCCATTAAAAAATCATGTCCTTTCATGATAAGACTATCCATTGGGATCTGGATCTGGATTCAGGGAGGTCATGGTCGCGCACACATTGGCATAAAAACAGAAAATGCTGGCAATACACAGCAGGTCAGGCAGTATCTGTGGAGAGAGAGAACGTTCTGACGAAAGGTCATCGACCTGAAACATTGGGCACGATCTTGCCAGCCCTGGGGAGGCGGGTATGGAGGCAGGACTGCCGGGAAAATGGCAGAATTTCGGGGCGGGTGCCCAACCCGCCCCCAACCCGCCTCCATGCCATCTTGCCAGGAGGCGGGTAGTCGTCCCGCGCCGGGTCCTGTCTCCTTGGAGGTGGGAAGGGATTAAAGCCTATTAGCTGCCTGTTAACAGGCAGAAAATAGGATTATCCCCTTTTTGCCCTCACAAGTGCGGGCTTCCCGAAGGTTCCGAAACCCGCCAGATCAGTGAGGCGAGTACTGGGTCTGCGGGAGTCTGCGGGGTGTAAAAGTGCGCTGTGAAGGTAAGTGATGGGTGCAAGTGTGGAGAGGTGAGTATCTGAGGTAAGTGCAAAGTCTTAGTAAATGTGTACTTACCTTTGTTTCTTCCTGCAGGCTGCAGTCGGTGGGTATGCGGAGAGTCTCAGACCTCCGTGTTGGAGATGAAAGATGGCCGTTGCATTCTCAGATGCAACAACCATCTCATTTCTGCAAAAGAAAGAAGTTTGATGAGGTCTTGAATTCAAGACCTCATCAAACTACAGAGAATGTCAGTGTTTGACAGCTTCACAGAGCTGTCAAACGATGACAATTCATCTGTCAAAAATTTTTGACAGGTGAAACGTCATACGTTGACATTCTCTGCAACCGGCTTTCCCTTAATTGGCCTGCTAAGACCGCTGGACGGGCTTAACAAGTTCAATCAAGGGAAAATAGCGTGGGTTGGCCAGAAGTTGATGGAGGCGGGACTGAAACCCGACAAGTGGGAGTCCCGCCTCCAAAAGCTCCTCATTGAGAAAATCACCCCCGTTAACTCTGTTTCTCTCTCCACAGATGCTGCCTGACCTGCTGAGCATTTCCAGCATTTTCTGTTTTTATTTCAGATTTCCAGCATCCGCAGTATTTTGCTTTTGTATTAGAGATCTTGATCATCCTGTGGAGGACTGGGAATATCATGACTCCGGGTGCGGGTCCCCACAGGTGCTGAGCTGGCCTCATCCCGGGTCGTGGCTGGAGATTGTCCGGCGTCCTGGTTTCGGGTGGCCATCCTACGGGGAGCGTCCAGCTCCCTGAGTTGATCCAGTAGCGTTGCCGGCAGATCCCCCGATGTCCCAGGCGGGGCGTCATTTTCATAGGGGTGCGGAGTGTTGATATCATTGTCGGGGGATCCTTCATCATTCGGGCCCGTGTGACCGGTTGGGCAGGGAGCCAGATCTCGGAGCGAGACGGTGGTCTCCCGGCCATCAGGGTACCGTACGTGCGCATACGTGGGGTTTACCTCCGTTAACTCCACCTCGTCAACGAGAGGGTCGTTTTTGGCAGACCGGACGAACCTCCGGAGTAGCACCGGGCCTGGAGCCACCAACCATGACGGTAGAGACGTCCCATGTGTAGAGCGACGCCGGAATTTGAAGAATCGCTCATGTGGCGTGACATTAGTAGATGTGGAGAGAAGAGACCTGATAGAGTGTAACGCGTCGGGGAGCACCGTTTCCCACTGCTGGTCCGGCAGGTTGCGTGACCTTAGTGCCAGACGGACAGCGTTCCAGATGATGGCATTGTATCGTTCAACCTGTCCGTTACCGATTGGGTGATATGGTGTCGTCTTACTTGAGGCGATTCCCCGTTGGGAGAGATAACTTTTAAGTTCACTCGACATAAAGGAGGGACCCCGATCAGTGTGGATAAAATTGGCCGTCCCGCAAAGGGAAAAGACCTGATCGAGGCATTTAATTACCGTAGAGGTAAGCATATTAGGGCAGGGGAAGGCGAAGGGAAAGCGTGAATACTCGTCCACCATCGTAAGTAGGTAGGTGTTCCTTGTCGACGAAGGCAATGGCCCTTTAAAGTCTATGCTGAGCCTCTGCATAGGCTGCATTGCATGTATGAGTAAGCCATCTGATGGGCGAAAGAATTGTGGTTTCAATTCTGCACAAATCCTACAGGAGGAGCATGTTTTCTTTACGTCCTCGGTTGAAAATGGTAGATTTTTGGAGCGCACAAAGTGCAACATGCGGGTCACACCAGGATGGCATAAGTCCATATGCAAATCCGCCAGAGTCGACGTTGACATTGAGGAGCAAAATGCCCGTGTGAAGGTATCTGGGGCCACGTTCTGTTTGCCGGGTCGGTAACAGATCTTATATCCAAAGGCAGCCAGCTCCATCCTCCAGAGTTGAATTTTATTATTTTTGATTTTCGTGCGCCTCCGGTTATCCAACATGAAGGCCACAGAGCGCTGGTCAGTTATAAGCGTAAAATGACGCCGAGCAAGAAAATGACCCCATTGGCGTACAGCCTCGATGATGGCCGTAGCCTCCTTCTCGACGGGGGGGTAATGGAGCTCGCTACCCTGCAAGGTTCTGGATAGGAATGCCACGGGTCGGCCACCTTGATTCAAGGTAGCGGAGATCGCCACCTCCGATGCATCGCATTCGACCACAAAAGGAAGATTTTCGTCAATGGAGCGAAGCGTGGCTTTCTCCAGCTGTCGTTTGAGGAGGTTGAAGGCAGAAATAGCCGTAGCTTCCAATGGAAAAGACTTCGCATGGAGCAGGGGCTGTATTTTATCGGAGAAGTGTGGTATCCATTTTGCGTAATAAGCAAACATGCCAAGTGCCCGACGAAGAGAGCCGAGGTTCGTCGGGGGAGGGAGCTCCTGAAGTGGACGAAGTCGCTCTGGGTCCGGTTTAATAACACCGTTGCCCACCCAGTAGCCATGAATGTTCACCGATGGCACCGACTTCACCGATTTGGATTCGTTTAACGTTAAGTGGCGACGGCGGAGTACGTCAAAAAATCTCTGAAGATTGGCGTCATGCTCCTTTTGATCATGGCCGGCAATAGTGATATTGTCTAAATACGGAAAGGTATCCGTCAAGTTCTCTTGCCGGACTAGGCCATCCATGGCCCGTTGGAAGACGGCCACCCCATTGGTGACCCCGAATGGAAGGCGGCGAAACTGGAAAAGCCGACCATTGGCCTCAAAGGCCGTATACTTCTTGTCGGAGTCTTGCAGTGGCACCTGATGGTACGCGCTTTTTAAATCGAAGGTCGAGAATACCTTGTATTTGGCAAGGTTGTTGACCATGTCATCTATGCGTGGCAGCGGGTAGGCATCCAGATCGGTATATAGATTAATAGTCTGCGAATAATCGATACACAGACGTTTTTTATGTTGTTTTAAGGGATTCCTCACGATGACGACCTGAGCCCGCCAGGGAGATGAACATGGCTCGATAATACCGTCGACTAAAAGGCGAGAGATTTCCGCCTCAATAAACGCTCGATCATCTTGGCTAAAGCGCCGCGATTTGGTGGCTATGGGTTTACAGCGGGGGGGAAGATTGGCAAACAGGGAGGGTTCACCGAGTAAGGCCACCGAGAGTGCACAAAACGGCACCTTAGAAATGGTAAGCTCCGGCCTTGACCCTCCAAACTCAAAAGTGATCTTCTTGTGCTGCTTCTGGAAGTCCTGTCCCAGAAGCACATCGCTGCATAAGTTTGCGAGTACTCCGAGCCGGGTGGAGAGATACGTGCGGCCGTTGAGGATGAGGTTGACCAGACAGAAGCCAGAAGAATTGGTGGTCAGAGTCGTCAGAGCCATTGCAATCTCCCTGTCCGAGGGATAAATGTGCAGTTTTAACCTGTTGACAGCCCGCTTACTAATGAAGCTGTCAGAGCTGCAGGAGTCGATTAGCGCGCTTAGAGTGTGCCCATTTACTGAAACCTTCGTGGCTGCATGGGACAAACTTTGGGGAAAAACAGCCGTGATGGGAGGAGGGGCAATTTTCCCTTCGGCAACTGTAGCCTTAACAGTAGTTCTTGGGGGAGGAGCAGCTCCATAGATAGCAGCTGTGAAGCGAACAGGAGCTCTTGACCGGTATACTTTAGAGGAGCGGCCTTTCTTGTTAGCAAAGGCCCGTGACTGGCATACCTTGGAAAAGTGTCCTTTCTTGCTGCAATGATTGCAGGTCACATTACGAGCCGGGCAAAATTTTCTGTGATGGCACGCCCCTCCACAAAAGAAACACTTTCTTCCTGATTGCCAGGATGCTGCTAGGGCGGGGTCGTCATCAGCGAAGGCCTCTAGGGTAGGGTCGTCGTCTGTTAGAGTAGAGTCAACATCAGTGGGGGCATCCGCCCGAGACCTACCGAAAGACTCATTAAAGGAGATAGCCGCCGCCCGTGCACGTGGTGGGAGATAAGTGTCTGCATTTTTCTTGGCCAAGTCCAAGGAACACGCCTGGTCATAAGCAGCCCGTAAATTGAGGGTTTTATTTTCCAGCAGGCGCTGACGTATAAAAGGAGACGCGATTCCATTGATAAAGGAATCGCGGATTAGTTCCTCTTGATACAGTTCAGCTGAAACTGCTTTAAGGTTACAATCCTTGCTGAGCCTGCGAAGTTTCTGGAGAAATTCACCGAGTGATTCCCCAGGCTGCTGCCGAGTTGTGGCCAGTAGGTGTCGAGCAAAGATTTCATTTGGGGACTTGACATATAGCTGCTGTAAGATTTCGATAGCAGTGTCATAGTCTATACAGTCCTCAATATAATCATACACATGAGGAGACACGTAGTTGATAAGCATTCGTAACTTATTAGGGACATCCGCCCCACATTCTTCAAGAAAGTTGCTAAAGGTACGAAACCAATGCTTCCATACCTTTGCTGCTGCAGGTGCATTCGGGTCCAGGTCGAGACGAGCGGGTCTAAGGAGTTTTTCCATGATGGATCAGTTTCTTGCCCAAGTTCCCTTCTGTGGTTTGAGTTGCAGCTGGTTGTTCCGAATCACCCAAAGCGTGGAGACGATATCAAGTTGATTAAATTGACGTAATAAAGACTCACTACGCACTTGAACATAAAGCAAGGCTTTAATCAACTTGTAACAAAACATGGAGGTCTAGTTAGCAGTCACTAGCTTCCTGTTTCCAGATTGTCTCTGCCCAAGGTGGGCCCATGCCTGAGTATTTATACTCCCTGGACGGCGCCCCAGCTGGCCACCCAGTAGTACTTCCTGAGTTGTTACTTGCGATTTATGACACACACGTTGGCAGCTAGACTCTAAGGGACAAGGGTAGTCGATTAGATCTCTGGAATCTATAATGGCACATTGCAATGAAATAAAGATATTTTCCTTTCACCTGTGTGAGGAATTGTTGTGCTGAGGAACTGAACACATTGTCCACTTTCAAATGATGGAGCAAATGTGAAATGGGGACCTTCACCACAATGCCAGTGAAGAAATAGGAACGTTGATTTGGCCTATCTAGAAAGCAAGTAAAGATTCTGCACCAGGTTTGTTAAGTTGCACCACAAAGGATAAGGAGGGAAGATCGGTGGTGATGTTGTCACAAAAAAGACTTTTCTACTTTAAAGTGGGAATGTAGTAAAATTATAATATTTTGAGAGAATATAATAGATTTGTGATATGGATCCAGCGAACCTTTCAAATTAAGGTTAAATGTCCAACCTTTTCTTGAAACCCACTCATTCTGAAATTGAACTTTCCCTAATTTTAATTTTCTTGGGACCATGTAAATAAAAAATGTACTTCAAAAGGATTGGGTAATATAGTGGATTATAACACTGCCTTTTCACCCCGGAGATCGAGGTTCAAATCCAGTCCAGAACAATGGCGAGGAATTCACTGCAACGATAATATTGCCGATGAATGCCATAAGTTAGATAGCTGTGCTCCCCAATCCTCCAGCGTCAGATCTGCACCAAAATTGCTGCAAAACTAATTGGAATACTCCACAACTAACATAGCGGCAACTCAGAAGCAGCACAGCCAATGGATATCTCTGCAGCAAATGGAAAGGACAAAGCATTAAGTATTCTCTTCCCAACAGTTTACCAGTTTTCAAAAGGTAGTATAGTAAAAGAAAACACTTTGTATAACAGTTGAACCAGCACATTCAATGGCCCGGATTTTGCGGTCAGCGGCAAAGGAACGCCACTTGCCGTTCACTACGCTGACACCTGCCCACAGAGTTTTTGCGGGCTTTTGAGCACAGACTTGCTGTCATCAGGTGTCTGATCCAGTGCAGCGCCCTCTACAGGGGATCTGTGGCATCTGTGAGCAACAACGAGGCTCTTCAACCAATCAGATTGAAGAATCCTCACTGAGCCACACAGGCCGTTATTTTCCTAGGGGTCAGCGGGCGGGCTCGGTGGCAGGTCAGGTGGGAAATTTGATATTTTTTGACAGCGGGTCAGGACCCTGCCTTTCCCAGTGGCGCATGTGTGATCTCCGATCCGACCCGACCAGCAGAGGCGGGCGACCCAATTAAACCAATTATTGACAGACCCTTAATAATGCTTTTAACCTTACCTTTCAACTTTAACTGCTTGCCCACGGGGTCCACGCTGCTCAGGGACCACGTCCGTAAACCTGAGGCGGGAGTTGAATGGCCATTGCTCCAGCTGATTACTTGACAGTTTCAAATGTACAGTAAAAGCTTCCACCTGACAGATCATCACTTTCCTCAGTCACAAGCTGTTTCTCAGTCCATTTCCAGCACAGATTCTGCAGGCTTTCTACTTTCCACTCTCCATCCACTCTTACCTCATTGGAAGAACTCTCTCACCATTGACAGAATCTCTACTTCACCTGCCATCTATTCCATCAACATGGGTGCCCTTTTTACTGTCTCACCTTGGTCCTTGCTGTCCGATTTACTCCATAATAACACTGTTAGCCTCACTGTTATTCTCAACGCAAAATCTAGGCCTATATTACAAGTAACTGTATTCCACTCAGGATTTAATAAAACAACAAATTTCATTATTCCATAGCATCCTTTGTACACCCTCGCTGTGTTGAAATCAAGACTTACTGGGAATAAACAGTGAGGAGGCAGTAACAGACTTCAGGAGGATATATTTAAATATGCAGTGCATTAATCTTGCATTGTTCAGATATTTAATCAGTATTTACAGGTCTCTGTTGCTTCATTTCAAACAAATGAAATGTAGCAAAATACATCAATGCAACTGACAAGTTACTAAATATTGCATAAAGAATCAATAATGCCATAATAGTGTGATAATAGCATTCTTCCCTAGGGGGGGGGGCTGGACGCATCTGTGTGCATGCAATTGACAATCCAAACTGGCCAATGAAAGGTTGCACATAGTCTCTGGCAATGTTCCAATGGGAACGTTCATTAAATATTTTGTCCATTCAGAGTGCTGTCCATTCAGAGTCGGTGCGACATTGACTTGAAATTGACCTGGGCCACGTGATGCAGAGATTAGTGGCAGAAACTGAATAAAGCTGAGCTGTTGCAGTCACACACTGGAGAGGGGCGGGGTGGGGAGGGGGGATGATTTTAACTTTTGCCAATAGTGTGAAATGGGCAACATTGGATCAGCTGTTCATTATACACCCCTCCTGATTTTCCCAAAATTGGGAGCGGTGTATAACAAGTGACTGATCTGATATCGCCCATTTCACACTATCGGCAAAGGTTAAAATGACCCCCAAAGACGAGCACAGACTTGCTGCTGTTTGCCGTCCAGTTTACATCAAATTCACCTAATCAGCCACTTTCTTACTGCTATCTATAGGTTTCCAAAGAGGAATGTGTTGTTAAATATGGGCCAAATATTACGGTCGGCGGTGTAGTTACGGAGTACGCCGCCAACCTCCGAAAAGAATACGAACTAACCTTGTGCGAGGCCCAGAATGTAGACTTGCTGTTCGGCGCTGCAGAGTTGTGTGCAGCGTATTACATCACCGAGCCCAGGAGCGCAGCGTACAGCCTCTGCGTAAGGGAAGACACGCCCACAAAATCTGTCAAAACTAAGCCACGCCCACAGAAACTTCTTTCAGTCTCTTCCATTGAAATTACATTTTAAAAATGTAATATAGGTTTATTTACATCATCAATATTCTGCATTTCAAAACCAAAAGGTTTGTGATTTTTCCTATTGCTGTGATTATACCAAGCATACTGAGCCCAACAGCGGTCATTCTGTCACAGTCTAACTGGAAGCAGCCATCAAAGTAGTGTTAATCCAGCAAATTTGCAATTGCCATCAATTTTACTACGGGGCAGAGCTATTATTATCAGTTTTTAAATGTTCTGGCGAGGGTCTCGGTGGAGCGGTGCAAAAATCCCAGCAAACTATGGCATGGCGTAAGTAATGGAGTAAATCACTTACGCATCACTTAAATAATGGAGTAAATCACTTACGCCATAATTTCCAGGACTTTAGTGCCATAATACTATGTTATAGATGCGTCATTAGAAAGCCGCAAGTCTCCAGGAAATTCTGAGCCCATAAGTTGATCTCTCTCTCTCTCTCTCTCTCTCATTCTTCCACCATTTTCTCAGTGAGCACAAGTTAATAGCATAAAACTGCAGTCTAATTGCAGTAATGAGGGTGGTTGGTGTAGACACTCACCATCCCATTGTCTTCTGGGATCTGAATTAAAATGGTACCAATATAAGAGCAGCTTAAAATACATTGGGCGGAAGTGCTCCATCTGTGGGTTTATTTGATGGTAATAGTGTTCTAACTATAGATAGTTACAGCTGAATTGCTTAGTGACGTTTGTACAATGGTAATTTACCACCGCCAATAAGTAAAGCTATGGAATCATTAGTTGGTTTAACCCATTTAACTGAGTGGAAATTAAGTCCTCAGTTCTTGATAGGCTACCTCATGATAAATACCAGCATTTTAGGCTTGTAGAAAATTGCACGTTTAACTAAAAGATTCAAGAAGCCAAGGTTAGCAAAACAAGGGCCCACTGTCAGTCCTCTCAAACTTCATAGTACAGCATAGTAAGAAGTTGCTGCGTAATTGTAATAAAAGAACCTGCCAGATGTCAAGAAAATATCCAACCACAAGTCATATGGTGCAGCCAGAAAAGGAATCCATAACCTGAGTGCTTGCCAAGCTGAGAGTGGGAAAACTCCCTCAAGACCCACCACTACCTACTCCAGATCCTCTCCAAGTATCAACAGAGGAGAATGTACACTGTCACAAGTACAATCTGTACTATCTTCACTCTCAGTTACCACGACCTGAGACTATACTATTCCCAGTAGAGGAAGCGGATGCAGATACAAGCTACAAAACCCACACACACCAGAAGAGGACAGATTGTTATACAGCCTCCTTGCTTCAGCTTTCAGTAAAATAATTCTATTGCATCAACAAGAGATGGCAGAAAGTATTAGAATGCAGGTCTGCATAAGGGTCTCTATCTTATACAGTGGTGCAATGTGGTGCACCCAGATGTGCAAAGCACCATAGGCAGCTTATGTGGTGTATCGGAATCCTGCTTTGCAGAACTTCAACTCACTCTCCATATTAGTAACAGTGATGTTGGGCTGCTCTGCACATCACTCTGCATTTTGGGTTAGTGGACATTAGGGATGGCTTGGTATGTGCGAGATTACCAGATACTTGGGATATCATCCAGACTGGACACAGCTACATAGTTGAAGCCACCATGAGACCATAAACCAAAGAGCATTTAGTCTTGGCTCACCATAGGCAGGACAGTGGCTCACTGGTCATCATCCTGTCTATGGTGGCAGCAACTTTAAGCCTTGAAATTACGGTGATGAAAGCAGAGTCCTGCGTTCCTTCAAACCATAAAATCTCCATTATATCATTTTGATTTAATACCGTAGCTAGGCCAATATATTGTGAATTTAAAATAAAACTCTGGTTTTTGCTTTCTGTAAGGAACTCTTTTGCAAACTGTCGGATTCATTAAACAGTGTCCAGGAAGACCCATCTTTTTATTGCTTCTGGCAGGTTTACATTGGAGTTGTGTCTGGTTGCACGAGACAGGCGCTTTGAGAACCAGTGACGTAAATAGCCATCTGGCATCAATATAAAAGCAGCTCAAGAGTTGTACTTGGGACCAGATTTTTTGATAGAAAGTTGGGTGTGAAACCCATCAAAGGCAGAAGGCTGCAATTCATAATGTGAGGTTATTCACTTTGGTCGGAAGAATAGAAAAGCAGAATATTTTTTAAATGTTGAGAAACTATTAAATGTGGGTGTTCAGAGAGATTTAGGTGTCCCAGTACAAGAAACACAGAGTTATCATGCAGGTACAGCAAGTAATTAGTAAGGCACATGGCATGTTGGCCTTTATTGCTAGAGAGTTGGAGTACAAGAGTAAGGAAGTCTTGCTACTATTGTACAGGGCCTTGGTGAGACCACACCTGGAGTACTGTGCACAGCTTTGGTCTCCTGTATGCCTTAGAGGCGGTGCAACCAAGGTTCACTAGATTGATTCCTGGGATGAGAGGGTTGTCCTATGAGGAGAGATTGAGTAGATGGGCCTATACTCTCTGGAGTTTAGAAGAATGAGAGCTGATCTCATTGAAACATACAAGATTCTCAGAGGGATTGACAGGATAGATTTTGAGAGATTGTTTCCCCTGGCTGGAGAGTCTAGAACTAGGGGTCATAATCTCAGGATAAGGGGTTGGCCTTTTAAGACTGAGATGAGGAGGAATTTCTTCACTGAAAGGTTTGTGAATCTTAGGAATTCTCTGCCCCAAAGAGCTTTGGATGCTCAGTCATTGAGTATATTCAAGGATGAGATAGCTATATTTTTGGACTCTAGAGGAATCAAAGGATATGGGGATAGGGCATGAAAGTGGAGTTGAGGTTGAAGATCAGCCATGATTTTATTGAATGGCGAAGCAGGCTTGAGGGGCTGTATTGCCTACTCCTGCTCCTAATTCTTATGTTCTTATGTTGTTCTTATAATCGTAAAAGAAAAATTGATTCATAACAATTTTCCCAGTGACAAAAACTCCTTTGATAGTGGTTCTTGTAGACTGCCATGGTGACCCAGAGGTATGGTATAATAGGTGGGGTTTTCCCTGCTTTATCAGTTCTTTCGTGTCAATCAGTTGTTTTTCCCTATCGGAAGCTGAGACTCCATGCCCATATTATGATACTTTTTATTTTTGAGACAGTTTAAAGTAGTGTTAACTTAAGCATCTGTATTGCTGATTATTGTTTTGCATCTGTATAATTATAATCTAAATAAATTAAATTATTAGTTTTAGAATCATAGGGGTAAAAATTCAGTTGGTTGCGCCTCCCGTTAGCGCCTTAAGAGGGCGCTAATGGGGCGCAAAGCCGCTAACGCCCGGGCGCAGCGATGTTTGCGCCGCTCGGGAACTTAACTAGAGATTGTGCGGCGGCGCTAAACTTTACCGCTGCGACCACCTGCGCGCGCAGATTGTGACGTCATTCCATGGTGCAACGCCCTTGTGGTGCCCCGGAGCGGAAATTGAGTGGCGCCCCCTGCCTTACCGCCTGGCGCATCCAACGACCGGAAGACTGGAACGCTATCAATCGCTGTGGGGCTGGGGGGGGCGCTATTTAAAGGGGGCCTCTTCCTGTCTTTTTCTGTGGTTGACATTTTTGCACCACTCGTTCTGAGAGAGAGAGAGAGATTCGGAGAGAGAGAAAGAGAGACTTCTGCATTGAGTCAACGCTTTGTGAGGTAGTTTTGCCTACTGATCCTAACAGTTGGCCCCCCCCCCGCTTTAAGAACTGGCCGGCGCCAGTGTGTCTGTGTTCCCTCGCTAACTGGCAGCAGCTGCGCTGCGCTCGCGCGCTGAGTTAGCGCCTCACTGCTCGGCCTTTGCGCCTTAAGACAGGTGTGCAGCGCCTGATTTAGCGCTCCACTCACCTCCCGGGGCGGTAAAAGTGAAGTTTCCAGTCAGTGGCGATAATTAGCGCCAGGCGCTAATATTTGCGTCCAGACGATATTTGCGCCCCAAATGGGGCGCGACCTAATTTTTCCCCCATAGAATCTTACAGCACAGAAGGAGGCCATTCGGCCCATTGTGCCTGTGCCGGCTCTTTGAATGAGCTGTCCAATTAGTCCCACTCGCTCGCTCTTTCCCCATAGCCCTGCAAATTTTTCCTTTTCAAGTATTTATCCAATTCTCTTTTGAAAGTTACTAATGGATCTGCTTCCAACGCCCTGTCAGGCAGTGCATTCAAGCTAACAACTCATCCAGGAGCATGTTTTCTGAAGTAAAATAACTCGATAAAACAGTAATAGAACACATTAGTACCTGAAGACAGAAGCATCAAACACTGGCTTTATGCCTTGCTTTTGTACTACTGAATGTTTTTTACATTTTGTGTATTTGATATAATTTCTTCAAACTATAAGAAACACCAACGATGAGAAAAGGCCATTCCACCTATGGAAGCTTATCCCTGTAGTACCCTATATAGCCCATAAACTCCGTACCCTTGCCATCGCTTCTATCCTCTCATTGGCCACTGCCTCAGGCCGAACCAAATTATTCACAACCTCAGCATCCTATTCAATCCGAGCTGAACTTCTGACCTCATATCCTTGCCATCACAAAGACCACCAACTTCCACCACCTCCACCCCTGACTTGGCTCATCTGCTTCCGAAATCCTCATCCATTTATTTGTCACCTCCAGACTTGACAATTCCAATGCTCTCCTGGCCAGCCTCCCATCCTCCACCTTCCATAAACTTCAGCTTATCCAAAACTCTGCTGCCTGTATCCTATCCCGTACCAAGACCCGCTCACCCATCATTCCTGTCCTCGCTGATCTAAATTGGCTCCCATTATCACAAAGCTTTACATTTAAAATTCTCATCCTCGCGTTCTATCCCTTTTTGACTTCACCTCTCCCTGTATCTGTAACCAGCTCCAGCCCTACAACTATCCCCCCGAATCCTTCGTCCCTCTGACTCCGGCCTCTTGTAAACTCCCTCCCTTCACCCCACCATTGCTGGCCTTGCCTTTAGCCGCCTAGCCATCACACCCTGAAATTCCCTTTCTAACCTCACCACATCTCCACCTCCCTTTCCTCCTTTACAATCCTCTCAAAAGCCAGCTTTTTGACCAAGCTTTTGGTTACATCTCCTAATAGCTTCTTTGACTCAATGTCCATTTTTTGATTACGCCTCTGGGAAGCGCGTTGTGACAGTTTCTAAAGGCACTATATTGATGCAAGTTGTTGTATTATAGCTTCCAACTGCAAATTGAACATTCTTTCTACCCTGCCTAAAAGTTTATTTCAAACATTCACCACTGTTAGAATAAAGAAAATCTTCACTAATTTAAATTTATGTGCTGGCTCACTTCGATATAATCTTTGTTTATCTCATCTGGACTATTTCATATTTTGTATGTCTCGATTAAGTTCCCCCTTAACTGCCTTCTTTCTGAACTGTCGAGCTTGAGCTTCTCTTATCCTTCTTTACAACCCATCCCTGATAGTTCGGATCAGTCTTGCATTGTATGCTTTATGTGGCATAGCAACCAGAATTGAACACAGTATTCCAAAGAAATTCTGCTGAGCACATTGGCTAGCACATTCAAGTAAAAACTCTTAAGTGTGCTATTTTAATGCAGTTGTTAAACCGTTAATGTTAGTCCATTGGTTAACACATTCATGTAAAATTCCTATGTACACTATTTTAACAAAGTTGTCAACCCATTTATTTTAAAGGGAGGGAAAATCCCACCCAGGGCTGCTCTCATGCATCTCTGGCAATGATACACATGAAGGCTTTGGAACAGGCTTCCTACCCGCACTATTGCTTAGAAAGTGATTCAAAAGAGGATTTTAAGAAGAAACAAACAGAACAAAGTGGCTCACAGTTCAGTATCTTCTTGGGGACTGACCAGTCGATGTATTTCTAATTAACAGTCTTGGCTGTTCTAAGCGGTTGTCACAATCTCTCACATCCTTATTCTTTGCAGCAGGATAGCACAGCCCCTTTAAGACAAAATAAGATCACTCAAATCATTTAAAATCGGATTTAGGAAAAAAATACTCAATGATTGCAAACCTGTTGGAAACATAGAAACATAGAAACTAGGAGCAGGAGTAGGCCATTCAGCCCATCGAGCCTGCTCCACCATTCAATACGATCATGGCTGATCATCCAAATCCAGTACCCTGTCCCTGCTTTCTCACACAGAATCCCCATCGAGCCTGCACCGACACATATCCCACCCTATCCCCGTAACCCCACGTATTTAATTCCCCCTAACATATCCCTTCCTATCCTATCCCCGTAACCCCACATATTTAATCCCCCCCTAACACTAAGAGTCAATTTATCATAGCCAAATCAACCTAACCCGCACATTTGGAAGAAACATATGAGTAGCAAAATGTACGAAGGTATATTATGCACTGATAATGACCAGCTGACAGTTCGATGTCTCCAATGTGGCTCTGAGTCAAAGCATGACAAAAAATTCTAGCATTGGCCTGCATCAGGCCTCCTCTCAGGACAATGTGAAGTATTATGCTATCTCAATAAAAACAAAGGGGGAAAAATTGGGTGGCTTTGCGCCTCCTGTTAGCACCCCCCCCTGGGGCGCTGATGGGGCGCAAAGCACCTAGCGCCCGGGTGCGGCGCCGCTAATGCCTCCTGCGAGATTCAGTGGGAGGTTAGCGGCGGCAGCGGTAGCGCCCCGCGACACTGCACCTCTGGCAATGACGTCATAGCCGTGCGCAGCGCCCCGCTCGCGCCCCGGCCGCAAACTTCAGTCACGCCCCCTGACCTACTGCCGGACGATATGTCCGACAGGGTCAGGGTGGCGTTTTTCCAGCCACGGCGGCGCTAATTAAAGGGCAGGTGCCGGGCAGCCATTTTTTTTTGGGCCACCTGCCAGCACCTGTCCCTTTTCCGTTCCCTCGTGCAGGGTGCCGGCCGTGATCGCTCGAGAAGTGCCGGGCTCTTTTCCTGGCACCCCGCTCCCCGGTGGTCCAGCAGGGCCCCGGTGCTAGGTAGGCCCCTCCCCTTTAATCAAGGGAGGGAGGCCTGTAATACTGTGGCGCTATGTGCCGACGCGCGTGGCACTATTGCACGTAGTGCCACGATATTGAATGGTAGCACCCCAGGAGGGAGGGGGAGCACTTCCAGTAACGCCCTGCCTCCTGCTTGGGGCGCTCCCACTCAATTTACGGCGCAGGGGCGCTAACTATTCTGGGGCGCTAAAAGTAGCGCCTCACCGAAGTTAGTGCCCCAAAGGCGGTGCGACCAAAGTTTTCCCCGAAAATGTCTAGGATTTACAACAGTTACTCACATTATTATAAATACAGCCCAATCCTCATCTCACCCAGCGCATTATATGGCAACATCTTTTCATATAAAGAAACTAATTGTGATTTAATTGAAAATAACATATTTGATATTTATTCAAGCACGTAAGACGCAGCATCAGTTTGCTTTGCAGAGAACGAGCTCAGATGTGTGATTTTTTTTTTTCTGGCTGTTTCCATACCTATGAAATTCAGTAGTAATCAGAGTTTGAAGTCTCACAACAGTTGAATCTACACTACACCACTTGCCAGATGTTCCTGAGAACAGAGCTCAAACAATTGTCGAATTTAAAAAAAATTGAAAATATTGGTATAATGGGCACTGGCGCTTGAATGTCTCTCTGCTGATAAAAGCAGCAGCTTGGGTTTTGGGAGATAGATGGTGCTGAATGGCACAACGGAACTTGAAGCTCAGTGACTAGCTTCCTGCCATTGAGTCTAACAGGACCACATCCATCATGTGGGCAGTGGCTTTGACAAAACAATGACATATCCTTCAATGCGACACATTGCCCAAATATTTTTAAAACTGCCACCCATCTTATAATGAATGGTATGTCATCTTAACGTTATCTAGAATCATTCAAAGCTGTTAGTTTAAGTAGAGTTAAAGAGGAACTGTTTCATTAAAAGGTATTTGACAAACACAATTTTGTTTCGGAACAATAGAAGAGGCAGAATAGTTATACTTCATTTTTGTCATAGTTGCTGCCATGATTTATTTTGACATGATTTACGTCATCGTACAGTACGGTTATGAACAAAGAAAAGCAGATTTATCAAATACTTTTCATGAAGGCATTGCCTCTTTAAAACAACAAAACTATTTCTCCAACAGTTGGAAATTTTCCAGAAACATAACTTTGCCTACATTTATTTTTAGTATGAAACCATGGTGCACATATTTACGAACATACGAACAATGACGGACAGGTAAAAACCCTGTGGTCCATCAAGCCTGTTTCACACAATTGCGATACCTTGTGTATCACAACATATACACTCCACCCCAACCGAAACCATGTGATCTCCTGGGAGAGGCAAAAACACAGATAATAAAACCCAGGCCAATTTGGGGAAAAAAATCTGGGAAATTCCTCTCCTACTCATCGAGGTGATCGAAACTAGTCCAGCAGATCACTCTGGCCCTGAATTCCCTGCAGTACCTACCTTTAAGTGACACAAAATAAATCAATCTATTTATTCTGTTAATTAGTTTATCTCCTGTGGAATCGCACAAGGGCGTTAAGCATAAGATTGAAATGGGGTTAGAGTGTAGGGGATAATTGGACCAGAATATGCCGACATAATTCAGTCACTATTTTAAAGACATACATTGTTATATGATTCTTTGATTTTATATTTTATCTATAGTTAAATAACAAAATGTACAGCAGTTTGGGAAACAGCAGAGTTGGTTGAAGCATAGAATTTTCATTGTAATACAGGTGGAGTTGCAAAACTGAAGTGCTGCAGCACCACCACTGGCCGGAGGGTGTAATTACAGCATGACAAGTTTACATATGCAGTTTCCATTGTAAATGAGGATGTATGAAATAATGACAGGAAGATGCAGAGGCAAGATTTCTAATATATTATTATAGCTATTCCATAAACTGTATATATTTCATAACTTCTCCCTGAAAAAGTAATTCCACCCACTAGGCTGAAAGCTACAAGGGCAAACTGAACTATATCATCAACCAGTGAGTTTGTTGTATACAGAAAATACTTTCTATAAACTGAAACCATGAGAGTACTGGACTAGTAGGGCATGTGTAAGAGTGCAGTGTGGCTGTACCATTTGGCCAGAACAGTGATTGGTGTACTATACCAGTGCTGGACAGGCCAGTTGAGAAAGTAATTCTTCAGCAACAACGCTCCTGCCTGTGGTGTGAATCTAACATTTGTCTTTGTGATGCTTCATACATAGTCTGAATGATGTGCAGCTAATCCTTCTATATTAGGTGGGATACTGATCGCAGGAGGTCTGTTTGACAGGCTATCTAATTAATTGGGTGCCATTGATGTCAGCACTTCCTTCATGTTACCTGGAAGGACATTGCGCTCTGCTAAGTTACATAAAAAACATTCTCCGCCGCCCTGGTTGGCCACTTGCAGGAGGTTGTATTCCACCTGCTCTGCTACATGAAATGCCTTTCCTTTGCAGGTACGGGAATTTTGGATGGACTTGCCATCTATTATACAACCAAGTCTGTGTATCGACACAATAGAGGAAAATGTCGCCCCATGTGTTCTGATGTTCTCCATGTCATTATTGTTTAAAAAAAAAGTGCCTGTTACTGCACATGCTTGATAATATAATTAATTTTCCTCTTCTTCCTCCTCCATCTGGTTATACACTTCTAGGGCTCCAAAAACAACCCTGTAATCCTGGCTGCGTGCTGCAAAAATGTGAGTGATAACATGAAATTTTAACTGTGTTAGTTGACATAATTGCAAAAAATTAAATATTTTTCAAAATTTCACCAAGCACTGTGAGCAAAATCTATTCTATTGTTTCCATTGAAACTTTATACTATAACTGTAGCATTATTCTTAATTCTCCTATATTCATGTGCTTTGTAACAGCAGTACAGTGACTCTGTGATTCGATTGACCCACAAAGATAAATGCTCCTTGACTCACTGATGGACCTTGAGTGTGGACTCCTGGAACATAAGTTCCCCATTTTGAATTCTCTGTTTGTCACACTCGGAATCTTGTGTCTCTCTTGGAATTATTGGGAGTCGGAATTGTAAAGAACAACTTTTGTCTTTAAATGGAAACATACAGGAGTTTCCCCACAAGATTCCTCCCAGATATCATGGCACCATTCGAATATCCAGAGACAATTTGATGTAAAAGAACTGCTGTGATGTCTGTGAGGGAAGGAGAGGCGCGTCTATTTCTGTCATTATAATGATTTATCCCTTTCCCCTTGTTTGCTGTATGACAAATGATGGAAAGTTTCCTGGCACCGTGCATGAGCAGCTCAATGTTCATTCCCATTATAAGCTCTGCCACTTCAGGGCAGAACTGGATTTTTGAGGAAAAAACTATTTGTGTTTGATCTTCTGTGGTTTACAGAGCTATTAAAGGGGTGTAGTTATCTTGTGGATTTTTTTTCCAATAGCTCAGTTTCTGAGATAGGCTCGAACCTGCATTGGTTCCTGGGAGCGGCTTGAAAATCTATTTTAGCAGAGTATTACCACAAATCAAGTTTACTGCATTGTGTTTGAGGGGTTTTTCTGTAAATCTTACACATTTTGGCTAAAGTTCAATTGATACGGCTGGGCAGACAACCAGGTTAACAAACCTGCTAAAGTATCTTTTGGGAAAGCATTTTTGGAAATGAAATCTACAGGTGGGGCAGCATAATGTGCTCCATCACACTGCACCACAGAACGGGGGGGAATGAAGTTTTGTACCGTTGCCTGTGTCATCTGTAGGGAGGGACAGAGGTGCTTCTCTACCCCAGAGAGCTGTGGAGGCGGAGTCATTGAATATATTCAAGGCGGAGATGGACAGATATTTGAGCTACAGGGGAGTCAAGGGTTATGGGGAGCGGGCGGGAAAGTGCTGTTGAGGCCAAGATCAGACTAGACATGATCTTATTGAATGGCGGGGCAGGCTCGAGGAGCCAAATGGCCTACTCCTGCTCCTATTTCTTATGTTCTTATGTTCTAGAGAGGATTAAAAATATCGACACACCTTGCAATAAAATTAATTGGTCCCTGATTGTCAAAGCTACTTGGGTGGCAAATATAACACTTTTCGCCTGTAAATTTACCATCGATAGTAATTCAATGCAGTGCTGCATAGCATGGAATTATTCAAATGAAATACTTTAAGAACTGGAAGTAAACCACTTGACCAATTTATTGACTGTGACATGTTTTGCGCTGTTGGTAACTGAAGGAAAATGCTGAGCCCTAGACAGGTGTTAAATAAAACGTATGAACTTTGTCATTTTATGAAATCATTCATGAAAAGCAGAGGAAATGAATGGGTTGTAAAATTCATTTACATATGGCAAGTTGAAGCTGAAATAAAAAGAAACGAGAAAACAAAGAAATGTGCAGAGGATTGTTGAAACAATCTCAAAGGCTAAAGGGTAGCCAGGGTGAAGACTCCACATTACTAACATCTGGAAAAC
The DNA here is from genome assembly GCA_030390025.1 of Squalus acanthias. NCBI lineage: Eukaryota > Metazoa > Chordata > Chondrichthyes > Squaliformes > Squalidae > Squalus > Squalus acanthias. The sequence goes on from JASTWF010000031.1 coordinate 927,246, forward strand.
AATGGCAAGAATTAAGCTGTGCCCTCAAGAAATTGGCTTCTGCAGAAAGTGTCCAAATGTTTCCATCTCATGAGCACGAAGAGCATCATCCCCCTTAGATTCTGAAAAATGATTTCTTCACATTATCTGTTGTGTCATTCACTATAAAAATCTCAATTGTAAATAATGACAGCTAATATGACATGAATGCTAGTAATACAATATATATGTAAAATATATATATGTATGATGTTCTTTTCTCACCTTTATCACCTTCCATAAAATTTTGGAAGCAAACCTACAATTCAGTGTCTTTGAAGAAATCTTTAAAGAAGCTCTTCAGTTCAAATAATTCATCCCAATGGTGGCAATAAGGAAAACAAAGTGCAAGGGATAGATGACGAGCAGTATCCAAGGAGCATAACACAGTCAACAAAATAGAAAATGTGAAGGAGGTCATCTTGCAAAATGACGAGGTGTCCGTGCTTGAACCTGGAAAACATGAGGGGGCAGAACAGTCAAAAAGGGTAAGGAACTCTGCTCTACTCCTACACGACAGCAGGAGACAGAAGTGTCCTGAGGAGTCAGAACACCGAACATGATTTTGTTACTATGTAGAATGACTTTGCAAGTTAGCTTGACATCATCAGCTGTTTAGGTTGGCTATCTTGTCAGCCTGCTGACTACACTAGTCTGCTACCTGCCACGGTTCTCCACTTAGCCCCACATATTATGAGTTGACTTCCTTTGAGCCCAATGAAAGCCAGCCTGGTGGAATTATTGGGATTTCTCTCCTAGGCTGACACTGTAGAGGTTTTTTTGACTCGTAGCTCCCAAAGTTCAACTCGAGCAGTAATTATTTTTCTACAAATATAATCGTCAGCAAAATTAAGTGCTAACTTTTTTATGCCTTTTGTTAAAGACTTCTTAATAAGGCAGTCCAATGTGAGTGGAGACCTGGCATTCGGGTTCTCCACCGGTATTTCTAGTTCGCTGTGCCTCTTTTTCAGGCACTCCTGGCGCGCTCGGAATATTGGCCCCTTGGTGTACAAGTCACATTTTTTTCATGCACTTTTTTCTCTCTAAATATAAGGAGGTGATTTACACACCAGTTCAATTTTCTCTTTGTTGACCAGAACAGCAAATGTTAAATAACAAAGTGACTTATGGTCTGATATGATTTATAATACGGTTTCACAGTTATTGTTACAACCATGGAAAACAAAAAAAAAGGGCAGAGGATTCCACTTAACATTTCAAATGTCCTTTGTGAAATATCCTGCAAACCGTGGGAGTTCTGTAACTGCAAGAGCAGGTTGTGCAGATCTGATTTCCACTATTATTGCAGTAAATAAAGCCAGTGTAGTTAAACAGAAGAGATTACTGTTGCTTCAAAGTGGATGACAGGGGGATCTGATTTCAATCCACAAAGTAGTGATTGTAGGGAATGTTGTGAAGTTATATTTTCTGACAGTTGTTAAATACAACCCGTGTCAGAGTTTAAAAGAGAAGTTTATTGGTTTCAATGAAATAATATCCTTCCTTTTTCAAACTTCAGCTTTGTCAAAGCCTACAGTCACTAAGCCCATTATCTTGGGACGTCCAACAATTGCCAGAATTATTTGTCACCTTCTGGCTTCACAGTTCACTAAACGTGTCTTATGTACACTCCATGATTTGGTGGACATTGCGAGTTTCAAATTCATGGTAATTGTAGGGGTGGTCGTGAAGAATTAGACCATCAGATATTGTCTTAAAACTAAGTTAACATCAAGCTTAAAAAACACAAGACCCCCCAACGTTCCTCTTTTAACAAAAAATAAAAGAATGCCTGGTTTTTCTCTATAATTAACTCATTGCTAACGAAAATCAAAATAGAATATTCTGAGAACAGACTTTCCCATTACGTGTCACATGTTGCAGCACAAAAGCCATACTTTCAATTTACAATAATAAGACAGTGAAGGACTTAGTTTAATATAGTGATGGTTAACCCACTCACACACTGCTAACTCTTGCACCAGTTAGTTTTCACTCATTGTAATGTTCCTCAACCTGATTCCCAACCATTATCACCTCACCAACACCTAAAAAAATTGTAAATCATAGCTATGTAAAAGTCTCGTGTCCAGCACATGTCCTTCACACTCCAGACGTCGGTCCCCTGACCTCACGTTTTGCTGCAGATACAAAACAATCTTAAAACAAAAAGAGAAAGGAAACCTGGAGACACAAGTTTATGAGTAATTACAATTGCCCTCTGAATGACCTCGGAGGTTTCCAAGCAGCTACAGTTGCCTATTTAAACAACTTCCTCACAGGAAGTACTTGACCTGTGGCTGTCAGGGGGCATGTTGGCAATTAAATATCACAGAATCCCCACAGTGCAGATAGAGGCCATTTCGGCCCATCGAGCCTGCACCGACACATATCCCACCCTATCCCCGCGTATTTAATCCCCCCCTAACACTAAGGGTCAATTTATCATAGCCAAATCAACCTAACCCACACATCTTTGGACTGTGGGAGGAAACCGGAGCACCCGGAGGAAACCCACGCAGACACGGGGAGAATGTGCAAACTCCACACAGACAGTCACCCGAGGCCGGATTCGAACCCGGGTCCCTGGCGCTGTGAGGCAACAGTGCTAACCACTATGCCACCATGTTGCCCATCACAATCATTCTCCAGATCCCAAACTAACTGTGAGCAATGGAGATCTACTTGTTATTACAGAAAAACGAATCCCTCCATCTGTCAGTTTTCTGGTATCTGATTGGGACTTTAGCTGAAACCATCAATAAAAGCCCATTTTCTGTGATCTAATTGGTCTGTTAGGTAAAGCCTGTGATGAAGCCCAGTTTGTTAAATCCTGCTGTGATCAAAAAGGCAGATTGCCAAATTTGAGAGTGCTTTTTGTGGCATGGGAGACAGGTTTGCGGAGACTAAAGAGTCGATTTTAACTCTCGACGTCAATCCTGTGCGGCAATGTGAGTCAGAGGCCTGGTATTTTAACACCCGGGCCTCATTTGAGTGCTGCCAGCCAGCTTTCCGGCAGAAAGCTGCATCGAGCTGACGGGTGGGGGGGCCAATATCGGGAAGGCCGAGAGACGCCCGCTGGCATCAGCAGAAGGCTGCTGGTGGCAAGGATCTCGCGAGGGGGAAGCCTGGGGCAGCAAAGGTTCAGACTTTGTTCGTGGGGCCTCCTCCACCTCCAGGCCCCACTAAGAAAAGTTTCTTGAACTTACTTCAGCGGGCCTCACTAGCTTCCCGACAGGTTCAGCCGGTGGGACAGCCATGGTGGGAACCCTGCTCAGGAGTGGGTCAAAATTCCATCGGGGCCTCATGTACGTCATCGACTACCAAATCACCAGATGCATCATCGGCTACCAAACCAGTGATGTTCAAATCCCAGGTCAGCTGAAAAGGAGCAGAAATGGAGCCGCTCCATTTTAACTGCTCCCCCGTTATGTTCCCGCTGATCGAAGGGAGTTAAAATTCCCCCTCAAGACGCAGAGACTCGGAGCTGGAGACAGCAGGGGACATGGAGCCAAGAGATATGGGATTGAGGGAGATGTAGGTCAAGAGAGTGGGGCAGAGGGAGGGAGACCAACTAACAGCATGGGGCCTGCTTCTCAGCCTTGGCCTGTTCTCGATAGCTAATATGGACCATTGAATGACGGTGCATAATATTATCCTTCAAGCCTGTAGGCCACATAAAGGTTCAGCTGACTTTGACAAACAATTGTCATAGTTTATGAAATAATACATTATATCCTGGACCAGAACTTCCTGGTGGTCATGAGGTACACCGAGTGTCACTATCTGCACTGACAGCTGCCACCCACAGAATCACAGAATCACAGAATCCCCACAGTGCAGATAGAGGCCATTTCGGCCCATCGAGCCTGCACCGACACATATCCCACCCTATCCCCGTATTTAATCCCCCCTAACACTAAGGGTCAATTTTTTTTTTATCATAGCCAAATCAACCTAACCCACACATCTTTGGACTGTGGGAGGAAACCGGAGCACCTGGAGGAAACCCACGCAGACACGGGGAGAATGTGCAAACTCCACACAGGCAGTCACCCGAGGCCGGATTCGGACCCGGGTCCCTGGCGCTGTGAGGCAACAGTGCTAACCACTATGCCACCGTGTTGCCCTTATAATATGGTCTAAAAGATAATAAAATCCCAACATTTAATTGAAACTGTATGTGCTGTAATAACAGTAACCAAGGGCTGTTCTCAATGATATAATCTAATATCAGAATTCAGGTGATGGCTGTAAACTGTTCAAACTTTTCTCTTGCAGTTTACAATGTTACGTGAACTCCTCAATTAGAATCCTGACATAATGCCTCCCAGTCCCAGGTATCTATTATTTTCTATGTAACATGCTCGTGGGTATTTGTTATCCTATATATACTGTAGACATACTATTGATATCATCTTTGCACTATTTATAGATTATGGAAATTCCTGAAACAGTTCTCAAAGAATAACCCTATTCAGCTAACTGCCATACTGTATTTCCAGTTCACCGAGTCCTGAAGGCGAGTGTAGTGTGACTAGAGGCTGTGTCTGAAGAGACTCATTTTACTGTTGTATGGAAGTTAATAGCCAGCTCTAGGGGCGTTCAGTTCAGTACACAAACACAGACACTTAACACATCTCTGTGAGCAATGACTGGGCTTGTGAATAGCTCAGCCCCTATACACACAACCGGCAGAGAATGTGGGAATGAAATATTGCAATTGCACAGTAATGAGACACTGTAATTGATCAGCCACAATATGATTGTAATGAATCTCATTATTATGTATTGGTAAATAACCATTCGGAAGATCCTGTCCTTCTAGCTGAGTGATTTACATCGGTGAGTGTGGGAATAGAGCTGTGGGACAGGGCGGTTGCTCTCAAATCCTGCCCACACCCACTCTCTTTCTATTCTCTTATCCTGATGCTATTATTTTTTCTTGCTGTTGTTGCTGATTTCACAGAAGATTGTTTTTCCCAGTTGAAAGGGTGTGGGTGTTTTCTCCCCAGTGTCAGGCTTATGCAGCAGTGAAAAAAGCAGTGAACCTTACAGATAAGCAAGAGGAATTTAGGCTGTTTTATCAGAACTGGATTAGACCCAGTGGAGTGTAGTCATTCAGCAAGGGCAGGAAGAGGGGGAGGTTTTACTGTCCCTCTTGACAGCTCTGTCCAAAACACCAGAAATATAGGTGACGACATTTAAAAAATGTTTCAGTCAATTGTTTTGTTTTTGGATATCCTTTTACAAAATGAGCAACTTTATTAAAGAATTTTCCTCAAAAGACCACATTTAGTGCAGTACACTTCTAATTCATTAATATTCATGTTCAAAGAAATTCAGACAGGAGCACGACAACAATGGAATGTTGTCCCACTGGGTTGCTGTTATTAATTTAATCTAACTTCATACAAGATGATGTCCATTAACATCCCCCCTGAGACTCACTGGTGAAATGCTGAACTTACTAAAGCAGTCAGCTATCTCTGAGACTCATTCCATAGAAATGATAAGGAGTTATTTCATTTAAATCCTACTTCTCAAAAACAAGAGATTTTAGGATTGCAATCAGCATAAAAGTTTAGAATGAAATGCTTCAAAGGAATATCACCTTCGCTAATAATGAGATACTCTAGCTTTTTGCACATTAAGAGAAGTGCATTGGCTATCTCTGCTCCAGGGTCACTCCACTCCACTAACCAAGGGAATAGAAATTGTTTGTGAGTTATGGGGGAGTTGAGGAGAAGTGTTTTTTTTTGTATATATAATCACTTTGGTGTATTCCAAATCAACAAACATCAACCTTGATTTATATATATTTAAAACGAATCAACATGTAACTGCTGTCTTAGTATTGCTATTTTTTCCCAGATGGCACTCGGGCAGGGTGACTGTTTATCAGAGAGACCCGCGTACCAAGACAAGCAACAATAACACAAGCTATTTGGAACTGGCCGCCCCCCAGACTTTAAAAGAAATAATGCAGCCACAGAGCAACAAAACAATGACATTGCACTGTGCAGTATTAATAACAAACAGGTTAATGGGTCTGTATCCAATTCTTTTGTCCAGTATTTAGATAATGTCTTTGTCAAAATAGCAGATAGAGAAATTTCATATAAACACATTCATTAATAATATCACAAATGATAATATGAACTGCAGAGATTAGTTAATTTTTCAAGTAACTCCGGGTTGTAAGTGAATCCAAGACAGTAATGTCTGGAGCTCCAGTAGCAGTAGTTGACGACACCTCTGCTACTCTGCCCGTGTCTTCAACTGAGCACAGAGGCAAGTTTACAAACCTGTGTGACTGAATGTCCGACTGAAGGTACTGCCAAATTGAAAGCAACTAAGCAGCTGGTGGATCAGTGAATTCTTTTCATAAGGTTAGTGTCTGTGGAACTGTTTGACTGTTTAACGTGTACCTTAAGCGGTAATGTCAGTACAGCTTTAGTATGTACATCAGTGCAGCACATGGAATAACAAGTATGATAAGCTCTCTGATAAATGGAGTCAATCAATTCTAATTATAGGGTGTTCTTCGATGGGATCTACGAATATAGTTCAACGGAATCGTGTCTGAAACCTCCCAGAATACGTCCGACCAGAGTTGCCAACCCTATTCCATCAATACACAACTGTTGTGTGATCACCAGCAGTGTACCATGCAGGTCTGTGCTCACTTTCCTGGCAGCAGCCGTGATGCTTTTATCTTGTACCAGTCCTCCAACCCCCATTCTTTGCCCCAGCACAGCAAGCAAGATTCTGGCTGTTAGGGAACAGGGCTATCCCCTGCATACTTGGCTTATGACTCCTCTAAGAAACTCACACTTGGCGGCCAAACTGCACTACAACTAGATGCATGGGTCAACGAGAGCATTCATTGAGCAGACCATTGGAGTACACGAGCAATGATTTCCCTGTCTGGACAGGTCTGGTGGCTTCTTCCAATACAGCTCAGAGAGAGTGGCCCCATATCAGAGTAGTTTACTGGTTTAAAACAGATACAACACATGGAGCCACCATTCGATCAGGGCCTTCAAACAGATTTTGAAGACGACACAGATGACATCGTGACTGGCGAAGAAGCGGGTAGGCACCAACACCAACTTTTCAGCAGCAGCTTTTTAGCTGGACAATCCCTCCAACCCTCCCCTGGCATAAACTGTCTTGTCCAACATCTGTCATAGACCTTCCACCCTCCAACAACCTACTTCCACCCAAAGACCAACACTGATATACACCTAACATTGCAGGGTCACCAGCTACTATTGGAACTCTTTGCACACAAAACAGTTTATCATTTTACTGGTTTCAATAAATGCGTACGTACTAATTATCACCCAGTGCCCAATGTGATCCCTTACTTACTCTAGTACTTGTACAAGGAGCACCTCCAGTGGCTTCAGCATGGGATGTGGAAGGCTACTGTGACTCAGATGAGGGGTCTTGAGATGTTCATGAACTCATGCCCAAGACTGCATCATCTTTACAGCTGCCAGGGCAGGTTGGCTCATCTGACTTTCTGGCACCAGAGCAACCATTGGTTGAGAGGATGGTGAGGGTGCAGATGTGCTATCATCCTGAGAGGGCAACATGTTCCACTCCCATTGCACAAATGCTCCTGCTAATGGGCTGCAGCTAAGCACTGCCAATGATCTGCAGAAGAACATTCCTGATGCGACTGAAGCCTTTCTCCACTCAGTCTCCCAGTCTGTTCAAGGAGGAGGAGATACATGGTGGAACCCAAAGCCTGATGACACCAGGATGAGCATCCCTACTGGTGCCACAGGGTCCAGCACGGACTGCCCAGCTGCAGTGTCCAGCTGCAGAGTGTCAATGCCATGTATCACAACCCCACACAAGTTGGTAGCAGACTCCACCATCTCCTCCTACATATGGCAGTAGCTCCCTGGCAGGCTGTCCAATACATTGAGCAATTGCTGGTGTGCAGAAACCATTTTTCTTTTGAAGACTGGCCCTAAAGTCTGCATCTTTGTATCTTTGTCCTCGTCAGCAGAGATAGAACCCAAGTTTGCCATCTGGCAAGCCATTTCCTGGGTTATCTTTTCCACTAGCACCTGCTGACTTGTGCTGAGTGAACCAATCTTGTAGACCCCTCTAATTCACTATCTATACCACCCAGTGCGTCGATATGTGTGCTGATGCTTGGAAAGGTACGAGCAAGTGACAGTGCAACGTAGGGAGGGTGTTCCTCCCTCCATCTGTGCAACCACAGGGCCTGAGCCATCAGAATGACCAAGAAAAAGGGGCAGAGGGACAAGGGTTAGGACCTAGTGGCAAAGGTAAAGAGTAGCAGATGAGTGGCAGTGTAATGTAGCCCCAGAGTGCCATGCTCTATGTGTGTATGTGTAGTGTGTGTGTGTGAGCTACCGAGTTAAATGGACAAAGAAGAAAAAGTGGTCAGACAGCCTGCTGTGCGTGGCCTCCAAACTTGCCATCTCAATGCTGCATGTCTTCCCTCTGCCGATTACGTCGATGGTGGCATCCTCCATTGGACTGAGAGTTTGTAACGTGGCTGCATCTCCCCAGTTCTTTCAGTCTCTCTTCTGTTGTGTGCAAGCTGTTCCTGCAAGAAGAGTGGGAGTGGGTTAGTCGGTTGTCTGTGAAAGGGTTGTGACGATGTGTGAGGCAGCTTAACATAATGTGCAGGCTGAGAGGAAGAAGCAGCAAGTGTGTGCAAGAGGGGGACTTCGCTAGGTGAAAGAATGTGTATACAGTGTGAAGTATTAAAGAAGTTAACAAAAATGTGAGAATCAATTCAAGTCCAAACAATATAAAAGCAGAATGATCTTTGTGCCAGTTGTGAGTTTGAGGGTGGTAGCAGGTGTATGAGTGTAAGCAGAAGGAGGTATCGGGAAGTGTCCCTTTGTGAATGGTGGAGAGACTTGTACAGCAGGGGAGGGGAGGATTGGTAGTGCTGGGGAAAAAGTGTGGTGTTGTTGGGCTGTATTCAAAGTAAGAGAGATTTGAAGAGGAGTCTCACCTTGACAATCCTCATAAGGTCATCAAACCTTTTGCAGCATGGTAGCCAGGTCCTGGAAGTAATGGTGCTGGTACTGACTTGTTTAGCCACCTCTCGCTATGCATGCTGTCTAAGGGAAACAGGACCTCCATCTTGGCCCTGACTTCTTCAGTAAGCACCTCCACCCGTGCAATCAGAAAATCGCGGTGCCCTGGCCATCGACCTTGTGTCTGCTGCTCCACAACGGGTTTTTCACACATCACCAATAAAAATTACAGCTCTCCTTTAAGAGGTGCAGGCTGGCCTTAAGAAGCGGTAGGCCCACCAGATTTCCCACCATCCCAAATGGCGAGCTGCCTACAAGTAGTGTGATTAGCAATGGCAGCTCGCCATTCATATTTAAATGAGGCCCAATCATCAAACTCGATCAGGTCTCCCACTGTCGTCATTGGTGGGCAGAGTGGATGTCCCACCCACTGCCCAAAATGGAAATTGACCCCAACATTACTATAAGATGCTGAATTAATTTAGCAATTTTTAATTAGCCATACATCTGTCCTATTCAAATCCTAGCTCTTCAGCTTAGATTTTCCAATTGGCGATATTTTAACTCTAGTGTTAGCCCATTTATTTTCAACGGTTAACGTCTTTGCTAAAATAACACCAATCATAAAATTTAGGTTTTTATCTCCAGTCAAATGACTGACATAGAAGATGGTGACAGTGCCTGGAAGACCCTCTTAACCTTGTCACTTGTGGATAATATAAATACTATCTCCTCGGAGTTTGTCATAATCTTTATACCATACGGTAAAAATTAATCTGGAAAAAAAATTAGGTAAAGTGGTAAAAGATGGATCTAATGAGTTTAGTTGTAAGCTGTAGTTCCCTGTGGTTTGGGTGCAGTGCAGCTGGAGACAGTGTGGGTGCCTGTTGGGCTATTGTTGTGTGATGTGGGTTTAGCATGTTTATGCTTTGAACATTCTCTTCAAACAATCTTTCAAATGAAAGAGTTCTAGTAATTAGAATCTGATGTGATGTCATCTCCATGAAATATGGTAAATATTCCATGCAAATAATGCCATCACATATGGTATATGTACTTTTAAAACCAAAAGGCAACTGTGATGTGATGGCTAAAATCTTAAAACCCTACTTAAAAGGGAAATAGGTGGCCATGCTTCAAGCTTTTTCCAGCATTTGTACCCTAAGGATAAAGGTATTTTTCTTGACTTAACTGTCTTATGCAACTTATTTTGTTTATCGTGTTCAAATCTTTAAACATGGGGGAACAAGTTATTAAGGGCATACAGTAAATGAAAGAAAGACTGAACTTGCAGTTATATAGTGCTTTTCACGACCTCAGGATGTCCCAAATGAAGTACTTTTGAAGTGTAGTCACTGTTGACAGAAGCAAAGAAGTAATGCTAAACCTGTACAAATGATTGGCTAGGCTGCAGCTAGAGTATTACATCCAGTTTTAGACGCCTACTTTAGGAAGGATGTCAAGGTCATTGGGAGGTTGCAGAAGAGATTCACGAAAATGATACCAGAGATGAATGGCTTTAGTTACGAGGAGAGCCTAGAAAAGAGAAAGTTATGAGTACAGCTAATAGAAGTATTCAAAATGATGAAGGGTCTTGATAAAGTAAACAGGAAAAAAACTTTGCACTGGTCAGTGAGTCAGCAACGAGAGGTTTTAAAATAATTGCCAAAGAACTAATGGGAGAGGTTAGAAGTCTTTTTATTATGCAGAGGGTTGTAAGGATTGGGAATGACCTAACAGAAACAGCGGTGGTGGAAGCTTTTAACAGAAGTGCGTAAATGTTTGAAAAAGGTGGGGGAATGGGACAACGGGCCTAGAAATGTGTTGTAAAATTCTATGATTCTATTCTTTGAAAACTTTACTAAGAAATATACAAGGGATGTGCTTTTGGTGAATAGTTTTCATTTATCATAGAATGTCACTTAATTATTTTTATATTCAATGTCCTTCCATGCAAAACCCAGAATCCCATTTGCCTTTTTATGGTCCTTTTCACCTGCACAACCACCTCCAAGATCTCTGCGCTCCTCCAATTTTGGCCCTTGAGCATTCCTAATTTTCTTTGCCCTACTATTGGTGGCCGTGCATTCTGTTGCCTAGGCCCTAAGCTCTGAAGTTCCCTTCCGAAACCACTCCGCCTCTCTGCCTCTCTTTCCTCCTTTAGGATGCTCCTTAAAACCTACCTCACCTGTCCTAATATCTCCTTATGTGGCTCGGTGTCAAATTTTGTTTGATCGCACTCCTGTGAAGTGTCTTGGGACATTTTACTACATTAAAGGCGCTATATAAATACAAGTAGTTGTTGTTGAATGATCTATGTTGCTGTAGCCCTCCACTCGCTTGCGTGTTATCAGAGTAAGACATGTCAATGCTATGACTAGCACTTTTCCACTTTTGATACACAGTGTCAGTATCAGTTTTTGTTGGTCAGCTTGGCGGCTAACACATGAGGAAAGCCATTACCTGTTTAAGAATGCCCAAACCAAGCTGCTATAAAGTGCACACAGCTAGAATCTCTTTTCACTCTATTATGGAGTGGCTGTACTTTCCTCATAGTGACACAGCCCAAATTACCTGAATCCAAAGAACTTAGCCACAGGTTTAAAAGACCTATTGCGCTTACCCTTAAAATCTATTTGTCTCTTAAAAAGCCCTCCCGCCTGCAGGTCTGCCTGAATCCTCCTCCCACTCGGTTTCACTGGATGAGCTGGAGACTCAGTTTTCCCACCCACTTCTGCAAAGGTTAATGGAGCTCCCACCTACTTCGGGCAGGAGCTTCAGCTGCCTTCCCCAGGCCCAGCCAGAAGATAGAGCGGGGCTTAAAACCAGTGGGAATCTGATGGGAATGAATACTGCCAGATTTCCCAACTCTAGTGCTCTGCTAGCGCTCCAAATCGGGGCGCTAAAGAGATGAAATGAACCCCTCTGTCTGTGCTCCCGCAGTTAACTCTGTAGGATTTAAACACAGCAAATAGCTTCACTATAGAATACACAATATATTTGTTTATCTTAAGCTATCTGCCAATGTGGCACCATGCCACTTTTAGGGGTTTCATCCTTGGTCTATGTTGAGTTTGCTGATCTCAGCTGAAGTGGTGGGGTTGGTGAGTTGGCCTTAGCATCTCTGGACGAGGGAGTAGAAACATCAGCCACTCTCGATCAGTAACCAGTGACCCCTGTTGGGAAGTTTGTATGTGTGGGCATTAGTTGAGGACAGGTTTGGATGTGCTATGGTGCCTACACATAGTTGAATACTCTGACGAGACTCACACGTGAGTAACAATCATGTAGGCAATGTGCTAGTGGGCAACCAATATTCATGGAATTCAAGCTCAACGACTCTGAGAAGATGAGAGGAGGTCTGCAAGCAGTTTCATGAATTGAACAAGAGCAGCAAGGAAAGACAAGAATATTACTTTAAACTAATGTTGTGCTCACAGAAATTAATGACTTTTTTTGTGCAAAATCACCCTCCCTGAACATGAAAATGAAGGAAATATATGAAGATTAATTTAAGTGGTGGTTGTTTCATCGTGCAGCATTTTCGGGTGTCTGCCTCCTCAGGTAGACATAAAACATTCCACGGTACTATTAAAAGAAAGAAAAAAGGATTTTCATTTATATATTCCAAGTGCCCTCTCCTCAACTAGCCTAAACGTATGAACTGGAGTCGTAGAATCTCAAAAGTCTGCTCAGTGAAGATTGTGGTTTGCAAATGTGCCTCACTGACCACAAGGCCTCTCTGCAAGGGTTCTGCAGAGGTGTCGCCAACCACATAACCTATATTTCCCAGGAGCCAACCATTCATCATTTCTTCTCCTTCAAAAGCAGTGACATTTAACTGATTCAAAAATGAACCAATTATATGCAGTTACTGTTTATTCAGTATGATTTGCTTAAAGTGTTAAAGTCATTTTGAAGAACTTAGAGGGTGGGATTATCCAATTGACATGATCTAAAATGGATCACTTCTAGTCTACCATGTTCTTTTCAATTACACCACTTTATAAAGGGTGATTTTAACCTGACCCGGCCGGCAGAAACCAGACGGGTGGACAGTTAAAAATCGACCGGGTGATTTACCCACCGATCTCCCACCTGGATCCTGCCATCTTGAATTTTAACCTCTTCTTCAGAGCAGGTGGCAAAGGCACCCACCTAAAGCTGGTGGGGTCCGTCTTCAAATATGTTGATCGGGGTCCGATGACATCATCGGGCCTCAACTGCAATTTTAACTCTGGCCTGATCAGGGAAGCCATTGTGGCTTTCTCACCAGGTGAAGACAGCAAGAAGAGGATCTGGTACCAGAAGAGGCTGTTTAACGTAAGTTTTTTTTAACTTTCCTTGTGGGGTCCAGAGGAGCATGTTTGGTGCCCGCCCAAATTCCACTCCCAGTTAAAATTCCCCAGTAGAGTTTAAATGGTACAGTTTTTACACTAGTGGTCTTTATTGAGAAACTAAGGTGACAGACATGACTGGTTTTAACACAGTGGAGATATCTGGAGAAGAAGAATGTATAATTAGAGCTTAGAAGGAATAAGAAGCCAGAATTCAGAAGAGTACTATTCATAGTAGTAAGACAACAAAAGGTTGCAACAGACAGCAAGAGATTTGTGGTTAGATGTGAGAGAGGATTCAGACAAGCTTTCCTTTGTGTACTGTAAATAGTGTCAGAGTCTCCCCAGATTTGTAATATTGGACAGACTTGGGCTTTATAAAGAGTTTTTAGTTGTTGAGAAAAGTGATTGACATTGTTACAAGTTTAGGGTCTGATTTAGATAAACTCTTGAGTACAGTGGATTGGACACTCCTATAAGCAGTCTGAATGGCCTGAATTTTAATCGGGAAGCGGGTTGGGAGCGGGGCGGCTTGGAAGCGGTCGGGAAGCCCGGGAAAACGACAGGGCCTGATTTACATGGGAAACCTTTGTTTCCCACCCACAGCCAGCCAGATAGAGAGCTTGCCTGGCTGTGGGCGGGTTGGCCTGCTGCAGTCGGCCTGCTGTAGTCGGCCTGCTGCATTAGGCTGCAGGGAGGAGGGAGGGAGGGATCGCGTGGGGGATGGGTGGTGTCCGGAGGAGTGGCGTGGGGGGGGGGGGGGGGTTGGGATCGATCAGAGGAGCGGTGGGTGGGGTCAGGAACCATCTGAGAGCCGGAGGAGCAAGGGGGGGGGCGGGTCGGCTCGGGTGAGCATCAGAGGGCCAGGAGCGGCTGATTGGGAGATGGAGGAGTTGGGGGGGGGGGGGTGCCAGGGGTGATCATCAGAGTGCCGGAGGATCGTGTGGGGGCCAGGGGGTGATCATCAGAGGGCTGGGAGCAGCTGACGATCGGGGGGGCCAGGAGCAACATGGGGGGCCAGGAGCAGCACAGGATCAGGGCGGGAGGAGCTCATCGGGTGGGGGCCGGAGGAACATGGGGTGGGGTGGTGGTGGGAGGCCTCATGGGGGTGGGGGGATCGGAGGCCTGGGGGAAGGGAATCGGAGGCCTTATGGGGGTTCTCTGATCGCGGGGGGTGGGTTAGGCAGGGATGGTGTAAAGGCACTTACCTCCTGGATCCAGCAGTCCTCGTCTTTCTTTAGCTGGTGGATTTCACAAGGCCTACAAAGCCTGACCAGCTGCACTTAAATTTAAAATGAAGGTTAAATCTGAGACATGGGAGTCCCATTATAATACTTACATAAGAACATAAAAAATAGGAGCAGGAGTCGGCCATTCAGCCCTTCGAGCCTTTTTTTTTTATTCGTTTATGGGATCTGGGTGTCGCTGGCAAGGCCAGCATTTATTGTCCATCCCTAGTTGCCATTGAGAAGGTGGTGGTGAGCCGCCTTCTTGAACCGCTGCAGTCCATGTGGTGATGGTACTCCCACAATGCTGTTAGGGAGGGAGTTTCAGGGTTTTGACCCAGCGACAATGAAGGATCGGCGATATACTTCTAAGTCAGGATGGTGTGTGACTTAGAGGGGAACTTGGAGGTGGTGGCGTTCCCATGCGCCTGCTGCCCTTGTCCTTCTAGGTGGAAGAGGTCGCGGGTTTGGGAGGTGCTTCCGAAGAAGCCTTGGTGAGTTGCTGCAGTGCATCTTGTAGATGGTATGCACTGCAGCCACGGTACGCCGGTGGTGGAGGGAGTGAATGTTTAAGGTGGTGGATGGGGTGCCAATGAAGCAGGCTGCTTTGTCCTGAATGGTGTCGAGCTTCTTGAGTGTCGTTGGAGCTGCACTCATCCAGGCAAGTGGAGAGTATTCCATCACACTCCTTACTTGTGCCTTGTAGATGGTGGAAAGGCTTTGGGGAGTCAGGAGGTGAGACACTCGCCGCAGAATACCTAGCCTCTGACCTGCTCTTGTTGCCACAGTATTTATGTGGCTGGTCCAGTTAAGTTTCTGGTTAATGGTGACTCCCCCATGATGTTGATGGTGGGGGATTCGGCGATAGTAATGCCATTGAATGTCAAAGGGAGGTGGTTAGACTCTCGCTTGTTGGAGATAGTCATTGCCTGACACTTCTGTGGCGCGAATGTTACCTGCCACTTATCAGCCCAAGCCTGAACATCGTCCAGGTCTTGTTGCATGTGGGCATGGACTGCTTCATTATCTGAGGAGTTGTGAATGGCGCTGAACACTGTGCAGTCATCAGCGAACATCCCCATTTCTGACCTTATATTGGAGGGAAGGTCATTGATGAAGCAGCTGAAGATGGTTGGGCCTAGGACACTACCCTGAGGAACTCCTGCAGCGATGTCCTGGGGCTGTGATGATTGACCTTCAACCACCACAACCATCTTCCTTTGTGCTAAGTATGACTCCAGCCAGTGGAGAGTTTTCCCCCTGATACCCATTGATTCAGTTTTACTAGGGCTCCTTGATGCCACACTCGGTCAAATGCTGCCTTGATGTCAAGGGCAGTCACTCTCACCTCACCTCTGGAGCCTGCTCCGCCATTCAATAAAATCATGGCTGATCTTCTACCTCAACTCCACTTTCCTGCACTGTCCCCATATCCCTTGATTCCCTTAATATCCAAAAATCTATCGATCTCTGTCTTGAATATACTCAACGACTGAGCCTCCACAGCCCTCTGAGGTAGAGAATTCCAAAGATTCACCACCCTCTGAGTGAAGAAATTTCTCCTCATCTCAGTCCTATATGGCCGACCCCTTATTCTGAGACTGTGACCCCTGGTTCTAGACTCCCCACACAGGGGAAGCATCCTCCCTGCATCTACCCTGTCAAGCCCTGTAAAAATGTTATATGTTTCAATGAGATCACCTCTCATTCTTCTAAACTCTAGAGAATATAAGCCTAGTCTACTCAATCTCTCCTCATAGAACAATCCCCCCATCCCAGGAATCAGTCTGGTGAACCTTCGTTGCACTCCCTCTGTGGCAAGTATATCCTTCCTTAGGTAAGGAGATCAAAACTGTACACAATACTCCAGGTGTGGTCTCACCAGGGCCCTATATAATTGCAGTAAGACGTCTTTACTCTTATACTCAAATCCTTTTGTAATAAAGGCCAACATACTATTTGCTTTCCTAATTGCTTGCTGTACCTGCATATTACCTCGTGTACAAGGACACCCAGGTCCCTCCGAACACCAACATTTCCCAATCTCTCACCATTTAAAAAATACTCTGCTTTTCTATTTTTCCTATCAAAGTGGATAATTTCACATTTCTCCACATTATATTCCATTTGCCATGTTCTTGCCCACTCGCTTAGCCTGTCTATATCCCCTTGCAGCCCCTTTGCATCCTCCTCACAACTTACATTCCCACCCAGCTTTATATCATCAGCAAACTTGGATATATTACATTTGGTCCCCTCACCCAAATCATTGATGTAGATTGTGAATAGCTGAGGCCCAAGCACTGATCCTTGCGGTACCCCACTAGTTACAGCCTGCCAACCCAAAATGACCCGTTTATTCCTGCTCTCTGTTTTCTGTCCGTTAACCAATCCTCAATCCATGCTAGTATATAACGCCCAATCCCATGAGCCCTAATTTTGTTTCATAACCTCTTGTGTGGCACCCTATCGAATGCCTTCTGAAAATCCAAATACACTACATCCACTGGTTCCCCCTTATCTATTCTGCTAGTTATAACCTCAAAAATCTCACAGATTGTCAAACATGATTTCTGTTTCATAAATCCGTGTTGACTCTGCCCAATCCTATTATTACTTTCTAAGTGCCCTGTTACCATGTTCTTAATAATAGATTCTAACATTTTCCCTGCTACTGATGACAGGCTAACTAGTCTATAGTTCCCGGTTTTCTCTCTCCATCCTTTCTTAAATAGTGGGGTTACATTTACTACCTTCCAATCCGCGTGAACCGTTCCAGAATCTATGGAATTTTGGAAGCTGACAACCAATGCATCCACTATCTCTACAGCCACCTCTTTCAAAACCCTAGGATGTAGGCCATCAGGTCCAGGGGATTTCTCGGTTTTCAGTCCCATTAATTTCTCCAGTACTATTTCCTTACTAATACTAATTTCTTTCAGTTCCTCATTCTCACTAGACCCTTGGTTCTCCACTATTTCCGGAATGCTTTTTGCATCTTCTTCTGTGAAGACAGACACAAAGGGGGAAAAATTCAGTTGCTTTGCGCCTCCTGTTAGCGCCCCGAGCACCTAGCATCCGGGCGCGGTGCAGCTAACGCCTCCCATGAAATTCAGCGGGAGGTTAGCGGTAGCGGTAGCCAGTAGCGCCCCGCGGTGCTGCGCCTCCGGTGATGACATCATCGGCGTGCGCAGCGCCCTGCTCGCGCCCCAGCCGCAAACTTGGCTCGCGCCCCCTGACCTACCGCCGGACGCTATATCCGACAGGGTCAGGGTGCCGTGTTTGCAGCCTGGGTGGCGCATATTAAAGGGCAGGTGCCGGGCGGCCATTTTTTTTGGGGCTGCCTGCCAGCACCTGCCCCCTCTCGCCTCCTCCTGCGGGGTGCCGGCCGCGATCCATCAGACCGGCACTCCTCTTGAGTGCTGGAACTCCCGGTCGCGGCTGCAGAGAACAGTATCTATCCCCCTGACTATACTGTCCCCTACCACAACTATACTCCTTTTCACTCCCCCCACTTGAATGGCCTCCTGCACCATGGTGCTGTGGTCAGTTTGCTCATCCCATCCTGCAGTCCTTGTTCTCATCCACACAGGTTGCAAGTACCTCATACCTGTTTGACAAGGTCAAGGGCTGAGGCTCCTCCATCACTACATCCTGGGTCCCCATACCTTCCTGACTCGCAGTCACACCCTCCTGTCGCTAACCATTGACGAACTCTAAAGTACTACTTAACCTAAGGTGTGTGACTACCTCCTGGAACAAAGTGTCCAGGTAACTCTCCCCTTCCCTGATGTCCCGCAATGTCTGCACCTCGTACTCCAGCTCAGCAACTCTGAGCCGAATTTCCTCGAGCTGCAGACACTTACCGCAGATGTGGTTGCTCGGGAATTCACTGGTCTCCACAAACTCCCACATGCTGCAGTTACGGCACACCACCTGCCCTGCCATGTCCATCTAACCTTATTTTATTTATTTGATTAGTTAATTAATTTTCTTTATCAATTATTTTAGTTTTATTACTTAATTGGTTTATCTAGTTTTAGTTACTAATTTAATAAAGTAAAGTTATAACAATTTACAGTTTCTTAGCTAGCTCAAAGACTAAAAGAAGCTGTAATACTCACCAACCAATCACCTACCTGCTGCCCTGTGCTGTCACTCCTTGATTTTTCTGTTTGAGAAGGCTCTTTATAGCGCCGCTGATCCCGCTCCACTCGCTGTTCCTCTCGCCGCTGCTCTCGCGCTCTTTATAGCGCCGCTGATCCCGCTCCACTCGCTGTTCCTTTCGCCGCTGCTCTCGCGCTCTTTATAGCGCTGCTGATTTACCTGGGAGACCCGCCTCCTGGGAGCAGGTTGGCTGTCCGCACCCCCGCCCCCGCATCCCGCCTCCATTAAAACCGGAAATGAGCAGGTTCGAGGCGGGTTCCGGTCGGGATTCAGACTTTTAACACTTTAGCTTCCCACCCGACCCCAACCCACCCACCCCACCCTTTTTCTGAGTTAAAATTCCCCCTAATATCTTACATTCAGGAGTGCGCCCTTACTGCTCAATATCTAATTGTACGATAAGACCTCCTTGTGATCTGAACTGAATATTGTGTCTCTGGCATGAGCTCTGGCATGTATATCTCCAATCTTTTCAATGGCGGACTGAGAAACGCTTGATGAATTGAGCACAGGTACAAATCATTAAACTGCAAGTGAACATACAAAATAACAGTTAAAGAAAATTCCACTTAACTCAAAACTCACTTCCCTGCCTGAAATATGGAAAAAATAATAAAGCACATACCCTATCCCTTCCATAGACACACTGACTTGTTTTTGGCATGTATTACTCTCTAGACTTCTGCAAGATCTGATCGCCTGAATTCGAAGCTTTCAAAATCTGATTAACCCGACCATTAGTTTTCATTTCCTCTTCTGTTAATTGTAATCCCAGGAAGCAGAGGGCAGTCAGACAAAAAGAAAATACTGCAGATGCTGGAAATCTGAAATAAAAACAGAAAATGCTGGAGATACTCAGCAGGTCAGGCAGCATCTGTGAAGAGAGAAACAGAGTTAACATTTCAGGTCGATGACCTTTCGTCAGTATATTCTCTGCAGACACCTCATGCTATGGATAGAATCATCCTCACCACAATGGGTGTGAATATTTCTGCGATGAGATGGCTAATTGCTTAAATGTGCCTACTCATCCTGGATAATGGGCCTGGGATGAAACAATATAGCTTCATTCCTTCAGTTTAAAATAGACTGTGAGATGTGGCACCCCGCAAACTGGCTCGGCTGGCTTTAATGCACAATCTTCAAAGCCTACATCCCACGGCTTTTCTTTTTAAACCTGTGCAAATTCACTTTGTTTTAAAGCAGAAATCCTTAAGCAAAACTCAATCCTAAAATCCTTTCCTTGAAGAAAAAAAGATCAAAAATCTCAAAATGTGACAGACATGAAAAAGAAAACTGAGCTTCTTCGAGGCAGCTTTAGCAATGGAGAAGGTGTGGGAGTTGCACCTGCCTTCGGAGGAGATACTGAGGTCAAGATCGATGACTTCGAATCTTTCACATCCTCAGGACATCTCAAAACACTTCACAACCAATGAAGTAATTTTGAAGTGTACACACTGTTGTTATATTCGCAAGCATGGCAGCTAATTTGTGCAAAACATAGAATCATACGGCACAAAAGGAGGCCATTTGGCTCATCGTGCCTGTGCCAGCTCTTTGAAGGAAATATGCAATTAGTCGCACTCCCCTGCTCTTTCCCCATAGCCCTGCAAATTTTTCCATTTCAGGTATTTATGTATTTCCCTTTTGAAAGTTACGATTGAATCTGCTTCCACCAGCCTGTCAGGTAGTGTGTTCCAGATCATAACAACTTGCTGCGTAAAAAAATAATTCTGCCCTCTTGTTCTTTTGCCAATTACTTTAAATCTGTGTCCTCTGGTTACTGACCCTCCTGCCACTGGAAACAGTTTCTCCCTATGTACTCTACCAAACCCCTCAAAATTTTGAACACCTCTATTGAAGCTCCCTTTAACCTTCTCTGTTCTAAAGAGAACAATCCCAGCTTCTCTAATCGCTCAACATAACAGAAACATAGAAACATAGAAAAATAGGAGCAGGAGTAGGCCATTCGGCCCTTCGAGCCTGCTCTGCCATTCAATATGATCATGGCTGATCCTCTATATCAATACCATATTCCCCCTCTCTCCCCATACCCCTTGATGCCTTTTGTGTGCAGAAATCTATCTATCTCCTTCTTAAATATATTCAATGACTTTACCTCCACAGCCTTCTGTGGTAGAGAATTTCACAGGTTCACCACCCTCTGAGTGAAGAAATTTCTCCTCATCTCAGTCCTAAATGTCCTACCCCGTATCCTGAGACTGTGACCCCTCGTTCTAGACCCCCCAGCCAGGGGAAACATCCTCTCTGCATCCAGTCTGTCTAGCCCTGTCAGAATTTTATACATTTCAATGAGATCCCCTCTCATTCTTCTAAACTCTAGTGAATACAGGCCTAGTCGACCCAATCTCTCCTCATACGACAGTCCTGCCATCCCAGGAATCGGTCTGGTGAACCTTCGCTGCACTCCCTCTATGGCAAGTATATCCTTTCTTAGGTAAGGAGACCAAAACTGCACACAGTACTCCAGGTGTGGTCTCACTAAGGCCCTGTATAATTGTAGTAAGACATCCTTGCTCCTGTACTCAAATCCTCTTGCAATGAAGGCCAATATACCATTTGCCTTCCTAACTGCTTGCTGTATCTGCATGTTTGCTTTCAGTGACTGGTGTACAAGGACACCCAGGTCCCTTTGTACATCAACATTTCCCAATCTATCACCATTTAAATAATACTCTGCCTTTCTGTTTTTTCTATCGAAGTGAATAACTTCACATTTATCCACGTTATACTGCATCTGCCATGTATTTGCCCACTCACTCAACTTGTCTAAATCGCCTTGAAGCCTCTTTGCATCCTCCTCACAACTCCCACTCCCACCTCCACCTAGTTTCATGTCGTCAGCAAACTTGGAAATATTACATTTCCGTTCCCTCATCCAAATCATTGATATATATTGTGAATAGCTGGGGCCCAAGCACTGATCCTTGCGGTACCCCACTAGTCACCGCCTGCCACCCCGAAAAAGACCCATTTATTCCTACTCTCTGTTTCCTGTCTGTTAACCAATTTTTAATCCATGCCAGTATAATACCCCAATCCCTTGTGCTTTAATTTTGCACACTAACCTCTTATGTGGGACTTTATCAAAGGCCTTCTGAAAATCCAAATACACCACATCCACTGGTTCTCCCTTATCTATTCTACCAGTTACATCCTCAAAAAACTCCAGTAGGTTTGTCAAAAACGATTTCCCTTTCATAAATCCATGTTGACTCTGTCTAATCCCGTTGATATTTTCTAAGTGTCCTGTTATCACATCCTTTATAATAGACTCTAGCATTTTCCCTACTACTGATGTTGGGCTAACCGGTCTGTAGTTCCCGGTTTTCTCTCTCCCTCCTTTTTTAAATAGTGGGGTTACATTTACCACCCTCCAATCTGCAGGAACTCTTCCATAATCTATAGAATTTTGGAAGATGACAACCAACGCATCCACTATTTCCATGGCTACCTCTTTTAGTACTCTGGGATGCAGATTATCAGGCCCTGGGGATTTATCGGCTTTCAACTGATCTCCCTTATCCCTGGTACCATTCTAGTAAATCTCCTCTGCACCCTCTCCAAGGCCTTGTCATCCTTCCTAAAGTGTGGTGCCCAGAATTGGACACAATACCCCAGCTGAGGACTAACCAGTGATTTATAAAGGTTTAGCAGAACTTCCTTGCTTTTGTAATCTATGGCAAGATCCCACAAACAGCAAATGAGATGAATGACCCTTTAATCTTGCTTGGTGGTGTTGGTTGAGGTGTAATGTTGGCCAGGGAATGAGGAGAACTCCCGGCTCTTCTTCAAATAGTGCCATGGAATCTTTTACATTCACATCAATAGGCCGAAGGAGCCACCATTTAGCGCCACATCTAAAAGATGGCACCACTGACAATGCAGCACTCCCTCAGTACAATACGGAGATGTTAGTCTAGATTATGTGCTAAAATCCTGTTTTGGAGCTTGAATCCATAACCATCTGACTTAGAGTCGAGCATACTACCAAATGAGACAAACTAACAATAGATGCAGAAGGACTAATTATGGAGTCGTCAATGGTAAGAAGTGGTAGCTGTTAATTAGCGGCATGAAGTTCCTGTGGGGGTCATTTTTAACTTCGTCGCCTGGGTGATAATGTGGTGGTGTGGATTGCTCATCTGTTGAAGAGCATGTCTGAATTTCATCCTGATCAGCCAACCCACTCTACCACATTACCGCCGAGGTGGCAAGGTAGACATCTCCATGTCTTTGAAGAATTGTCACATTGAAGGACAAGGAGCAGATTAAATGTAGTAATTCAGCTATTGCACTGTGAGATGTCTAGAGGTTTATGACTGAATTTGATGTAGATAGAGAGGAATCATCAGCAAAAAGCGTTTGATAAAGTACCACATTATAGGCTTGTTAGCAAAATTGAAGCCCATGGGATTAAGGGAAATTGGCTGCGTGGATACGAAATTGGCTAAGGGACAGAAAGCAAAGAGTAGCGATGAATGGTTGTTTCTAAGACTGGAGGGACGTGTACAGTAGTGTTCCCCAGGGGTCAGTGTTGGGACCGCTGCTCTTTTTGATATATATTAATGACCTGGGTTTGAGTATACAGGGCATAATTTCAAAGTTTGCAGCTCACACGAAACTCAGAAATGTAGTAAACAGTGAGGGGGATAGTAACAGACTTCAGGAGGACATCGACAGACTGATGAAATGGGCAGACACATGGCAGATGAAATTTAATGCAGAGGAGTGTGAAGTGATTCATTTTGGTAGGAAGAATGAGGAGAGGCAATATAAACTAAATGGTACAATTCTAAAGGAGGTGTAGGAACAGAGAAACCCGGGTGTGTGCGTACTCAAGTCTTTGAAGGTGGCAGGACATGCTGAGCAGGCTGTTAAAAAGGCATACGGGATCCTTGGCTTTATAAATAGAGGCATAGAATACAAAAGCAAGGAAGTTATGCTAAATCTTTATAAAACACTGGTTAGGCCTCAGCGAGAGTATTGTGGCCAATTCTGGCACCACACTTTAGGAAGGATGTCAAGGCCTTAGGGAGGGTGCAGTGGAGATTTACTGGACTGGTACCAGGGATGAAGGACTTCAGTTACGTGGAGAGACTGGGGAAGCTGGGGTTGTTCTCCTTAGAGCAGAAAAAGTTAAGGGGAGATTTGATAGAAGTGTTCAAGATCATGAAGGGTTTGATGGAATAAATAATGAGAAACTGTTTCCAGTGGCAGAAGGTCAGTAACGAGAGAACAAAGATTTAAGGTAATTGGCTGAAGAACCAGAGGCTACACGAGGAAAAAAAATTTACGCAGCGAGTTGTTATGATTTGGAATGCACTGCCTGAAAGGGCGGTGGAAACAGATTCAATAATAACTTGCAAAAAGCAATTGGATAAATTCTTGAAGTGGATAAATTTGCAGGGCTATGGGGAAAGTGCGGGAGAGTGGGACTAATTGGAGAGCTCTTTCAAAGAGCCAGCACAGGCACGATGGGCCAAATGGCCTCCTGTGCTGTATCATTCTATGATTCTAAGAAAAGAGTGGAAAGCGTCATTGATATGAACAAGAAACAGAGTGGAAGAGTGGGCAGGTCCCTCGGGAACTAGGGAATTAATGTGAAAGAGTCAGAGGATGAGCCATCAGCGACAGTGCGTTGAGATCATATTGTGGATAGTGCTGAGTTAAATTGGACACTGCTGCTATTGATAGCAATTTAGGCTTTTGTAAATTGTTACCACAATCAGTCATCTTCCATACCACTCAGCAGAATAACAAAAGGCCCTTTGAAATCTTAGAACAATAGTTTGGAGTGCTCAGAGGGTGCTGGAGGGGAGGCCCAATGAGGATCACTTTATCTCCAGGGAAGAGCTTTTTTTGCCACGTTCAAATCCACCTGAGTAGGTGAAACAAAAAGAAAATCAACTGAAAAATAATCCAAATCCCTTGGAGAGATTATTTCTTGTGTTTTTCCCCCTCCAGGTCAGACCCCTCCCCCATCATGAATTAGACTGTGATGGATTCCTACATCCTGATGACAGTAATCATCTTGGCGCCTAACGTTCTAATCAGCAAACTCATCCTCCCTTCAGAATTTCCCACACAGTGAGTCGGAGCTGGCGCTGAGAACGTGTCAACAGTGGAGAAGGACCAGTGTCTCCTTATCTGCAAAGAAATGCTTCTCTGTTTGGAGCTGACAGCAGTGAACAGAAAGGCCTTTCTCCTGTCACATTTTTGTAATTAGAGACCATTTGAAACTGCTGCTGGCATTATTAAATTGTGAGACTGATAGTCCTGCGGACACAAGATTGGGCTTCACGATCAGGAAATTGAGTTCTTGGCTCAAGTTCAAATTTTGAACATTTTCTGCACTTTGCAACAAGCAAAAGTAGCGTTGCATAATAATCATAATTTTAAACATTCCAGGAGTCTGCGGATTTTGTAGATTTTACCAATGTATAATTTGGTTGAGTTTCCAAGTTCTTGAAAACAAAGTAATTACACTCGTAGTCCTGCCATATACCGCTCATCAAGGCACTGCTAGAGATGATCAAATACAATCAATTTTAAGTCCTGTTTATACCACATGGCTGGCGAATTTATTACAGCAGAGCAAATTCTGTACAATAGATATAAAGCTTTCATAATTCCTGGTGTCATTTCAATAAAACAGAACCTCACTCCCATCTTTGGGTATCACAGCAAATCCACTGCAGTGTGAACACAGCCTCGGTGTGGTAATGGTGTCTGTCACTTTGACCTTTGGAACAGCAAGAAATGGCAATGTAGTGACATGACATCCATCATTGCTTTCCTTCCCAGGTGGATTTTATGATCAGAGATTTACATTAATAGATCTTGTCCCGTAATCATAGAATCATAGAATAGTACAGCACAGAAGGGGGCCATTCAGCCCATCAAGTCCGCGCCGGCTCTTTCGAAGAGCAATCCAATTAGTCCCACTCCCCAGCTCTTTCCCCAGATCCCTGCAATTTTTTCTCCTTCAAGTATTTATCCAATTCCCTTTTGAAGACTATGATTGAATCTGTATCCACCACCCTATCAGGCAGTGCATTCCAAATCCTAACCACTCGTTGCATAAAAAAGTTTTTCCTCCTGACGCCTCTGGTTCTTTTGCCAGTCACCTTAAACCTGTGCCCTCTGGTTATCGACCCTTCAGCCATTGGAAACAGTTTCTCTTCATTTACTCTAAACACTTCATGATTTTAAACACCTCTATCAAATCTCCTCTCAGTCTTCTCTGCTCCAAGGATAACACCCCCAGCTTCTCCAGTCTATCCACGTAACTGTAACCCCTCACCCCTGGAACCATTCCAGTAAATCTCTTCTGTACCCTCTCCAAAGCCTTCACGTCCTTCCTAAAGTGTTATGCCCAGAATTAAACACGATAGTCTCTAGCTGGGACCGAAATAGTGTTTTATGTAGGTTTAGCTTAACTTCCCGGCTTTTGTACTCTATGCCTCTATTTATAAAGCCCAATCCAGGTAGAAATGTCAATAAAGATTTAGTTAAAAGCATCACAGATTAAGATGATGCAAATTTGTTCCCCCATTCCACCAACTTCCTGAACTCAGCTGTCTCATTGTGGGTAAGTCAAGCACCATCCAATAGGGGGAGAAAGAATCTAATAGAGAGTGTCCCTTGCCTATTGTTCTGTACCTTCCATAGAGTCATATAGCCATAATGGCACAGGAGGAGGCCATTCGGCCCATCGAGTCCGTGCCGGCTCTCTGTAGAGCAATCCAGTCAGTCCCATTCCCCCGCTCTATCCCCGTAGCCCTGCAAGTTTATTTCCTTCAACTGCCTATCCAGTCTCCCCTTGAAAACATTGAGTGTCTCCGCTTCCGCCACTTCCGTCGGCAGCGAATTCCAGGTCATCGCCAGACGCTGCGTAAAAAAGTTTTTCCTCACATCCCCCCTGTATCTCTAGCCCAAAACCTTAAATCTGTGTCCCCTAGTCCTTGTACCATCAACTAGTGGGAACAGCCTTTTCCCGTCTAGCCTATCCAAACCCATCATAATCTTGTACACCTCTATCAAATCACCCCTCAACCTCCTTTGCTCAAATTAAAACAAATCCAGCTTCTCCAACCTGTCCTTGTAGCTAAGATCCCCCATCCCCGGAACCATTCTGGTAAATCTCCTCTGCACCCTCTCAAGGGCCTTTACATCCTTCCCAAAGTGTGGTGACCAGAACTGGACGCAGTACTCCAGTTGTGGCCTAACCAGCGCTTTATAAAGGTTCAGCATAACTTCTCTACTTTTGTACTCAATACCTCTATTTATGAAGCCCAAGATGCCATATGCTTTGTTAACCACTCTCTCAATATGTCCTGCCACCTTCAGGGACCTATGCACATTAACTCCCAGGCCCCTCTGTCCCTGCACACTCTTTAAAACTGTGCCATTAAGTGTATATTGCCTCTCCCTGTTCCTTCTGCCAAAATGCATCACCTCACACTTCTCTGCCACTTGTCTGCTCATTCTGCTAGCCTTTCTATGTCCTGTTGCAGTCGATTGGTATCATCATCACTGTTTGCCACACCCCCAAGTTGGGTGTCATCGGCAAATTTAGAAATTCTACTCTGTATTCCAATATCCAGGTCATTTATATATATCAAAAAAAGCAGTGGCCCCAGCACTGACCCTTGGGGAACACCACTGAAGAGAAAAAGATTGGTGTAGTCAAGCGCAGGTCCCTTGCAGTCAGAATCAGGGGAATTTATAATGGGGAACAAAGAAATGGCTGACCAATTAAATACATACTTTGGTTCTGTCTTCACAAAGGAAGACATAAATAACCT
The DNA here is from genome assembly GCA_030390025.1 of Squalus acanthias. Lineage (NCBI taxonomy): Eukaryota > Metazoa > Chordata > Chondrichthyes > Squaliformes > Squalidae > Squalus > Squalus acanthias. The sequence continues at coordinate 954,863 of JASTWF010000031.1, forward strand.
CCCAGAGATGTCGGGGAACATAGGGTCTAATGAGAGGGAGGAATTGAATGAAATCAGTATTTGTAGGGAAATGGTGTTAGGGAAATTGATGGGGTTGAAGGCCGATAAATCCCCAGGGCCTGATAATCTACATCCTAGGGTACTTAAGGAAGTGGCCCTAGAAATAGTAGATGAATTGCTGATCATCTTCCAAAATTCTATAGACTCTGGAACAGTTCCCATGGATTGGAGGGTAGCTAATGTAACCCCACTATTTAAAAAAGGTGGTAGAGAGAAAACGGGGAATAATAGGCTGGTAAGCTTGACATCGGTAGTGGGGAAAATGCTAGAGTCCATTATAAAAGATGTAATAGCAGAGCACTTGGAAAACAGTGACAGGATCGGACAAAGTCAACATGGATTTACAAATCATGCTTGACTAATCTACTGGAATTTTTTGAGGATGTAACTGGTAGAATAGATAAGGGAGAACCAGTGGATGTAATGTATTTGGACTTTCAGAAGGCTTTCGATAAGGTCCCGCATAAGAGATTAGCATGCAAAGTTAAAGCACATGGGATTGGGGGTAAGGTACTGACTTGGATAGAGAACTGGTTGGCAGACAGGAAGCAAAGAGTTGGAATAAACGGGTCTTTTTCCGAGTAGCAGGCAGTGACTAGTGGGGTACCGCAGGCATCGGTGCTAGGACCCCAGCTATTCACAATATATATTAATGATCTAGACAAGGAAACTAGATGTAATATCTCCAAGTTTGCAGATGACACAAAGCTGGGTGGGCGTGTGTACTGTGAGGAGGATGCAGAGAAACTCCAGTATGATTTGGACAGGTTGGGTGATTGGGCAGAAGCATGGCAGATGCAGTATAATGTGGATAAATGCGAGGTTATCTACTTTGGTGGCTAAAACAGGAAGACAGATTATTATCTGAATGGCAATAGATTGGGAAAAGGGGAAGTGCAACGAGACCTGGGTGTCCTTGTGCACCAGTCGCTGAAGGTAAGCATGCAGGTGCAGCAGGCGGTTAAGAAGGCAAATGGTATGTTGGCCTTCATAGCGAGAGGATTCGAGTACAGGAGCAAGGATGTCTTGCTGCAGTTGTACAGGGCCTTGGTGAGACCACACCTTGAGTATTGTGTGCAGTTTTGGTCGCCTTATCTGAGGAAGGATGTTCTTGCCATGGAGGGAGTTCAGCGAAGATTCACCAGACTGATACCTGGGATGGCAGGAATGACGTATGAGGAGAGATTGGGTCGATTAGGCTTATATTCGCTAGAGTTTAGAAGAATGAGAGGGGATCTCATTGAAACTTATAAAATTCTAACAGGACTAGACAGACTAGATGAAGGAAGGATGTTCCCAATGGCGGGGGAGTCCAGAACCAGAGGTCACAGTCTAAGGATAAGGGGTAAGCCATTTAGGACTGAGATGAGGAGGAATTTCTTCACCCAGAGAGTGGTGAACCTGTGGAATTCTCTACTACAGAAGGCAGTTGAGGCCAATTCATTAAATATATTCAAGAAGGAGTTAGATATATTTCTTAAGGCTAAAGGGATCAAGGGATATGGGGAGAAAGCAGGGACAGGGTACTGAATTTGGATGATCAGCCATGATCTCATTAAATGGCGGAACAGGCTCGAGGGGCCGAATGGCCTACTCCTGCTCCTATCTTCTATGTTTCTATGTCTACTATCCTCCAGTCTGAAAAACAGCCATTTACCACAACTTGCTGTTTTCTGTCCTTAAGCCAATTCCTTATCCAAGCTGCCACTGACCCACCTATTCCATGAGCCTCAATTTTGTTAACCAGCCTTCTATGTGGTACTTTGTCAAACGCCTTCCTAAAATCCATGTAGACAACATCCATTGCATTCCCTTCATCAATCCTCCCTGTTACTTCATCAAAAAATTCAATTAGATTAGTCAAACGCGATCTGCCTTTTACAAATCCATGTTGGCTCTCCTTAATTAGCTTAAACCTCTCCAAGTGCCCGTTAATTTTTTCCTTGATTATTGTTTCTAAAACTTTACCCACCACTGATGTTAAACTGACCGGCCTGTCATTACTTGGATTGTCCTTGCCCCCTTTCTTGAACAATGGTGTCACATTTGCCACTTTCCAATCCTCAGGCACCTCCCCCGCATCTAGGGAAGATTGGAAAATTATGACAAGCCCTTCCGCTATCTCCTCCCCCAATTCCTTTAGCAACCTGGGATGCAAGCCATCTGGCCCAGGCAACTTGTCCACTCTAAGCATACCCAGTCTTTCTAGTATATTCTGTCTATCAATTTTCACCCCTTCCATTGCTTCTACCTTTTCCACTTCTACTGATATTTTGTCAGCATCCACCTCTTTAGTAAACATAGCTTGAGATTCAGAGAAGCACTGGCAGAGACCTTAGTGGCAGGTCTCCCTTTCATCTGCAGTCAGTGTATCCACCAGGAAGATGAGGGGCTCGGAGAGAAACAGAGTGATGCGTGCACTCAAAAAAACACTGAAAGAGAAACTGTGTTTGAAAGAGAACAGCATAATTATATAAATAAGTATAAAGAGCTAAAATCAGATTTTTAACAAATGTAATCTGTAACATAAACAACGAACAAACTATTTTTAAAAGTGTGCCATTTTGTTTCTTCACCAATCTTGTCCCCTCTACTCCAAAGGTGTTGAATGCTTGTTGGCTATGGTTCTATGGGAGGCAGCTGCTTTCAACTACTCACCCAAGTAATGGTTGTTCACGTGTCAGCCTTGATAACGAATGTTGGCAGGGTATTCGACCATGGGGTGTTAGCACAGCTGCGCTTGATTCTGTCCACACATGCACAACTTCAGCAGGAGGTCACCAGGTCGTGATCAGGAAAGATGACCATGTCTAATTTTCCCTCATTAACTCATGGAGGCTGTGGCCAATTGTCGTGCCTCTGCCACAACCTGGTTAAAATCAGTGTAGATAGTGAATTGAACCAAGGGCCTTCCTGCCTGGATTAGCAACTCACTGGATACAAGGACTGAGCCATCAAGGGAGCTAGTGAAAATCTATCTCTACACCAGACATACAATATCAAAACACAAACAACATGATTGTAATATCCTAGCACTTGTCATCTGCGACTTTCTCACCTTATTTGTTTTCTTAATAATACATTCCTTTGCATAAAAATCAGCTCAGTCTTTATTCAACACAATCACATGGGAAACAAAGAGCATTAACTAAGCATTACCTCTGAACATTACCGAAGATGCAGAAGATACCTGGAGCTGACAATGTGCTAACCAGCACAGAAGGGCTTCCTTCGGTCCATGTGTGAGAACCAGGACCAAGCTATGAGGTAGCTTTGTGGCAATAAGGGGAAACAGTTGCAAAGAGGGAGGACTTTGGCCTACACCAACCTGCCACTGAGCACCCTGGTGGGGGAGTCAGCCTGTCTGCAAAAATGCTCAAATGAGGATGTGGATGAAGCAGTTAGTGATGGTAAGCTTGTACTGTGTAGGTCCTTCCATCACACTGAAGGCTGATGTCTTTCGCATAGCTGAGGAAGAAACTCTGAGACTTGGGATGTCAGCTGCTGGAGGGCATTACCTGTAGGTTGGATATGAGAACATGCGTTCATTTATCCAGGGTTCAGTGCCTACTATGATTAGGTTGCAGCGGGGTAAGTAGCTGTTGCTGACGTTTCACACCTACAAGTGGTAGAGCCACTGTTTGATGGGGTATGGTGCATATCCATGCTATGGTCAGGATTTGGCAATGCATTCACACATTTTATGCTCACTATACCATTTGAGGAGTTCCTGATACATGCTGTCCAGTTAACGAAGGTTCAAATCAGCGCTTGCCAGATCTCTAATGTCCCGAACTCCTCCATCACCATCCCAGGGTACGTCTTGTCCCACCGTCAGGACAGACCCACCAGGGGTGGCGGCACAGTGGTATACAGTCAGGAAGGAGTGGCCCTGGGAGTCCTCAACATTGACTCTGGACTCCCTAAAGTCTCATGGCTCCAGGTCAAGCATGGGCAAGGAAACCTCCTGCTGATTGCCACCTACCGCCCTCCCTCAGCTGATGAATCAGTACTCCTCCACATTGAACACCACTTGGAAGAAGCACTGAGAGTAGCAAGGGCACAGAATGTACTCTGGGTGGAGGACTTCAATGTCCATCACCAAGAGTGGCTCGGTAGCACCACTACTGACCGAGCTGGCCGAATCCTGAAGGACATAACTGCCAGTCTGGGCCTGCGACAGGTGGTGAGTGAACCAACACGAGGGAAAAACCTACTTGACTTTGTCCTCACCAATCTACCTGTCGCAGATGCATCTGTCCATGACAGCATTGGCAGCAGTGACCACCGCACAGTCATTGTGGAGATGAAGTCCCATCTTCACACTGAGGACACCCTCCATCGTGTTGTGCGGCACTACCACCGTGCTAAATGGGATAGATTCAGAACAGATCTAGCAGCTCAAAACTGGGCATCCATGAGGCACTGTGGGCCATCAGCAGCAGCAGAATTGTATTCCACCACAATCTGTAACCTCATGGCCCAGCATATCCCTCACTCTACCATTACCACCAAGCCAGGGGACCAACCCTGGTTCAACAACGAGTGCAGAAGAGCATGCCAGGAGCAGCACCAGGCGTACCTAAAAATGAGGTGTCAACCTGGGGAAGCTGCAACACAGGACTGCACGCATGTTAAAAAGCAGAAGCAGCATGCTATAGACAGGGCTAAGCGATCCCACAATCAACGGATCAGATCAAAGCTCTGCAGCCCTGCCACATCCAGTCGTGAATGGTGGTGGACCATTAAACAACTAATGGGAGGAGGAAGTTCCAAGAATATCACCATCCTCAATGATGGTGGAGCCCAGCATGTGAATGCAAAAGTCAAGGCTGAAGCGTTTGCAACCAACTTCAGCCAGAAGTGCCGAGTGGATGATCCATATTGGCCTACTCCCGAGGTCCCCACCATCACAGAAGCTAGTCTTCAGCCAATTCGATTCACTCCACGTGATATCAAGAAACGGCTGAGCGCACTGGATACAGCAAAGGCTATGGGCCCCAACAACATCCCGGCTATCGTGCTGAAGACTTGTGCTCCAGAACTAGCCGCGCCTCTAGCCAAGCTGTTCCAGTACAGCTACAACACTGGCATCTATCTGACAATGTGGAAAACTGCCCAGGTATGTCCTGTCCACAAAAAGCAGGACAAATCCAACCCGGCCAATTACTGCCCCATCAGTCTACTCTCAATCATCAGCAAAGTGATGGAAGGTGTCATCGACAGTGCTATCAAGCGGCACTTACTCACCAATAACCTGCTCACTGATGCCCAGTTTGGGTTCCGCCAAGACCACTCAGCTCCCGACCTCATTACAGCCTTGGTCCAAACATGGACAAAGGAGCTGGATTCCAGAGGTGAGGGGAGAGTGACTGCCCTTGACATCAAGGCAGCATTTGACCGAGTGTGGCATGAAGGAGCCCTAGTAAAACTGAAGTCAATGGGAATCAGGGGGCAAACGCTCCACTGGCTGGACTCATACCTAGCATAAAGGAAGATGGTTGTGGTGGTTGAAGGTCAATTATCACAGCCCCAGGAGTTCCTCAGGGCAGTGTCCTAGGCCCAACCATCTTCAGCTGCTTCATCAATGACCTTCCCTCCAACATAAGGTCAGAAATGGGGATGTTTGCTGATGACTGCACAGTGTTCAGCGCCATTCGCAACTCCACAGATAATGAAGCAGTCCATGCCCGCATGCAACAAGACCTGGACGACATTCAGGCTTGGGCTGATAAGTGGCAGGTAACATTCACGCCACAGAAGTGGCAGGCAATGACTATCTCCAACAAGCGAGAGTCTAACCACCTCCCCTTGACATTCAATGGCATTACCATCGCCGAATCCCCCACTATCAACATCCTGGGGGTCACCATTGACCAGAAACTTAACTGGACCAGCCACATAAATACTGTGGCAATAAGAGCAGGTCAGAGGCTAGGTATTCTGCGGCGAGTGTCTCACCTCCTGACTCCCCAAAGCCTTTCTACCATCTACAAGGCACAAGTAAGGAGTGTGATGGAATACTCTCCACTTGCCTGGATGAGTGCAGCTCCAACAAAACTGAAGAAGCTCGACACCATCCAGGACAAAGCAGCCCGCTTGATTGGCATCCCATCCACCACCTTAAACATTCACTCCCTCCACTGGTCTTAGCTGGTCATTCAACTAAAAGCTTATCAGTGTTCTGTTCGTCGGCTGCGCAGTAAAACTCCAGCAGTTTCCATAGACACTTGGGGATCCGTGAGCTTTGGCTTTTGCCAATCTACACCTATGTCTCTGGCCTTAGATATGTGGGGTGTGTCTTCATAGAGAAATAATGTGCACCCATATCTGGCAAACATAAACTCTACCATTGTGAATTTCTCAGGAGATTGGCCTGGAGACTCTTAGCATGGTGAAGGCTACAAAACGTCACAAAGGCCACAGTGTGAAACATTTTCAAAGAATACAACTGGTCAGCAGTATCTTGAAAGCTCACATTTGGATGGCACTTGTACAAAATGGAACTGAATAATTGCACTGAAAAGTGGCCAGAATGCAAACTCGGTACGACACACTCTGCACACTTCTAGTAGTGTACAAACACATCCAAAAGATGGAGGCTTGTTTGACAGAAAAGGACAGAAAGCAAATTGCTTAAACTTAATTATGTTAGGCCTTTGGACTACTTCAGCAAAAATAGGGCAGCACTTAAACTCAAGATAGAGTTGAGGCTAAACTCAATTTGCATTTGTTTGGTGAAATGGATTAACATTAGCCAAGGACATTAAAACACCTCATGATAGCCCCAATTTATATTCTTTTTCATGCCTTTTCCTGAGTGATTATATTCTCTGCCAATGACTACATGTAGAAATAGCCTGTTAAGCATTCATCAGATTACTGATAATGCTTAATTTCAATTCCTGTAAGCTGCTAACCTTATCTAACATGGTGATAATGGGGTGGACATGATATTTACAGCCTGAAGGGGTTAAATGTTTCCTGTCACTCTTCGGAAAAGGTGACATGAATGCACCCCTGATTCTCACCGCGTTGTTGCTGAGGCAGTTCAAGGATTGAAATTCCTGACATCAATATTTTCTGACAGCTGGAACTCTAGGTTGGAAATTTCCCAGACCTTGGGCGAGACTTGGGAAAAAAAGACTCCTGTAAAGGTCACGATAAATATCTATAGTTATTTAGTGATTATGTCTGAAATAATTCAAACAACTCAAATCTAAAACATTGAAAGAAAGACTTGCATTTATATAGCACCTTTCACGACCACCAGACGTCTCAAAGCGCTTTACAGCCAATGAAGTACTTTTGAAGTGGAGTCACTGTTGTAATGTGGGAAACACGGCAGCCAATTTGCACACAGCAAGGTCCCACAAACAGCAATGTGATAATGACCAGATAATCTGTTCTTGTTATGTTGGTTGAGGTATACATATTGGCCAGGACACCAGGGATAACTCCCCTGCTCTTCTTCGAAGAAGTGCCATGGGATCTTTTATATCCACCTGAGAGAGCAGACAGGGCCTCAGTTTGACGTCTCATCCGAAAGACGGCATCTCCGACAGCGCAGTACTCCCTCAGCACTGCACTGGAGTGTCAGCCTAGCTTTATGTGCTCAAGTTCCTGGAGTGGGACGTGAACCCACAACCTTCTGACCTCAGAGGCGAGTGTGCTACCCACTGAGCCACAGCTGACACTTATAACAAAAGCCGACGGCAGTTTTGATTGCCAGAACACCATTCATTATTAATGATTAAGCAGGTACAGCGGAAAGGTTTTACTTTAAGAATAACAAACTGTGCCCAGAATAAACCTGTGCAGTGAAACTGTTCCTTATGAAGTGGAACACAGTTACAATGAAATCATAAACCTATCACAGGAAACTCAGCACGAAGGAGATATTGGCCCGTATTTTCGATCGCAGGCCTCCTGCGTGCAGAGGCCTGCGATCTGGAAAAATCTACGCCCTTACCTGAGGGCTCCCGGAACACACGCACTTCCGCTCCTGGGCCTCTCTAAACTCCAAGTGCGCAGGGCCTACGTATCCCAGAGGCGCAGGCAGTTCGCAGCGTCCCTGGGATCACATGGGCCATGGGGAGCCAATCAAAGAAGGGAATCTCCCTTCATACACTTGACAGGAAGACCTGTCAAATATATGAATGGAGATCACCCCAAAAACATAGTAAAACTTTAAATAAATTTTTAAAAAACATCACATTTTTAAAATGACTTGAAATTACAATAAATTAAATATTTTAAACAAAAATTTAAATTTTTGAAAAAAATAATTAAAGTTTTTTACGGGGCTAAAAATAAACTTACCTTTTTTAAAGTATTTTTAAATGATAAATCAGTGAAAAAACATTTTTTTTAAAAACTTTTTTTCAACTCTTATCCTGGTAAAAGCAGGCCTTACGCTTTTACCCGGCGTAAGAATTGTACGGGTTTTCTGCAGGCGGAGGGTGTCCAAAAAGCAGAACTATCCTGGAGAGTCTCCAGGGCAGCCAGAGGATCTGTCAAGAGCATTCTTGACAGATCGGAAATGCCGGTTTTCAGCGCATGCATTGTGCATGCCTGAAACCGGCATTTCCGATGTCCCTACGGGTGGGTACACAGCGCGTACACACCCGTAGGGATAGGAATATCTGGGCCATTGTGATCTTGTTTCACACTGGAATTTAAGATAGACACTTGTGAGCCAGTATGATCAGTACAACATGTTGGAGCTCCAATGCACCATTGCTGGGTGTGAATTTGTGCCTGTGATTCACCAAATATGATTTTAGCGTACCCATTAACAGATTAGCATAAATCCCTGCCTGTGTTGTTTTAACATGGGCATTAATCCATGTGCAGTATTTTGAAAAGGTAAGCTTCCAAGATAGCAATTGCTGGAAAAGCATTAAAGCTGCACTAAAAATAGCACACAGAGGACATTAAACATGCAAGTGAGTTCTCAGTCTTGGACGTGCTTTCATGAGAAGGCACTGAACAAAGACCAGAGACTCTCCCAGAGAGAGAATGCAACATAAATCATCCAGGCCTGTTCCTACAGATGGAACAAAAGCAGCATAGCAGAAGCTTGGAAGGAAGTTGTCTCCCCATCAGATTGGACAGAGAACGTTGTGTAGTGGACAAAGGAAACTTTAGCAGGAGAGAAAAAGATATATGGAAACAATAAATATCATGTGCAATGCTAGCAGCACATATTCATGTGGCACCTGCAGTTGTACTGCTAACGCCATCACTTTTTGTACGGTGCCTTTGGTCACTGACAATGTGGGGCAAACTGCAACCTGTACCTTCAGCTCTCGATTATTGAAAACCAAATGTGCCAAACCCCTCCCAATTATAGAATAGGATCCACATACAAGCCACAAGAAATACTGTGCCAGGTCTTCAGGCAGTGGGGTAGAGAGAATATCCACCAGCCATTTAAACACAAACTATCAAGTGTTTCTTTAGTTTATTTTTAAAGTTAAACTTTAATTTCCCCCACAGAGACAGTCATTCGAGGCTGCACTTTGTGAGACTGGTGGATGCCCTCTAACTCAGCCCAGACAAGGGGTCAAATCCTCTTCTCTGTGGCTCAGAGACAATGATAAGGACATAAGCAGATGTCTTCATCATAGCAAGCTAAACTGACTGTTCTGGATTTCCAAACTGGCCATTGTTTGTTGCAGGTTATAAATTCTGATAGTGTTACCCCTTCATAGTGTCCAAAATGGTAGTCTCATGTTTCAGGATTGGGGTACAAACCACAATACCTTGTACTGTTTCTGGTTATTGTTACATTGATACGCTGATGTAGAGTTACAGTTTTGATGATGTTTCACAGTGTATTTCTGGGCAGTTTGTGAATAGTGGAGGTGTGGCCTTTGTTCTGCGTGAGTGGAGGAGCTCACTGAGCACTGCATTTAGATCCATTCCCACTCCAGCATTCCCATGCAGTGAATAGATTGGGAAATGATGATTATGCGGTAAAGCCTTTCACCGTCCAGCTTGTTCAACAGTGTACAAACTCCACCTAACAGGTACATAATGCCATGTGTTTATTTAAACAAATCTGGGTGCCTATAATCCTCAGGCAAACTAATAACCTGGAATTCAAGCTAGCATTTATTTTATCCTTCAGATTCAATATTTACAAACAATTTCACCTAGAGTGCTGCATTTATAATGGCCAAAACCATTGGTCATTTTAGTCCATTCACATCAGAAACGAATATACATTCACTTTATATATGCACTATTTTGAAATAATTAAAATGTACAATAATCTATTATATACTGTGAGAAATCCCACATGGATTATAAAACATTAGGTACCAGGCCTGAATGTTGGCCTTCCCTAGGGACTGCACCTTGATGTTGTAGAAAGGCTTTATTGCTCCTACGACCCTGAGAGCTATGCTGATGAGAGTGTAACTCCTGGTAGGGCCGCCTGCAGCAGATAGGTCGAAAGATAGGAGCCAATCCAAAGGCAGTCCACTGATCCTCCCAGGAGCGGGTTGTGAGTCAGGCTAATGGCCTGTCCACGTAAAAATGCTTTTTGTTACGGAAACAACCTAGAGACAAGTCTGGTAAATGTAAACATCAAGTGTGGAGAACCACAATCTGCTGGATGTAAGGCAAGATGATACTTCAAATGGAGTCAAATATCTTGCTCTGGACAGACAGCAGTGGAAGAAATGGGTTACCTCATGCGGCACTAGGCACAGCTGACTCTAACTAGCTAACTATCATAAAGTTGGGGAGAGTTAAAAGTAAATTACTTTATTCCCAAAAATGTAAATCTCACAAAAACATTTTCTCCCCTTTCATTTGCTTTTCTTTGTATTTCTTTTTATTGGCCTTCATTTCTTTATTATTTGCAGCCACTAAGAACTAATATCCCCTTAAATGGTTAAGTAATGAACAGTAAAATTGAAGCAGATTACGAATTACATTGAATGAGCAGTGACCGTGAGTGTTATTTACAGTGTTGATTCTTAACAAATGAAAGGAAAGGCAGGTGATTTTTTATACTTCAAGCATAGGACACCCACCAGCAGTTGTCCCAGAAGTTATCTGACCCAAGCACAACTACTTGGACAAGTCTGAAGAGCCCTGCTTTTGCCGTCTATGTTTCAGCAAAGAGGCTGTCACCAAATTGTGCCTTCCACGGGACCCCGACCTGCGGACTGCATTCAGCCCTGCCTGTTGCTGTGAAAGTTTCTATCTCGGGGTACTTTTATGCTACTGGCTTATTTGAAGCCATCACTGGGGACATTTGCTAGATCAGTTAGATGTCAGTACAGCACTGTATCAAGAAAGTCACTACAGCCTTACTTGTCAGGGGCAATACATTGTCACTTTCCACATGGAAAGGAGGGAACAACTCAAGAGGGTACAGCATTTCTACGAGGTGGCTGGGTTTCCAAAAGCGCACAGCCGCATTGATGGGGGCCCACATAGGCATCAAGGAACCAACAATAATCCTGTGCAAAGGATTCCTTTCCACTAACATCCAGGTGCTCTCAGCGTAATGCCAGTGACTGTAAGATAACCCAGCAGCAGGCACAATGCCTTTAGCTTGCAAAAGTCCATGGTGCTACTGTTATTTGAAGGAGCAGACAGACTAGATGGACAGCTTCCCTGGCTATTAACACCAGTCAAGAACCCCCACAACGAGATGGAGAGAAAACACAATGAGGCTCGTGCTTCTGCCAAATTCTGCAGGAACCTACAATCAGTGTGCTGAAGCAGCAGTTTCACTGTCTGGACAGATCAGGTGGAATCCTACTCTACAGACCCAAGAAGGTATGTCAGGTCATCTGCACCAGCTGAGTACTGCACATTTTTACCATTTGTGAACATTCCGCCAGAAGGGCTGGAAGACACAACTGCAATCTTGGCTGCAGAGGAGGAAGAAAAAGAGGAGGAAGGAGAGCTGGTCGAGGCCAGGCAGAGCAGTATGTCAAAAAGAAAGAAAGACTTGCATTTATATAGCGCCTTTCACGACCACCGGATGTCCCAAAGCACTTTACAGCCAATGAAGTACTTTTCTTTGGAGTGGAGTCACTGCTGTAAAGTAGGAAACGCAGCAGCCAATTTGAGCACAGCAAGCTCTCACAAACAGCAATGTGATAATGACCAGATAATCTGTTTTAGTGATGCTAATTGAGGTATAAATATTGGCCTGGACACTGGGGATAACTCCCCTGCTCTTCTTCAAAATAATGCCGTGGGATCTTTTACGTCCACCTGAAAGAGCAGACAGGGCCTCAGTTTAACGTCTCATCCGAAAGATGGCACCTCCGACAGTGCAGCACTCCCTTAGTACGGCACTGGAGTGTCAGCCTAGATTTGTGTGCTCAAGTGTCTGGAGTAGGACTTTGAACCCACAACCTTCGAACTAAGAGGTGAGAGTGCTACCAAATGAGCCACGGTTGACACACAAAGGAATCCAGGAGTGATTGACAGTAACTTCTGGTTGAAAGCTGTCTTTGAGCCTCCACATGAACAGTCCTATGGTCCCTTCCATAGTACACTTACCCCATACCAACATGCTGAGCCAAAATGTTGTCTTCACTCCATCCCTACAAGTTTGCTCCCAATGTGAACATTCATTGGGTTCTGACGAAGGGTCTTCGACCTGAAGCCTTAACTCTGTTTCTCTCTCCACGGATGTTGCCTGGCCTGCTGAGTTTTTTCCAGCACTTTCTGTTGTTATTATGAACATTCATATGTTCCTTCTGGCCAAAACTATATCCTCAACATTCCAAAGAAGGTGCAATCAGTTTATTTCCCGCCTGTGTCCTACATCAGTTTGTTTCCTCAGTGTTTACCCTTGGTGATAAGTGTAGGGTGTGTGTCATATACTTCCTCATCTCATGCTCCTTTTAAATGCCACCTCGGTGGGAAGAGCAAGTCTGGCATTACACTGCTGCTCCTCAGTGGGGACCTCATGACTTGCCTGTGGAGAATGCCCCTGTTTCTGCTGGGGCATGAGATGGCCCTGCCACTACAGTCATTATCCCAGCATCTATGCTTTCCATATGTGCTGCTTGGAAGAAAAGGAGGAGGAAAACGATCACATTTGGATGACATGGAAGTGAGGGCTCCTATCCACCATTACCCTGCCACTCCTATATATCGACCCATAAGATTCAGACACTCAGTTTGAGGGCAGCACCTTGGATGAGCCACAGAGCACAAATATACAGGAGCAGGCAATAGAGGTGCAGGAGGATCAGGAAGTCCATTGCCAGACAATGAGGTTACCTCCATGCACAGTAGTTATTACATAGACAAGTCTCTTGTCCTTGACTACTTTAAAGTGAAATGCGTTTGGGGAGTCGCAACCCAGTTCCTAGTGGGCATGGATCTGTGACACAACAACTGGCCATTATTGGCACTAAGGTGGCATTCCTAGTCAGGGGAATGGAAAAATCCACAGGCGAGTAGCAGGTGTAAAGGTTAAGCATATTATTCGAGCAGAGTGAGGGAGCTTTATTCTACACTTGGTCCATAATAGAAATGAATTGTGAGCACTTAGTACTGACATTGGGTAGCAGGAATGGAATGGTGAATCATTCCCAGTGCTGATTTACTTCATCTTGAGGAACACAATTTTCAAAGAGGGAAAATCTCTTTTTGAAGCAGCACTCTATTTAGCAGTCTGAGAACTGGAAACCCAGACAGCTAACAGGAGAGGTTGATTGATTGAATGACAGATAGTTTCAGTACCATAACTTACTGAAGTGAAAGGTATGTGACACAGAAATCTGTTACTGAGTTTTGAGCTTAGTGACAGCCAGGAAGATATTTTTTTAAATAGTCTTGTTACGTAAAAATAGGAGTGAACTTTACATCAGTTTGAATCTCATTATACCAGTCGTGTCAAGAACAGATTTATTGTTGAGAGGGCTGGAATGGATTGTGTGTAAATGAGAGACAAAGACAGTGTACATTCGCAAACAGCAGAGAAAGTGCAACTGCACTATGAAAGAAAGTGGGAGAAGCTGATGAGTCTGCTCAAGTCTCATTATGGTTTGGTTTTCACCCAGCTTGTTAAAATATTTAGTGCTTGTCAGAGTGTCTATGTATTTATCTATAGCATTGAGAACAATGGAAAACACAGAATCAAGGCATTCATAACTCACCCACACATGAAATGAACTGCGTATCATACTTTTCTCTGTTGTGTATCTACTATTAATTATTACTTTTAACATACTGTACTTCAAAGGGTAATAAAATATAATAGTCATAGCTGGAAATTCCTTTTTGTATCAGGACTGCCCAGCCGCCGATCAATCTTTCTGCCTTGTGTTTGATTTTATACTGAAGCGGAGTTATTTGATCAAGTTTAAAACAATAACAGGAGTATTTCATTCATGGATATACATTTATATGTAGTCACCGTAAAAATTGAAAGGAAAAGTGTAGTTTTAAATTGACTATTTTGCATGAACAATTATAACTTGTTAACGGTGTGGATGGTAATCAGGCCTGGCTGATCGCATGGATGTACAGGAGTGTTTTTTGATTCTTCTCTTTCTTATCCCTGGGAACAGAATTGTGTCCAGTTATTTAGTGGCAGATTTGAGTTCTCCGTGTCTCTCGGCTCTCACATCTTTGCTATTGTTCAAACCAGAGTCAAATAAACAGGGAGGAGAGAGAAACAAACAGACTGAGCGTGGGAAAGGAGCAGTAACTGCCAAAACAAAAAGCAAATCTAATAAAATAGCGTTTAACAAACACTGTACCACTGCCCATAACAGTGCACTCACACTCCAATACAACAGCTTTTAACAAATGCTGTACAGCCAATAATTGTGCACACATACTACGCCGTACATTAAGCAGACATACTCAAATATGCAGTAAACATATATCTGTATGTATTAAACAGGCACGGTCTCATTCAAATATACATTAACTAGTCACGCTCGCACTCATTAAGCCAACAAACTCGCACTCAAATATACACTAAATGGACAGCCTGAACACTTGCACTCACCTATAGATTAAACACAAATACACATTAAGTAGACATGCTTAATTCATCTTTGCAATAAACTAAGTTACATTCCTCTATGCATTAAACAGATGCACTTACATTCAACTACACATTAAGCAGGCACACTTGCACTCCATGCGCTCATATGCACAAGCCATCACACACACAAATATTAAACCTAGTACAGAGTCACATATTTGATGACCAGCACACATATCAAGATATTCAAAACAGAGCAAATGCATGTGCACACACTCACTTCTTCAAATATTCATAAACCAGTACATATGCTGAAATATTCATTACCAAGTATACACATTCAATATTTATAATCCAACACAAACTCAACTATTAATAAATCAGCCTTCATACATATATTTATAACCAATTGCAAACAGGGAATCTGAAACAAATTAAAGCAAAAAGAACTAATTGCCACAGCAACTGCTTTTGCTTTGAGTCTGATCCATAAATTTATGTTCAGTGAGGGAAAAGAATCTTTAAATCTTTAGTCTCACTTGAGGCCTATTTTCTGCTGTTCCATTATTTAAACAAGAAAGTACATGTGCATAATCAGTGGTGTACTGCCAATACAAAGCACTAGCTGGCTTTTTCCACGTTCACCGCTGCTCTGAGGATTGCTTCTATCCAACAATGGCTTTACAGAAATTAAAAGATTAAGAGAAAAGTCTTTTTAAACTTGTTAAGGCCTTGTTAATGGCAGTCGTGAAAAATGTATGCAGAACTACACAGATTATTTAAGAGTGCGTAGTTAACTCCAGATCAGAGCTGAAGCTTAACAAAGGGTAAGATTTTGAAGTATCGCACTAGCAGCAACAGTCGTTAATTGTACAGAGGAGCTGTCTGACACAGAGCATGAGTATATCAACCATTAGCAGGTATCTGAAGCAGGAGGAGAACAGGATGGCTAGGAGTTCAGAGGGCATAAGAAGTGCACAAGTCACAACAGGCATTACCCAAGGAAGTGGATCGACTACAAAAGAGTCATATACCTTGGCATGATGTACAAACAGTGCATGAGACTGCTCAAGTTCAACAAGGAGGCTGTGACTGAGGTCTGCTGGCTTAGGAAGGAATTTCCTAAAGAAGGTCTATAACTGTCCCCCTAATGAGTTGAAGTTGGCCTTGACTGCTTCCTACAGTCCAAATCCTCCACAGTAACAGTTGGAATATTCATGATATCTCCTTCTATGTCTGTGGTCTGCTTTAATGATGTTGTCATTGTAAATGCCGCTGGTATTGCCACATGCTCACTTCAGTGCAGGCAACCATTCATCCAAACTAACTATATCATATATATGGCGACAACTGATTGCTGAACAAGGACCATGTATTCTAACGTCTGCTGCTGGAAAGCAGGCCCACAAGGGCATCTACCTGTCGACAACACATGAGGGGCAATCAATATATTGGAACAGCACCTTGTAGCTCCTATCTCTTTCTCAACCCTACTACCGATCATCTTTCTCCACCAGTGCTCTCACTCTGTGCTTCCTCCTCAACCTTATTAGGAAATATCTAGTCTACCCGCATGTCTCTATCTATGGTAGTGTCTGATTCAAGGGTAGGTAATGACAGTTTGTGGTGTATTGTGCAAATGCCTTAAAAGCCACTGAGTTGTGCTCATTGTCTTAGCTGTACTCTGCTGTGTCTTTGATGTAATGCCTCCCTGACTGATTGTATCTCTGCAGACACATTGTTCTCTGTCTATATATACTTTGTAACCAATTTGTATTCCCTCACTGTACCTGACGAAGGAGCAGAGCTCCGAAAGCTCGTAATTTCAAATAAAACTGTTCTACATTGACTCAACGCTTTGTGAGGTAGTTTGGCCTAGTTCATCCTAACTTTGCTGCTACTTTAGTTGCTGTACCTCATTACTTTTCTGGCAAAGAGAATATGGGGGCTGCAATGATTGGGGGCGTCGTCCTGCTCCAGCTCAATCGGAGGATAGTGAGACGCAGACAGAGAGTGGCAATGATGGCCAGACGGAGGAGGGCCATCAGGCGCATGTACAGGAGAGCTTACCCTCCCAGGGTATATCGTGAACAGCTCTCCTACATCCATATGTCCGAGGAGCTGTGTTTGCGAAGGCTGCGATTCAGCAAGGAGGTGGTCACTGAGCTCTGCCACCTGCTGCAGCCAGATCTGCAGCCTCAGCTGAGGTCCAGGACGTCTCTGTCGGTGGCAGTGAAGGTCACAGTGGCTTTGAACTTCTACGCCACTGGCTCATTCCAAGCTGCTGTTGGGGACCTCGCCAATATCTCCCAGTTTGCGGTGCATCGCTGCATCCGGCAGGTCACGAATGCCCTCTTCAGAAGGAGACGAGACTTCATCTCCTTCCCTATGACCCCAGACAAGCAGCATGACCGTGCTATGGGCTTTGCGAGGGTAGCGGGCTTCCCCATGGTGCAGGGCGCCATTGACTGCACGCATGTGGCTTTGCGTGCTCCGCGAGAGAATGCAGAGGAGTTCCGGAACAGAAAGGGGTTCCATTCCTTGAATGTGCAGTTGGTCTGTGACCACAGACAGGTGATTCTCGCTGTCAATGCCCACTATCCGGGCAGCTGCCACGATGCTTTCATCCTGCGCCAGAGTACTGTGGCAGAAATTTTCGAGGCACCGCATCAGCCAGTTGGTTGGCTTCTGGGGGACAAGGGGTACGCATTGAGCACCTGGCTGATGACACCGCTCCGTGCGCCAAACACCCCTGCTGAGCTGCGGTACCAGGAAAGCCATCAAGCAACCAGGAACATTATTGAGCGCACAATCGGCGTGCTGAAACAACGATTCCGCTGTCTGGACCATTCCGGAGGAGCCCTGCAGTACTCGCCTGAGCAAGTTTCGAACTTCGTAGTTGTGTGCTGCATGTTGCACAACATGGCAATCCTCAGGACGCAGCCAATGCCACCAGGCCTTGCAGCACCACAAGAGGAGGAGGAGGAAGAGGAGGAACAGGACGAGGACGATGATCAGCAGCAGCACCAAGGCAGGAGGGCGGCCCACAATGGTCAAACTGCAAGGGCCGTCCGTCAACGACTAATAGCAAGCCGCTTCTAGGGCCCCTGCCATTGCTACAAACACGAATCAACCCAGCACGCAACCCCTAAGCCGGCCAAGGCACCAATAATTCCAACCACCAGCCATGTATATTTTGAATACAGAAACTTATTTATTGTACAAACTCTGTGTGTGTCAATTCCTCATGACAAACTCATAGAAATAAACACAAAAAAACAGTCAATAACATAACTGGTTCTCACAACCTGGAGATAATGTCCAAAACACTAAACAAAAGTTGGGCCATGAACCTCGGCCTTTAATAAAAAAATGACCAGCATTTTGGCACACCTCCTACTTTTTGCCCTTCGAGGGTGATCTCCTTCCCTTGCGCACTTCCCCCCTTCTAACCCTACTGCTCCTCCGTAATGGGACCTCAGTGGCTGCAGCAAGGCTGGTGGAAGGCTGCTGCTCGTCAGACCCTGACACTGCAGATGCCCCTGAAGGACGGCCTCGACCACTTCTGGGCCTGGAGGGCCCGGCTGCAGACTGCACCAACTCTGCATGGGCGGCAGCAGTCTGTCCTACAGGCGGTGGCAAGTGCAGTGGAGAAGTGACAGTGTTGGCAGCAGGAATGCTGTCATCGTGAGAGAGGACAGCAACTCCCTGCTCGCCCGACACACTGGCACTCCCACGGGGCAGCACTTCAGCATCCGGAGCAATTTGCCGGAGAACAGATTGCTGGCCTGCTGCGGCGCGGTGACAGCCCCGGGGACATGTGCACGAACCATCGAGGATGGCAGCAGTCAGTGCTCGCGTGGCCTCAATCTGAGTCTGCATGAGAGCAGTCTCAGATGGGTTCCTGGCAGCCAGTGACTGAATTGCAGCACTAAGCTTTAGTGTGGCATCCGCCTGTGCTACAGCGAAGTGCTCCACACTCCTTGCCAGTGCCTCAATGCATTCGGGCACCCTTCCCACTGCACCCATGAGCTCAGTGTGCATGCCCACCGCCTGGCTGTTCATTTCTGCAATCAGCCGCTCCTCCTCTGCGTCCATTGCAGTAGGAGTGTCTGGCATACTCTCCCTCTGGGGAGAAGGCTCCCGTTCTTCCCTCCCCCCCCCATGGCGTTGCTGCAGCCCGCTGGGTCCTGGAGCTTCACCATCATCAGCCCCTTCCCCCCTGCTCCCCTCCGGGGAAGGCGTGTTTCCAGTGTGGCCATGGGCTTCCTTGGGAGAGGGTGGCACTGATGCTCCGGCTTCCTCTTCCTCCTCAGCTGCAGCATCACTCCCAGTGGCAGCTTCAGGGACCATCTCCTCAGCTGGTGAATCACCATCTGAAAGCAGGGAGGTACAAGAGTGGCTTTAGCGTGAGGACAGGGTGGCAGTAAGGGAGGAATAAGTGCAGCGAGTTAGCAAGTTGGATTGAAAGTGTCAAAGGCTGGTATTGTGAGGGACAAGTGGAAGGACAGAGGACAAAAAGGTGATGACCTTACCATTGCTGTCCACAACGGGGTCGGCGTCCCCAGTGGCGACGGGACCGATCACCCGGCTTGCCACAATCCTGTGGACGCGCTCCTCCAGATCGCTGAGGGGTTGCAGCTGAAGCCGCCCTCCACCCGTCCGTTGCTGCTGTCTCCGATTATGAGCCAGCTTAGCCTGCAAGAAAAAGGACAGCATCTGAGTAAATATACAGCCATGGTCTTGCCTGATGTGCCTCCCATAGGTGAATAGCCCTTACAATATGCAGCCATGGTCTTGCCTGATGTGCCTCCCATAGGTGAATAGCCCTTACAATATGCAGCCATGGTCTTGCCTGATGTGCCTCCCATAGGTGAATAGCCCTTACAATATGCAGCCATGGTCTTGCCTGATGTGCCTCCCATAGGTGAATAGCCCTTACTGTATGCAAAGTGTGGAATGTGTGTGTGTGTTTGATGAAAGGGCCATAGGTGTTGCATGAGTGTTGTGCATTGGGGTTTTAAGACCCTCTGGCCATCTAGTGAGGTTGAGATGGAGGGATGGAGAGGTATTGAGAAAAAGCCACTCACCCTGACGACCCGAGTGAGGTCGTTGAATTTTTTGCGGCACTGAACATGGGTCCTGGGCACCATGCTCCTGGAGGAGACGCTCTGAGCCACCTCCCTCCACACTCTTCTGAACTCGCGTGGCAAAGGCCTCCTGCCACTCTCCGGGAACAGCATGCATCGTCTGCGCTCCACTGCGCCAACCAGAGCATCCAAGGCCCGCTCGGTGAAGCGATGAGCGCGTTCTCTCACCCTCTCCATGCTTGGCAGCATTGGACTATAACCTGGTGTTGTGCGACTTCTCATTTTTGTTCTGTGAAGACAGCAGATGGGACGCTATGAATAGATAAGCAAACTTACCCATTTGGGCTTTGTGTTGTCATTACATGTACCATTATGCATCAGTTTATGTGGACATGTTGATATTGTACATACGTTTAATATGCTACATACAAGTTAGTCTGTGCAGTCTTCAAGCATCTGAAAAGTCTCCTATGTAAATTCACTTTCTCTTCACATATTCATGAGAAGTATCTGCTGGTGCAGTCCACCATTCATTTCATTCCATGCCTGTGTGAGATTTCCCTTTAATATAAGAGCAGTATGGATCAAGGTCCATGGAAATTCCTTTCTTTTTGCCGTCATGGCTTGCACGATGTAATTTGCATAACCCTGCTAATTTCCCTTGCGTTACCCTACTTGCTACATCCTTGCAATTATTTGTGGGACCATGTGTGAGTTCTGCATTTTTTGCATATATATTTAACAACTAAGACTTTCTTTCATCTCCATGTGTCCTGTCTGATTAACTATGTGCTCCTTTCTAAGCAACTTCTTCTGCATCTCCTACCAGTTCCACGCAGTAATGGATATGGAATTCACTTTTTCTGTGACATATTGCCATGCTTATTGGCTCCAAATTTTGTTGTGGGGTCCTCCTTCTGCACAAAGAAGAATTTGCCCTATCTCTGTCACAAATATAAAGGACATGCTGGGAAGACAAGCTTTTCAAACTTGCCACTTTGCATTCCACAGCTGAGGTACTGAACTAGCCATCATTTACACGTGTTGAGGTTAATAGACTAAATAAAGTATTGCTAAAGATACTGACAGTAGGTAAAAGAATAAAATTACATTTCATTAACAAAAAAAATAAAATTTCTTCTCATTGCCATTTTGTTTCAACTTTCAGTGTTGCATTGCTTTCCGTGGTCCAGTCAACCTTTTTATTTTTCAACAATAAAAGGACACATTTTTCCTTTTATTAGTTCCCTCTGCTATGTTTTGTATTAACTTGTCTGTATCTTTTTCGTCCATTGAGAATCCTGAATTTAATTTAAACAAGATTAAAATTAGAATGAAAGAAAGAACTTGCATTTATAAAGTGCCTCTCACGATCACAGGATGGTCCAAACCGCTTCACAGCCAATAAAATACTTTTGAAGTGTAGTCACTGTTTTAGTGATAATTGAGGCATAAGTGTTAGCCAAGACACCAGGAGATTCCTTTGCTCTTCTTTGAATAGTATCAACTGATCTTTTACATCCACCTGAGAGAGCGGATGGAGCCTCAATATCTCATCCATAAGTGCAGTACTCTGTCAGTACTGCATGGAAATATCAGCCTACATTATGTGCTCAAGTCCCTGGAGTGGGGTTTGAACCCACAACTTTTGACTCAGAGCCAAGACTGGCACCCTAAGTAACTCCTAACACAAGGCTCCATTGTATTCGATGCAATTTGCTAATTGCAAACATATTCTCACATCTCTATCACATCAAAATTCCTAACAAAATGTAACTTTCCAAACTTTTTGACCTTTTCAAACAATATTTTTGATTGCAGAGTTTGACCTGGTGCAATTCATTAAGAAATGTTTTAGTCTCCAAAGGTGGTGTGGTGTACAATTATCAAAACTCAACACAATACAACATTTCTATACAATGAAGTGTGCTCATGATATGAATTTGCTTATGTCAAGGTTGTCTGTATTTAAATTTGAGGGTATTCATATACTGTACATTGCAAATTAGAAAGAAATGTTTCAGAGTGCTTGTTAAATGGGTCATACGCTGAAACCAACAATTTGAGAGCAGACCAGTCCTTTCCAGAATGTGACCATAAGTGTTCGTCTCTTTCACTTTTACATATTATGTTCTCGTTAACCACACCTGCATGGTAGTAATTACTGGCGGGGAGTAAAACGATGCTGTTTTTCACTCTTCTTCTGTCCATGAATGTAAAACAAAGAAAAATGTGTCTGAAGGTCAATAAATTTGAGCAACATCTGGAATCAGTCAATTGTCATGACCAAGCTATCCACAGATGCCTATTATGAATTCTTCCATTTAAGTCTTCCTGTGTGCAATTGCACCATCTAAGATGTACAGTACAACAACAACAATGTGCATTTATATAGTGCCTTTAATGTAGTAAAACATCCTGAGGTGCTTACAGGAAATGCAACATACGCCTCTGAAAACTGTTTGGTTTCTTCGAACAAAACAAATCAAAAATAATTCTTACTTTCTCTCCAGCTTCAGACTATGCTCTGTGCTTGTTTTGTCCAGACCCAGTATAGCTGTTTCTGCAAGTGACAGGAAGCAAAACAAGTCAAACAATTTCTTTCTCCCCTCTTGCCGGTCATTTCTAGATAAAATTGATTCAGAGGCGTAAGTAATGCTGATTAATGGCGAACTACTTTTTGCCACAATATTTTCTTATCTGTCACTGTCACTGATCAAACATATCATGTGGCTTCATTTCACTCTACAATCAATAAAGAAATAAAAAGATGAAGCTTCAGATACCCAGTTCTAAAGAGTTTTCATATGTAAAGACTTCAAATTAAATTATACAGTACTATGTTACTTTGGGGAGTTTTCTTGCCAATTTTTCCCTACCCAATCTCTCGTGAAGCATTGACTCCTTGATTCTATAGCTACAGGTCACCCTCCTGTATTTCGCACAAATGACCATGATGTGAGAGTTTTGACTGATTGCCTGCAAGTTCTTTAATCGCAGATTCTAGCTGAGCTCAATTTTGCCCTCACCTGATGTGCACCGAAGCATATCCCAGCAATAGCAATCAGGAAGTAGGAACAGTGGCTGATTTTCTTCTCCTTAACCCCAGGCCAATTGATGCGTCCGTACCATTCCGCTGATGAGATCTAAAGGGCAATTTTGCAAAGGGAGGCTTCTGGTATGGAGCATATCAACAGGAGCATGGGTTGCAGAATTGGTCCTATAGAGTTATAGAAGAATCATAGAATCATAGAATCGTTACAATACAGTAGGCCATTCGGCCCGTCGAGCCCATGCCGGCTCTCTGCAAGAGCAATTCAGCTAGCCCCACTCGCCGCCCTTTCCCCATAGCCCTGCAATTTTTTTTCCTTCAGGTACTTATCCAATTCCCTTTTGAAAGCCACTATTGAATCTGCCTCCACCACCCTTTCAGGCAGTGCATTCCAGATCATAACCACTCGCTGCGCAAAAAAGATTTTCCTCATGTCGCCTTTGGATCTTCGGCCAATCACCTTAAATCTGTGTCCTCTGGTTCTCGACCTTTCCGCCAATGGGAACAGTTTTCTCTCTACCTATTCTGTCTAGACCCCTCATGATTCTGAACACCTATATCAAATCTCCTCTCAATCTTCTCTACTGTAAGGAGAACAACCCCAGCTTCTCCAGTCTATCCACGTAACTGTAATTCCTCATCCCTGGAACCAGTCTTGTAAATCTTTTCTGCACCCTCTCTAAAGCCTTCACATCCTTCCTAAAGTGTGGTGCCCAGAATTGGACACAATACTCCACTTGTGGCCGAACCAGTGTTTTATAAAGGTTCATCATAACTTCCTTGCTTTTGTACTCTATGGGGGCGAAATTGGGTGCCTTTGCACTTCCCGTTAACGCCCGGGCGCAGCGCCACCAACGCCTCCCGCGAAATTCAGCGGGAGGTTAGCGGCGGCGGTAACCATTAGCGCCCCGTGGCGCTGCGCCACCAGCGATGACATAATCGCTGTGCGCAGCACCCCACTCGCGCCCCGACCACGATCCTCGGTAGCGCCCCCTGACTTACCGCCGGACGCTATGTCCGATGGGGTCAGGGGGGCCTACCTGTGGCCGGGGCAGCACTATTTAAAGGCGAGGTGCCATTTTTGTTGTTGGCCGGCTGCCAGCACCTGCCTCCGCTGCCATCCCCGGCCTCCTGACCCGCCTCCCCTCTGAGTTCACTGCCCTCCTATCCTCCCTTAATATCTTCCTCCATATAAACTCTCCTACCCACTTCTATTTCCTCTTTTTCCCGCCGCCCCCCCCCCCCTTTCTTTTCTTCTTCTCTCTACCCTTCCTAGGTCCCTGTCTCCTGTTGTCATGCCTCCTTTCTCTTCTCCCCTCTCGGGTACACTGCCCTCCCAAATCCCTAACCCAACCCTTCAACATTCCTCGACCATACTACACTCCTGCCACCGTCCCAGGCTTGACTCCCTCTTAGATAAGCCTCCAGCTTCCCTCTGTGTCTCTCTTGGCATCCTCCGAAGGGCCCATCGAGGCATTCGTTGTGCTGCTCCCTTACATGCTGCCCCTTGGCGACATCATCCAAAAACACAGCGTCGTTTTCCACATGTACGCTGACGACACCCAGCTCTACCTCACTGCCTCTTCTCTCGACCCCTCCACGGTCTCTAAATTGTCAGACTGCTTGTCCGACATCCAGTTCTGGATGAGCAGAAATTTTCTCCAATTAAATATTGGGAAGACTGAAGCCATTGTTTTCGGACCCCGCCACAAACTCCGTTCCCTAGCCACTGACTCCATCCCTCTCCCTAACATCTGTCTGAGGCTGAACCACACTGTTCGCAAACTTGGTGTCATATTTGATCCTGAAATAAGCTTCCGACCACATATACGCAGCATAACTAAGACCACCTATCTCCACTTCTGTAACATTGCCCTCTTGAGCATCCCTGATTATAATCGCTCAACCATTGGTGGCCGTGCCTTCTGTTGCCTAGGCCCTAAGCTCTGGAATTCCCTGCCTAAACCTCTCCGCCTCTCTATCTCTCTTTCCGCCTTTAAGACGCTCCTTAAAATCTACCTGGCCTGCCTCAGCTCCTCCGCTGCTGAAACCCTCATCCATGCCTTTGTTACCTCGAGACTTGACTATTCCAACACACTCCTGGCTGGCCTCCCACATTCTACCCTACGTAAACTTGAGGTCATCCAAAACTCGGCTGCCCCTTGTCCTAACTTGCACCAAGTCCCGTTCACCCATCGCCCCTGTGCTTGCTGACCTACATTGGCTCCCGGTTAAGCAACGCCTCAATTTCAAAATTCTCATCCTTGTTTTCAAATCCCACCATGGCCTCGCCCCTCCCTATCTCTGTGATCTCCTTCAGCCCCACAACACCCCCGAGATATCTGGGCTCCTCTAATTCTGCCCTCTTGAGCATCCCTGATTTTAATCGCTCAACCTTTGGTGGCCGTGCCTTCAGCTGCCTACGCCCTAAGCTCTGGAATTCCCTCCCTAAACCTCTCTGCCTCTCTACCTCTCTTTCCTTCTTTAAGACGCTCCTTAAAACCTACCTCTTTGACCAAGCTTTTGGTCACCTGCCCTAATTTCTCCTTATGTGGCTTGGTGTCAAATTTTTTAACATAACAACATAAGTCTTTTAATTTTGTCTTTTAATACTCCTGTGAACCGCCTTGGGATGTTTTACTACATTAAAGGCACTATATAAATACAAGTTGTTGCTGTTGTTGTTGTTGAAGTGATGGGCTCGGATCCAGGCTGGCAGCCAAAACACGCACATGAATGGACACAGAAACTCAAGTTAAATAGGCGTGGTTACATAGCAAGTTTCGGATAGATATGACCTGGTAATAAATGAGGAATAGAGCGGAGACAATAGGAGGGAGTCCAAAGTTAAAGTCAGAGGTCCCGTGGTGGGATAAAGTTGACATGGATAAGGTGGAGTCAGCTTGAAGTGTCGACAAACTGATGTCCAGGTTCAGAGACAGGTGTGACGGGCAAGTGAGTCCAGAAGCTATTTGAATGGTAGAGTATCGGAGGACACAATGCTGGAGGTAATTCCGTGGGAATGAAGAGCCAGGAGGTGTGCAGAAATGAACGCGGGGCAGAAAAACAGTGGCAAAATTGGAGGATACCATAAGATCGAGATGCAACAGAGAAATGTACTTCGGCCCAGGAGAGTAAATTTCTGGCCAGGAACCAGACTGTAGCAAAATAAAGCTGAAAAACCAGTAGAACCAGTAGGACAGTCATAAGCTGAGCAGGTAATAGCAGTGGTGGGGGGTGGGGGGTGGTAGGCTTTATGCTAGACAAAGTTACCTTAAAACATTAAGCAATGGAACAGAATATCAGACACACAATAGCTGAGTCTTACATTGTAGTGCAATGTAGTCCAGTGGAGAAGCATAGTCTTGATGTCCAGAGAAGCCCAGGAATTTGGAAACCAAATTTGAGCAAAGATCCAGTGCTCACTGATGAGTGGTCAGGGGATGGGCAGTGCACCGAGGTAACTTTAAATTTGCAGCTTGAACTTGTAGTTAGAGCATAAGAAATAGGAGCAGGAGTAAGCCATACAGCCCCTGGAGCCTGTGCTACCATTCAATAAGATCATGGCTGATCTTCTACCTCAACCCCACTTTCCTGCCCTAGCCCCATATCCCTTGATTCCCTAAATGCCCAAAAATCTATTAACCTCAGTCTTGAATATACTCAACGACTGAGCACCCACAGCCCTCTGGGGTAGAGAATTCCAAAGATTCACCACCCTCTGGGTAAAGAAATTTCTCCTCATCTCAGTCCTAAAATGGCCGATCCCTTATCCTGGAACTTTGAGCCCAAGTTCTAGACTCTCCAGCCAGGGGAAACAGCCTCTCTGCATCTACCCTGTCAAGCCCTCTAAGAATTTTGTACATTTCAATGAGATCACCTCTCATTCTTCTAAACTCCAGAGAATATAGGCCCATTCTACTCAATCTCTCTTCATAGGACAACCCTCTCATCCCAGAATCAATCTAGTGAACCTTTGTTGCACCCCCTCTAAGGCAAGTATATCCTTCCTTAAGTAAGCAGGCCAAAACTGTACACAGTTCTCCAGGTGTGGTCTCACCAAAGCCCTATAGAATTGTAGCAAGACTTCCTTACTCTTATACTTCAACCCTTGCAATAAAGGAGAACATTGTGGCGGATCGCCACCTAAAACAGGCATAATCCACTCTTCCGTCTGTGGACAAATTTCCAGCCCCTCCCCTTTAAGGCACATTACCTTTAAGGCAGAAGGGGGCAGGGCCTCAGGTTTTACCCAGAGAATTCTGGGAGTTTTTCCAGAGAATTCTGGGCGGAACTCTCGCAGCCATTTTGTTATAGCATGCAGTGAATAAAAGTTTCTTGTTTTCCATATATGGATTCAGCCTCCATTCGTGTTTCGCGGCAGCCTCAACAACATACCATTTACTTTCCTAATAGTTTGCTGTACCTGCATGTTAACTTTCAGTGATTCATGCAAAAGGACCCCCAAATCCCTCTGAATACCAACATTTACTAGTAGTCTCTCACCTTTAAAAAAATATTCTGCTTTTTCTATTCCTCATACCAAAGTGGATAATTTCACATTTCCCAACATTATACTCCATCTGCCACCTTCTTGCCCACTCACTTAATCGATCTATATCCCTTTGCAGTCTCTTTGCATCCTCCTCACAGCTTACTTTCCCACCTAGCTTTGTATCGTCAGCAAACCTGGGTACATTACACTCGGTCCCCTCATCTAAGGCATTGATATAGATTGTAAATAGCTGAGGCCCCAGCACTGATCCTTGCGGCACCCCACTAGTTACAGCCTGCCAACCTGAAAATGACCCATTTATTTCTACTCTCTGTTTTCTGTCCGTTAACCAATCCTCAATCCATGCTAATATATTACCGCCAACCCCATGAGCCCGAGGCTAAAATGCACCCACTATTAGAGCCAGGAGTGGGAGGAAACAAAACAAATTTGACATGGATTACTTTCTGATCTTTGCATCGCTTTTTCTAATAGCTAACAAAAAAATCTCATTATGATTAGTCCACAGAGTCCAGTTTAATTCTAATAAATATATAAGCAGTCTGCCAGGAAACATTACTTTTAGATTAAGATGTCTGCAGACTGCTTATTAAAGAAGTATCTGGAATATTGTTTATCCTCTTTCCATTTAATCATCCATGTTAAAACCAAATTATTTAAGCCCTTTCATCGTACTTAATATACTCTCTTATAAGAGTTTATGTAGAAAAGATGACTAACATATGCTGGGCTGACAATATCCAGTGCACAGAGCAAGGAAAATGGAAATACTTGGGGAATATTTTCTGCTTGGATCGGGACTATATATTTAATTGTTAGGTCTGAATGAGGAATTCATTATAATGGGAATGAACGGAAAGTGATTTGGTACTTTGGAATTCAATGCTTTGTATTTGTATTACCCTTGAGTGGGGATAGATTTAGAAATAGGTTTGTGGTCATTCTTATCTTTGTAATTTCTGAATTCGATGACAGAGGATGGGACGACCTTGGATCTGGACTGGAGGCGACGGAGGTTGAACAGTTTCCCGTTTGTTCTGTAGATTAGCTCCACTCCAGCAGGGAGCTTACTGAGGGTGAGATGGAGCATTGCAGCCAGGAAGATCGAGAAGAGAGTTGGTGCGATGACACAGCCTTGCTTGACCCCGGTCCGTACGTGAATTGAGTCTGTGGTGGATCCGTTGGTCAGGATCACAGCTTGCATGTCGTCATGAAGCAGGCGGAGGATGGTGACAAACTTTTGAGGGCAGCCGAATTTGAGGAGGACACTCAAAAATCCCTCACGGTTGACGGTGTCGAAGGCCTTTGTGAGGTCAAAGAAGGCCATGTACAGCGGTTGGTGCTGTTCCCTGCATTTCTCTTGTAGTTGACACGCGGTGAAGATCATGTCCATTGTGCCCCTTAGTGGGCGGAATCCGCATTGTGACTCTGGGAGGAGCTCTTCAGCCACTGGGAGAAGGCGATTAAGGAGGATTCTTGCAATGACTTTCCCTGTGGCAGACAGTAGGGAGACTCCTCTGTGATTACCACAATCGGACTTGTCACCTTTCTTGAAGATGGTCACGATTTCAGGATCTCTGAGATCCCCTGGCATGCTCTCCTCCTTCCAAATAAGAGAAATGAGTTCATGTATTCGCGCCAATAGTGCTTCTCCGCCATGTTTTAGCGCCTCGGCGGGGATTCCATCTGCTCCTGACAACGCTTGCGTCTGCGCACACTCTGAGTCTGAACTCCAAATCATTGTCAACACCTTCACCAAAGCGTACGAGAGCATGGGCCTTACACTAAACATTCATAAGACAAAGGTCCTCTACCAACCTGCCCCTGCCACACAGTACTGCTCCCCGATTATCAAAATCCACGATGAGGCCTTGGACAACGTGAACCACTTTCCATACCTAGGGAGCCTACTGTCAACAAGGGCAGACGTCGATGGCGAAGTCCAACGTCAGTGTGCCAGTGCAGCCTTCGGTCGCCTGAGAAAGAGAGTGTTTGAAGACTAGGACCTCAAACCCAGCACCAAGCTCATGGTCTACAGAGCAGTAGTGATACCCACCCTTCTGTATGCTTCAGAGACATGGACCATGTACAGCAGGCACCTCAAAGCACTGGAGAGGTACCACCAATGCTGCCTTCGCAAGATCCTGCAAATCCATTGGCAGGATAGGCGCACCAACGTCAGTGTTCTCACTCAGGCCAACATCCCCAGCATCGAAGCTTTGACCACGCTCGATCAGCTCCGATGGACGGGCCACATCGTCCGCATGCCCGATACGAGACTCCCAAAACAAGCGCTCTACTCGGAGCTCAGACACGGCAAGAAAGCCCCAGGTGGGCAGAGGAAACGCTTCAAGGACACCCTCAAAGCCTCCTTGCAAAAGTGCAACATCCCCACCGACACCTGGGAATCCCTGGCCCGAGACCGCACAAAGTGGAGAAGAAGCATCCGGGAAGGCGCCGAGCACCTCGAGTCTCTTCGCCGGGAGCAAGCGGAAGCCAAGCGCAAGCAGCGCACGTCAACCCAAGCACCCCATCCACCACCCCCTTCAACCACCGTCTGCCCCACCTGTGACAGACTTTAGGTCCCGCATTGGACTCATCAGTCACCTGAGAACTCATTTTTAGTGTGGAAGCAAGTCATCCTCGGTTCCGAGGGACTGCCGAAGAAGAAAAGAATTTCTGAATGCAGTCAATAAAAGAGTGGTCTGACCACAATGGGGTGTGATAGGGCATTCTCTGTGATAAGCTAAAGTTGTGAAATTAGGCACATAGGCCCAGTACTCCCAATGTGTTGTATTTCACAGCTAAGAAAATTCCCAACTTTTTAGGGCCTATGCTAGTGACCATTATAGGCTAGCCGTATTATATTTGTAAAATTGATCTAAAAAAAATCTCATTCCAGATTTCACTTCATTTTCATTG
Source organism: Squalus acanthias (assembly GCA_030390025.1). Taxonomy (NCBI): domain Eukaryota; kingdom Metazoa; phylum Chordata; class Chondrichthyes; order Squaliformes; family Squalidae; genus Squalus; species Squalus acanthias. Next base: position 985,489 of record JASTWF010000031.1, read on the forward strand.
GCTCCTTCCCCATAGTACTGCTCATTCATGTCCGGCCTCACCTGTAGAAGCAGGCTTCTTAAAGCTGTGTATCAGTTTTGAGTGTATATTTATTTTTCTATTAAAACTTACTTTACTGCGCATTTCCCATTGTGCATTGATTCCTGTTGATGTAGAGGGCACAATTTTGCAGTGCAAGACTTCTCAGTTACCACTCCCTTTCATATAGTAGTCTTTCTTGCATCCACGATTTGACTTGCAGCAGAGTGCTTATGGTAGGAATCCTATTGGGTGTCCCGAATCACTGAACAATTTAGATGAGGAAGATAAATTCAAGATAGGACAGGAAAAGCAAGTGCACCTATAGCATCATATACACTCCTGCTCTTACCCTTGTCCCACACTTGATAACCCAGGCATCTGGGCAACTCAGAGGACACAAAGGAGTTGTCACAGAGCTACGCTACCCCCTCCAGACTGACTTGCAAACAACTTTACCCACAGTGACATCTCTTTCTCTAGCTTTGGAATTTACCACTGCATTTAGCTTCTATGCCACTGAATACTTCCAAGCCACCACACAGGGCATATGCTAAATCAGCCAGTCTGCTGTCCACAGAGGCATCAAGCAAGTAGCAGATTTCAGCTGGCATCACTGCAGGGCATTGCACATGGCACCTATATGGCCATCTGGACTCCTCACATCAACCCTATAGCCTACAAGTACAGAAAGGGTTCTCGTTCCATTAATGTATAGGTGTGTCAGACCACAGAAATATCAACCTGCAAGTCAATTCCCAATATCTTGGAAGCATCCATGATACTGCCCAGAATGACTGGATTATTTGAAGGCCCAAGAAGACTAGATGGTTGGCTGCTTGGGGACAAAGAAAACTTTGCTCAAATCTGAAAAAGCTCAGAACAGCAGTGGAATGAAAATACAATAAAGCTCATTTCCCAACCAGAATAACTAGTGAGCACACCATTGGTATGCTCAAGCAAAGATTTCACTGCCTGGACCCATCAGGTTGCATGCCCCAACAAAAGTCTCCAAAGTTATCACTGCCTGCTGTATGTTGCAGAATTTTGTGAGACAAAGATGAGGAAGCATATAGCAGGTGAAGAGAAGGACCACAATCAAGTGGCAGGAAATGGAAGATAAAGAAGAAGAGACAGGAGAACAGATCTAGCAGCTCAATACTGGCCATCCATGAGGTGCTGTGGGCCATCAGCAGCAGCAGAATTGTATTCCACCACAATCTGTAACCTCATGGTCCGGCATATTCCACACTCTACCATTACCATCAAGCCAGGGGACCAACCCTGGTTCAATGAGGAGTGTAGAAGAGCAAGCCAGGAGCAGCACCAGGCGTACCTAAAAATGAGGTGCCAACCTGGGGAAGCTGCAACACGGGACTACACACATGCTAAAAAGCGGAAGCAGCATGCTATAGACAGGGCTAAGCAATCCCACAATCAACGGATCAGATCAAAGCTCTGCAGTCCTGCCTCATCCAGTCATGAATGGTGGTCGACAATTAAACAACTAACGGGAGGAGGAGGCTCCATGGAAATCCCCATCCTCAATGATGGAGAAGCCCAGCACATGAGTGCAAAAGACAAGGCTGAAGCATTCGCAACCATCTTCAGCCAGAAGTGCCAGGTAGATGATCCATCTCAGCCTCCACCTGAGGTCCCCACCATCACAGAAACCAGGAAGCAGCAGGCACTAATAGAAAACTGCTTCTCTTAATTTTCACATCTGGACCATGCAGAACTAGTCCTTTCCAATGTGACAACACACAGTTGCTCAATACAAACCATTTTATCTATCTCCATCTACTGTGGATTAAGCATCACGTTCGCCTATTTTGCCATCTTCCATCTATCAAACATGGGCACCATTGTGCTTCCTCATTGGTGACCCCATAAGGTTTTTTACCCATAGTTCCTAATGTTGTTCTATGTATTTGTAATACTAATGCCTTGCTGTTTTATTTTGCTTGTGTACAATCCTAAGTCTCGCAGACTAAGTTGAAGTGTTAGTTTTAGTCTGAACTATATGGTCCGACAATATGATGTTCTCCACCTTTCAGAGAGGAGCGAAATACATGGTGGGCACTCTGTGCAACCTCTAGAGTGAAACAACTCAATAAAAAGTTAATTGTTAACCCCATGGCAAGCTATTTCCATTCACAGCCTCCATAAGGATGTCAGTTTCTGATCACAGGAGATAGGGGACAGCCTATGGAAACTGTGTTTTTCTGCTAACATGAAAGAAGAGAGTTGGGAGAGAGCCCAAATTGTAACAGGATGACGTTGAGTTGATAGGAATGCAGACTTGTGCTCATACTTCTCCACATAGCAAGTTCTAAATCTGTCAAGGGTTGTCAAGCAGGAAGACAGAAAATTGGAGGACAAGTCACCATGGATTCCTTTTGTACCTCTACTAGTAACTGCTCTAAGTGTCAGTTTTGCTCAGTTGAGAATGCTCTCACCTCAGAAATGGTCTGTAGTCAGAATGTCTTAAAGTGGCAGGAATAATAAAAAGAGCACCCTATGTGGCTGTAAAGTATTTTTGATTTGGAGGTTCAAGATATATTATTTTTAAAAATTGCAAAATACCGGCAGAAAAATTTTCTAGGAGGTGGTTCAGAATCTCAGCCTAATTGTGTTTATATGGGGTCAACTGTACTCGGCTTTATTTACAGTTTATTGGGCATGTTTCCTTCATTACTATCCCCTCAGGGAAGAGACAGTTTGGAAACTGTACCCTAATCTCTATGAAGAGGCCAAGAAGATGAAAAAGCTCTGCTATGGTTTTTAAATATAATAGTACATTTATACGTTGAATCAAGGATTGTTTTATTCCCGCATGCATTGATTTAAATGTTTTTAACAGTTAAATTAACTCTACGCATTTCATTTATAGACAGCCTGATAAGGCAACTCATAAGTAATGAGGTTCAAAGTTCACAAAAACTTTTTTCCTCTGTTTACCAAGCAACATGATTGTGTTATTCACATCACAAAAATGTTATTGTACCACTTCCTTGTGGTGCTATCTTGGTGACAATGGCACTAACTTTTAGACTCCTTCCTTCTCCAAAATGATAATTATAGGCCCGACTTTAACCCTGCTCGCCTGACTGCAGTACTTACTGCTACGTTCCCAACAGGCTCCCTGCCTGCCGGCATCTTAACCATGCAATTTTCAGAGTCTGCTCAAGCACCCATCAGAAGCAGGCAGGGCCTCATGAATACGTGTAAATTATGGTGCAATTAAGACACCAACACCATTTTTATGCAAAATCATGGAAGTCCCACACAATGCCGAACCACCGCGCCCCCCCCCCCCTCACCCCCACCCTAGCGGATTTGGTCTCAGAACCACTGAAGCAGTGTTTAAAAGGGGAACTCACCTGCAGGTAATTGCATTAGAGGATCTTTGTGCTATTTGGATTACCAGGAGAGTTTCCAGATCACTCGTTTCTCACTTTTTTGTCTTATTACCCTCAGTAAGCTTTATCTGCTTCCAATTCTGATTCAGAGCCCTGAAAATCATGCCTTAGACCTTTCCTAGTAAGATATCAGCCTTGGCTCAGTGGTAACACTCCTGCCTCTGAGTCAGGAGGTTGTGGGTTCAAGCTCCCCTGCTGAGACTTGAGCACCTAATCTAAGATGACACCTCTGTTCAGTACTGAGCGAGTGCTGCACTTTCAGAGGTGCCGTCTTTCAGATGAGATGTTAAATCAAGCTCCCATCTGCCCTCTCAAGTGGATGTAAAAGATCCCAGGGTACTATTCAAAGAAGAGTTCTCCCAGTGTCCTGGCCAACAATTATCCTCAATCAACATCTAAAACAGATTACCTGGTCGTTTATTTCATTGCTGTTTGTGGGAGCTTGCTCTGCACAAATTGGCTGCTGCATTTCCTACAGTACAACAGTGACAGCACTTCAAAAGTACTTCATTGGCTGTAAAGCTCTTTTGGACATTCTGAGGCTGTGAAAGGTGCTATCTGAAGGCAAGTATTTTTTTCTTTAGTACAAATTCCATAACTTGCTGTCCTGGTCCCTACCCTCTCTGCCAACATTGTGCTTGAATAGGCCGCCTATGTTTCTCTCTGTCTTAGTGTGGAGACTCTCACCACTGTATCTTCCGTCTAATTCATATGACCATTACTGACCATTTGGCTTGATCTGGACTCAGGTGTTTATTACCAACTGGAGTTTGTTATTGTTGTAGTAATATATACTTAAAAGGGGGGGGGAGGGGAATTGCAGAGCTATGGGGAAACAGCAGGGGAGTGGGACTAATTGGTCGCTCTTTCAGAGAGCCAGTACAGGCACGATGGACCGAATGGCCTCCTTCTGTGCTGCTAAGAGTCTACGATGATTCTGCTGTATATAGTGTGACCGTGACCTTTTAAATCTTTATTTATATTGGTTGTTTCCCCCTCACTTGTTTGTATCGCTATGTGATTCAAAAATAAACCCCGGAGCCAAAAAACACTTGGGCATTCTCTGACAGACCTGAAAGCTGTGGAACTGCTCTGTGAGATTGGCAGCCTGACTGAAACAAAAACACGTTATCCTAAATAAAACGTTGTGAGGGTGCCTTTTGTTTCCAAAACAGACGCTGTGCATGTTGCGCCACTTCTGCAGCTGCGGGTAACGACGTGTGTTTTGCTCCTGGAGCTCTCTGAGCCCAGGCCAGCCCATGTTTCAGCCGTGTGGAGGGTGAGCGATGTGCCCGGGGCGCGGGTTCGCTCAGACAGGTGAGGAGCTTTATGTTGATGGATGTCACGGATCTCCGGTTTCCTCCTTAAATCGCAGCTGTCGGCTCTTTTCTCACGTTTCAGCCCTCATGGAAACTGTGCAACCCGCCAACCAGGTAACTGGGGCAGGTGGGAGGGTGGGTGGGGTGTGTGTCAGCCTGGAGGCTCGCACTTGTTCCCAGTCAGGGTTCATTTGGTCGGGAATCAACCCCCCCCCCCCCCCCCCGCACACACACACACACACACACAGTGGAGATGGAGTAAAATAGAGAGACACTCAAAGAGAGATGGCGAAAAGAGAAATCTTATCACCAACAAGGCGTAGAAAGTGAATGAGCCCCGCGAGAAGAAAACTTCAGAGAGGGTCAGAAAGGGAATCGGAGCGAGAGAAGAGAGACAGACAAGCGCTGAGAATCTGGGACCGAGCCAGGGCGTCTTGGTCAGAAAGAAAAAAACATCAAAGAGACCACATGAGAGGGACCCAGCAACAGGAAGAGCCTCGCGGGGAAAGAAACACAGCAATCTCCAAGCAAACCCAAGTCGTCGCTTCTCAAACTGGCAACAGCAGAAACACACAGGCGGACAGACAGAGTGGACAGAAACCTTGAACCAGGGACATCCCGCGGGCAGCCCGAGTCTGAGCCAGGGACACACTGTCAAGGTTAAAAAAACACACACACACACACACACACAGAGAACTCTTACCAATCCGCAGAGGAACGCCGTCGACATCTGGAGATACTCTGCCCGCACCAACATCCAGAGAAAGCAGCACCTTCAGCACAAACACCGTCAACATTCACAGAAACTCCAACAACTACAGAAGTACCTCCAGCATCCAACAGAAGCACAGAAAAGAACATTCACAGAATCGCCAATAATTTGCCCCCAGCAAGATCGAGAATCCCAAGACAGGCGGAAACCTTCGGTTCCAGTCACGCCTGTGGGTGGGGGTTTTCACATCGCTCCCCGAGTGTTTATAATATATATTTGTTTTTCAAAAAAACACAGAATGAAGCGGCTCTATGATGAAACCTCCTCCGACAGTGATCTGGAGGAGATGATCGACGTTGGGAAAGAGGAAGATTACTGGTGAGTAACTTCATTTCTTATTTTTGCATTCCTATTCTGTGGCACACATTCTCAGGCTCATCTTCACCTCTTTCTTCACCTGTTCAGGGTTGGCTGATAGTTTACAATTCTGGGATTTTAAACCAGTTTCCTTTTTCCAAGTGGATATTAATGGAGTTAACCTTTTGGAGGGTTAAGATCAGCAGAAACCCCAACCTTGTTTTAGGGTCAAGATTATGAGGAACAGTAATCTCTACAGACTGGCTGTGGTCAACAGGGAGAGAGCAACTGGAACAGTTGCAGACCACTTTTTTGTCTTGGTTACATCACACGCATGTGACAACGAGATGTTTATACAATTCTGCCTTGTTTCAACATAAATTGCTCATTCCACTGAGCAATTGGTTAAAAAAAAGTATATTTTAATTCCCCATTAAAATGTTACAACTTAACAGCAGTGTAAGGGTTAATGCATTCTGCCGTACTGTAGGAAAGACTGTCTTACCCTTACATCCAGATTTATGCAATTTAAAGATAAACCTAAGTTGTCACTGTTGGTAATGTGACACATAAATACACAAATATTTAGATTATTTTTTCTTGTTTTCAGCCCTGTGACTAGATCAACTTCACCAACTACAACTTCCCACATTCTGGCACGGAAGAAGAGGCGTGGAGTAAGTGGGGACGTTATCATTTCTGAATGGCAAAATACTGGCTAGGTTCTATTTAAAACTATATGTATTTAAATATTTTTCTTATAGATTATTGAAAAAAGAAGACGGGACAGGATTAATAACAGTTTGTCTGAACTGCGTCGTTTGGTCCCAACAGCTTTTGAAAAACAGGTAATTAATGAACTCAAATAAATGCTAGTTTCAGAATCTAAATCCCCGTTTGAATTGTTTATCCTGACACAAAGTACTTAGATTCGTATGAGTGCATTGAAACTCTGTGAAAACCCATATGACTGTAAACTTTTATTATTTCTTCAAAGAACTCTGATAACTATAACCGCTTCATAACATGTACAAGATGGTAAATCACATTGCATTATGGTGCAGTACAATTTTCATGTAAAAATCCCTCGCCCCACATCATATGGACCAGACAGCAAAGGTCAGATATGGACATCGTAAACTCATTGAGTGAAGTTCAACAATATTTCTGCCAACCCCCCACCCCCCCCGCGCTCTCCCCCCCTCCCCCCCAAGACGGTATATAGTTAAAAATAAAAACTGTCTTCATTTCAACACACTCTTTAGAGGGAAATGCAAATTGCACAGTATTACTACAATTAAATGGCATCAGTTCAGCTTTCAGCTTCTTGTGTGAGACCATTTTGAGGAGATAGTCTCGCCCTACATTGGTTTTGCATACACGTAACTGGACCAGTACAAAATGAACTTTACAAACTTTTAAATTAAAAATGTTCCGCACCACTCTATGTTGGTAAAGAGCAGCCAGGGCAGTCTGCCTTTTACTGACAATAATGTTTCATTATTTAGCAGAATTCTGGACATGCTTTTAAGTATACCTGTGCAGTGCTGTGGTTTCTCCTGACAACAGAGTGGTGCAGAGTTGGCACTACAGCTTGGTGCTGCCATCTCACAGCATTCTAAAAGTAGTCAGATGGAACCATTGACACTTTACTCTCATGTCTACTGTCAGATGGAACTTGTAGTATAGCTGCATCATAATGATTCTGACAATTACAACTCGAGTCTTGCTCTTATGGTTTTTAGCTCATCAGAACTGCTCAAGTGTACCATATCCTCATAATAACATAATGTAAGAACAAGCAAATGCCACTGAACCCATCTTGCTTATTCTGTCATTCAGGTCCTGTTTCTGAAACCAATCTAACCATTTTTCATCTTTTTCCTGTCCAAGCAGATATCCTACTACCTACAGAAATCAATCCAGTTAGCTTTTGAATGCTTTAACTCAGTCTTTCATGCTCTTGTGTAATCCATAAGTCACTGACTTCAAGCATGAAGGAGTAAATTCCTTATGTCAAGCTCAGTCTGTGGCTTTTTTAGTTCATATGGTCTCTGATTCTTATATCCTACTTTTCTACAAAACACTTCTCCACATCCCTCTTCAATTTCCACTATCATTTTGAAAACTTGCAGGGAACATTCATTTATTCTCCCTGCAGCACCTGCTAAAACATTGGTTTCCAATCTGTTGCTGTATTGAGAACCATTTGGAAAGATATATCTGTCTTTAATAAGGATAAAGTTGTGTCAATGATACCCATGAATACAGAAAGTCAAAATTCACTTCTTTGTTTAATGATTCATTCAGTCAATGGTTCATTCATTCACTCACTCATTAAAGCATTGACTCATTCATTCAGTAATTCAGTGTAGTTGAATCTGTTTCTCATTAATTACTTTGTGCATGTTACAATTATTATTCATTTTAACAGAAGTTTCCTTATTCCATTACTCAGGGATCATCCAAGCTGGAGAAAGCTGAGATCCTGCAGATGACTGTGGACCATCTGAAGTTGCTTCATGCAACAGGGGGTAAAGGTAAGAATGAAATGGTTAGTGCACTGTATTTTGTTCACCTTAAACCATTACTCCTTTAAAATATAAGTATCAGGGATATTGAGTCTGCTTATGCTATTATGTAGGAAGTTTGTTAATGTGTTAAAGTTAATGTTAAAGTTTTGAGGAACTGTATTGAAACTCCCATGAGACCTCATAAATCTGTTTTCTGGAGATGTTAAAGCAGGGTGAATTTCCTGGCCTCGCCAATGTTAATGAAAAAGTGGAAATGAGTAAAAAGGTTATTTCATCACTTTATTCTCACGCTACTTTTTCATTGATGCTTGCCCTCTGTGCTACCAATTGAAGATAGGAGGCTCCAGGTTACAGTTCGGGTCAGAGTTGGAATTAGGCACTCAAACAAAGGTTAAGGTTACAATATTGGCTTTTATGTATTCATATAAAATTGAAGATTTATCTATTGGAGACTGAGTCTGCTTTCATAGCAAGCCCTCACTTCCTATGAACCAAAATGCGACTTTATGCATAAAGTATTCTGTGATGGAAGGCCGCAGGGTGAACAATGAATTCTCTTTACTGTTTTTTTTCCACCTGACGTTAAATACCATACTAACAGACCATAAAACTTGGGCTGAAAACTACAAATCAAGTCAACTAACAAATAAGATTAACTGAAGCAAGATAAAAGCAGGCAGCAGATTTCAGTTAATTGTTTGTGTAACTCACAGGCCGGGATTTTCCCGTTTCCCACCCACATGGAGCGGGGGAACCTGGTAGAAAGCGGGAAACCACGAAGTTCAGGTTTCCTAAAACTCCACAGTTTTGGGCTGGATTTTGATACTGGGGCGGGTTGGGGTCATGTTATCCACCCGACTGCAATTGGATGTGGGGGATTGATGCAATTTTCACCTAATTGGGCAATTGAGTTCCAGCATGTGGGAACCCATGAACCAATTAGTGTTTTCAGTCTGAAAGTCGCCTCTGATGATGTCATCATTGCTGCTGCATTGAAGGTCTTCAGAGACTGCCTGGCCTTTGCTGTGAGAGGACCTGCAAAATGAGCAGCAGCAGCCCTAAGTCTGCTCCCAGATATTTTTACATCACCACTCCCAGATATGTCTCCTCTCCATCCATCCATATATACATCCATCCACATATGCATCCCCACAGCCAGCCTGCCTGCCTCAACTATCCATATCCAAATGTGCTCCCGCCAGATTTCACAATCGTGGTTCAGAACAGGCGTGCTTCATGTAGAACAAGGGTTAAAATCACAAAGGCCTTTCAAAATGGCATTATACAGTCAATTTAGTGCTTGTTAAGGGCCTTAACAACCTATCCGCCTCTTAAAGGTGGGACGGAGTCATGACCAGCAGACACGATTTAATGAAAATTGCGTGGAGGCAGGATGGAGGCGGACTTGTGCCCACCCGCCAGTTTTCGCAATTTTAACTCCCCACACGCCTCCAAACCCGCCTCCACGGGTCAATGAAAATCCAGCCCTTTGTGTCTGACGTAATGGGCGGGTTCCCCACCCGGAAGCTAGCCTGATTGACAGGCTGGCTTCCAGTCGGGCGGGGATCGCTGGCTTATCAGGGCGCCGTAGCAACAGGTAAGTGCTGGGGGTCCAAGGTGGGGGGAGGGTCCGATCCTCAATGATGCTCACAATGATTGCTCCCCGAGGCTGTGCGCACCTCGCTGCAGCTACCGGGAATCCCGAGGCCCGCTCCACCACCGCCTGTGGTTAAACCGTTAAACCTGCACAGCAGGCTAAAGCAGATGCTTCGGGCAAAATAACGCCAGCAAAGCGTAAGCAGATCTGAGGAATTTCCTGGCCACTGTGACAGTTTAAGCGACTTCACTGGAATGAGAAAAGCTGGCCTCTCTGTTCGGCTTGAGGATGTGAGTGAGGTACAGGATGAACTAGAATGGGTCTGTGGTCAGGTTGTTTACGAGTGAAACAGGGAGCAATGAAAGATCGGGTTGCTTTGCAGGAGGTAAAATATAAGTATTTTTTGTGCAAACATCGAGGACCCACGAGTTTATTAATGTATTTCTCAATTTAAGATGATGCCAAGAAAGCAGCAACGTGAAATCCAAGCAGGGCAAAATAAACTTTCCAGAAAGTTGCAGAGCATTGGGCAATAAAGTAATTTTTTCAACCAAAGCGAGTTTTTAAAGGAAGCCTATTTATCTATTCGTTCTAAACATCACGGGGATCCAAGGGCTCACGAGGACTTTGATGCAGGGACAAGAAAGGATGTTTCACAGAACTGCAAAACTCAGGACTTGGAACCTTTTAACACACTTTTGAAGCAGGGTCTGGGGGGAGGTGGGGGGGTGCGGGGGCACCGACTTGTTGCTGTTTATTTGTTTCTCAATAGCAGCGGGGACCCAGGACTCGTGAGCACTTCCAAAAAGAAATATGTACAGACCAGAAGGCTAACAACTTTTTTTTTACCTGAACGAAACACATTTAAACTGAGGAGTATTGAAAATGCCTGTAAGCTGGAACTGTTTGCAGGGGATGCCAGAGTTTTGGAGAGAGCAGAGTGGGGAACCAGCCTGAGAGAGTTGATGGTAGGGCCACAGCACCACAAATGGAGAAAATACATATTGCAGGCATTACCTGTCAGTGAGTTAGAGCTAACATCCTCCTCACGACCCCCCAATAACCCTCATAACCTCCTCACCTCCCCCCCCCCCCCAATAGCCGTGTCACGCCCCCCCAGTTTGGGAGCCTCTGCTATCAATAATTCAGATGCATTTTATGAAACTATCATTGTCAAAACATAATCAAAATAATTTAATGGTTACTTACGTATCCATTGCAGTTTTATGTTAACTCATGTTACTGATCTATTGTAAAAGTTCAATAATAATTTGAAACAAATGTATAAATGAATCAATCAGGAATAAAATGCAGTGATATGATTTAGCAAAGGAGTAAGTGCACTGAATGTGACTGAATTTCTAAAGCTTTCAAAATTTTTTCCATGCAATGTGAAGGCAAAACAGTATCTTGAAGAAATCCAGTCGTTGCCAAACATCTGTGTTTATCTTTGAGAGAAATAAATGCTCAAAATAGCAATTATTAATTGTCAGAAAAAATACATGTGGACTTTTTATGAGGTTGACAATGTTACAGAAAGTCATCAAAAAAAATTATTTAAAGAAGTTTAAGGGTGACTCTCTTTTTCTAAACTGCCCTATCCTGGGCTCTCGCTTTAAAGTTAGCATTGACCTTTAATTCTTTCTGTTTATACTAGTATTTCATGCCTTGTTTTGCACATTTATTAGGTCCCATTGTATCTCACCGTTTAAATCTCTTGCAATATTGAGAAATGTATTTGATAACATGTACTAAATATTTCTAAATATGTATAAATGCCTTGTAAATCTTGCTACTTCAAATTCAATATCCGCATTAAAAATATTATAGCTTTATTTGAATCTCAGATCATAAATTACTAAAAATAGACAATAGTCCCTAATTATAAAATAATGTAATGACTGTCAACTGTTTTGGGAAAAAACTGCCATAGCTTTAACTGTAGAAATAGTGACGGTGTTTTGCCTAACACTTATTTATACATACGGATTATGAACTATTTCGCATGAATAATATTGTAGTACAACATGTGTAGATCAAAAGAGGACATACAGTGCCCGTAACTATTTGAGTTTAGAATCTTTTTACATGGGATGTATTTGCTAGTCTTAATCCCCATACAAAAGCTACATTCTTGAGATTATTCACCCACCTACACAACAGTGGTTTAGCTCACCTACTTGGACATTTGTTACCATTGCACACTTCTAAGTCATAAAAACATATTTGTTGCTTATTTCCATCTGTTACCTAAGGGTTGCAATGCCATATGTTTAGAAATTACCCATATACATTTGTCAGAGTAAACTTCCATGCAGATGATTGGAGAAAACTTTAGACTTTTGAAAAAGTTACACTTTGAACAGTTAGGCAAACTCTGAAGTGGATAAGCTATATTCCATTACATAGCTCTGTAAACAACTGAAAATGAGCTCTACTTGTTGCCAAATTGATGAGTTTCAATATCTTGGTCTATCCATAATTAATGTGGAACATTGGGTAATAATGGGATAAAAAGCTTCAATGTCCACTTAATAAGAACTTAAAACTCAACTCCTAATAAATGTGACTTTCAAATTCAGTTCCACTCTACTGCACGTAGTTGTATAGTGATTAAATCAGAGAAGAACACTAAAATTAGATTGGTTAGTAAAGTCTACAATTAGATTGCAAAATTTAGGCTCATTACGTATTCAGCTTTGTAATTTTTCCAAGTTTTGAAAGACAGTGCAGTAAATAATGTCTTACAAATGATGCATGTAGTTAGCAACTTGTGAACTGCTGAACCTATGTGGTATTTCTCCAAAAGAAAATTTGGAGAGGGTAGGGGAATGGGACTAAATGAATAACCCTTTCAGAGAGCTGGCACAGTTGAGATGGACCAATGGCCTCTGTCTTTTTGAACTATCGGTGAACTAAAGGCTTCCAGCACAATCAGTGGCGCATATCATGTACTGAATCTGAACATTCTCAATTAATAAATGGTTGGGGGGTAGGAGAGAGAGCATAGGGATAAAGGACTTATTCTCTTATTGGTAGGATATGACAAATGGTCTTCTTCAGGGATCTGTGCTGGGGCTTCAGCTTTTATGACTTGGATGAAGGAATAGAGAGTTGTATATCCAACTTTGCAGATGACACTTGTTAGGAGGTACAGTAAGTTGTGTGGATGGGAACAGAAAGATACAAAGGGACATATACTGACTAAGTGAGTAGGCAAAACTGTGGCAGATGGAGTTCAATGTGGAGAAGTGTGAGGATCTGAGAAAGATTAATTGGAATATTTTCTTAATAGTGAGCGACTAGGAGCCGTGGAAGAGCAAAGGGATTTAGGTCTCCATGTACACAAATCACTAAAAGTTAGTGAACAGGTACAAAAAGTAATCAAAAAGGCTAATGGGCTGGAATTCAAAAGTGAAGAAGTAATGCTTCAGTTGTACAGAGCCCTAGGCAGACCCCATCTCAGGTACTGCATTCAGTTTTGTGCGCCAAACCTCAGGTTAAATATATTGGCCTTGGAGGAGATACAACACAGATTCACCAGAATGACACCAGGGCTTAAAGAGTTAAATTATGAGGAATGATTGCATAAATCAACAGTAAAAAAATTATGTTATAAACCCTTTCTCTGCAAAAGGGGAAAATATGCCCCCAGTTCCTGGTGAACATGGGTATTTAGTATAAACCAGCCTATGATTCAGCATTAAGTTGGCATTAAGGCTCCATTTGCACTACAACTGCAGTGTCCATGCAAAGCAGTTTTGCTTTGCAGCAACACTAAAGTTGTAGTGTAAATCCAGATTTGGAACATGACCTGACAGTGGAGCAACCTGGAGTGAGGCTCGAGCTTAACTCCATCTTGCTCCAGCGTCATGTCAGGCCCTGACGCTGGATTTATACTGAAACTCCTTAGCTTCGCACCAATGCTACAGGAGGAGTATAAATTCAGCTTCAACTGCAAGCCTGATTTGGAGAGACCTTAAGGATGGCAATCTACTATTGGTAATAGCGCATCACACTTGTGCAGTAAGGGGTGCGCTGCTGCAATTAGGGTCAAAGTTAATGGTTGAGGCAGAGAAATATTTACGTTGCATTTAACCCTTGCTGTACCTGGCCTCGGAACTTGGTGCTGATGCTGAGTATAAAGAGTTGAAAAATATTCTTTTCCCAGCATTGATATCCCTGAACTATGGAGAATAGGAAGGGCATTGGAATTAAAAAGGTGGAGCTACATGGCTACCAAAATAGCAGAGCAGCTTTAATAGACAGAATGGCCTATTCCTGTCCCTAGGTTCCTACTTGCATATCACCATTTGTAGATTTGAACAGGAGATCATTCTGAATAAATTTGTCATAGGTCGTTTGAAACTGATATGAAAAGATTAGTGGAAGTTCTCAAAATGATTATTTTGTGGGATGTAGTAATATCATCTAACTAATATTCAATGATCAGCCTTAAGATGACATTAATTTAGACCAGTGTTGCTTCTAAATATATTGTTCAAACATTCCCCATTCAATGCCAAACGTTAGGATTATGTATAGGTTGTGGATTAGGATTACCGTTAGTTATGGAAAATGTAGGCAATAAAAACTTTTATAATGGCAGCTGGTCAAGCTACTTAGCTATAAAATTTGGTAGAACAGCAAAAATGTTTGATATATTGATGCAAGAAAGACTGCAAAAACATACATGTACTTGACTTTTAACACTCGCCCCACTGGGAAATAAAAGCAATTATTTCATTGTTTAGTCGGTGGAAGGATTGAATCTTGTGTGAAGGAGACTAGATGGACCCTAAGTTAGAACACTGTCCTTTCACCTCTGGGATACAGTTTAGGATACCAGCCCAGACCAGTCTTCTTTCTCTGCTGGTTGTCAGGGTCTCACATGGAATAAGCTTGGGCAGATTGTAACCCAGTTTCTAGTAGGTGTAGATCCATGGTAAAAAAAATTGATACAATTTGGCACTAAGTAGCATTAAACTAGCAACCTCACTCAGAGGCATCATAAAGATGGCTAATGTGGGAAATGGAAAAAATCTCAATAGTGGATGCTTTTCAAAGGCTAAAGTTAAGGCACTTTGCCAATGTAAATTAAAGGTAAGAATAATACCCAGATTCAGCTGGTGGTCTGGCTCAGAACTGGTTAAATTCACTCCAGTGAAAAATAAGTTTAGTGACAAGCAAACCAAGGAGCCAAGCTTATGACGTTCTGAGAAGGAGTCAACGCTTTAAGCTCTCAGTCTATTGGATCATGCCTGGCATGTTGTGTCCAGTTATTATACCTAAGTCAACACAGCATGATTCGATTGCAAGACCACCTCTTTGGGATGCTCTTGGTATAGGCAGTTCAATTGAATTACACTGAGGTTTAGCTGCTCTGAGGTGTGATTTTTATAAAACGAAAGATACTGGCCCAGAAATTTCATTCGTGGGCGGAGGGCTGCGATTCGAAAAAATCTGCGCCTGGACCGGAGGGCTCCCGGGAGGCGCAGAATTCCGTTGCTGTGCCTCTTCAAACTGCCGGTGTGCAGGGCACACATATCCCAGGGGCGTAGTTAGTTCACATCGTCCCTGGAATCACGTGGGCCATGGGGAGCCAATCAGAGCAGGGAATCTCCATTCATAGATTTGACAGGAAGACCTGTCAAATCTATGAATAGAGATCAGCCCCAAAACATAAGTAAAACTTCAAATAATTTTTTTTTAATCACATTTTTAAAATGACTATAAATTACATAAATTAACTATTTTAAACAAAAATTTAAATTTTTGAAAAAAATAATTAAAGTTTTTAACGGGGCTAAAAATAAACTTACCTTTCTTTAAACTATTTTAAAATGATAAATCAGTGGAAAAATTTTTTTTTTTACTTTCTTAAACTATTAGCCTGCTAAAAGCAGGCCTTGCACCTGCTTTTCAAGGCGCAGCTGTTCCCAACTTACCTGGACTCAAGCCAGTGTCAAAAAAACGTAAGTTTCTAACGTACGCGCTGCCTATCCGACGCAGGCGTTTGACCTGGGAAGCCCTTTCTGCAGAGAACGGAAGTGCCGGTTTCCAGCACATGCGCAGTGCATGCGTAAAACCAGCACTTCCGTTGGCCCTACGGGTGAGTACACAGCGCGTACACACCCGTAGGGAACAGAATTTCTAGGTCAGTGTCTTTCACAACCACCGGAGGTCCCAAAGCACTTTACTGCCAATGAAGTACTTTTTTTGAAGTGTAGTCACTGTTGTAATGTGGGAAATGCGGCAGCCAAATTGCACACAGCAAGCTCCTACAAACAGCAATGTGATAATGACCAGATAATCTGTTTTAGTGATGTTAATTGAGGAATTGAGGGCTAGGACACTGGGGATAACTTCCCTGCTCTTCGAAATAGTGAGAGGTCGCACAACACCAGGTTATAGTCCAACAGTTTTATTTGAAATCACAAGCTTTTGGAGCTATCGATCGCCCCTTCCTCAGGTGAAGAAGGGGCAATCGATAGCTCCGAAAGCTTGTGATTTCAAATAAAACTGTTGGACTATAACCTGGTGTTGTGCGACCTCTCAATTTTGTCCACCCCAGTCCAACACCGGCATCTCCGCATCATGACTTCGAAATAGTGCCATAGGATGTTTTACGTCCACCTGAGAGGGCAGACGGGGCCTCAGTTTAATGTCTCATCGAAAGACACCTCGACAGTGCAGCACTCCCTCAGCACTGCACTGGAGTATCAGCCTAGATTTTTGTGCTCAAGTCTCTGGAGTGGGACTTGAACCCACAACCTTCTGACTCAGAGGCGAGGATGCTACCAACTGAGCTGACATTCTGCTAAACCTGTCACTGTGCATAACATACATTGTGAAAATTGTAATATATATATTATATTTAAACTTAGCTTTAATTGATTGATTTAAAACTAAAAAAACAAAACCTACACAGTTCAACCTACACTCAGTTCCCACTTGTCACTGTCCAAGAATAGGAATGAGAAAAGACCATTTAGCTTCTTAGCTCACTACATCAGTCAAGTTCATGTATAGGACTCACCCAACCTGCCTTAGTGCTGAGCCTGTATTTATACCTATTGCCTGTTGAATCAGGAATCTATCTATATCTTTTAGTGTTTTGACAAATACATCCGCTGCTTTAAATGGTAAGTTAATCCATGAGTTATCTATTTAATCTCTTTAATCATGGCTAGCTCAAGATTTTCTCCGTTTATAAATGTCTCCTAGTTCACTCCTGGTTCAACACATTGAGCTTCCTTAAACTCACTCATCAGTTCGATTTATGATTTTAAAAAGTTACATCCTAGCTTCTTTAGTCCTTTTCCTGTTACAGTAAATTCACCTTCGTATCTGTTTTTATCTTATTGATGTTGGACTGGGGTGGACAAATATGAGAAGTCGCACAACACCAGGTTATAGTCCAACAGCTTTATTTGAAATCACAAGCTTTCGGAGCGCTGCTTGTCACCTGACGAAGGAGCAGCGCTCCGAAAGCTTGTGATTTCAAATAAAGCTGTTGGACTATAACCTGGTGTTGTGCGACTTCTCACTTTTATGTTATTGATAAGACCCAGTACAGTTTTTCTCCCCTTTAGATGTCTTCTGCTGTTTTTGGATGTTGGTCAAAACAAATCACAGTGGTTCAAATGTGTACTTGGTCATCTTTTATATAAAACTAAATTTTATGAGGCTCCATAGCCCGGGCCTCTCAAAATTGATTCTTATATCAATATTGCCTCCTTGGATTTGTGCTTCATCTATTGATAAACATGAACATTCAGAAGAAATATAAGAAAAAATATTTTTTTTAAATGATTGCATTATTTTTGAGTTGTGTAAAAACAGATGCAAGCCCAAAGCCATTGAAGGACTATAGCAATCAACTTTGTAGATGGTCACGCTACTGTACATACCAAAATGTAACAGAATTGAATAATGAACAAGGCTTTGCTGAGTTGATGCTAACTATAACTATTTTACTGACAGGTTATTTTGATCCTAACTTGCTGGCCGTGGATTACAGGAGTATGGGATTCAGAGAATGTCTCGCTGAAGTCATAAGGTATCTCAGCTCACTTGAACGATTTCAAGGCCATGACAATACTGATCCACTTAAGGATCGTCTGGTATCTCATCTCAACAACTATGTATCTGAAATAGAACCTACACCATTGGTACCGTCTTCCTTGATCCACCGGGCCTGGACTTGGCCACACCACCATTTAGCTGCTTTGTTCCCACAGACAGCGGAAGGAGCACAATTACCATGCAGGGACTCTCTCCATAACCCAGCCTTCCTTACTGGCTCTGCACTGGCATACTCCACCTCAGCTCTGAGAGGAATTCCTCTCGACAGAATAGCATCCACTGTGATGTCGCCCGCACACAACCTTCTCCCAAACATGACATCATCCAGTCTCAATCTCCTGTCAAACCTGACATCACCTATTCATAGAGTCCTGTCCAACATGACATGCACCTTTCCTGGCGTCCTGTCCAATGTGAGCTCAACCAACAAGATGTTGACTGGTGTTGCTGTATCTCCACAAATTACCTCACCCTTGCTGTCACCAACTTCCAATTCCAGCGCTATTCACACAACTGCCGCATCCATTCCTGGGTCGTTAGGACTTTTTCCATCCGTATCACACTTCCGACTTAATCCCTCTGGTCAGACAAGCAACCTGAGCACTCACAAGCCCCAGAGATCATGGACAACTGAGATTGGGGCTTTCTGAACCTAGCCTAATCGGGAAAAGATTTTAACTACATTTCTATTGTGATATAAGAATATATTGTGCTAGAAAATATCCTGCTAGATATAAGCAGTTTGTATTCCTTACTGAAGTGAGAGGGAAAAAAAACTGAAGTTCAGTATCTGTGCATATTACACAGTGCAGAGGTTTCCTCCAGCCTTCTAATCTGTGAAGCAATTGTTTTTTTTGTCTGATAAATGAAGTGCTGTATTTTTCCATAACTTACTCCACCCTTCCCCACAGCAGTGCGTTAGTTTCTCAGAAAGAGCTTGTTTCCTAGCATTTACCTTGGCTAGAGTAAGTTGAGCAGTCTTTGTGTTCAGTATTTAGTCATCTGCCAGTCTTCCTTCATCCTTAGTCTCCTCCTGCCATATATAAGTTTCAGTTCATTGCTGGTACAAGTCTGGTGCTGGTTTGTTTTCCAAGCCCCTAATAAGGGAGAGTAATGTGCTTGTTAAGTATAATTCTGCCTTATATTCTCTCACTTTCATTCCTTAATTGTCATCTCCAGCAATAGCTGTTTTCTTTGAGCTGTGAATATAGACTATCTGCATTGTATACTAATCTACGCTACTCTATAATGAGTCAAGACACTGCTGAGGACTAGTCCTTTAATTATGTGGAGAGCAGTGTTCCATCTTGTTGCCTGGAAAAGAAATTGTAAAGCTTGCCGCAAAATAGCAAATGGCAGTTCAATCTGGGACTTCATTACTCCGGTTTTAGAATTCTAAGGATCAATTGCAAAAACTACCAGGCCATAGAAATTATGGGCTGAATCTTAACTCCCGACAATGGGTGAGTTGGGGTTGTGTCAGGGGCTAAAATGCAAAAAATCTGTAATAGGAACTGAACCCGCCTCAAACCCGCCCACTTCCAGTTTTAACGGAGGCGGGACGAGGGGTGGGCGACCAATCCGCTCGCAGGAAGTGGGTTGGTCATTTAAATATTTTAATGAGGCTGCCTGCCAGGCCCAATGAGCTACCCAGTAAACCCTCCTCAACTCCCCATGATCTGTCTGCTCCCCCCTCCCCCCCCCCCCCCCCCCCCCCACCTCCCACCATCAAATCCCCCCGGACCACCATCAGAGTCCCCGACCACCATCGGAGCCCTCCCCCCCCCTGCAATCGGGAGCTCCCCAGACTATCATAGGACCCCTCTGCGTGATCTGGACCCCCACCCCTGCACGATGCAGACCCCCACCCACGATCTGGACCTCCCCCCCGCAATCCAGCCCCCCTGTGATCCGGACCCCCCACCCCGCAATCCAGCACCCCCTGCGATAAGGACCACCCCCCCACGATCTCTCTCACTCCCTCAATACACCTACCTGCTCTCGTAGCCTTGTGAAGCAGGCTTCCCGCCCGAAAGGCCTCTACCTGTAAATCAGGCTGTCTGTGGGTGGGAATCCCACTCAAAGGAGCCCTGCTGCAGGACATTTGGGAAACCCATTATCCCAGGTTTCCCGACCTCACAACAGCCTCCCACAGAGAACTCGCCTCCAGGCTAAAATCCAGGCCTTTTCTTAAATCAGAAATCTATGTGGAGTCAAAGTGGTGCACTTTCCAGCTCTCATCATTCCAGAAAGTGTGCAGGAAATGTTGGATCTAATAAAATGTTCATTTTATACAACTCCAATCAGGGTATGAAGTGCTTCTAACACTAGCATGAATACAGATTGGGTAAAGCACTGATGTAGATCTGCTACTGGTACCTAAAGTATGAGCATTGGAGTTGGTACATGGATGGCACCATTCATACAGATCAGTTGCTGATATTTGCAATACCAGTGGCAGTAATAATAGTTGTGTGCAGTAACCACACTGGTACAATACAATACTTGGAATGTAAAAACTGGTAGAGATGTGACCCAATACATGCAGTACTTCCACTGGTACAAATCTAGTGCTGATACTTGTTAGCCTGCACCATTGACTTTGGATAACCTGCTTATAAACAGAGCATAAATTTAAGGCGAAATCCAAAGTTTAGGCTCATCACCAAAGCAAAATATCAATATTCAAGTAATTTAGACCCAATAAAATCTTAATGATATTTGTTAGAAGATAACTAAATTAGTTAAAAAGAAATAGTTACAAAACCGTTTGAGACTGTGGGGTATAAATGTGTCTTGGGCGATAGCGAATCTGCAGCCCGCTTTGCAGTCCGCCCAATTGTCTTTTTCATTAATTGAACGGAGTGCAAAATCGGGCTGCTGATTCGCTATCGCCCGCTTTGCACTGTCGCCTGACGAATTTGTGCCCTCACTCGGACACGCCCCTCCCACTCTCCTCCAGATCCGCCCATCCCACTCACATGGACCCCCTCCGAGACCCTCCCTCCCTGCCCCCCAAGACCCATCAACCCCTCCCATCACACAGACCCACCTCTCCCCCTCCCTCCGACACGCCCTCCCTCCAGACCCACCTCTCCCCCCAAGCCCGTCCCACACACCCAGACCAGCCCCAACCCCCAAGGCCCGCCTCTCCCCCAGATCCGCCGCCTCTAATTTTAATTCGAGCTTTATTATAATTTTACTATTTTTGCCAGGAAAGAAATATTTGATAAATCAGTTCCCTGATTTTTTTTTAATGAGCAAGTAACATCCCAATTTCAAGTACTGGGTAGCACATTTTACAGAAGTCAGAGTAAAAGTGCAGCTCTTGTTAAGTATTGTATTGAGACCCGAGTGTCTCAGTTCCTTCTGGTGATTGAGATATCACTGCACAATGGTATCGCCTAAAATTCACCCAAATTTTTGCATCATCGTGAAATCAAACTACTTAACTATATCTTATGGTAAAGTACAAACTTGATTTTTGTAATCTTGCAAATTTAACACACGGAAAACCAGAACAAATACATTGGAATGTCATGGCCTCAACCTCAGAGCTTTGATCAGGAGTTTATCTCGTTCAGTTTGACCTGCTGTACTGATTATAGCAGAGCTGTTCCTGTAACCAGGGAAATATTCCTTATAACAAAGTTGGTAATAACTAAATTCTAATTAAATTGTTCCCATATTTTTAGAAAGTAGGTTTTTCAGTGTGAAATCAGTAGACTTTTTTATGTTGAGCATTGGTGCTGAGTTTTAGGGGCACTGATGCTGGGAGCCGCAGAGTGCCGATGGACATGGGTTAAATCTCCATTCGGCTCCCTTTTTCATTGTGTCGAGTTGGGAGTTGTCAAGTGAAGGGTATCGTTTCTCCCTGCGTCGGAAAGCAGAGGCGGAAGGAGCGACATGCCTGAGCAGTTCCCTAGCAGAAACCTCTGATGGCTGATACAGGGGCATTGGCTGTAACCTGGGAGCAGGAGAAGACCAAAGATGGGGAACAATATAAAGAAGGAAAATTGCATAAAAAGGGAGGATTTTTTTTTGGAGAAAGCGTGTTGTGTGTCACATTGTTATTGGCCTTCAATTTCTAGACAGCAAGAGACTCTTACCCACAAATGCCACTAGTTTCTGTGGCAGTAATACAAACCAGATTTACAGAAGTATTTCTATGTTCCAGTGTTTCCTGCCTCCTATTGGAGAAAACTGGCAGCGTTTTTCTTTTCTCTTGAATTAATTACATCAAAGTGAAACTGAAACGCTCCTTAAAATGAGTTCTGTTCCTTTTACGTTTGTTTTTCTTTCTATTTTCCCACTTTAATCTTCTGCTAATAGGTCATGTACTTCTTGCAGGCACCAGGTGAGACTGGTCTGTTCCACAGACATCCCAACTATCAGCAGAAACAACTTGCATTTATATAGTGGTTTCGTGTAATAGAATATCTCAAGGTGTTTTACTGTTTGGACGCCTAAGCAAGAAGGGAAGGAATTTTGAATGAATTTTGACAGCGGAGCAGACAGACTGAAGGCACAGTCAAAGAGAAGGGGTTTCAGGAGGCTTTTGAAGGGAGGAAGAGAGGCAGCAAGGTACAATGCTTTTCGGAGAGATTTCTAGAGGGCAGAGAATTGTCTCTCCTAAGTAGTTGGCAAGAGAGCGATTAAATCAGGGCAAGTCACAAGAGTGCCAGTATTTCCTTCAGCGAGTTTGAATACCTGTTTGCTGTCCAACACGCCACCCAGCAGCATAGCTGGGAATGAACTAATCCCATCCGGCTGACTCTTGCTTGTTCAGTATTAGCAGAGGGAGCACTCTGAGATCAAGAAACAATAAAAGCACAACAGTACTTCACACTATTATTTAGAGCAAAGGTATAAATAAAGTAAATTGATTGGAAAAAGTTTATATAATGGAATTTTTAATATAATAGAGGTAATGTTATGAAGTAAAGTTTTGAAAACATATTGGAAAATATAGAAATATTATTAGAACACTATGCAACTGATCAGTGGGTAATTTCTGAATCAAATGCACTTAATCTCTCCACTATGTGGGAAAGCCATAAGAAACTATTGTAAATCTGAATTAAATGTAGTGGATTCTACACCGGATGTATTTTCAAAATGTATTGAATTCTGTACGGTTAAAAGTTTAAATATCCGCTGAGCTAATAAATATGTATTGAGTTTAAAACATGGAAAGTGTGAAATAACTTAATTTATTTTTGTCTCATGTAATTTTGTCCCAACAAAGAATTGAACCTAAAACCCTGTCCACCGAGCATCTTAGAACTTACTGTCCAGTAGGATAGCACTGAGCTATCCAGGGTGCACTGCTACGGGAAAACGCTGGAGATCAAGTTTTGCTAAACTACCAAGATCCGAGTAGAAGAGAGGGTTGGGTCTGTGGGACCCCCTCCTATATAACCTGCAAATTTAATTTAAACAAATTGTAACGTGAAACCACAGACACAGGGGGGTGATTTTCTCAATGGGGAGCTTTTGGAGGTGGGACTCCCACTTGTCGGGTTTCAGTCCCGCCTCCATCAACTTCTGGCCAACCCACGCTATTTTCCCTTGATTGACCTTGTTAAGCCCGCCCAGCGGGCTTAGCAGGCCAATTAAGAGAAAGCCGGTTGCAGAGAACGTCAACGTATGACGTTTATCTGTCAAAAATCTTTGACAGATGAATTGTCATCATTTGACAGCTCTGTGAAGCTGTCAAACACTGATATTCTCTGTAGTTTGATGAGGTCTTGAATTCAAGACCTCATCAAACCTCTTTCTTTTGCAGAAATGAGATGGTTGTTGCATTGGAGAATGCAACGGCCATCTGTTATCTCTACCGCGGAGGTGCGAGACTCTCCGCATACCCACCGACTGAAGCCTGCAGGAAGAAACAAAGGTAAGTACACTTTTTCTAACACTTTGCACTTACCTCAGATACTCACCTCTCCACACTTGCACCCATCACTTACCTCACAGCACACTTTTGCACCCCGCAGACCCCCTACTCGCCTTGGTGACCTGGCGGGGTTCGGAGCCTTCGGGAAGACCACACTTGTGAGGGCAAAAAGGGGATAATCCTATTTTCTGCCTGTTAACTACCTGTTAACCGGCAGTTAAGTGGATGTAATCCCTTCCCGCCTCCAAGGAGACGGGACCCGGCGCGGGACGGCTACCCACCTCCTGGCAAGATGGCATGGGGGCGGGTTGGGCACCCGCCCCCAAATTCTGCCATTTTCCCAACAGTCCCACCTCCCCAGGGCTGGCAAGATCGCGCCCAGAGACACAGGTGCATATACAGATGTACATAGACACAGGCACACATTTATAAGCATACAGAGGCACAGATATACACACACACAGACATCCAAAGAATCATTGAATACATCAGCAGAGAAACAAGCCATTCAGCCCATTAAACCTGAACCACTGTTTTTCTCTACATGAGCCACCTAGTCTAATCCCACTCTCCTGCTCAATCCCCATACCCTTTCTAAGAGCTTATGGACGGTGCTTCAGAAAATTTGACATTAAAACCACCATCCGCGTAAACAAATTTTCTCTACCTTCCTGTTTATTGTTTTTTATGATCATCTTAAATTCATGCCAACTCATTACCATCTTTCTGGCAGGTGGGCAATCCTAATAAATCTGAGATGCACCTTTTCCATTACTTTTATAACCTTCCTATAACAAGATGCCCAAAACTGTACAAAGTACTTCAACTTTGGCCCGACTAAATCCTTTGTACAAGTTTCAAATGCTTGTTGAAAATCTATATAAACCACATCCACTTATATCGTGTTATTTCTTCAAAGAATTCTATAAAGTTCATCAAAATTCTAGAAATATATGCTGACTGGCCCTGATTAACTCCTGTCTCTCCAAGTATTTAGTAATTCCATCCCAGATTATAGACTCCTACTAGTTTACCAAAAACTAAAGTAAAACTAACTAGCCTTTAATTTCCTGATTTATCCCCATCACTATTTTGAAGAGGGTTGTTATATCTTTCACCATCCAGTCCCTTGGCACAGTTTTCCTTTCCACAGAATCTTGGAAAATGATAGTCTGAGCCTCTGCGATTTCTTTCCAAGCTTCCCTAAGGCCCTGGTGATTCGTCTGTCTTCAGTTTTAGTAACTTCTTTAGTACCATTTCTTTTTGAATAATGAACCCCATTAACCTACCTCTGGTGGTTCTACTCCTCTGTGAAAATTCAGGCAAAGTACTTATTTAGTATCTCTGCCATTCCATCACTTTCTGCTACAAACATGCCTCCCTCATCTCTTAGTAACCCTACCTGGGCCTTGACTATCCTCCTCCTACTAAAACATATATATATACACACATGCACACATATACACACAGAGCCACGCACATACACAGAGACACTGGGCTCGATTTTAACAGCCCTGAGGAGGCGGGTTTGGAGGCGCGTTGGCAGCGAAAATCGGAAAAAATGGCTTCAGACACCCAACCCGCCTCCATCCCGCCCCCACCCGATTTTCGTGAGTGTCAGGTCAGCCGCTCCCAAACTGACCCGCCTGGAACCGGTGGGACAGGTAGTTAAGGCAGCTAAGAGCCTGTTAAGTGCCTTGCTAATCCTATTTTGATAGTGGTTTCCCATTTTCGTGCTTCTGGTTCTTATTTCCCATCTTGTCAGAAACACGCCAGCTGCAAGGAGACGAGTTGGTGGAGGACATGATTTGTTATCATTGGTGCAGCACTTTAAAAGTGCTCCTGTAACATGGCTGACATTCAAATGCCATAACTTTGTTGTTGGAGGTTTGGGATAAGATTTTGCAAATCTGTTCAAGCTGACAGTCATCTGCAGTGTTACCTGATTGGAATAATTTCAGGCCACTTTGAGTGTGCATTTGCAAGCTTCTTGCCTCAACTGAAATCTATAGCAATGGGATGGGAACCATTTACACCCTCTCATCCTGGTCATCTGATTCGCAGGAAGAGCAGCCGTGGCAGCACGACAACCAGCTACAACACCAGCACCAGCACCAGGAGCGCCAAGCTCCTCCTCACCCATCTGATGCTGCACTGGACACCGGGCATCAGCTCTTGATAAAATTGCTGGCCGGGAGGCTGGCGATGGCATCACCATGGCCAGATTTTCTTCACTTGATGCTGTAAACCCTGGCTGCCACATGATGCACCAGGTTGACACCATCCCACACCAGCACCATGAAGCATCCCTTTAATGTCCAAGCCATTCCATGCACACACATCACTATAGCGGGGGAGGGGGGTGCAGTTATGACTGAACAATCACTGGAACTCAGTAAGACACTTCTCAATGTGCGCTCAGATCTGTCCAATAAGGGGCACGTTTGGAAAAATATACTACACTGTATGACAACACATTACTAGAAACTTCACATGGACATTGGCTAAACCTCTCAAGTGCCTACCCTTGTGTGTTGTTAGTTGGTATGCTTGCAGTAGGATGAGGATGAGCGTGAGGGGTGGCTAGTGAGATGGGGAAGTGATAAAGTAGATAGAGAGGGTTGGGTGGAGGTTCACGGTAAGTTGGTATCCTGGGGAGGTCTCTTCTGCCCTTGGAAGGGAAGAGAACCTCCCTGCATATGGAGGGAGTCATTGGAGAGTCTGGGTGTAAGCGTTCACCTTTGTGCAGTGATTGTCAGTGTTTGCAGCACCTCAATGCTGTCAAACACTGACAGAACAACTGTCAAAATAAAATTGTGCATGGTCCCTTTAAGGAAACCGGCAGATGTTGCATCATCAAATGACGTCATCAGACCGCTTCCTGTTAATTGGCCGGTATGCCCGCAGGGCGGGCTTAACAAGGCCAATCAAGGGAAAATCATGTCTGCAGAGTGGAGGCAGTTGGGGGCGGGACCAGAACCTGGAAACCAGGTGTCCCGCCCCCATCCCGCCTCCAGAATTAAATTCGCGGCCACAGTTACAAGTTTAGGGTCTGCCTTAGATATTCTCTCGGGTGCAGTGGTGCTTTTCACTCCCCTAAGCAGTCTGAGCCTCTTACATATTGGCGTGGGGCAGTCCTGCCCAGTGTCTAACTACACAATAACGTAACCCAGGGATGTAATAATAGGACCTCCTTGTGGTCTGAACTGGATATCATGTCTTTCACACGTGCCCTCGTGCACTTCTCCAAGCATTTCAATGGCAGACTGAAGCACTTGGTGAAACCGGGCCAGGTATGAATTGATAAGCTACTTTACTTCACAAATAGTAAGTGAACATAGAGAAACAGTCAAAGCAAATTCCACATATTTAGCTCAGTCTCATTTCTCTTCTCCATGGCACCCTGTCTTTTGCATGAGCTGACTTGTTTTTGGCATTACCTTTCTTTCAGGTTACTTCTAAATGCAAAAGCTCACCTCCTGCAATTTTAACCTCCAACGCAAGGCCGAGGGTGTTTCATAGTCCTCTCCTTTGTTTGAAACCAGACTACCCATGTGTCCTTTTTCTCCCTGTTAATTCTGGCCCCAGGAAGCAGAGGGATGGTGTCCCTGATATCTATCCAGGCCAGATTCACTGGCAGGCCTGTCAATCATACCGACTGCCCCCCTCTCCTAGAGGTATATCCTCCATAGACACCTTATGCCATGCCCATATGAATAGAATCACCCTCGCCATAATGGGTGTGAAAAAGGCCTGATTTTAACTCCAGGTGGATTCCCCACTCAGGTCTGAGTTAAAATTACAGTCGGGTCTTAATGATGTCATTGGGCCGCAACATGCCAATATAAAGAAGGACCCTGTTGGCTTCGGGCGCATGGCCTTGCTGCCTGCTCAGGAGAGCAGGTTAAAATTGCAGATGTTGCGATCATGGCGGCTTTCGGACAGGTAAGAGCCAGGGCGATTTTAACTGCCCACCCGCCAGGTTTCTGCTGAGCGAGTAGGGTTAAAAAAAAATGGTTTAATGTCCCTGATCATCCTAGCAAATGGGCCTGGGATGAGACACTAGATCCTTTTTGTATCAGTTTGAAATAGACTGTGAGTTGTGACATCCCCCAAACTGGCTCATCTGGCTTTACAACACATTGTCCACTGCTGCAGCCTGTGGACTTTATTTTTAAACCTGAGCGAAATCACTTTGTTTTAAAACACAACCCTTAAATATAATTTAATCCGAAAATCCTTTCCTTGAAGAAAGAAAATGATTAAAAATCCTAAGACATGACAGATACATATGAACATACACATACATACAAAAACATGCACATTTACACACAATCACAGAGACGCATATGCACAGATATGTATGTGGGAGATATATAGAAATAGTATGCATTTCTATAATATTATCACATCCTCAGGACATCCCAAAGGACTTCATAGCCAATGAAGTACTGTCGTAATGTAGGGAAATGGGGCATGTGGCAGCCAATTTGTTCACTGCAAAGATCCAAAAATGAGATAAATAACCAGATAATCTGTTTTGGTCGTGTTGATTGAGGGGTAAATATTGACCAGAACACCAGGAGAACTCCCCTGCTCTTCTTCAAATAGTGTGCAAGATCTTTTACATTTACCAGAGAGAGCAGACGGGGCCTCGTCTGATCCGACAGTGCAGCACTCCCTCAATACTGCACTCGAGTGTCAGCCTCCATTATGTGCTGAGGTCTCTGGAGTGGGGCTCGTACACTGAACCTGCTGACTCAGAAGTGATGGTGCTACCACTGAGCCAAAAATAAAACACCTTTAGGCACACAATGATTACCTACCTCTGATCTGCACCTTCAGCAGACAGTCAGAGCCATGCACCATCCCTTGTACTTGCTATGGTATCACATAGGTCCTATGTAGTACTTTAAGTTGGTTGAGCATTCAACTCATTCCCAAATGAAGAAGAATACTCATTAGTGGCCTTCAAGGTGATAAAATGAGAAAGGGATTCCACCCCTCTGCTCTCTCTCCCCACACTCGCAATAATAAACCAACAAGATTAGTAGGAATTAGTGCCAATTTGGGTGAGTAATTCAACTTCATCCGCATTTTGACTGTTTTTCCGGACTAGCTCAGGCAAACAAAGGGGGAAAAATTTGGTTGCTTAGTGCCTCCCATTAGCGCCCTAGGTAGACGCTAATGAGCCGCAAAGCAACTAGCGCCCAGACGCGGCAATGTTTGCGCCGCTCGTGAAATTGACCAGACATTTTGCGGCGGCGCTAAACACTACCGCCACGATCTCCTGCGCCCGCAGATCGTGACGTCAGTCGAGCGTGCAACGCCCCGGACCGGATATTGAGTGGCGCCCCCTGCCTTACCGCCTGCCACTAGCAACGACAGGTTGAGGGGAGCGTTTTGCAGTCGGGAAAGGACTGGGGGAGCGTTATTTAAAGGCGACCGCTTCCTGCCTTTTTTTGTCGGCGACATTTTTGCACCACGCATTCTGAGAGAGAGAGAGAGACTTCTGGAGAGATTCAACGCTGTGTGAAGGAGTTTTGGGTACTGAGCAGCACTTTGCAGGTTAATTTAGATTTGACCTTCCTTGCATCGATTACACTCTGAGCTCTTTCCCTGGGCTTCTCCATTGCTCTTTCCAGCAGATTTGATGTACAGGTCTCTCCAGGCCGAGATTCAAGGCTGCAATGAGCAGGGTGTGGATGGAGAGCAAGATCGACCCTCCCCTTTAAGAACTGGCCGGCGCCAGTGTGTCTGTGTTCCATTGCTGACTGACATCACATGAGCTTCTCCAGCGCTCTGAGTTAGCACCTTGCTCCTCAGCCTTTGCGCCTTAAGACAGGTGTGTAGCACCTGATTTAGCGCTCCAATCACTCCAGGGGCGATAAAAGCCAAGTTTGCAGTCGGAGGCGATAATTAGCGCCAGGTGCTAAACTTTGCGCCCGGCCGATAATTGCGCCCCAAACGGGGCGATACCGAATTTCTCCCCAAATGGCTTTTAAAAAATAATGATTATAGATTATAAAAATAGCAATAACAGAACTTAATTCGACAGCTAAAATTAATCAAGTTACGTGTTGGCAGTAATAGTTTGTTTGTTATTTATTTGTATCTGTGCACTGACCACAACACCATATTCATGCTACACCGTATTGATTTGGGAAGGCAGTTCCACTGCAGTACAGATTTTTGACGGACATGAATGCTGGTGCTGTTTAATGGTTGACCACTTCTCTTGCACGCTCTAGTTTTGAGTTGGTGGACCGTGTTATTGAGGGAGTGGTACGACATGTTGCAGAAGAAGTCAGAGTAATATAGCTTTCCATCTCCGTGCTGCTTCTGCTTCTTAAAGCTCCATGTATCTCTAAATTACACTCCCTCCTTGCAAGAAAGCATGAGACCGAAGCTCTGTGCTTGGCTGGGACCAACAACATAATGCATGGGGAATCATGAATGAAAACCCACTTCCTATCACTCCGTGGCTTTCCCTGCCTTGTGTTATTTCTAAAATAAAAAATCAATGTGTGCTCAAAATGCAAGAGAGTTCTTTAAGCTGTTTATATTGCAAAATGTTTACACTCTTATTTTGCGTTGGGTTTGGCACCATCCAGTTCTATCATTACTTTGATTATTGTTTATAAACTATCCCAAAAGTCTTGGGTCTGACCCATTAAAGACAGCTGATCATTTAATCTGTTTTATAAACCTAACACCCAAGGAACGCAGTTCACCCAATGCTCATCAGTTCAAAATACACTTAAATACACTTCTCAGAACCTAATTACCCTCCATGGCATGGCGGCTGACAATGGAGCATTCAGCTTACATCCGCTGCCCTCCTCCCAATGGGGAGAATCAGGCATGTGCAGGAAATAGTTCAACCACCATGTGTTTCTGATTCCAATCTAGTTTTTCAGCAAAATCTGGGAAACTGTTTTATCTTCTTTTAGGTTTTTCAAAAGGACAAATTAAAGGGCTACTGAACATCAGACGTCAATGACAGGATATTAATTGCAGTTTAAAAGTACAAACTCGAGCTGAACTCCGATGATCAGACATAAGGATTTTATAAATTAAAATAAAAACTGGAAGCTAATGAAAAATGCCATTACAATAAGATCACTCCTGCGGAGACCACTTTAAATCAAAATTTCAATAGATCAGAAATCTGGCTCCATTTTCAATCGTGCTCCCTGAGAGCTCTTGATGTTTGTGGGGAAAAAATATGAAGCAAATGTTTGTAGGATCGCATCAGCAGAAAAAAAGAGAAAATGCTGAATAAAAACAATGTGTGGGCAGCGACCTGATGGCACAGAACGTGGTTGTGGCACAGCCCTTCGCCGCAGAGGAATAGGATGCAGCTTCTCTGCTGGGAGGGAGGACTTGTCACTTCGCGAGTCAACCCAGGCTGTTCTTACAGACCTTCGGGTGTCCAGATACAGACAGAAATAGCAAAAAGCAGCCGGTGTGCCTGAGAAATAGTGTGTGCTGCAGGGGGACCCAGAGAGAGATTACTGTAAAGAAGAAGCACGGGGTGGAATTGAAAGAAACTCTGGGGTTTCAGTGAGGCCTCAGCAGCCTTCTGCGATCTCCAGCCTGAGGCTCTCTCTCCCAGTGGAACTGACCCTTTCTCATTCTCACTGCATTATCCAAAGTGAAATTCTCAATTTTGATATTTTTCCACAATGCACTTTTCAAGCCTTTTTCCAATTGCTCAAGACATTTCTTTTTACAGTCTCCTCCCCACTCTGGCTATTTTTTATTTATTATTTTTCTCTCTCTTTCTAGGCCTTACATATTGTGCCATTAGCTGCACAGGTACATGGCTTTCACCTGCTTCCAAGGTTCGACCAATGAGGTTCTTACTATGCAAATATGACCTAGCCTTTGATTTCCATTTTCTCCCTTTGTATAAGGGCCTCTTGTGTTTCTTGTGAATGGCAGAGCCATGACTTAACAATTTACCACGAAATACTCCCTCCCAGTTGTCAACATTTGGATATCCATTATTGATAATCAATCTCTCTAACTGGACCCAAAACATAAACAATGGCTTTGAGAATAAGATTGTAACAGAACTAATGTTAGTAATTAGACTGGATGATTAAGACGAAAAGAATGAACTCAGAAGTGTTGCCAACTCAAAATACATAAGTTCTCCTTTCTGTATAAAAGTCTCCCCTTTTTTCCCCTGGGAAAACCTCTGTTTTTAGCAATTTCTGTTTTTATTTCAGATTTTCAATATTTGCAGGTTTTTTCCACCCCCCTTTTGGCTGGTATTGATTGTTACACTTTCCATCAACTTTGACAAATAATACGATAGCAATTGACAAAATGACGGCTCGTTCGCGGTTTTAGAAGCAGCTGGCAGAAGTTAGACAATAATGAACAAGAGGATGAGTCAGGATTTAAAACATCATCATCTGCTGAAGCACAAAACAAAGCTGAATATAAAATGGACACTGGGTGCGTTCAATCCCAGATACACACGCACATCAGTTTGTTGTTAAGAGTGGTTCATGGCTGTGTGTTTCTTGTGTTTCATTTATTAGTTTCCAACTGTTCCCCATTACTATCACAGATCATTTTGCTCTGATCTGGAATAATGGAACACTCTGATCTGAAGCCAACCTTCTCGTGCATTTTACTACATTTCTTCTCTAATTAGAGCTCTTCTTTACAAACACTCTGTGACGTAAGAAAACTACTAGGCACTTGGTCTAAGCGTTAAACAAAGCTTTAATCAACTGTTTTTCAACATGGAGATCTAGTTGTGTCCTTCACTAGTTCCTGTTGAGGAATGTCCTAAGCAAGCTGGGCCCATGCCCGAGTATTTATACTCTCCCTGGACAGTGCCACCAGCAGGCCGCCCAGTATTACTTCATACATGAATGACAAGATTCATGTCACTCTGCCTTTAATGCACTTTTTCCTTTTGGTCATTAGAAATTTATTAAGTGTGCTCTTGGTAGGCAGCCCAACAAGATGAATCTTTGACTGACCTCCCAGCCTGAAGGTCAAGTTTGAGCCTTGGCCACTCAGAACTTCTGCTTTAGTTGGGTGAGTTCTCAGGTTCGATCTTACCTTCTTACACCAGGATAAAGTGACGTCTTCTCTCTCAACCCTTCTTGTATCATGTTTCCTGCCGGTCGATGACGCAGCAACTTTGATATTGATCAAATTCACAGGTCTAAGAACACCACCTTCCAAGTGAATGAAGAACTGTGGCGGTGAGTGGCCAATAAAGAAAAAATACAGACTGGAGGGAGGGAACCAATGCTCTGAGCACCTGTGAGCTGACTAATAGCAGTCACTCAGCTTGCCAGCGACACCCACATCCCATGAATGAATAAATAAAACTTAAAATCTGACCAAAAGAATCAAATTCTGCATTTTAAAAGTAAAAACATAAGATCCAAAGTGGCCTGAACTACAACCTCACCCAATGCATTCACTCTAATCTAATTAGTTCATATTGCATAGCTTTACCCTGAGGCCACTCCTTCCTGTGTTTACTATCCCATCCAAATGAACAGCAAAACTTGCAAGTTGCCAACCACTTCTGTGGTTCCATAGTTTATTTTTAAAATCATCTGCACTTTGAATAACTGGGATACAACTGGGTAGTGTAATGGTCATGTTACTGGACTAGTGATTTAAAATCCCACCTTGGCATCTTGAGAATTTGAATTCAGTTTTAAAAATCTGGGAATAAAAAACTGGTATCAGTAAATGTGACCATGAAGCTGTCAGATTGTCGCAATCTAATGGTTCACTAATGTCCTTTAGGGAAGAAAACCTACCATCCTTACCCAGTCTGGCCTATATATGACTCCAGCCCCACACATAGGAACATGGAGATATTAAGTCCCATTATTTTTTCTATTACCATTTTTAATTTAATCCCGTAAGATCCTCCTCTTGACTTATTGTTATGTTCTTTATTCTCACTGATATTTTGTCCTCTTCCTTCACTATGGAAACAAAGTAGTCATTTAACAAGCTCCTGGACTCTCAATCAATACCCTCCATCTATAACTACAACCATTTTATTCTGCTCCCACCACACCTTCCCCCCCGCCCCCCACCCACCTCCCTTGGACAGCCTCCTGCTCCATGCTGCCTTGTTTAGCATTCTGGCCTAATTCATTCACAGGTAGCAAGAACATTGTACCTGTTGGATAGGAGTCCCCGCCAACGTGGTGGACACTTATATGCCCTCTGGAGTGACCTAGCAAGCCGCTCAGCTGTAGAAGGCCCACCACCACCATCTCATGGCAGCTAAGAATGCGCAATAAATGCCAACCTTGCCAGTGACGCCCACACCCCAAGAATTAATATTTTTAAAATGCACGTCTTCGAGTTACTCCCCAAATATTTTTATCCAGAAAATCTGTGACAAGAAATTAATTTTCTTGCCTGAATTCTAATCGTCTTTCGTGGTGCAGGCAGCAGATAGCAC
Organism: Squalus acanthias; assembly: GCA_030390025.1. Classification (NCBI taxonomy): domain Eukaryota; kingdom Metazoa; phylum Chordata; class Chondrichthyes; order Squaliformes; family Squalidae; genus Squalus; species Squalus acanthias. Next base: position 1,019,900 of record JASTWF010000031.1, read on the forward strand.
TTTGCTATGTGTCTGGACATAATAACTAAAACATGTTAGTCTTTGAATATGTGAGAGTTCAGGCTTATTAAAGTATTTGAGAAATCCCAGCCATGCTATCAGAGATTTCTACTCCCTGGAACAGCTGAGATGTGCTTGAGCTGACAGAAGATAAATGAAGGTCTGTTTCCCATTTATTTTTCTCAGCAACGAAATTCCTTGAGAATTCGTTCTCTGTGCCATTGCAGCAACAGGCTTTTGTTGCAATCTCCAGAGTTTAATTAGTGAAGTTTCTGCTATCGGAATGAAGGGACAAAATTCATCCATCTTGCGCCTGAATAAAAATTCACCTGAATTAATCTTGGGTTTTTTTTTCTTCTCCAGTTGGCACTGCTGGCATAGCTCAACCTTTCTCACCAGTAGGTTTTAAATTGGTCTGGATCATACTGCAGGTGAACATTGTGAAGCTGATATGCAGCCAGATATATACAGCTCAGCACGTTTTACCCTGGTTACTGGTCAGAGTAATTATTCCCATCTCTTGACATTGGATTTGACCTTGACTGTGAAGAAGGATCTTCCCATCAGACTGGTGCGAATGCAAAGCTACTGCTATTTTGCACAAGCCCGAAAAATATTCAGCACAAAAGATATATGGGGCTGGCAATTCAATGCCCCCTGGCACACAATCTGTGTCGGGAAAGCCTTAATAAGTACGTTCTATCAGTAGCCCCTTAATAAAATTAAACCATCGCAAAGAATTATAATGAACGCCTTTTTGTTTCCTTCATTCTGTGTCCCCTTTTTATTTTATTTAAACACTGTGTGCTGATGAGCTTGACAGGAAAATTAGCTGCAATGAGTGACTGAAGCTGGTACTGTGATGAAGTGCAGTTAACAACAGTGGAACCAGTAACGACACTGGGGTGTTCCAGCTTCAGCGGATGTTAATTGCGGCCTGTCACTCCCATCATCTAGTACCCTGCCGGCAATGGCATCAGCGCCCACCTCAACAAAAATATATCCAGAACCATTTATATTCTTGAGTCGGTAATGTTGTCACATTCCCAGTACATTGAGATGAATGGGGTCTGGACAGAGTAGATAGAGAGAAACTGTTCCCATTGGCGGAAGGGTCGTGAACCAGAGGACACAGATTTAAGGTGATTGGCAAAAGAACCAAAGGCGACATGAGGAAAAACTTTTTTATGCAGCGAGTGGTTAGGATCTGGAATGCACTGCCTGAAAGGGTGGTGGAGGCAGACTCAATCGTGGCTTCCAAAAGGGAATTGGATAAGTACCTGAAGGAAAAAAATTTGCAGGGCTACGGGGAAAGGGTGGGGGGAGTGGGACTAGCTGAAGTGCGCTTGCAGAGAGCCGGCACGGGCTCGACGGGCCGAATGGCCTCCTTCTGTGCTGTAACCATTCAATGGGCTAGAAATTGGGTACCTTAGCACCTCCCGTTAGCGCCTCCAGGGAGCGCTAATGACTTACCGCCCGGGTGCGACAATGTTAGCACCGCCGGCCAACTTCACCTGGCGGTTTAGGGCGGCGCTAATCACTATCGCCACGCCCGCCTGTGGCCGGAGATCGTGACGTCATCCGGCGGCGCATCGCCCCGGTAGCACCCCGGACCGGAAATTCATTCTCGGCCCCTGCCTCAGCGCCTGCCGTTAGGAACGACAGGTAGAGGAGGCGGTTTGCAGTTGGCTGAGAGCTGGAGAAGCGCTAATTAAAGGCGTGAACTTTCGGATTTTTTTGATTCGGCAAACAATGCTGCCTTGTCAGTTTGACAGTAGCAGACGGGCATTTTGACCCATTTGAACTTTTCCTACTTGAAGGAGTTTTGCTCCTGAGAAAAATTTATCAGTTTCATTTGTGTTACATTTGATACTGCAACATTCCCAACACTTAATGGGGGCTGTACTGGCACGGGACCTCGCCCTCCAGCTTCACCGTCAGAGGCAGCAGAGGCGGAGAGAAAGATTGGAAAACGTGGCCAGAGGGAGGAGGGCCAACAGGGCTCTTAACAGGAGACCTTACCCTCCAGGGTATTCCGGCAGTATTTCTCCTACATTCATCTGTCAGAGGAGCAGTGCCTGAGAAGGCTTCACTTCACCAAGGAGGTGGCCACAGAGTTTTGCCACCTCCTGCAGCCAGAGCTCCAGCCTGAGCTCAGGACCAGGACGTCTCTCTCTCAGTGGCAGTGAAGGTCACAGTCGCTCTCAATTTCTATGCCAGCGGCTCCTTCAAGGCTTCAACAGGGGATATTGCAAACATTTCGCAGTTCGCCGTCCATTGCTGCATCCAGGAGGTGACAGATGCTCTGTACAAAAGGAGAAGGGAGTACATCTCATTCACCATGACCAGGGAGAAACAGGATGAATGCTCATGTGGCTATGCAAGGATAGCGGGCTTCCCCATGGTTCAGGGCGCCATTGACTGCACCCACGTGGCATTGCGGGCACCTCATCACAATGCAGAGGTGTTCTGAAACCGCAAAGGCTACCACTCTCTGAACATTCAGTTGGTGTGTGGCCACAGACAGCTCATCCTTGCCGTCAATGCCCGCTATCCTGGCAGCAGCCATGATGCATTCATCCTGCGGGAGTCCCAGCACTGTTCCACCCACCGCATGAAGCTCGCGGCTGGCTGCTCAGGGACAAGGGTTATCCATTCGCCACCTGGCTGATGACACCCCTCCGCAACCCCAACACTCCTGCTCAGCACGCATACAATGACAGCCAAAGCGCCACCAGGAACCTGATCGAACAGACTATCGGGGTGCTAAAGCAACGGTTCCGCTGCCTTGACCGCTCTGGAGGAGCCCTGCAGTACTCCCCTGATCGAGTCTCCCTTTTCATTGTTGTGTGCTGCATGCTGCACAACCTGGCCATTCTGAGGGCCCAGCCATTGCCACCAGGATTGCAGGTCCACCTTAGGAGGAGGAAGAGGGACAGGAGGAGAAGGAGGCGGAGGAGGAAAGCTCAAATGAGAAACATCACAAAATGTGCAACGTCAAATTAACAATTTAATATTGAACACAACTTTCTCTTATGAAACACAACAATTTATCAACAAACACAACTGGGGGAAAAATTTGGTTGATTTGCGCCTCCCGTTAGCGCTATATCCGACAGGGTCAGGGGAGCCTACCTGCGGCCGGCGCAAATTAAATGGGAGGTGCCGGGCGGCCATTTTTGTTGCTGGCCGCCTGCCAGCACCTGCCCCCGTGGCTGTCCCCGGCCTCCTCTGCAGCCCCCCCCTCCCCGCAGGGTGCCAGCTGAGCTCCGTGAGCCCGGCACTCTTCTTGAGTGCCGGGCTCTTTTGCCCAGCTGGACCCCGGGTCGCGCAGCACTCATAGAAACATAGAAACATAGAAGATAGGAGCAGGAGTAGGCCATTCGGCCCCTCTAGCCTGCTCCGCCATTCAATGCGATCATGGCTGATCATCCAAATTCAGAACCCTGTCCCTGCTTTCTCCCCATATCCCTTGATCCCTTTAGCCTTAAGAAATATATTCAACTCCTTCTTGAATATATTTAATGAATTGGCCTCTACTGCCTTCTGTGGTAGAGAATTCCACAGGTTCACCACTGGGTGAAGAAATTCCTCCTCATTTCTGTCCTAAATGGCTTACCCCTTATCCTTAGACTGTGACCCCTGGTTCTGGACTCCTTATCCTTAGACTGTGACCCCTGGTTCTGGACTCCCCGATCATCGGGAACATCCTTCCTGCATCTAGTCTGTCCAGTCCTGTCAGAATTTTATAAGTTTCACTCAGCCCCTCCCCTTTAAGAAGGGGAGGAAGGCCTGCAGTACCGCGGCGTGACATGCCGCAGTACATGGCGCAGCGGCAGGTAGCGCCGTGATATTCACTTGCAGTGCCCCAAGAGGGAGGTAGGGCGCTTCCAGTAGCACCCCGCCTCACTCTTGGGGCGCTACCAGTGAATTTCAGGTGCGGGGATGCTAATTTTTTCGGGGCGCTAACTGTAGCACCCCGGCGAAGTTAGCGCCCCAAAGGGGACACGACTCAATTTTTCCCCCAACTGGTTCTTAGCAAACTGAACTATTTGTTACCAAACTCAACAATATATTTACAAACACATCAAATTATTTACACACGCTCCCCCCATTTGCTAATAACATATTATTTACTCGCCCTTCCTCAATGATCTCCCTCCCCTTTGCAATTCCTCACTCCCAATCCTACTGCTCCTCCATAATGTGGCCCCAGTGGCTGCAGCAAGGCTGGCGGAAGGCTGCTGAGTCTGGGAGCCAGGGACTGCAGATGGCCGTACAGGACACCCTCGGCCGCCTCTGGGCCTGGAAGGCCTGGCTGCAGACTGCACCACCTCAGCATGGACGGCGATAGTCTGGGATGGCTGGGTTACAGGCTACGGCAAGTGCAATGGCGAAGTGGCAGTGGTGGGAGCAGGAATGCTGTCATTCTGAGAGAGGACAGCACCTTCCTGCTCGACCGACACACTGTCACTCCCCCGGGGCAGAACCTCAGCATCCGGAGCAATCTGCTCGAGCACAGATTGCTGGCCTGCTGCGGCACCATGAGATCCCCGGTGAACAGTTGGTGACCCAGCGACGATGGCAGCAATCAGCGCTTGCGTGGCATCAAACTGAGACTGCATGAGAGCAGTCTGAGATTGGATGGCACCAACCAATGACTCCATTACAGCACTAAGCCGTTGCGTTGCCTCGGCCTGTGCTGCAATAGCTGCTGCCAACTCACCCATGACACGCAGCATGAGGTCTGGGTCCCCACGGTCTCTCTGCGAGTCAACCATCCTCTGCAAAGTGCCAAGCACGGGCTCGATGGTTTGCGCAGAGATGAGTACAATGCTGGAGGCGGACTCCTCCACGCTCCTAGCCTGTGCATCCATGCTCTCGGGCACCCTTGCCATTGCACCCATGAGCTCAGTGTGCATGCTCATCGCCTGTGTGGTCATCACCTCGACATCGAGGTCCTCATCTGAGTCCTGTGCAGCAGAACTCGCGCGCGCACTCACCCTCTGGGGAGATGGCCCCCGAGCTTCCCTTTCCCCATGGCGTTGCTGCAGCCCACTGGGTCCCGGAGCTTCACCCACATCAGACCCATGTAGTAGGCTCCTCTCTAGCGACCGCGTGGCCCCATTGTCGGACCTCTTGCCTTCGGGAGACACAGGCAGTGATGCTCTGGCTTGTTGTTCCTCCTCCTCTCCTGCATCGCTGCCAGTGGGAGGCTGAGGGACAGGCTGGTCAGATGGTGGCTGATTATCTGAAATTATAAAGGCTCAGGAGTGGGTTTAATGTCAGGGGAGGGGGGCAGGAAGGGAGCAAGGAATGGAGACAGTATACTTAGATGGAAAGTGGGAAGGGCTTGTGTTGTGAGGGGGAAGTGGTATGAGAGAAGAAGGCGAGGTGATGAACATACCGTTGCTGTCCCCAAGGGGGTCGACCTCTCCGACTGCCACAGCGCCCATGACCTGGGCCGCAATGATGCAGCGCACTCGCTCCTCCAGCTGTGTAAGCGGGTGCAGCTCTGCCTGACCTCCTCGTGTGCATTGCTGCTCCCTCCTGTTATGAGCAAGCTTGGCCTGCAAGAAAAAGGACAGCGTGTGAGTGAGTGTGCAGCCATGTGTTTGGCAGATGTGCCTACTATAGTTGAATAGCTGTTAATGTATGTAAGGCATGAGATGGAGATGTCACTTTTAGTAGGTGGGCATAGTCGGTGGGTGAGTGTTGGAGGATTTGGCGGTTTATACCATCTGTGCACAGAGTGAGGTTGAGATGGTGGGATGTGCAGGTTTTTGAAGCATGTACTCACCCTGACCACCCGAGTGAGGTCGTTGAACTTCTTGCGGCACTGGGTAGAAGTCCTGTGGACCACATGTCTGGCCGAGACGCACTGGGTCACCTCCCTCCACATCCTCCTGAAGTCCTGTCGCAATGGCCTCTTGTCAGTATCTGGGAAAAGCACTGCCCATCGGCGTTTCACGGCCGCAACCAAAGCTTCCAAAGCCTGGTCGCTGAACCGGCGAGCTCTCTCCCTGGGCCTTTGATCAGCCATGAGATTTCTCAGTGATGTTTTGTAGCTCCTTGCAGGCCCAGGTCACAAGCAGCAATGATCAGAGTGAGGCTGGGCAGTATGATTGAACCTCCCCTTTAAGAACTGGAAGGCACCAGTCTGTCTGAGTACTTGTAATTGGCAGCACTGGAACTTGAGCAGCGCTCTGCGGTAGCGCCCCACTCTCCGACGTTAGCGCCCTAAGAGGAGTGTGTAGCGCTTGATTTAGCGCTCCACTTCCCTCTTGGGGCGTTAAAACTGAATATCGCGGTCGCTGGCACTAATTAGCGCTAAAGTTAGCGCCCGGGCGATGTTAGCGCCACAAAATGGCCGATACCGAATTTTTTCCCCCCTATGATTCTATGGGGGAAAAATTCAGTATCGCCCCGTTTGGGGCGCGATTATCGGCCGGGCGCAAAGTTTAGCACCTGGCGCTAATTATCGCCTCCGACTGCAAACTTGGCTTTTATCGCCCCTGGAGGTGATTGGAGCGCTAAAGCAGGCGCTTCACACCTGTCTTGAGGCGCAAAGGCCGAGGAGCGAGGCACTAACTCAGAGCGCTGGCGAAGCTCATGTGATGTCAGTCAGCAATGGAACACAGACACAATGGCGCCAGCCAGTTCTTAAAGGGGAGGGTTGATCTTGCTCTCCATCCACATCCTGCTCATTGCAGCCTTGAATCTCGGTCTGGAGAGACCTGTACATCAAATCTGCTGGAAAGAACAATGGAGAGAACCAGGGAAAGAGCTCAGAGTGCAGCCCCCACAGTCTCTTCTAAACAGATGCAAGGAAGGGCAAATCAAAATGAACCTGTAAAGTGCTGCTCAGTACCCAAAACTCCTTCACACAGCGTTGAATCTCTCCAGACGTCTCTCTCTCTCTCAGAATGCGTGGTGCAAAATTGTCACCAACAAAAAAAGGCAGGAAGCGTTCGCCTTTAAATAGCGCTCCTCCAGTCCCTTCCTGACTGCAAAACGCTGCCCCCAACCTGTCGTTGCTAGCGGCAGGCGGTAAGGCAGGGGGCGCCACTCAATATCCGCTCCGGGGCGCTACCGGGGCATTGCGCACTCGACTGACGTCACGATCTGCCGGCGCAGGAGATCGTGGCGATAGTGTTTAGCGTCGCCACAAAATGTCTAGTTAATTTCGTGAGCGGCGCAAACATCGCCGCGCCCGGGCGCTAGTTGCTTTGCGCCCCATTAGCGCCCTCTTAAGGCGCTAACGGGAGGTGCAACCAACTGAATTTTTCCCCCATTGAATGGGTAACAGTAAATGGTCCCAGTAATGCCTGTTATTCATACTTGCTCCAGAGATGGCGCTGCATCCCCTATAAAAACCATGAGCCAGAATGGTGCAGCCATTCCATGGGACCCCTGCCGTAATTCCAGTGGGAGTCCAGCAGTGGGGGTCACCCGAGATGCACTCCCCAAGCACCAAAGACCCACTTTTTGTGACCCCATTCCCTGACTGTGTGAACTTTGGCAGTCAGGGGTGAGGGTACATCCTGCACCAATCCCACCTGCGCATTTTTGGGACCAATGTTAAAAGAAACAAAGTCAGAAAGATAAAGCAACACAAACACAGCTGGAAAACATACAGTTTCCTCTGAGCAACGCCACAGGAGGTTCACTGGTATTTTAAAAGAAAATCATTGGATATGGAGAACTGGACACGTATGCTGAAATTAATCATCGATCTTTGCCACTGCTTGATTTTTTTAAACTACTTTCAGTCCAGCTCTTGATGCTCTGAATTGAATGCGATGTCTATGAAGTTACAGTGGGCGTATTGCTTTTATGACAGCAGCATGCAAAACATTACATGAAACTCATAGAAAAATGTTTAAACCCAGAGTAAATGAAATGATCAACATTTTTAAAGATGTTGTGTGTCCAGATTTGTTTGACGTTTGCTTAGATCTTTGAAGCGCAGGTTAAGGAAAGTAACGAAATGTCCAACATTAACCATGGGGGTAATCGAGAAAATCTCAGGAAATCTTCCCCAGGTGGAAGCAGCTGTTCAGTTTTATACTGAAATCAGTCCAGACCTTCCCGCTGTAGTACAGCGATAGTGAGACATTCACCAGCACATCACAGTCATGCTGCTCAGAGGATTGATTCAACAGTGGTCATTTTCAGGAACCTGGATTTTGAAGAAGTTTTAGGTTAAGTCCACAGAACTGTCACAACGCAGTGAAAAACTGGACAAATATGGCAGAAACTAACCTTATAGATAGCGTCGTCAAAATACAGATACATTGTTTAAAAATCTATTCGCCTCAACCACATCAGGTAGATAATCAGGCAGGGAGATGGTAAAAGGCATGAGCTGAAAAATTAAATACAGGATCCAGACATAGATCCATTCTAGCACAGGCACGATTGGCTGAGTGGCCTCCTTCTCTGCTGTATCATTCTATGATTCTATGATATGATAGAGCGCGGGTGGTAGCAGCAAGATTGGAGGATTTTTCTCCCAGCACACATGGCGACCTCATTTAATTCCTCGGGGGCTAATTTCCGCTGTCGACTAGAGCTAGTGTAGTAATATTTGTGCCTTGAGGTATAGCCATTTTTTGTGTTAACATCGATGGAGCAGGTGCTCCATGGGTGCAGTTATGAGCATGAGCTGACACAGGGGCTTCTGGAACACCAACTCATGGAATAGGATGGAAAAATTTCAAAACTGAAAGTGCCATGCCAGAGCTCAACCCATACCTCATCTTCACTATTTCCCTTATTCCCTATCTTCTCCACTCTCTCCCAACCTACCTCAGAACAGCCTCAGTAAACACCCAAGCCACCCAAGTCTGCAGCTCTGCACTGTTCGCCCATCTGAAGCCTCTTAGATCCCCAGCTCCTCTCCTTATTTTGACACAACTGGACACACCATTCCTTAACACACGCTGGGACCTCTGCCTTCGTGAGGCGCTAACTGACAGAGAGTGGCCTGCCTGATACATGGTAACGCAGATCCATGACCTAAAAATACCATCTGTGCAGGAGAGAGACTCCTGCCTGCTCCTTACCCACCCTCTGCCTGACCAGCAGACACAGGCCACAGCCTCACATACGCATGGTATGATTTTAAATAAGGAATATTTCATTATTTAATTTTGACCACCAGTGTGTGGAAGACTAACAGAGTGGGTAATATACAGACAAGGAAAGAGAAATACATATATTGAAAATGCCTGTGAAAAACATATGAGAGTAGCACACTTAAAGAAGAGCAAGGAGATAGAGGGAAGGAGAGACTCTATCTCCTCTCTCTTCTTTAAGTGTGCTACTCTCATATGGTTTTTCAAAGCATTTTCAATATATACAAATAACAATGAAAGCAAGTGCCTGTGAGCCACACGAAGAAAGTGATATACAAAAGGAAAGATAGATTGAAGTAGACAAAGAATTTGAGATTGGGACAAACAGAGGCAACTAAAGGCAGAGAGAGAGATGAGCAATGCCACAGCAGATCAAAAGTGAGAAGTCGCACAACACCAGGTTATAGTCCAACAGCTTTATTTGAAATCACAAGCTTTCGGAGCGCTGCTCCTTCGTCAGGTGAAGCAGCGCTCCGAAAGCTTGTGATTTCAAATAAAGCTGTTGGACTATAACCTGGTGTTGTGCGACTTCTCACTTTTGTCCACCCCAGTCCAACACCGGCATCTCCGCATCACAGCAGATCAACTTTAGGTATGTTGCTGAATGTACAGTGTTATTAGCTATAACTGATCTCAGGATATCAGCCTTGTCTTTAGCCGCTCATACAGAATAACTTCATTACCGTCTCTCCCCGCTCCCTCGTGGCTTTATTTTGAGTAGGGAGTCAGGCTCTGAATCTAATTAGTGTGATAATGCAGCAACTCAAACAATGCCACTGACAGTGAAAGTAACTGGAGCTGACTGGCCAACAGATGTTTCGCTGAGCACATCACAGCTGATCTGTACCAGTCCAGTCCTGCAGCTCGGCTATTCCGATTGGGGGGGGTTTGTCTGAAAGGAGCTGATGAAAGTGCTTGTGCAATATACATTGCCAAGCAGAAGAAAAGAAAGCGAAGGGAGAATCGAAAAAGAAAGAAGGGAGAAATGAAGAAAGAAAGAGGAGATTCAATAGGATCCAATGAAACGAGGTGCCATTCATCTGGCCTGAGATAGGGCAAGCACTCAGCTTGATCTGAGACTATGAGCAGAAAATGAGCCAGTGGTGATATTCCAGATACAAAGCTTCTTTACCCTAAAATATCCCTAAAATAAAAAATAAAAACTGAAAATGAATTATGAGCAAATTGTAGCAAAGCAGCCATTTTTAAATCACACTCGCTCTAACAGCCAAAAAGACAACTTATTAAGTCACCCAAGTCAGTAAATTCTGATCCCTGGAGCCAAAATCTCTTCAATTTGATGTCAAAACCTCCTCTTCTATGCAAGTTAGACAGACAGTGACCAAACCATTGCTGATTAATAGTGTGAATAACTAATTGTGTGAAATGTCAAACCATCAATCAAACTCTCAGCTCTAACCCCCCAGGGAACCTATTTATGGGAAAATAGTTTGGATCCAGACAGTAAGCATAATTGGCTTCAACATACACACCAACGTAGAATACTATCAGGAGCTGACCAACAGCTTCAAGAAACTTGGCCCATTCCCCCAGACAGCTCAAAAAACAGCCTCCGATTTGGGGCTTATGAAACATGAAGACAAGGAAATAGTTTGAAAGGGCAATGGAAAATAGCCTGGGCATAGTTTCCGCTGCAGGCATCCACAACTGAGCTCTGCACAAACACACAGCCAACAGGAGAGAAAGGCTAAATTGCACAAAAGCACATTTTGCAATAGTGGTGTGTTTAGAACTCACTGAAAGGGGATGTAAGTGCTGAAGGAATGAGATTGACTTTCTAGCAGACCCTAGGGGCAAGCCCAACGACCGCCCCCCCCCCTCCCACCCCCACCCCCCAACCACAGAAAAAGTTTTGAATTTTGACACATTATTTCATACATTTTCCAGCATTTTGTGGCCGACTACAACTCCACACTTCAAAGCACAAACATATTGTTCTGGAAGGATTGGAGATATTTCAAATTTATAAATGAATTTCCTTCTTTTTTTAAATTAATTCATGGGATCTGGGCGTCGCTGATGAGGCCAGCATTTATTGCCCATCCCTAGTTGCCCTGGAGAAGGTGGTGGTGAGCCGCCTTCTTGAACCGCTGCAGTCCGTGTGGTGAAGGTACGCCCACAGTGCTGTTAGGGAGGGAGTTCCAGGATTTTGACCCAGCGACGATGAAGGATCGGTGATATATTTCCAAGTCAGGATGGTGTGTGACTTGGAGGGGAACTTGGAGGTTGTGGTGTTCCCATGTGCCTGCTGCCCTTGTCCTTCTAGGTGGAAGAGGTCGCGGGTTTGGGAGGTGCTGCCGAAGAAGCCTTGGTGAGTTGCTGCAGTGCATCTTGTAGATGGTACACACTGCAGCCACGGCACGCCGGGGGTGGAGGGAGTGAATGTTTAAGGTGGTGGATGGGGTGCCAATCAAGTGGGCTGCTTTGTCCTGGATGGTGTCAAGCTTCTTGAGTGTTGTTGAAGCTACACTCATCCAGGCAAGTGGAGAGTATTCCATCACACACCTGACTTGTGCCTTGTAGATGGTGGAAAGGCTTTAGGGAGTCAGGAGGTGAGTCACTCGCTGCAAAATACCCAGCCTCTGACCTGCTCTTGTAGCCACAGTATTTATGTGGCTGGTCCAGTTAAGTTTCTGGTCAATGGTGACACCCAGGATGTTGATGGTGGGGATTCAACGATGGTAATGCCATTGAATGTCATGGGGCGGTGGTTAGCCTCTCTCTTGTTGGCAATGGTCATTGCCTGGCACTTGTGTGGCGTGAATGTTACTTGCCACTTATCAGCCCAAGCCTGAATGTTGTCCAGCTCTTGCTGCATGCAGGCTCGGACTGCTTCATCACCGGAGGAGTTGCGAATGGAACTGAACACTGTGCAATCATCAGTGAACATCCCCACTTCTGACCTTATGATGGCAGGAAGGTCATTGGTGAAGCAGCTGAAGATGGTTGGGCCTAGGTCACTGCCCTGAGGAACTCCTGCAGCAATGTCCTGGGACTGAGATGATTGACCTCCAACCACCACAACCATCTTCCTTTGTGCTAGGTATGATTGCAGTGTGTAATGATTTTTATTTCCAATACAAAAAACTAAATCTTTTAGGCAAGGTCAGAAGATCAATATCCATTTGTGCTCCACGTGTTTCTGTTGAACCTTCCACAAAGTCATGGTGGGTGGCAGAGCAGGAAATTCCCCGAGGAAATTCATCCCAAGTGGCTCTTCAGACTTAAATACAATTTTATAGGGTACAATTAAAATAAACGGGTAAACGTCGTCCATTAAAATAATGGATAGATGAATGTCATATGAACACATTAAGCATTGTCGTCAACAGCAACCTTTAGTCTATATTGATCTTTTGACCTTGCCAAAAAGACACAGTTTCTTGTACTCAAAATAAAAATCATTACACACTGCAATCATTTAAAAATAAACTAAAGTGAAGTGACTGCTGTTTTCAATTAAAGCCAGTTAATGCGGAGGTTGGGGATGGCATTAAAAGGGAAATTAGAGAAGCGTGCAATAAGGGCACAGCAGTCATCATGGGTGACTTTAATCTACATATAAATTGGGCTAACCAAATTAGTAACAATACTGTGGAGGAGGAATTCCTGGAGTGTTTACGGGATGGTTTCCTGGACCAATATGTCGAGGAACCAACCAGAGATCACGCCATCTTAGACTGGGTATTATGTAATGAGAAAGGATTAATTAGCAATCTTGTTGTACGAGGCCCCTTGGGTCGGAGCGATCATAATATGATAGAATTCTTCATTAAGATGGAGAGTGAAGTAGTTGACTCAGAGACTAGGGTGCTGAATTTAAATAAAGGAAACTACGATGGTATGAGGCACGAGTTGGGTAGGATTGATTGGGGAATGTCACTCAAAGGGTTGACGGTGGATAGGCAATGGCAAACATTCAAAGACCGCATGGATGAACTACAGAATTTGTTCATCCCAGTTTGGCATAAGAATAAAACAAAAAAGGTGACTCAACCGTGGCTAACAAGGGAAATTAGGGATAGCATAAGATCCAAGGAGAGAACATATAAATTGGCCACAAAAAGCAGTAAACCTGAGGATTGGGAGCAGTTTAGGATTCAACAAAGGAGGACAAAGGGATTAATTAAGAATAGGAAAATAGAATATGAGAGGAAGCTTTCAGGGAACATAAAAACTGACTGTAAAAGCTTTTATAGATATGTGAAGAGAAAAAGATTGGTGAAGTCAAGCGTAGGTCCCTTGCAGTCAGAATCAGGGGAACTTATAATGGGGAACAAAGAAATGGCAGACCAATTAAATACATAGTTTGGTTCTGTCTTCACAAAGGAGGACACAAATAACCTCCCAGAGCTTTTGGGGAACATAGGGTCTGATGAAAGGGTGGAACTGAAAGAAATCAGTATTTGTAGGGAAATGGTGTTAGGGAAATTGGCGGGATTGAAGGCCAATAAATCATAAGGGGCTGATAATCTACATCCTAGGGTACTTAAGGAAGTGGCCCTAGAAATAGTAGATGCATTGCTGATCATCTTCCAACATTCGATGGAATCTGGAACAATACCCATGGATTGGAGGGTAGCTAATGTTACCCCACTATTCAAAAAAGGTAGTAGAGAGAAAACGGAGAATTACAGACCAGTAAGCCTGACATCGGTAGTGGGGAAAATGCTAGAGTCCATTATAAAAAATGTAATAGCAGAGCACTTGAAAAACAGTGACAGGATCAGACAAAGTCAACATGGATTTACAAAAGGTAAATCGTGCTTGACTAATCTACTGGAATTTTTTGAGGATGTAACTGGTAAAATAGATAAGGGAGAACCAGTGGATGTGATGTATTTGGACTTTCAAAAGGCTTTCGATAAGGTCCCGCATAAGAGATTAGCGTGTAAAGTTAAGGCACATGGGATTGGGGGAAAGGTATTGACTTGGATAGAGAACTGGTTGGCAGACAGAAAGCAAAGAGTTGGAATAAACGGGTCTTTTTCCGAGTGGCAGGCAGTGACTAGTGGGGTACCACAGGGATCGGTCCTTGGACCCCAGCTATTCACAATATATATTAATGATCTAGACAAGGGAACTAGATGTAATATCTCCAAGTTTGCAGACGACACAAAGCTGGGTGGGCGTGTGTGCTGTGAGGAGGATGCCGAGAAACTCCAGGATGATTTGGACAGGTTGGGTGATTGGGCAGAAGCATGGCAGATGCAATATAACGTGGATAAATGCAAGGTTATCCACTTTGGTGTCAAAAACAGGAAGGCAGATTATTATCTGAATGGCAATAGATTGGGAGAAGGGGAAGTGCAACGAGACCTGGGTGTCCTTGTGCACCAGTCGCTGAAGGTAAGCATGCAGGTGCAGCAGGCGGTTAAGAAGGCAAATGGTATGTTGGCCTTCGTAGCGAGAGGGTTTGAGTACAGGAACAAGGATGTCTTGTTGCAGTTGTACAGGGCCTTGGTGAGACCACATCTTGAGTATTGTGTGCAGTTTTGGTCGCCTTATCTGAGGAAGGAGGTTCTTGCCATGGAAGGAGTTCAGCGAAGATTCACCAGGCTGATACCTGCGATGGCAGGAATGACGTATGAGGAGAGATTGGGTCGATTGGGCTTATACTCGCTGGAGTTTAGAAGAATGAGAGGGGATCACATTGAAACTTATAAAATTCTGACAGGACTGGACAGATTAGATGCAGGAAGGATGTTCCCGATGGTCGGGGAGTCCAGAACCAGGGGTCACAGTCTAAGGATAAGGGGTAAGCCATTTAGGACAGAAATGAGGAGGAATTTCTTCACCCAGAGAGTGGTGAACCTGTGGAATTCTCTACCACAGAAGGCAGTAGAGGTCAATTCATTAAATATATTCAAGAAGGAGTTGGATATATTTCTTAAGGCTAAAGGGATCAAGGGATATGGGGAGAAGGCAGAGACAGGGTACTGAATTTGGATGATCAGCCATGATCGCATTGAATGGCGGAGCAGGCTAGAGGGGCCGAATGGCCTACCCCTTCTCCGATCTTCTATGTTTCTATGTTTCTATGTAATGCATTCACATCAGACAACATCCTCCTTATTTATAAAAAGTGTCTGCAACTCACCTTGAAGAAAGTGAACCTTCAGAAGAAACATTGAAATGCAGCTTATTTGTTATATATATAAGTTCTTTAGAGATAACCATTAAAATGAGCACACCTGTAAGTGTGACTCTCCAAAACCATCAACTCATCTTAAAACTTTTCTACCTCAACTTGGTGTGCAACCAAGAGTGGGAGAAAGCTATGTCTGATTGTTTGGTTCGAACAGCCTTCATTGTTGCTCTGCAACTGAGCTCATTGGTTCATATTGATGGCCTCCAATCCTAATGGAAAAAAAAGCTGATTTTGATTGCTATTGGCAACCTTCAATTCCAGTAAAAAAAAGTTGATTTTACTTGTGGAATGCTGACAATCTGGCACATGGGTTGAAACGCTAATGGTCAGCATCAAAACTGACAGTACGACTCTAAAGTGACACCGTAATGCATGTTGGGGTTAATGCTGGTATCTGCCTGATACCAATCATGGCCATTGGTGCCCACTGGAGTAACCGCTATAAGGTCAACATTCCAGAGAGACCACTGCAAGACTTGCCCTATGGAGTTCTGTGGTCAGCAGTTCCCAGCACCACAACCACATTTCCATTGTCATCTTAAAATGAACTCAGTAAATTACTGTTTGTGCAATAGGTTTTATTAAGCCTGGTTTTAGAAGGGTTGATTTTTGTTTTTCACGGTACAATTGCCACTTTGTTCCCCATGCCATGGGATACGTTGACGCAACATTCTGGGTAAAACAGTTTTCATAATTTCACTAGAAAATGAGGTTACCGTTGCCATGGTGCGCACTCCCCCCCGCCCCCTCCCCCCCCCGGCCAGGAAAACATAAATAGTACTTCTTGAGGAGAAATGTATGGCAATAAGATCCACTGCAATAGGATCCACTGCAATAGGATCCACTGCAATAAGAGCCACTGCAATAGGATCCACTGCAATAGGATCCACTGCAATAAGATCCATTGCAATAGGATCCACTGCAATAAGATCCACTGGAATAGGATCCACTGCAATAAGATCCACTGCAATAGGATCCACTGCAATAGGATCCACTGCAATAAGATCCACTGCAATAAGATCCACTGGAATAGGATCCACTGCAATAAGATCCACTGCAATAGGATCCACTGCAATAGGATCCACTGCAATAAGATCCACTGCAATAAGATCCACTGCAATAGGATCCACTGCAATAGGATCCACTGTACTGCTTAAGGGAGGAGAGGATTTTGAAGAACCATTTCATTTTGTATGGAATGAAAGCAGCATTAGGGAGGGAAAGGGGAGCGCAAGGCCCGGAAGCTACAATAGAACGAAAGTGAATGTGCAACTAACTAGAAACTTTGACTCCTCTTCATTCTGAATATTTGAAAAAGTACAAACACCAACTTGATGAGGGTGTTACATGTGCTGTGTGGTTTATTACAAGCACTCGTCTAGAAATCACCGTCAGTGATATCAGCAGACAAATGCCGAACACATTCACATTATATTCAGGTCGGTGACCTTTCGTCAGAACTGTTCTGACGAAAGGTCATCGGCCTGAAACGTTAACTCTGTTTCTCTCTCCACAGATGCTGCCTGACCTGCTGAGTATTTCCAGCATTTTCTGTTTTTGTTTCAGATTTCCAGCATCCGCAGTATTTTGCTTTCACATTATATTCCTCTCTTTTCTATTTTAGTGGAGGTGTTAGCCTGTTTAAGATAAACAGGACAGTTCTTCAGTTAAAATTATGAAGCGAAGGATGTCATGCAATTGTATTGAGTATTCATCCGCTTATGTCACCAACAGTATTTTCTGGACGATTGCCTTTTTAGTTTTGCAGAATTAAAACTTTGAACAGTGTTCTGCCATTAACAGAGGAGATTCATCTTCATCCTTTGCATCTTAACATCAAGCCCAACCAGCCTGGTCGTTACCGCATGGCCACTGCAACTGTTTTACTCACATCCCTTCCTTCTCCCATTCTCACTAATACATGCTCCGGATTCCAAGCAACTGATACTCACAGGGCATTCCTCCAATACCGTGCTCCAGACACAAAGTCATTTTAACCACTTAATTTATGCAGTAAAAACAAGTTTCACAATCAGCACTTCCCACATGCTAGCCACAGACATTCACTGCTTTGGGGGATTGTTGTCAGACTTTTGGGGCTGGAAGCTAATTGCTTGTGGCGTCTCACACAGAGCCAGCGCAGGATGGTCTTTCTAATCAGGAGTTTTTTTCATAAAACCAGGTTTCTGCTTTTAGTTGTTTGCTGGCTGCTACAATGTAATGGGGAGGCTTAAACCTATTTTCATTGGTACGTGTAGCAAAAGAAACCAGGAAAGCACTGAGTCGGAGTATAGACAGGACTGCGGTCGGTATTGGCCCGGTTAGTAAGGGAAGCGGGGGGAAATAGCATGATGGAACTCCAGTGTGCTCTGCCACAGAAATAGGTGACTGTGTTTCAGAGGGTAACCCATAGGTAAAGAGGACAAATGGCCGCGGACTACTTTCAGACACCTCCTGCTATTCAGTTACAGAGCAGAACTGGCTGAATGCATTCTGTGGGAGAAGATCTCCTCCCAGCTGGGTTATGGCATAAGACACCTGGGAGGGGGCAGGGAGTCGGGGGCAGGGAGTCGGGGGCAGGGAGTCGGGGGCAGGAAAGGGAGGGCATAAGAACATAAGAACTAGGAGCAGGAGTCGGCCATATGGCCCCTCGAGCCTGCTCCGCCATTCAATAAGATCATGGCTGAGCTTCGACCTCAACTCCACTTTCCCGCCCAATCCCCATATCCCTTGATTCACCTAGAGTCCAAAAATCTATCTCAGCCTTGAATATACTCAATGGCTGAGCATCCACAGCACTTTGGGGCAGAGAATTCCAAAGATTCACAACCCTCTGAGTGAAGAAATTCATCCTCATCTAAGTCTTAAATGGCCGACCCCTTATCCTGAGACTATGCCCCCTGGTTCTAGACTCACCAGCCAGGGGAAACAACCTCTCCGCATCTACCCTGTCAATCCCCCTCAGTATCTTATACGTTTTAATGAGATCACCTCTCATTCTTCTAAACACCAGAGAGTACAGGCCCAATCTACTCAATCTCTCCTCATAGGACAACCCTCACATAACAACAACAAAAACAACAACTTGTATTTATATAGCGCCTTTAACATAGTAAAACGTCCCAAGGCTCTGCACAGGAGTGTTAAAAGACAAAAATTTTGACACTGAGCCACCTAAGGAGAAATTAGGGCAGGTGACTAAAAGCTTGGTCAAAGAGGTAGGTTTTAAGGAGCGTCTTAAAGGAGGAAAGAGAGGTGGAGAGGTTCAGGGAGGGAATTCCAGAGCTTAGGGTCTAAGCAACAGAAGGCACGGCCATCAATTATCTCGAGGGATTGTGGGGCTGGAGGAGATTACAGAGATTAGGAAGAGGCGAGGCCATGGAGGGATTTGAAAACGAAGGTGAGAATTTTGAAATCGAGGCGTTGCTTAACCGGGAGCCAATGTAGGTCAGCGAGCACAGGGGTGATGGGTGAATGGGACTTGGTGCAAGTTAGGACACGGGCAGCCGAGTTTTGGATGACCTCAAGTTTACGTAGGGTAGAATGTGGGAGGCCAGCCAGGAATGTGTTGGAATAGTCAAGTCTAGAGGTAGCAAAGGCATGGATGAGGGTTTCAGCAGCGGATGAGCTGAGGCAGGGGTGGAGACGGGCGATGTTACGGAGGTGGAAATAGGCGGTCTTAGTTATGCTGCGGATATGTGGTCGGAAGCTCATTTCAAGGTCAAATATGGTCAATATCCCAGGGATCAATCTAGTGAACCTTCGTTGCACCGCCTCTAAGGCAAGTATGTCCTTCCTCAGATAAGGAGACCAAGACTGTGCACAGTACTCCAGGTGTGGTCTCACCAAGGCCCTGTACAATTGTAGTAAGACATCCTTACTCTTGAACTCCAACCCCCTTGCAATAAAGGCCAACATGCCAATTTGCCTTCCTAATTGCTTGTTTTACCTGCATGCTAACTCTCTGTGTTTCCTGTACGAGGACACCTAAATCTCTCTGAACACCAACATTTCATAGTTTCTCCCAATTTTAAAAATATTCTGTTTTTCTATTCTTCCTACCAAATTGAATAACCTCACATTTCCCCACATTATACTCCATCTTCCACCTTATTGCCCACTCACTTAACCTGTCTATATCCCTTTGTAGGCTCTTTGTGTCCTCCTCACAGCTGACTTTCCCACCTAGCTTTGCATCATCAGTGCACTCGGTCCCTTCATCTAAATTATTAATATAGATTGTAAATAGCTGAGGTCCCAACACTGATCCTTGCAGGACCCCACTAGTTACATCCTGCCAACTGGAAAATTACCCATTTATCCCTACTCTCTGTTTTCTGTCCACTAACCAATCCTCTATCCATGCTAATATATCACCCCCCAACCCCACGAGCCCTTATCTTGCGTAGCAACCTTTTCTGTGGCACCTTATCGAACGCCATAAATGGCATAAAGGGAGAACAAAATTAATTATAGAATACCTTATAAAATATGAACGCAGTCAGTCCTATTGTCTCTCTTAATCTTGGGCATAAGACAAGATTCCATCCTAATTTAATTTTGTTATTTAAAACAGCGAAAACACCCAGCAGTCAAATCCTTGTGATATGTTTTGACAATTTCTGCAGGCCGTCAGTAAAGTGTTTGTCTGCTGCCCCCTTGTGGCCATTATCAGGTACTGTTCATCCCTTTTCATTCACTGGCTGATATTTATCCAATGCTGTGTTATTTCTTGGAAGGATTTTGTCCCCTGCACCAATATGAGCTATGACTTCATCAAATGGGATCGAAGCAAACATATAAGCTTTCAAAAACTTGACTATAATGAAGAGAACCTATTACAATTATAAAGGAATGACTTAAATGTAAAACCAAAGAAAGAGCACAGTTCTACAGGCACTTGAAAACCTATTTATTCCACTCTACTTACTGCATAAATATCTTGGGGTAGAGTTTCCGCTTTGGGCGCAATCAGGAAATTGCGCCCAAAATGCGCTTGAAATTGCGCTGGTTAGGATGCAGTTCAAGTTTCTGCTAAAATTAATTTGTATAATCACAAACGTAAAATCTTCAATCAACCAGTGCGATCGGACAGCGTAATAGAACGCAATCACTTTTTATTCTTTCCATTAAAAAGAATGCTTGATTTATTTAAGAGTGGTAACCTGGTGCAGTTTTATTAATACAGCTGAAAATGGGTTTATCTCCAAAAAATATGCATTTTTAATAAGGGTGTCCAGTCCTCCACCTGTAACATAATTTAAAAAGCGATACTGAACCATTTAATAGTTTCACTGGTGCACACTAATCAGTTTCTTAGTAAATTAAATGTTTTTTGATATGAAAAACTTAAACCGTGCCTACTAGTGCCTGTGTGCCGAAGAAAATGAACGCAATTTTAAGAGCCTTCCCGAACCAGTGCAATCGGCGGAATCTCACAATTTCGACCTGGGGGCGTGGCCAGTTTTCTGGGCGTGGCCTGATTCGGGCTAATTGAAATAACAACAGAAAACGCTGGAAAAACTCAGCAGGCCAGACAGCATCCGTGGAGAGAGAAACAGAGTTAACGTTAACTCGTTCTGACGAAAGGTCTTCGACCTGAAACGTTAACTCTTGTTTCTCTCTCCACGGATGCTGCCTGGCCTGCTGAGTTTTTCCAGCGTTTTCTGTTGTTATTTCGGATTTCCAGCATCCGCAGTATTTTGCTATCGGGCTAATTGAATCTTGAATCAGCGGAAAAGGTTGCGTAAGTGGTTTGGGGCATCACTTTCGTTTAAGATTCTCCAATCTTTTGCGCTGGTTCGGCCGATTCCGGATGGATTTCACTGATGTTACTAGCGTAAATGAGCGGAAACTCTACCCCCATATCCTGATCCCAGGCAATTATCATTCACAAGAAGTTCTCTCAGCTATTAAAATATATCTGCACAAAGAGACAAGTCTTATATTTAAAACAATGGAGATGTGTGAAATGTGAATACAGCTGCTTTGAAAACTCCATCTGAAACTGCATCTCATTGTTTTATGTAACTAATATCGTGCTGAGTATAGTGCCTATATTTAGAGAGGAAATAAATCAAACCCAGGTAATTACAGTCCCATTAGCCTTACATCAATACCAGGAACAATAATGAAAACTATACTATGGAATAGGTTGGAGGGGTACCTGTCTATTAATAGCTTAATAACTAAGTCAGCATAGGTAGAGTCATGCTTTGTCAAATTTCCTTGACTTCTTTGAGATCATCTATGATTCCAGAAGACCTTTGGCAAAGTCCTACATGAAAGAAACTAACTAAACTGAAATTCACAGGGCAGTCAGGGTCACACTTCCAAATAAAATGAAGATATTTGGCAAATGCAGATAAGGTGACTGCTTTGGCGAACATCTGCACTCTGATCCTATTTTCTTTCTAGGTGTGGCTGCTGGGGATGGATCTTCAGCATCTGGGAAGAGGGGAGGTGGGTTGATGTTTTGGAGGAACACATTTCTGATGGGGGTTGGGGGGGTGGGGTCTGCGCCCAGGGTGTTGGCCTGCTTTTTTCTATTTTCAGGATTGTAAAACCTAGTGTAAGATTCCAGAATTGCTTTGTTTTCATTTAGAACGCCTGTAACATTTCCCCCGATTTCCCCCATTTTCTCTCAATTGGGAAGGTAGATCTAGAATATTTTTCAAGGTCCAGGACATAAATTGAAATTAATCAGCTGTTAAATTTTAAACTTATAAACAAATGTCTTCAATCAAAGCTGGAATGATGTACTGTAATGGAATCAAAAGACAATCAGGGGAATTCCAGATGTAGTTGGCTGCGAGTTGAACTATTAAGAGGGACAGAGTGGGCGGAATGACCTTTTCTCGCCCTCGACTTTGAGATGTCCCAGCGTGCGTTGGCCAGGCTGCGGTGCGCGGCCGCGCTCCTACACTAGGGGGCGGCAGAGCGCGGCCACTGACGGCGGAAGGTGAAAGCCGTAAACTCGGCGGCTGTTTCACGGCAGGCCGGAAAGTGACGCGGGGGCGGCGAAGGGCAGAAGACGGTTTGGGAGGTGAGAGGCGGCGGGTTACCGGGGAGACCGACCGGCCGGTTACACCGGGCCAGGGCCGGCAGCGGAAGAAGATCACGGGCGGCGGGGAAGCAGTCGATGAGCTGCTTGTGCTTTATGACAGCACCTTTCCCACCCATTGGGAGAGGGGTCAGAGGCTCGCATTGAGTTTATGGGCTGGGGGAGGCGGGAGCAGGTTTCTGAAGGTGGGCATGTGGTTATATTGAGGGGTTTGGGGAGTGAGCCCCGGACTGGGGGCCGCTGGCAGAGGAGGGAGTGTTCAGTAGACCCAACAACAACAACAACTTGTATTTATATAGCGCCTTTAACATAGTAAAATGTCCCAAGGCGCTTCACAGAAGTATTATCATAGAATGGTTACGGCACAGTAGGAGGCCATTCAGCCCGCCGAGCCCGTGCCGGCTCTCTTGCAAGAGCAATTCAGCTCGTCCTACTCCCCCCCCTGCCCTTTCCCTGTAGCCCTGCAGTTTATAAGATGAAAAAAATTTGACACCGAGCCTCATAAGGAGAAATTAGGGCGGATGGCCAAAAGCTTGGTCAAAGAGTTAGGTTTTAAGAAGCGTCTTAAAGGAGGAAAGAGAGGTGGAGAGGTTTAGGGAGGGAATTCCAGAGCTTGGGGCTTTGGCAGCCGAAGGCATAGCTGCCAATAGTTCAGCGATTTATAATCGGGGGTGCTCAAGAGGCCAGATTTTGAGGAGCACGAATATTTTGACCGGGGGGGGGGGAATGTTGGCGGGCTGAAGGAGTTTACAGGGATCGGTGCTGGGACAGCTGTTAACTATTTACAGAAACTATTTGGATTCTGGAATCGGAAGTACAATTTCAAAATTTGCAGATGACCCCAAATTGGGGGTACAGTTAATACAGAGGAAGACTGTGACAAAATGCAACAAGACGTTACTAAACTTGCAGAATGGGTGTGTAAATGGCAAATTAATTTCAATATTGATAAGTGTGAGGTGGCGTGTTTTGGCAGGAGGAATAAGGAGCCAACATACTCCTGGGAAAAGAGAGGCTAAATGGGGTAGAAGAGTAAAGGGATTTAGGGGTAGAGAGTCACAAATCATTAAAAGTAGCACTGCAGGTTAACAAAGCCAGTGACTCTGACACATTCCCCCAGTGACCCACCTACTGTCGATATGTAGATATGGTGGCCATTCTCAGGAATGCATCCAGCTCCCTTTTGAATGTTTGCAGTGATTCTGCACTCGCTGCACGTGTTGGCAACTGGTTCTATAGGTTGATGACTCCGCAAAAACAAGTATCTCTGAACATCTAACCTAATTTTCTGCTTGCGCAATTATTTATTTATTGTATTTATTTCCTCTGGTCCTCCCTACTCTGTGTAGCCTGTCTGCTTGGACCATTTTAAAAGTCCTCAATCAAATGCCCTCAAAATCTACACTTTTCTAGAGTCAAAATGCCCAGCTCTCTCAGCCTATTGTGGTAACTGAGGACCTTTGAACTAGGTATCCAATCTAGTGGCCCTCCACTGAACTTTTTCTAAGGCCTCTTATCACCCAGCAAAATGAGGCATCCAAAACAGGATGCCTATTCTAGTTGAGGCCTGATCAAGGCCTTGTACAGTGACAGAATAGTATTTCTGTTTTATATTGTCTTCCCAACGCTATTTGCTTCTGCACTGGCCTCATGGCACTGGTCATGGATCTTCAGTGACTCATGCACACCCAGGTCTTTCTCCCACTCCACATCCTTGAACACACCACTCTGCATGGTGTAAACATACTGCTTGGAGTTGCCCCTACTCAAGTGCATAAGGCTCTGTTTATTTCCATCAGTTAATTCCAAAGTGTCCTGTGTTTCCAATCCCACAGCCATGCCGCTGATTGATCTCCAGACAAAGCTAGGTATCGATATTGACAAATGGCTGCTGATCCAAAGTGGTGTGCAGCCCAACAAACGTGCAGCTCGTTGCCATGTATTTGAGAAGGAGTGGATTGAATGCGCGCATGGAATTGGGAAAATCCGAGCCAAGAAGGAGTGCAAGCTGGAGATGGACGATTTCTATGAATGTATGCACCGGCAGAAACTGGTGAGTAGCCAGGCCCTAGGGGTAGAGCGGATGTGCTGTGTTGTCACAAAGACTTCAGTAAAGTGTAATTGTGGGGGTGAAATTTTCTTGCAATGTTGAGTTGAACAGTGCAGCAGTAGATTTGTCCCCTCAAACTTAGGTTATGTGCCAAAAATTGTTTTAAATCACACACTAGGGCTAAGCACCGGTGCCTATCATTGGTAGTGGCGGAAGTAATCTGAGGTATGAGTACAGGAAACTCTTTATTAACCGGCACCAACGGGACCGGCGTGGTGCCGGTTAATCAAAAAGTCCGGATAACGGAGAGTTATATCTCCCAACGTACGAGAGCCCCGTACACACTGACATGCGCCTGCATTCGGAGCTCCGTCTCCCCGGGGACCGCCAGCTGACCATCTGTCGTGTCCGCTGCCTACCCGGGCTGCACATTCCCCTCCCAATCTACACGCTCCAATACAAGGCAAACGCCTCGGGGTTTTTTTTAAAGTTAATTTTAAACGAGAGATGAAGGAAAACCTCGGTTACCTACTCAAGAATTATGCCGGTTAAGAGAGATTTCCGGATATTTGGGTGCCGGTTAATAAAGAGTTTCCTGTATATCACTAACTTGGTTCAAGTGCAGATTTTTCCCGTTGCGCATTGGTTTTGTACCCATATGCTAAATATACGTGACAATACTGCCATATTATAAGGATGTATCCCCACAGCCTGCAGCAGAGTAGATCTCTATAGAAATACACAGGATATAAGGCACAGAAACAGAACATTCGGCCCAACCAGTCCATGCCGGCATTTATGCTCCACTCGAGCCTCCTCCCATCTTTCCTCATCTAAATCTATCAGCATAACCCTCTATTCCCTTCTCCCTCATATGTTTGTCCAGCCTCCCCTTAAATGCATCTATACTATTCGCTTCAACCACTCCCTGTGGTAGCGAGTTCCACATTCTCACCACTCTTTGGGTAAAGGCGTTTCTTCTGAATTCCCTGTTGGATTTCTTGGTGACTATCTTATATTGATGGCCTCTAGTTATGCTCTTCCCCACAAGTGGAAACATTCTCTCTGTATCCACGCTATCAAAACCTTTATAATTTTAAAGACCTCTATTAGGTCACCCCTCAGCCTTCTCTTTTTTTCAAGAGAAAAGAGACCCAGCCTGTTCATCCTTTCCTGATAGGTATAACCTCGCATTTCTGGTATCATCCTTGTAAATCTTCTCTGCACCCTCTCCAGTGCCTCTATATGCTTTTTATGAAGTGGCGACCAGGATTGTACGCAGTACTCCAAGTGTGGTCTAGCCAAGGTTCAATGCAAGTTTAGCCTAACTTCTCTACTTTTCAATTCTATCCCTCTCGAAATAAACCCTGGTGCTTGGTTTGCTTTTTATGGCTTGTTTATGTTGTAAGAACTGTGATATCGATCACCGATACTTTGTTAAAATACATCGAGACTATAAGCCTTCACTATTGTTGTATGAATGCCCCAAAGGTCTGCAGCAGATAATCTCCCTGAACTTTTGTATTAATTAGCGACTGCAAATCCTTCCATTAAATAGGACTATCTTCCCTCCACTGTTACCTTTTGTGTTAGACAGATAAAGACTCCAGGTGAGCTTTCTCAAGTCTGGTGGCAAAGTGTGGTTGAACAAAATGTGCAGTTTGGATTTCATGTCTGGCCACTTCTGTAATAAAGTCACCTTAAAGGAAAATGGACTCAAGTGTTCTGCTTACATTGCTTCTGCATGTTTTCTTGTTCACAGCAAAGGAGGCTGTATGAAATCAAAGCACAAAAGGAAAAGCTGATAAAGGAAGGCCATTACACTCCTCCAGACCACCACACTGGCAATGATGAGCCACGTCCATAGGTGCTGCCCTCCACTTCATCAAACTGACGAGAGCAACCATCAGAGGATCCTCCCAACAGTTCCAACTAAAGACTGGAACATTGCAGTTGGCCTGTGCTAAAGATTATCGTGGAACAGTATACACCATGTATATCCAGTTTAGTTGCGTTATTTCAGGGATGGCCATTCTCGGGCAATAAATCTGTGTAATTTACCATCAAAGAGAATTAAATCTAATTAATTATGATCCTGCTTGCTATCCGTGTTTTTAATCTGGTGTTTAGAGGTACTGTAACTTCAATCTTGTTTTGTTAGTACTGTCTCTTTGTTGTATTATTGGTGCAGTCTGGAAAATTCACGTTTCAAACCCGACATGCTAGAGCAGTGTGTATTGGAATTGTTGTCTATTACCTACTTCATCCCTGTGCCTGACCACTGTCTTAGACTGAACCAGACTGTTTGCATCCTTGACATCCTATTTGACCCTGAGCTGAGCTTCCGACCCCATATCCTCTCCATCACCAAGACCGCCTACTTCCACCTCTGTAATCTTGCCCGTCTCTGCACCTGCCTCAGCTCATCTGCTGCTGAAACCCTCATCCATGCCTTTGTTACCTCTAGACTTGACTATTCCAATGCTCTTCTGGCCGGCCTCCCACCTTGCACCCTCCATAAACTTGAAGTCATCCAAAACTCTGCTGCCTGTGTCCTAACTCACACCGAGTCCCATTCACGCATCACCCCTGTGCTCGCTGACCTACATTGGCTCCCGGTTAAGCAACGCGTCAATTAAATCCAAATATATCCTTATGTGGCTCGGTGTCAAATTTTGTTTTATAACGCTCCTGTGAAGCGCCTTGGGACGTTTTTACTACGTTAAAGGTGCTATATAATTACAAGCACGTTGAGAGAGGGAAACCAGGGAATTATAGACCAGTTAGCCTAACATCTGTTGTCGGGAAATTACTAGAGTCTGTAATTAAGTATATGGTGACTGAACACCGTGAAAATTTTCAGTTAATCAGAACCAGCATAGATTTTGTTTTATTTGTTCCTGGGATGTGGGCGTCGCTGACGAGGCCAGCATTTATTGCCCCTCCCTAATTGCCCTTGAGAGGGTGGTGGTGAGCTGCCACCTTGAACCGCTGTAGTCCTTGTGGTGAAGGTGCTCCCATAGTGCTATTAGGGAGGGAGTGCCAGGATTTTGACCCAGCGATGATGAAGGAACAGCGATATATTTCTAAGTCAGGATGGTGTGTAACTTGGAGGTGATGGTGTTCCCATGCGCCTGTGCCCTTGTCCTAGGTGATAGAGGTTGCGGTCTTGAGTGTTGTTGGAGCTGCACTCATTCGGGCAAGTGGAGAGTATTCCATCACACTTCTGACTTATGCCTTGTAGATGGTGGAAAGGCTTTGGGGAGTCAGGAGGTGAGACACTCTCCACAGAATACCCAGCCTCTGACCTGCTCTTGTAGCTGAAGTATTTATCTGGCTGGTCCAGTTAAGTTTCCTGTCAATGGTGACCCCTGGGATGTTGGTGGTGGGGAATTCGGTGATGGTAATGCTGTTGAATGTCAAGGGGAGGTGGTTAGCCTCTCTTGTTGGAGATAGTCATTGCCTGGCACTTATGTGGTGCGAATGTTACTTGCCACTTAGCAGCCCAAGCCTGAATGTTCTCCTGGTCTTGCTGCATGAGGACATGGACTGTTTCATTATCTGAGAATTTGTAAAAGGTCGGTCATGCCTGACGAACCTGATTTAATTTTTTGAAGAGGTGACTAAAGTAGTGGACGGGAATGTCTATGGATGTTATTTATATGGACTTCCAGAAGGCATTTGATAAAGTCCCTCATAAGAGACTGTTAACTAAGGTTAGTGCCCATGGAATTGAAGGCAAATTATTGACCTGGTTGGGAAATTGGCTGAGCGGCAGGAGACACAGAGTAGGGATAATGGGCAGGTACTCTAATTGTCCCGCAGGGATCTGTTAGGGCCCCAACTATTCACTGTATTTATAAATGACTTAGATGATGGGATAGAAAGCCATATATCCAAATTTGCCGATGGCGCATAGACATGCAGCATTGTAGGCAGGGTAGATGAAAGCATAAAATTACGAAGACATCGATTAAGTGAATGGGCAAAACTGGCAAATGGATTTCAATGTAGGCAAATGTGAGGTTATCCACTTTGGACCGAAAAAGGATAGAACGGTGCGTTCTAAAAAACAGTGGAGGTCCAAAGAGACTTGGGTGTCCAGGTAAAATGTCATGACCAGGTACAGAAAATCAAAAAGGCTAATGGAATGCTGGCCTTTATATCTAGAGGACTAGAATACAAGGGGGTAGAAGTTATGCTACAGCTACACAAAGCCTTGATTGGACCACACCCTGGAGTACTGAGAGTAGCTCTGGGCACCACACCTTAGGAAGGATATATTGGCCTTGGAGGGAGTGCAGCGTAGGTTTACCAGAATGATACCCAGACTCCAGGAGTTAAATTACAAGGCGAGATTACACAAATTAGGGTTGTATTCCCTGGAATTTAGAAGATATTAAGGGATATGGGGCAAAGGTGGGTATATGGAGTTAGGTCACAGATCAGCCATGATCTCATTGAACGGTGGAACAAACTTGAGGCTAAATGGCCTACTCCTGTTCCTATATTCCTAAGTTGTTAGTGCACATTGCACATGAAAATGATGGAGTGATGAAAAGGTATTGCTCCGGGTACAGTACCGTTCTCGGGATCATCTGGTTGCTCCTCATTCACTTCGTATATTGGTTTGAGGTTCTTATTCTCTCCACATTTGAAGAATTAAGGCTGTTGGCTGGAATCACCCCAGCTCTATCAGTTTAGATTTGAGGGAAAAGTGTCCTCCATCCCAGTAGTTACAACAGTAGGAACGTACTGAGTGATAATGGTAGCATTGGTTCGTGTTTCAACCTATTCCTCAAAGCACTTGGTGTCCCCACATTAAATGTCAGCATGCACCCATGGATTTGCCACACCACCAAGATCCTGAAAGTGCTGACTGGTTGAAGTGAAGTCAGTGCAAGAGGTAGTTTTTATGGTTGATTATGTTGAACTATAAATGTGTACGAATTAACTTATCAGTTTCTAGCGAGAATTCTCCCTGGATCCGTTTCCCACGGCCTGTAATCCTCCAGGAAGCAATTGCCTTTTACTTTACCATAAAGTCTCCAAACAAATTGGGATTGTCACTGATTCAATACATGGCAGTGAGGGTCACCCCTTCTGCTGGTGATGGGGGGAATAAGGAGCACAACACAGACCCGCGCATCTGAAGCATGTTTCAACTTTTAATTTTTAAAACAAAATGGATGCAGTTCAAATTCACTTTAGCCACTCCTTGACTTTAATTATCCTTTATATAAAAATCAGTACGAAATAATGTGTAATATAGGTATCATTAACCAGTCAATTTCCTAAAAATATCACCATTGTTTTGTGTTGGATCAGAACTCAGTTGCTTGATGCTCAGCTTATCCTTAACTTTAGTGAGTACAGTATTTCTGTTGGGTGAGCAGATGAGCTAAAATCATTGCCAATCACTTATTGCTTGAGTAATTTTATGCTTTTTTTTTGGATACAGCTTATATTCCCCGTCATCAGTTAGTAATCATCTTTATGTATAATTTTTTTAATTAAAATGTACCACCTCACATTTACTGACACATTTTTGCCCATTCCACCATCTTATCAATATTTGCTTGCAGCTTCCTATGCTCCTCAAAATTATTTACTATGCCTTCTATTTTAGTATTATCTGCAAATTTGAACGCCTTTCCCTCTAGCCCATATCCAAATCATTGATGTATACAGTGAACAGAAGCTGTCCCAGATCGAGTCCAGTGAGACACAACCACCTACTTCCAGCCACTCTGAGAAACTACCCTCAACTCCTTCTCTCTTTCATCCCCTCTAACAGGTTTTCAATCCAATTTACTACTTCCTCCTAATTCCATACCCCTTAATCTTCTCCAATAGTCTTGTGTGATCCTATGTCAAAGGATTTCTGAAGGTCCATGTACACCACATCCATTGCATTTCCCCCGAACCACCATATTTGTCACCTCCTCATCGAGTTCGATTAGGTTTGTCACACAAGATCTATTCTGAAATCCATCTTGGCTGCTCCTAATTATTTTCTCTTCATCTAGATATTCAGTAATTTCATCTTTAATTACAGATCCCCAAATGTTCCCTGTCATAGATGTTAAGCTAACTGGGCTGTAATAACCTGGGTGAGTTTCAGTGTTCCCTGTAAGCCACGCGGTTACCGCGCAACCGGCTGGCCGGCTTTTAAATAGAAAAAACGCGCATGTGCAGTATTCTGAATGGGCCGCGCAACCCGAAAAAAATTACAGGGAACCTTGGTTAGCTTTTCCCTCCCTTTTTAACAAACATTTGCTGCTCTAGTCCTCCGGCACACACCCACACTCAATAGAACCATGAAATATAATTTCTAAGGCTTTTTTTTGCCCCATTTCCCTCAGGAAGCATCCAAGGATCCTATCAGGTCCTGGCATTTTGCCCTCCTTCAGCTGAACTAATTTCTATAGTACTTTTATTTATTATATCTTCTCATCTCACTATTAATCATTTGAAGATTTACCTCCTCTCAAATATCCTCTTTTGTAAAGATTGACGCAAAGTATTTGTAAAGTGTCCCTACCAATTTCCATTTATCCTCCACAAACTGACGAGCTCCTCTTTCCATCTCGCATTTAACAATTCTTTTTGTATTGATATCCTTGAGACAAACAAAGTTGATAATTGCTTTAGTTAACAGAAACAAGTGTAAATCTGCGATGCTAAATGTGATTAAGGTAGATTAATGTTCCGCCTGAAGGTTGAAGGATAGAATGTTTATGGTTGCCTTTGGTCTTTAATCATTGTTTGTTGGTGTATATTTAAAAAAAACAAATGGCTGAACTCCAGTAATGGTCCTTGGATGCTCCATCAATATAAATTTACAAAGTACCATTTCAGTCATTAGCCCACTACAAGTGGGGAAGCTAATTTGATCTCCGCTTGCAATTTCGAGACCCCTGTCATTGTTCCAGCTGTCAGTATCACTGTAATGCGTGAGGTCGGATTGCACAGACAAAATTGAGATGGCTGTTGGTTCCTGAAAACTGTTTCAAAGCTGCAAATGAATAGATTTTTAAAGGCACCTTGATTTTTTTTTCTTAAATAAAACACGAACAACATTCAATTCATAACTTTAATTTATGATCAGTGTGTTTTTTTCTTCCTACAAAGCAGCAGTTATTAAATAATGCTGGATAGTCTATAAAGCATTTATTTTATTTGCTGATCTCACATAGTATTACCCAATGGGATTCTGTGGAAATGTAATTGTGGCAATTATTAACCCGGTTTCATTTATTCTAGGTGTCAGCCGTTACTATGCCAAGAACCTTTCCGCTGATCATCCTCATTTCCTCTGGGACGTTAACTGAAATTGGCAGCTCGCTATTAGAACGGACTCGCATTGTATGACTCACTGATTCAGCACCAACATTGGGCTACCGTGAGAGGGCAAAAACTTTGCAAAAAATGTTCCTGGGACGTTGCCTTCACCCATCCCTAGTTGCCCTGAGATGGTGGTGGTGAACCTTCCCCTTGTGATGATAGTGATCTCGCAATGGTGTTAGATCGACAATTTGAGCAACTATGAAGGAGCGGTGATATATGTGCAAGTCAAGATGGTACGTGACTTGGAGGGGGACGGAAAGGTGATGGAGTTCCCACGACACTCTGCTCTTGTCCTTCTGAGTAGTACAGGTCTCGGGAGGGAGATGCTTTTGTAGTAACTTTGGTTGGTTGCTGTAACGCATCTTGTAATGGTACATACTGGAGCCACAGTGCGCTAGTGATGAAGTGGGTGGATATCGAACCCGGTGACTGTTGATTAATTCAATAGAGAAACCAGCTTGGAGCTGTTATCTCTGCCAGGTATTAAGGTTCTAAATGCAGAGTCTTAGTTTTATAGATTTTATTATACGAATGATACAGACAACACGCACAGCGATGCGAAGGCTGCAGGAGACCTAGCATTACAGTTGTTGAGCTCAAACCCAACCCTCGCATAATCTCGTTTTTTAAGCTCGGTTAAAAGGCCATTACCTCAAGTCCCTTCCATGGAACCTGCTTACTCCTGGTTGACATTGGTATTTTGAGCTAATAACACCTAAAGACTGTCTCGTATCAGGAGGTAAAAGGCTTCACAGCACAACCTGAGGATATAACATAGACTGACTACCTTATCTATTTACATGTACAGAAAAGAAACATTTAGTTACCAACCAGATAGATGTATCCATGAAAAGGTCACAGCTTCCAAATCTATCTTAGATGCAGACTGTGGTACTAGTCTTGCAGATTAGACTGTCTTTATTGACCTTCTCCAGATACCAGCTGTTAAAGCAAATCTCTGAAGAAGTTACCTTTTACCCACAAAATGGAGTCTTTAGTTCAAAATGGAATCCGAATTCAACTTTACCGAGCTTTGCTTCTCTAACAATGACAGGTACCAATCAATTGACCGGCTCTCTGTTGAATGGCGTTGAGCTTCTTGAGTGTTGTACCCATCTAGGCGATTGGATTTTCATCACACTCCTGACTTGAGCCTTGTAGATGGTGGAAAGGCTTTGAGGGGCCAGGAGTGAGCCACTCATCACAAAGTAGCCAGCCTTTGCTTTGCTCTTGCAGCCATGGTGTTGTAATGTCTAATTCAATTAAGGCTGGTCAATAGTGATTCCCATGATGTTGATGGTGGGGAACTTAGCAATGGTGGTACCATTGTAGGTCAACAACAACAACTTGTAGTTATACATAGCGCCTTTAACGTAGTAAAACGTCCCAAAGCACTTCACAGGCGTATAATAAGTCAAAAAATTTGACACCGAGCCACATAAGGAGAAATTAGGGCAGGTGACCAAAAACTTGGTCAAAGAGGTAGGTTTTAAGGAGCGTCTTAAAGGAGGAAAGAGATAGCAAGGCGGAGAGGTTTAGGCAGGGAATACCAGAGCTTAGGGCCTAGGCAACAGAAGGCACAGCCACCAATGGTTGAGCGATTATAATCAGTGATCACAGAATCACAGAATCCCCACAGTGCAGATAGAGGCCATTTCGGCCCATCGAGCCTGCATCGACACATATCCCACCCTATCCCCGTAACCCCACGTATTTAATCCCCCTAACACTAAGGGTCAATTTATCATAGTCAAATCAACCTAACCCGCACATCTTTGGACTGTGGGAGGAAACCGGAGCACCTGGAGGAAACCCATGCAGACACGGGGAGAATGTGCAAACTCCACACAGACAGTCACCCGGGTCCCTGGCGCTGTGAGGCAACAGTGCTAACCACTATGCCACCGTGTTGCCCTCCTCAAGAGGCCAGAATTAGAGAAGCGGGGGTGGGGGAGGGCTGAAGGAGGTTACAGAGATAGGGAGGGGCGAGGCCATGGAGGGATTTGAAAACAAGGATGAGAATTTTGAAATCGAGGCATTGCTTAACCGGGAGCCAATGTAGGTCAGCGAGCACAGGGGTGATAGGTGAGCGGGACTTGATGCGAGTTAGGACACGGGCAGCCGAGTTTTGGATGACCTCAAGTTTACGTAGGGTAAAATGTGGGAGGCCAGCCAGGAGTGCGTTGGAAAAGTCAAGTCTAGAGGTAACAAAGGCATAGATGAGGGTTTCAGCAGCGCATGAGCTGAGGCAAGAGCAGAGACAGGCGATGTTACGAAGGTGGAAATAGGCATTCTTAGTTATGCTGCAGATATGTGGTCGGAAGCTCATTTCAGGGTCAAATATGACACCAAGGTTGCGAACAGTGTGGTTCAGCCTCAGACAGATGTTAGGTAGAGGGATGGAGTTAGTGGCGAGGGAACGGAGTTTGTGGCGGGGACCGAAAACAATGGCTTCGGTCTTCCCAATATTTAATTGGAGAAAATTTCTGTTCATCCAGAACTGTATGTCGGACAAGCAGTCTGACAATTTAGAGACCGTGGAGGGGTCGAGAGAAGTGGTAGTGAGGTAGAGCTGGGTGTTGTCAGCGTACATGTGGAAACTGATGCTGTGTTTTCGGATGATGTCGCCAAGGGGCAACATGTAGATGAGAAATAGGAGGGGGCCAAGGATAGATCCTTCGGGGACACCAGAGGTAACGATGCGGGAGCGGGAAGAGAAGTCGTTGCAGGTGATTCTCTGACTACGATTAGATAGATAAGAATGGAACCAGGCGAGTGCAGTCCCACCCAGCTGGACGACGGTGGAGAGGCATTGGAGAAGGTTGGTGTGGTCAACCGTGTCAAAGGCTGCAGACAAGTCAAGAAGGACGAGGAGGGATAGTTTACCTTTGTCACAGTCACAAAGGATGTCATTTGTGACTTTGATGAGAGCCGTTTCGGTACCTGATTGGAGGGATTCAAACATGGAATTGCGGGAAAGATGGGCACGGATTTTGGAGGCGACAACACGTTCAAGGACTTTGGAGAGGAAAGTGAGGTTGGAGATGGGGCGGTAGTTTGCAAGGACAGAGGGGTCAAGGGTTGGTTTTTTGAGGAGAGGGGTGATGATGGCAGATTTGAGGGAGAGGGGGACTACCTGAGGAGAGAGAACCATTAATAATGTAAGCTAACATGGAAGCCAGAAAAGGAAGTTGGGTGGTCAGCAGTTTGGTGGGAATAGGGTCTAGGGAGCAGGAAGTGGGTCTCATGGACAAGATGAGCACGGAGAGATCATGAGGGGAGAGAAACTGGAGAAAGATTTGTAAAAAGAAATGTTGTAGTGATAGGGAACAGTATAGTTAGGGGGGTAGATACTGTTCTCTGCAGCCGAGAGCGTGAGTCCCGAAGGCTGTGTTGCCTGCCCAGTGCCAGGGTTAAGGACATCTCCTCTGGGCTGGAGAGAAACTTGAGTGGGAGGGGGAAGATCCAGTTGTCATGGTCCACGTAGGTACCAATGACATAGGTAGGACAAAGAAAGAGGTTCTGCTGAGAAAGTATGAGCAGCTAGGGGCTAAATTAAAAAGCAGAACCACAAAGGTAATAATCTCTGGATTACTACCTGAGCCACGAGTGAATTTGCATAGGGTAAATAAGATCAGAGAAATGAACGAGTGGCTCAAAGACTGGTGTGGGAGAAATGGGTTGCAATTTGTGGGGTACTGGCACCAGTACTGGGATAAGAGGGAGCTGTTCCGTCTGGACGGGCTTCACTTGAACCATGCTGGGGCTAGAGTCCTGGCGAATCGAATAACTAGGGTTGTAGAGAGGGATTTAAAGTAAATAGTGGGGGGGAGGGTCCAGGTGAGCGAGAATTTAAAAAGTCAATGAGAAATGAGAAAGCAATAGAGCAGGATAGAGATGGGAGAAATAATAACCAGAGTGTGACTAACAGAAAGCAGAGAGTCGGGATAAATGGGTCATTTTCTGGTTGGCAAACGGTAACTAGTGGGGTGCCACAGGGATCGGTGCTGGGGCCTCAGCTATTTACAATTTACATTAATGACTTGGATGAAGGGACCGAGTGTAATGTAGCCAAGTTTGCGGATGATACAAAGATGGGTGGGAAAGCAAGTTGTGCAGAGGACTTAAAGAACCTGCAAAGCGACATAGACAGGCTAAGTGAGTGGGCAAACATTTGGCAGATGGAGTATAATGTGGGAAAGTGCGAGGTTATCCGCTTTGGCAGGAAAAATAAAAAAGCAAATTGTTATTTAAATGGAGAGAGATTACAAAATGCTACAGTTCAGAGGGACCTGGGGGTCCTTGTGCATGAAACACAAAAAGTTAGCATGCAGGTACAGCAAGTAATCAAAAAGGCAAATGGAATGTTGGCCTTTATTTCAAGGGGGTTGGAGTATAAAAGCAGGGAAGTCCTGCTATAACTGTACAGGGTATTGGTGAGACCACACCTTGAGTACTGCGTACAGTTTTGGTCTCCTTATTTAAGGAAATATATACTTGCATTGGAGGCAGTTCAGAGACGATTCACTAGGTTAATTCCTGAGATGAGGGGGTTGACTTATGAGGAAAGGTTGGGCCTATACTCATTGTAATTTAGAAGAATGAGAGGTGATCTTATTGAAACATATAAGATACTGAGGGGGCTCGACAGGGTAGATGCAGAAAGGATGTTTCCCCTCGTGGGGAAATCTAGAACTCGGGGGCACAGTCTCCGAATAAAGGGTCGCCCTTTTAGAACTGAGATGAGGAGGAATTTCTTCTCTCAGAGGGTCGTAAATCTGTGGAATTCTCTGCCGCAGAGAGCTGTGGAGGCTGGGTCATTAAATACATTTAAGGTGGAGATAGACAGATTTTTGCAAGATAAGGGAGTGAAGGGTTATGGGGAGCGGGCAGGGAAGTGGCTTTGAGCCCAAGATCAGCCATGATCTTATTGAATGGTGGAGCAGGCTCAAGGGGCCAAATGGCCTATTCCTGCTCCTATTTCTTATGTTCTTATGTTCTTAAGATGTGAGATCAGGGCTAGGGCAGGGGGAAATCTTAGAGGAAGTTTCGCCCAGTGGGCTAGGGGAAGGAAGGGAAGTGGCAGAGGCAGCTGAACGGATGGTCTCAATCTTAGAGACAAAGACCAGGGAGATGGCTGGACTTTCTCTTATTAGACATGGTCATTACCTGGTGCTTGTGTTGCACAAATGTTACCTGCCACTTTCTGCCCAAGGCTGGGTGTTATCCAGCCCTGCTGTAAGATGGCATGGGCTGCTTTGTTATCAGAGGATTTGTGAATGGAGTTGAACATTGGAATTGTCAGCAAACAGCCCCAGGCCTGACCTTGTAATGGAGGGGAGGTCATTGATGAAGCAGCTGAAGATGCTTGGGCCAGCAGTCTGTTTCTCTGTATGTGAGTGCACTGCTCATTTTAAATCTTAAGTGAAATGCACCTTACACATCAGATCATTCTTACAACATAATAAAGAGAAAACTTGGAGTCGAGTTTCCGCTTTGGGCACAATCGGGAAATTGCATCCAAAATGCAGTGTTCTTCCGGTTTGAAGCGGCGTGATAAGTTTCCGCACAAACTCATTTGCATAATCCCAAACGTAAAATTTCCCATGATTAAGTGCAACGCAGTAGCAAAAATAAGCGTAATAGATTAGTGACTGGGACTAGCCAATTGGGCCTCAAGTATCAGGGGAGGGGTCCTATAAAAAACACTGATTTTTTTCCTTTAGACACTTTTCTCTGCAAACTTTTTACTGCCAAGTGCCTTGCCTTAAGAGCATTGATCTGATTGATTTAAATTAACTTTAATTTATTAATGCATAAGTTTTAAGAGTAATGAGTGATTTCAATCTGAGTGGTGTGCAAATTGATTTACGAACATTTTTCTCTCTGCAAACTTTTTACTGCCCGGTGCGCCGAAAAAACGAGCACAATTTGACGACCCCTCCCGAACGGGCGCAATCGATGGAAACTCACCATCTCCAACATTTCAACCGGGGGTGTGGCCAGTTTTGTGGGCGGGGCCAGCTTCGGGCAAAGTGATTTTTGAACCAGTTTAAACGATTGCAGAAAACATGTGTGTAAGTGGTTTGGGGCGTAACTCACTTATGTTTTAAATTCCACAATCTTTTGCGCTGATTCGTCGATTCTGCACGGATTGCGTTGACATAACAAGCGGAAACTCAACTCCATTATGTTTCATTTTAGTCGCACATCACTTGTTTGGAGGAGTTCCCTTATTTTCTACCTCGGGTGATTTGCCCACTCCATTTTAACCTCCCTGTGTTAAAGTGACTTACCTTTGTAGAGTATGGGCTGGATTTTCATTGGCCCGTGGAGGCGGGTTTGGAGGCTTGTGGGGGGTTAAAATTGCGAAAACTGGCGGGCGGGCACAAGTCCGCCTCCATCCCGCCTCCACGCAATTTTCATTAAATCGTGTCTGCTGGTCCCGACTCCGTCCCACCTCTAAGAGGCGGGATAGGCTGTTAAGGCCCTTAACAAGCACTAAATTGCCTCTATAATGCCATTTTGAAAGGCCTTGTGATTTTAACCCTTTTTCTACGTGAAGCACACCAGTTCTGAACCACGAATGTGAAACCTGGCTGGAGCACATTTGGCTGGCCAGGTTGGCTGGCTATGGGGATGCATATATGGATGGCTATGTGGATGGATGTATATATGGATGGATGGAGAGGAGACGGTGATGGTGGTGTAAAAATATCTGGGAGCAGACTTAGGACTGCTGCTGCTCATTTTGCAGGTCCTCTCACAGCAAAGGCCAGGCAGTCTCTGAAGACCTTCAATGCAGCAGCAATAATGACATCATCAGAGGCGACTTTCAGACTGAAAACACTAATTGGTTCATGGGTTCCTACATGCTGGATCTCAATTGCCCAATTAGGTGAAAATTGCATCAATCTCCCACATCCAATTGCAGTCGGGTGGATAACACGACTCCAACCCGCCCCAGTATCAAAATCCAGCCCTATGTCTCTGCTACAGGAACACTGATTTTAATCACAGGAAACAGATTGAATAGGGTTTTAATATCGTGTGTGTATATAAAGTAGTTTTTACAGTATAGTGCTAGAATAATGGAATTGTGGTTACAGACCCATTCACACCAAAATTTCTGCTTTTATGTATTTCTCAACCTCACACTTTAACACCTTGATCATTTCAGATGTTCCATTCACAATTAGATTGACTATTATAATATATATCTGAAGTTAAAACTGACTTCTGATTGGTTTAGAGCTGTATCAGACTCTTGTTACAGGAAGGGTTTTTCTTTATGTTCTATCTATTCCTTAGAATTAATAAGGTTCTTGAAACGTTGCAGTCAAGTGTTCATAGATTTATTACATATATAGTGCATGCAATAGTACTTAAGCATACACTTAAAATAGTAATTGTAACCACACCGGATGATTGGGAGCTGTAGCGCATTACAGTTCTGAGCTCCGTATTCAGGTTGATCGAACCCTTCAAATCCAAATTCTCATAATTTGCCACCTTTTATATCTTCTCTTACGCCTGCTCCGTGTCCCTCAGCTGTCTCCATATTACATAGTTACATCAAAAGGTAAAAATAGCTCCATATAAGGAGAAACTAATTAGAACCTATACTTCATCAATAAGCTGCTTTACTCACGAACTAGCTCTTTTTCCATTGAACTAAGAAGATCACTATTTCTGTTATTTTACGCACATTCTTTTCCTGTTACATTTAATTGAAGTTTCAGTAAAAGTGAAATTCAGCACTGGTCTGATTCTAAACTCGAATTAAAAACTAATGGGCCGTATTTTGCAACCCCTGCGGGTGCGTACAAGGCCCGTAGGGGCCGCGCAAGTTCCGGGTTTAAGCATGCGAAGCATATGACAGATCTTCCGCATCCCCGGAAGATGGGCCTCCGCGAGCGGAGAGTTACGCTATTTATCCAACTTCCGCCCGCTGAATGCCTGTGAAATTCTTCTGCCTGGTTAAAGCAGGCGTAAGGCCTACTTTTACCAGCATAAGAGTTTTTAAAAAAACAGAAAAATAAAATGTTATCACTCATTATACATTAAAAACCCTGTCCAATAAGGTAAGTTTATTTTTAGCCCTGTTAAAACATATAATTTTTTTTTCCAAAAATTAAATTTTCGTTTAAAATATTTAATTAAATGACATTTTAATTAATTTTAAATATGTAATTAAAAAAAAATTTCTTTCATGTGTTCGTGTATTTTTTAAGTGATCCCCATTCATACTTATGGGAGTCCCGTACGTACAGAACTCCCATAAGTATGAATGGGGATTCCCTTCTTTTATTGGTTGAGCCGACTCCCGTGATCCATGGGGCGTTTGCGAACCGCATGCGCCCCTGGGATAGTGGGCCTCTGCCCGTGCGTACCCGGAGAGGCCCAGGATCGCAAGCCTCCATACCTCCCGGGCCACCAAGTAAATGCATAGATTTTTTACAGGTCGGAAGCATCTGCCCGCGTGAAGCCTCCGATCGCAAATTTTGGGCCAATGTTTTAACAAAGAAAGGAAAGAAGTCCTCACGACCTTAGGATGTCCCGAAGCCAATTAAGTACTTTTTGGAGTGTTGTCACTGTTGTAATGTAGGAAACGCAGCAGCCAAAATGTGCACAGCAAGCTCCAATAGATAACAATGAGGTAATGGCCAAATAATGTTATTTTTAGTGGTGTTGGTTGAGGGATAAATGACTCAACCTTCAATCATCTTTGTTTTTATTTCCCTTAATGTGACTAAAGTAGGCACATTCTCCCTCCTTATCCATCTCAAAGTCACCAGTTTAGTTATCACATGAGGCCAGAGCCAAACAGTCTCTCTCTCTCTCTCGTGGTCCATGCCATGTTAAAAATGCAGATGTTTATTTCAGTTGAGCTCTCTTTCTCTTTAGTGCTTTGGTAGAAAGAGAGAACCTTTCTGCCTGTGAAAGTGTTTCGCTATGCTGATGTTAGTACTCTACATTTTAAGTCTTTCTACCCATGTCTCCTAATAACTTCTTATTAAGCAGGTGGCTATTTCACATTAGAACCTGCTGGTGTTGTAAGGAAAATTCTCAGATCCAAGGTTCATCGGTCACCATCCTTAGAATTGTTGTGTCACTGTACAATTGTAACTATTTTAAGACATTACAATTTAAGAATCATACTTCCCTATTTAACAAACAATGGCTAAAAGCCAACATTACTACAATACAAGACAAAGGAATAGCAGCATTACATTAGCACACCAAGTCAGTCTGATTAACCCTTTCCTTACGCTCAATAAATGTTTTGTCCAGTCTCTCAAAACTTTTCTTTAACAAAAATAAAAGCAAACCTAATTGTAATGTGACAGTAATAAACCAGTGTGCAGTCTACTCCTGATAATATGAAGACAT
This sequence comes from Squalus acanthias, assembly GCA_030390025.1. Classification (NCBI taxonomy): domain Eukaryota; kingdom Metazoa; phylum Chordata; class Chondrichthyes; order Squaliformes; family Squalidae; genus Squalus; species Squalus acanthias. The sequence goes on from JASTWF010000031.1 coordinate 1,061,068, forward strand.
TTGCACTAAGAAGATTGAATTATACAATAATTTGAATTAAGTAACATAACCTGGTAAAATGGGAATCTAGTGCTTAAAAAATGAATTATCAGGTAATTTGAATTGAGAAGTAAACTGTATGGGCTGGATTTTGAATGCCCCGTGGAGTCGGGTTTGGAGGCGTGTGGGGGGTTAAAGTAGCAGATTCGGGGGTCCTGACCCCATCCCGACTCCAACACGCCTCCACGCAATTTTGACAAAATGGGTCGCGGGGTTCCCGACTCCGTCCCGCCTCCAAGAGGCGCGAAAGGCCATTAACGCTCTTAACTGTCCCTAAAGTGGCTCAGTAATGCCATTTTGAACCATTTTAGGTACTTTAACCCTTTTCCCATGTGAAGCACGCCTGATGGGAAACACTCCAGTGAAACCTGGCGGGAGCACAAGTGGATTGCTGACTCTCAGCTGCAGCTCAACCTTTAAATAGGAGATTTGATCAGCCATCAATTGCAGGTGGCAGGACTTTGTTGTCACAGGTCTGGGGGAACTTTTAGAAGGCATAACCACAGCTCTGGAAGTTTGGAGCCTGACACCCATCTGCAGTGTGACCTCCTGGGAAACCCCTCTCGCCACCCTCATTGAGGGCTTCCTCAACTGAGACATATACCAGAGGCATGGGAGCCATTTATTTCCTTCCCTCCTGGATATCTGATGAGGAGGAACAGCAGCCGCGGCACCAGCAGAACCATGAACAACAGCAGCACCAACAGCAGCAGCAACAGCAGGAGCGCCAAGCTGCTGCTCACCCACCTGAAGCTGCACAGGACAGAAGGGGCCAGTGCATGGAAGGCCATCGGCGCAGGAGATACCCCCCAACCAGGGTCTACAGACAGAGGGTCAGCTACCTCAACATGTCTGAGCAGCAGTGCCAAAGGCGGCTCCGACTTTCGCGAGAGGTAGTGGGTGACATCTGTGCAATGCTGCAACAAGACCTGGAGCCCAGAGGACCAGGTGGACGCCCCTTACCAGTGGCCGTCAAAATCACCACCGCACTCAACTTTTTTGCCTCAGGCTCATTCCAGGGATCAGCAGCAGACATCAGCGGCATCTCCCAGGCGGCCGCACACACCTGCATCATGCAGGTAACCGATGCCCTCTTTGCCATCGCGCACAATCACATCCATTTCACCAAGGATCGAGCAAGTGTCACAGCGCGTGCGGTTGGATTAGCTAATCTGGCAGGCTTTCCAAGGGTGCAGGGCGTCGTTGACTGCACACATGTGGCCCTTAAGGCACCCCATCGCAATCCAGGTATTTTTGTCAACCGCAAGGGCTTCCACTCCCTTAACGTTCAGCTGGTGTGTGACCACAACAAGGAAGTTCTGCATGTTTGTGCCAAGTACCCTGGCAGTTGCCATGACTCCTTCATACTGCACCAGTCTAGTGTGCCTCCGCTATTCAGTCCGCCAGACCAACTTCATGGATGGCTACTTGGAGACAAGGGCTATCCCCTGAGGACGTGGCTAATGACGCCGTTGAGGAGCCCATCCAACGCAGCTGAGGAGAGCTACAACTCCAGCCACATTTCCACCAGATCCATAATCGAGCAAACCATCGGTATGCTGAAGATGTGCTTCAGATGCCTGGATAGATCAGGTGAAGCCCTGCAATACTCAGCAGCCAGGGTCTCCAGAATCATCGTGGTTTGCTGTGCACTTCACAACATGGCACAGCGTCGTGGCTTACAGATGCCGGAGGACCAAGTGGCTCCTCACATAGCCTCCTCAGATGAGGAGGAGGAGGAGGAGGAGAAGGAGGAGAGAGAGAACGAACAAGTTGCAGAGGCCCCTCAACCAGCGGCAGCATTACGTGAGACCATAGCTGCCCGGAATGCAAGGAACGCACTCATCTTGGCCAGATTTGCTTAGCCTAGACAACAAAGCACTTTTGCCTCGCAGCTTCTTACCAGAGCTACGACAATGGCCCAGACCCAGCGGATCCCTAACAATGTGACCACCATACTGACAATTGCAAGTTATCCTAAGGCCTCATTGTGGAAGTCCCATTAGCAAAATGACAGACGCCACAACTGCAGCTGTAGCCATCAGAGTTTTTAATTAAACTTTAGACCTGATGGCTTTTTAACAATACACATCAAAATTCACCCAAGTGACTACCCTTGTGACTATTTGTGCAGTTTCTTTCTCTTACGCGTGCTCCTACGTGGTGCTTCCCCTGTGGCTTCAGCAGAAGTGGAGGTCCCCTGCTCACTTTGTTGCTGCTCCTGTCTCGACTCCTTTGGCGGGCATCCTCTGGGGTTGCGAACCTGAGAGGGCTCGGCAACAGTCTGCTGCTCCTGCAGCTGGGCAGGGGTTGAGACGCCGATCTCACTTGTGGGGCTCTGAGCGAGGACCTGTCAGTGGCATGGAAGTGTGAGCGCTTGGAGAGGAGCCCCCACCTCCTTGTTGTGTGCCACCAACATCCCTCTCATGGGTCAGGTCCACCTCAGCGCTTGCTAGTGGCTTGAGAGCACCTTGCTGCACATCAGGGGGGCCATGGGGACCCGTATCTGCACTGGAAGTCCTACTCAGAAGGACTTCCATGAAGGTCTGGTTTCTCTGTTCAATAGCTGACCATCGCTCCTCCAGAGATGTCATTCTATTCAGAACAATGACCATGTTTTCTGCATTCTGGCGACTTATCACCTCCATGGAGGTTGCCACCCTTTCCATGGTGATGTGTTCATGCACCAATGACTCCACAAAGGCTCTGCTCATGTTCGCTATGGACTCCTCCATTTGCTCCACACTCGCAGCGACTCTGGAGATAAAACCTGTCAGAGACTCCTGCATCTGTTCCTGGAGTCCCAGCACCGCCTCCTCTCAGGGGGTGAGCTGGGCTAATGAGGGTGGGCCTCCTCCTGTCCTGGCTCTTTCTCTTTTATTGTGAGCTCTCTTTTCCTGCAATGAGGGAGACAAGTGGAGTTTGAGTGAGATTGAAGGAGTGAGTGAAGAGAGTCCATAGCAAAGATGCTTAGAAGGAGACAAAGATGGAGTGAGGTGGCAAGACCAAGGGCCCTCCCTGTGTGTTGTAAGTTGTTTTCATAGCATGACAGTGATAGGGAGTGTGAGGGCTGCATAGTCGAATAGTAAGGTGAATGTGACCATAGAGGGAGAGGGAATGGGTAAGGGTGCATGGATGTCAGTGTCAAGTGGGATATGGAGGCAGAGGTTGCTAAAGCTGAGTGCTGGTGAGGAGAGGCAATGGGGATCAGATTGAGGGTGAAGGGAAAGTCATACTCACTTTAGCAGTACGTAGAAGGTCATGAAACCTGTTCCTGCACTGGATCCAGGTTCTGCTTGTCAAAGATAAAGAGGTGACCTCCTGGGCGATCTGGACCCACACAGCCTTTGTCTGCTGGGGAGGCTTCTTCCTCCCTGAGGAGGGGAAGAGCACCTCCCTGTTGGCTCTTGCTCCATCCACCAAAGCCTGAAGGGCAACATCATGGAATCTGGGAGCAGCCCTGGGCCATTGGCTGGCCATTCCTGCTGCAGGTGCTTAGATTACAGGTTCAAAAGCTTGGCAGCCTGCAGAGGAAGCAAGGCTTGTTGCAGACCTTAAATGCAGCAGCAATGATGACATCATTGGAGGCGACTTTCAGACTGGAATAACTCATTGGCCATGGGTTCCCACACGTTGGAACTCAATTGGCCAATTAAGTTAAAATCGCATCATTCATCCACATTAATCTGGAGTCGGGGGGGCAACACGAAATGTGGGTAACACGACCCCAACCCGACCCCAAGACAAAATCCAGCCCTGTGGGTTTTCTCACCAGTGTTTCAGTACAGCATCAGCTCATAATAAAGGCACTACTGTGCTAAAATCATAGTAAACAAACCATAAAATAGTCCAAACAGAATTCCTTCTGAATTGCTATATTCCCAATTTCTGAAAATCATTATGGAATTCATTATTGGGATAAAGGTGGTCATGAGAGCTTGGTACTGGTATGTGATCATCCTGTTATAAGCAGTGCTAATTGCAGTTGCTGAATTGCCCTATGCAGAGCCCTGGAGCATGTAGTTTGCCATGTCTCACTCTTTTCCTGTTTTGACTCTATGCCACCTTAGTCATCTTTGTATTATATGTGAGAAACATTGTGTTACATCTGTCCATAAGGTTCATTGTATATTGTCCTACAATTTGTTCTTGATTTGTCACATCCTTTTTGATCTTCATCTTTGTCTTACTCAGATTGCAATGGCAGCTCATTATATATGAATAATGGGCAGCAAAGAGGAAACGGCAAGGCAGGAATACAATTGTGGTTTATGATGTCATCTGAATCCCACCAGAAGTGAAGATCTGACAATGACCTGAACCCAGATTGTATTACTGCCTTCAGCATCCTATTGCCTATCTACTTTTATGTAGTGAAATCTATCATCCACGGTTTCCACAGAAAGTTGGACTCACTGACAGGTAGGACTTGTTACAGAGTTATAAATTAGAAATCACATGGATTTATGGGACTATGTGTTATCATTTTTATTGTTACCGAAAAAATTTTTTTTAAGCTGTTCAACATTAAACTGATGTAGGTTACAGCAGAGTATTGAGTTCACTCGTACTATATTCCATTACAAAGTCAGTTTTCAGCATCATATAGTGGTGCAATGTCAGACTGGTGGGATACAGACTCTGTCCCAACCCTGCTGATCTGTTAATCTCAGCTACTTCATTGTAGAATGGCCAGAGCAGAACTGAAGGGTTTCCCCACACCAAGGGAGGAAAATTGGAGAGACAGCAGTCGCTTCTTAGTTGGCTTCAGAGCAGCATTGACGGAGGCCTGTTTCTTCCTATCCACCTCAACTGGAGCAGGTGGGTGATTCAACGAGACCAGAAGAGCGGGGAAATAGCAACATGCTTTCCACTCATCATCAAGCCCAATACATTCTTTTGCAGGTTATTTCACTCTACATTCATCAATTTCCTTCAGATTACACATTCACATAATTTTGAATCATTATATCTTGATCTCCATACTCATCAATAAACGTTGAAGACCTTGTTTCTTTCAGTTCTTCAAAGACACAATCTCTTCATGTCTCTTGCATAATGAACCACCTACCACCTGACTGATGGCTTCAACCTTTGCCATTCTCACCACTCTTAACCTCACTATTTGATCTCAAATGGAACGCGCACATCTCTCCATTACTAAAGCTGTCTTCAAGATATTTGGTTTCCTCTTTCATGCCAAATATTTATTTTCCTCTCATCAACTCTTAATTCTATATTAAGCCCAAGTCTGTCCAAGACTTGAATATTGGCCCCAAATCTACACATCTAAGGAGCTTCCTCTAACATCTCCCACACCTGCATAGTATACAGAAGAAGCTTGTTGTCTGATGGGTGATTTGTCTCTCATCTCTAATTCTCTCTCTCTCGTTCTGTCATTTTCTTGTCTCTATTTTATCAATGCTATTGTGATCATTGCTGCTCTGAACTTTTCTCCCATGTTCCTCCCCAGCTCCAAATCCCCCATGTGGTCAGATCGAGAGTCATTGCACTATGTACTACTCTCAAATCAAGAGTTAACATGCAGTCTCCTACTCTTATTGCTCAGGAACTGAAAAATCTGGAACTCGTTACCTCCCTCAGTCTTCTCTTCCCCATACAATTACACTATGAAATACTACTTACTGATTTTCTCTTATTCTTTTCAACTCTGATTGTGTCTTGCACTAGGCATCTTCGTCATTTACTTAGATTTCTCAGTAAAAAGTGGCTGTTTATTTTTTTATTATTGTAATATAAATGAATAAGAGCTCGAGTAGTGAATTACAAGGCACAAATTCAATCAAACCGTTCTGGTAATATTGTAAACAGCAAGAGCAACGCTTGGGCTGTCCTGAAAGTAAATAATATTATAGAGCAGTTACTACCTAATCTCATTGCCAGACATTTATTATATTTATATATATTCCACATTCAATCTTTAAAAAAAAACTTTTTAACCATAATGTGGCAGTAGTGAGCTAGGAGAGTATACAGTGTCACAAGGTTTTATACACCTTTATCACTACATAGTGCTATTGAGAAGAGCAACATCCCCCGGGGATGGGGGACCTTAGCTACAAGGACAGGTTGGAGAAGCTGGATTTGTTTTCATTAGAGCAAAGGAGGTTGCGGGGTGATTTGATAGAGGTGTACAAGATTATGACGGGTTTGGATAGGCTAGACGGGGAAAGGCTGTTCCCTCTAGTGATGGTACAAGGACTAGGGGACACAGAATTTAAGGTTTTGGGCTAGAGATACAGGGGGGATGTGAGTAAAAACTTTTTTACACAACGAGTGGTGATGACCTGGAATTCGCTGCCGACGGAAGTGGTGGAAGTGGAGACACTCAATGTTTTCAAGGGGAGACTGGATAGGCACTTGAGGGAAATAAACTTGCAGGGCTATGGGGATAGAGCGGGGGAATGGAACTGACTGGATCGCTCTACAGAGAGCCAGCACGGACTCGATGGGCCAAATGGCCTCCTTCTGTGCCATTATGACTCTATGGGCTAAAAATTGAGTCGCGCCCCATTTGGGGCGCTAACCTCGCCGGGGCGCTACGTTTAGCGCCCCGAAAAAATTAGCGCCCCCGCGCCGGAACTTGAGTGGTTGCGCCCCAAGAGGGAAGCGGGGCGCTACTGGAAGCACCCCGCATCCCTCTTGGGGCGCTGCGAGGGAATATCCTGGCGCTACGTGCCGCAGCACCAGGCGCTGCGGCACGTCGCACCGCGGTACTGCAGGCCTTCCTCCCCTTCTTAAAGGGGAGGGGCCCTGCGCAGCGCGAACCGGGGCCCAGCTGGGCCCCCAGGGATCGGGAGTGCCGGCAAAAGAGCCCGGCACTCAAGAGAAGTGCCGGGCTCTTGGAGCGCAGCCGGCACTTCACGGTGGGGGGGCTTCACGGGGGCCGGGGACAGCAACGGGGGCAGGTGCTGGCAGGCGGCCAGCAACAAAAATGGCCGCCTGCCACCTCCCCTTTAAATATCGCCGCCCCGGCCGCACGTACGCCCCCCTGAACCCGTCGGACATAGCGTCTGGCGGTAAGTCAGGGGGCGCGACCGAAGATCGCGGCTGGAGCGCGAGCGGGGTGCTGTGCACGGCGATGACGTCATCGCCGGCGGCGCAGCGCCACAGGGCGCTACCGGCTGGCGCCGCCGCTAACCTCCCGCTGAATTTTGCGGGAGGCGTGGGCGGCGCTGCGCCCGGGCGTTAGCTGCTTTGCGCCCCATTAGCGCCCTCTTAAGACGCTAACGGGAGGCGCAAGCAGCTGAATTTTTCCCCCTATGACTCTATTACATGGGCTGTACATCAGTGCATTATATCTCAGATACAGAACAAACTAGGATGCACAAGATTAATTCACACTTGGGAGTCTCCACATGGTGAGGGACTGATCTCAAGCACAGTGTCAGGTGTAGACAGATGCTTGATGTTTATTCACATGGAGGGAAAAGTGGAAACAAAAGTATAGACAGCAAATCACCCAGGGCAAGCCGTGCATACCTCCAAATAGCTGGCTGAAAAGCTGTAAAAATATATTTTCATAAATTTCAGCCAGGTATTGGGGACAAAGAAGAATCCTACTGCCCTGCACCAATTATGGGGCTTTACAAAGATGTCCACATTTCCTATTATTACTTTAGAAGTGAGAGGAAATGGACAAAATACTGTAAAAGAATAAACCAGTCAAGTCCCCTCAGACCTGGATGGAGAAGCTTTTTGGTGACAAGAACCCACGATGTGTTCAGACAATATTATTCTTGCATGCATTATGTCTCCCTGGTCTCTTAAAAAAAAAATACTCTTTTGTGTAATGGTGAGAAACCAGAGTATGCATGTGCTCACAGTGCATTCTGCAGTCAACGCCCTCTTTTACAAAATCACATTCTTTGATTTCTGACTTGAGCTTGTGTGTGTGTGTTGTGTATTTATTGTGTGTGTGTTGTGTATTTATTGTGTGTGTGTTGTGTATTTATTGTGTATTTATTGTGTGTGTTGTGTATTTATTGTGTGTGTGTTGTGTATTTATTGTGTGTGTGTTGTGTATTTATTGTGTATTTATTGTGTGTGTTGTGTATTTATTGTGTGTGTTGTGTATTTATTGTGTGTGTTGTGTATTTATTGTGTGTGTGTTGTGTATTTATTGTGTATTTATTGTGTGTGTTGTGTATTTATTGTGTGTGTTGTGTATTTATTGTGTATTTATTGTGTGTGTGTTGTGTATTTATTGTGTGTGTGTGTTGTGTTGTGTATTTATTGTGTGTGTGTTGTGTAATCCAGGACAGAGCAGCTCAGTTTACTCACACTGACCCCTGTATTTGCCTGTAAGGCGAAACAGTCACAACTCATTCCAATTCCACACATCCATTTCATTACTGCTGTTATTTGAAAAAATGCTCTCTCTTTATTCCAAAAAGTGGTTTGTCTAAACACTATGCCAGCATCCAAAGCAGAAATTAATCTCAAAATACTTGCCCCTTGTGTAAGAGGTAAAACATCTATAATTCACAGACAAAGGGGCAATCCCCATATGTTTTCAATGAGCTGAAGTACAGTCGGTAATAAAGTTTTTCAAATGAAAATATGCCCAGGCATTTCCAAAAGGTAAAAAGTTATCCTGAGGTTGGCACTAATATGTGAATGGTCACAACATGCATTTTGTCATCACATTTGAACAATGGGATTTGATTGTGTGTGAAAGTATTTTGATTAATGCACATATGTCACTTGTCAGTCTAAAGTTCAACTACCCTGAATCCATCAGTGTGAGGCATGACTCCAGGGTTCCTTCTCTGGTGTGGTTGCAGTAACAGTAGTTCACATCTGATCTACCTATTAACCAAGATATCATACAAATCACTGTCATCTATTCAGCCTCTATGAATGACACAAAACTTTAGTTACTTTTAGGGGTAGAACAAAAACACCTTATGTGAGAACAATTTCAAGATGGGATTGTTTTCCAGGAAGACGCTCCTTGGTGCATTGAATTACTTCCAGGACCCTAAGGTAGCCAGCAATGGCAGGAAAAATCAATCTCAGCAGTGATGTGCTATTGTACAAGTATTGAGAAAACCAATATGGCAATTTACCATCCTAGACAAAAAAACCTGTCATCTGGTTTTCACAATTAAAATGGAGTGGACCAGCTGGCAATATCAATTACAAAGACCTGAAAGATGAAAAAGCAAAATGATTAAATCTTTTGTCACATTCACTGCCGCCATCTTAATGTAGTGAGCACCGAGAATCTGCTTCTAAATCAGCCATCCACTTCTTAATAATAATGTGTTTCCTCTTCCATGGTCTCATCCTTTCCTTCTCCAACACTTCAAAGGACTAAAGTCTGCCCTGTTTTCAGTCAATTTGTCTGTTGATATACTACCCACAATTAAGAACGGGATATATCCAGTGCCTACAATTTACACATGAAATGTAGCTTGAGCATTAAAGTGAGATCCAAATGAATGTGTTCATTAGGCACAGAGGCAGTTGTGCTCAATAATTTTGCTCATAGAGAAAGTTTGGCATAGAATAAAAATAATAACATGCCTTAATTAGTGCTTGTAAGCATGGCAAAATATAATGTTTGTACATAAACAGCAACTACACCAAAGGAATAAGGAGCCTTAAGTATTTTTGTGGATGAAGATCAAAGCAAAATGCTGTCAGATGTATAAATCCTTTTGACTCTTTGAGGGAAAAATTAGGTGGTGCCCCTTTGGGGCACTAACATCGCCAAGGCGCTAATTTTAGCGCCCCGAAATAGTTAGTGCCCCCTCCGCCGGAAATTCGGTAGTAGCGCCCCAAGCAGGAGGTGGAGTGTTATTGGAAGCGCTTCACTTCCTTCTTGGGGCACTACGACTGAAGTTCGCAGCGCTACGTGCAATAGCGCCACACGCAGCGGCACATAGCGCCGCGCCATTGCAGGCCTCCACCCCTGATTAAAGGGGAGGGGCTTAGCGCTGCACACACCGGGGCCCTGCTGGACCACTGGGGAGCGGGGTGCCGTGAAAACAGCCCAGCACTCAAGAGGTGCTGGTAGTTGGCCAAAATAAAAATGGCCGCCCGACACCTGCCCTTTAAGTAGCTCCGCCACCGCTGCAAAAACGTCCCCTGATCCTGTCGGACATATCGTCCGGCGATAGGTCAGGGGGCGCAAGGGAATTTTGCGGCCGGGGCGCTGCGCACAGCGATGACGTCATCACCAGTGGCGCAGCACCACGGGGCACTATCGGCTACCGCCGCCGCTAACCTCCCGCTGAATTCCGTGGGAGACGTTAGCGGCACCGCGCCCAAGAAGCACAAATCAACCCAATTTTTCCCCCTTTGTTTCTTTCTTAGATGATACCAATCTAAACTGTTCCTTTCCTCTTAGAATGAATATCATCAACCTTGGAGCTTATGAGTGTTTTAAAATGTTTAAACAATTAACAGAATAAGTCCAATACACCAAGTGGCAACTCTTCAAATGTTTTTCGAGCACTCCCCTACTAGTTTTGCTGCAGTGTTTTACACTATTTACATACTTTTTCAAACAAAAATAATGGTATGGCTGAGAAGGATGTCAGTAATGAAGAACATTGTCTGCATGAAATGCAACAGCAGAGGTGTAAAATTACCAAAAAATAATCTACATGGTCTCTCGTGAGAATATGGAGTTTATGACTTTCAAATTTTAAAATGTACAACAAACCAATAGTTCTTTACATTGTTACAATGTAGGTATTTTCCTTCAGGCCGCCACAAACTCCGTTCCCTAGCCATCGACTCCATCCCTCTCCCTAACATCTGTTTGAGGCTGAACCACACTGTTCGCAACCTTGGTGTCATATTTGACCTTGAAATGAGCTTCCGACCACATATCCGCAGCATAACAAAGACCGTCTACTTCCACCTCCATAGCATCGCCCGTCTCCGCCCTTGCCTCAGCTCATCCGCTGCTGAAACCCTCATCCATGCCTTTGTTACCTCTAGACTTGACTATTCCAACACAGTCCTGGCTGGCCTCCCACATTCCACCCTACGTAAACTTGAGGTCATCCAAAACTCAGCTGCCCGTGTCCTAACTCGCACCAAGTCCCGTTCACCCATCACCCCTGTGCTTGTTGACCTACATTGGCTCCCGGTTAAGCAGCGCCTCGATTCCAAAATTCTCATCCTTGTTTTCAAATCTCTCCATGACCTTGCCCCTTCCTATCTCTGTAATCTCCTTCAGCCCCACAACCGCCCCCCGCCTCCGCCACACCCCCCCCCCCCCTGCCGAGGTATCTGCGCTCCTCCAATTCTGCCCTCTTGAGCATCCCTGATTATAATCGCTCAACCTTTGGTGGCCGTGCCTTCTGTTGCCTAGGCCCTAACCTCTGGAATTCCCTGCCTAAACCTGTCCACCTCGCTACCTCTCTTTTCTCCTTTAAGACGCTCCTTAAAACCTACCTCATTGACCAAGCTTTTGGTCATCTGCTCTAGTATATCCTTATGTGGCTCGGTGTCAAATTTTTTGTCTTAAAATAGTCCTGTGCAGGGCATTGGGACGTTTTACTAGGTTAAAGGCGCTATATAAATCACTTTTATGCCTTTAACTCAACATACGCTCAATCATACCTATTGACATTTGGAAAACTATTTTCCTCAGTCTATGCTGAGTTAGCTGGGGCAGCAGTGGGGGCACTACAACTTGCTTCTAGGCTTGAGGGGTGAGAAGGGAAGAGAACATCAACCAGGTTCCCACTCCTGATCGTTATTCAGTGGCCCTTGCTGGAAAATGGTTTTGTGTGGCACTCAGGTGAGTACAACATCAGGCTTGGCTGTGCTGCCATTCACAGTGAATTAGTCTGCTGCCTCACTATCCAGGCCCACGTGTAAAGAACGGCTGTTGGATAAAGTACCAGACAACAGTTGGCTACTCCAGCATGAATAAGCGCTTTCACAAAAGGAGGTGAGAAATTTCCCTCAAAAAAATTTCAAAATAAGATGTTACAGTAAAAGATTATCCAAAAATGCGAAATAGCATTGCCTCTCCACAATTCACAGTGATGGTTTTATGTTAACGTTACATGGAGCTGCTCAATAAAATCGATCATATATTTCTGCTTTACAGATATGGATATCAAAGAGTAAATGAGAAGTTATGATTCTCCAGATCAGTTCTATCAGAATATAGTCTCCACGCTCCTGTGCTAAATATCCTCCAGAATATCCGTAGAGAGCTTCCCAGACAGTCGGAGCAGATTTTACTGATGTGTCAGATGGCACAGCAGATTCAGACATTATCCATTCATTGCTGGGAACTGGTCCAAACACAGCTCAGACTGATGGGATAAAAATCTGCTCTTTCTGATCACAGTAAGGATCAAATAAAATGAGTTTCAAGCAAATGTCACACTTGTGCAGTAAGCAGCATTTCTCTTGAGGCTGGGATTAAAGCATGTTGCTGAGACAGCATGTCAGCTTCTAAGCTACGCTATACTTACCTGGAACTTTATAAAGATAGAAAAATATTCCATTTCCAGTGCTCTCATCACTTACATTAAAATTAAAATAACCTCGAAAGTATGTTTATTTTAGCTTAATTTAAAAATCTTAGCTGTACCTTATCAGCATCTGTGCCTTTGACCCCAGAGGAATGTCTCTCTTCATTCTGAGTGTTAGTGCGATCATTAATCATTTACATTTCTATAAGTAATTGCTGACTTCTGTCACATCCACTGCATCACCGCATTCAACATCACACTACGGTTCAGAAAGGTCAGCTCCATCTACCTCCTCAATCTTGACAGACTTTAGCATTTCATATATTTCTATGATCTGAATACTTTGAGCAGTTTCGGTGTCTGGAAGGTCATTTGTGTTTTCAGTGAGAGGAATTTGCCGTTTATAAAACATCTTCTGATTGTACTCATCTGTTCTCAAATCAACTGTATATTCCTTCAGCCAATTTCTCTGTGTGTAGTAAAGTGTAACATATTGATTCATCAGTAATTGCTGTATGTTGCAGACAGGGTGAAGATTGCATTTGCTGAGTGATGGCTGTAATGAGTACCATTGTCCTAAAACACTGAAATGTGCAGTTCTGGACTCTATTTTTAATTAAAATTTATTCTGACAGTTTTCAAATAGCTGATACGTAATCCAGGAACTCTTTCAGGGAGTGAACCACCATGAGGTCATTTCCTCTCTCTGACTGAAGTGTCCATTGTCACCTCTTCCTTTTTTCGCTCTTTTTCCAACCTTACTAAAGATGCTTATTTTTCAGTTTCCATTTCTGATGAAGAGACATTAATTTGTCTTTTCTCTTTAGAGATGCTGACTGTCTCTCTCTATTTCCAGTACTTCCTGTTTTTGTTTAAGATTTCCAGCATTTGCAGATGTTTCTCTTTTGTTTTTCCTTTTTCTTAATTCATGAAAATAATGCATTGATGAACAACTAAGCAAAAATAATTCTTTCCCACATCCAATAGCTCCGAGGATGACAGTTAATGTTTCTTTTGTAAGTATTCCACTTTTTATCCAGTTCCCTTTTCCAGACAGTATTTCGCAGGAATTTCCCTCAAGAATAATCCAATCATATCAGCGTCATAACTTCTAATGGATAGTGGTCTCACCAGACCTGGTCTGTGCCTTTTCAAGCCATTTCAAATTCAAGGTCACCTGTGACAATCTTACCAAAAGACTACAATGCACATTCAAAAAAAACAATTAATTCATTTTCCTAACTGAATATTTGTGATTAATTATTGCCATTTGTAAATGGTACATATTTCTCAACTGTGAAACACTCTCTGGCAACTGCACACACCCATAAAGCATGCAAGTACACTCTATAACTAGCCTGAACCATCCCACACAAACCTGCAAGGGAATAGAAGTACAATGAAACTCACAGTATTGATATTCATTATTTTTAACGCAGAATTGCATTTCTTCTTTTCTGGAAAATAGATCAGTTATGCCAAAGAGTTCCACAATATTCTGCAATCCGGCCCAACAATTTCTTCAGGAATAAACAATGGGGGATTTTGAAGCAATGACAATGAGTCTAGAGAGGGAGAGAGGTGGGCAGACCTGCAAACATCTGCAAGACAAAGAGGCTGATGCTTATCAGCCCGTTGTTACCAGTCTTCCAGCTTGTTAAAGCAGCAGCACTTGGAGTTGCATTATTTAAGCAGAATTGCTCAGCCTACAGACTCATAGTTCTATCCCATAATGAAACCTGTCAATGCCATCACTGCAATTGGTTGAGATTGGTAAAAATGTATCGATAAACACATAGGAAGAAAATGTTCCCTGTGCACTATGTATAATAAAATCATAAACATATTTATGAAGGACAAGTTACGATGTTGTTGCATATAGGACTCACTGGAAATTGTCTCCCATTGGGTATACCTTTTTTCCTGCTGATCTCTGCTTAAAGTTTGTAAGTACCTCCTTCTCCCATGACTCATGTACTTCTTGGAAAGAATGGAAATCAAAAAGGGTAAGTGTATATTTACATACACCCTTTATGGTGTATTACATAGAAATGCATAGAAATTACAACATGGAAATGGGCTGTTTGGCCCAATCAGTCTGTGTTGGTGTTTAGCCTTCAACTGAGTAGTAGTCCTAATCCCATGTGCCCATCTTGTTCCCCTTTTCCTTTATTTCCCCTTCTTTCAGCCACCTATCTAACCTATTCTTAAATGTTGACACGTTCTCTATTCAATCATCAACTCTGGTAATGCTTCACAACTTTGTAAAAAAAAGTTTCTCCTGCTCGCCATCCTAAATCTCTTCTATTTAATGTTATATCGATGTCCCCCTCATTCTAGACCCTCAAATCATTGGAAACAGTCTTATTACTGTTTACTCTGTCTCGTCCCTTCTGTAAGGGGTTTTCGTGGCCTGTGATTCTTTGCTATTGCTTGCTCTGGTCTCCGGCCAGACCTCTTGCAATAATCACCCGTGAGTGGTTCGACCCACTCGCCCTTACGGTTCTGACACCTGGACTTAGATGCAAAGGAGCAGTAATGCAGAGAAGGACTCAAATAGACCTGGTTGAATAATACGAAATGAATGCCTTTATTGTACGGTGTCCAAAATAATGAAATACATGTCATATGCGCAGATCAAAGAAATTACAAGTATACACACGTCTATAAATCTTGTTCTATACAAACGGGGAACACACGGCACATCGTAAAGGGGATAACACATTACAAATTACCCTTAAAAACCACCCTCCCCTATAATACCTAAACTAAGTCTGGATTTGTAGGATCGGGAAACATGCTCACCACTCGGGTTATTTCGGAATTTAAAATGAGGCTCGCAGCTTTTCGTTGCAGCCCCTGGCTGCCACGTGGCTGTGGGAGCTTCTGAGCACGACTTGTTTACTCTCGCTGCCGCGATGGACCCACTCGGGTCAGCCCTGATGAACGTTCGTCGCGGATGGCCCAGGCTATTCACTCAAATAACCAGAAGAAAAGGCCTGTCTTTCCTGATGTCATGAAATATTCGGTAGGATTCAAAGAGTGGGTTTGAACCTACTTCGTCGTTTATCTTCGGGCGCGGTCGGGGTTTGACTGACCGTGCCGGCTCCTACGTGGAATTCTTCTCGTCACTCAAGCCTCGTTTGGCCGAAGTTCCTGCCTTCTTGACTGACAGCGGCTGGTCGTTCGGGAACACACCGCTGCGTTGCCCTGATGGATCCGGACACCGATTACCGATGATCGGGATGGTGTACCCTGCTGCCTGCCGTGTCGAGGTGGCTCGTCCTGAGGTTCCGCTCCTGGCCGAATGTGAGCCTCTGCCCAAAACGAGCAACAACCACCACCCAACCAACCGACCGACCGAACGACCGAACCAACGAACGAACGCACAACGAACCACCCACAACGAACCACTGATGGACATTCTTCCTCTATAGTTATACTGTTGGAACGGGCCTTATCTCCCGCTCAAATCAAGATGCTGTCTTTTGTTTAATTTTTGGCGCCCAAAGTTCTCGGTATGGGGTAATTGTCTCTTCA
Source organism: Squalus acanthias (assembly GCA_030390025.1). Lineage (NCBI taxonomy): Eukaryota > Metazoa > Chordata > Chondrichthyes > Squaliformes > Squalidae > Squalus > Squalus acanthias. Next base: position 1,077,120 of record JASTWF010000031.1, read on the forward strand.
ACTGGTTTCGGGATCACCCGAAACTGGCCCAATCACCCGTTAATGTCTTTCTCATTGTTGAGCTGGGTGGAATTTGTATAATGATGTGTCTGGATGGGTCCCGGCCGTCCGGTGCAACGACTCCTCACCGTGCATTTAAAACGAGTCAAGCACTTAGTTTATTGTTCTGTCCAAAACGCAAATGGGTTGCATCCTGCCTTCCCAATCTGAACTGTGCATGATCTCATTATAAATGTATTTTCAGCGCCTTCTTGTCTGAGCCATTACGACTGGTTTTCGCGGTTTTTTTATTACTGCAGTGGCTGAGTGCTCACCATGTTCTGGAAAGCCTGTCACGATGCTCGGCGGCCATTTTACAAGGCTGCTATACCTTTTTTTTTAAAGTAGCAGCCTTTCGTTCAATAAAATGATCAATTAAACTTGCTTCTCTCCTTATTATTAAAATCGTGATAATTGCGAAAATCTACACTTCATAACTTTAAACACCTCTATCAAATTACCCCATAATCTCCTCTGTTCTGACAAAAATAGCCCCAATATTTCAAGTATATATGTACCCAAAATAGTTAAAATGAATTCTGCCAATGCACAGAGCTAGTAGTTTGTTGGCTGTCTTCAGTAAGTATTTCACTTGATCCCTTCTCTGCTGACAAATTCTCCTTGTTTAAGCTAATGTACTTTTGTTATGCTTCACTACTTCTGTTACCCGAACGAGACAGGTCTGTGTTATTGTTAGAAATATGTTTGGTTTCAGACATAAGTTTAAAATGTCAAAGTGATCAGGATGGAATTATAAAGTGATGCTAATTTAAACTTGCTCACAGATTTTGCAAAAGGTTGTTTAAAATACATTTTCTCATCCAGCGCTTAATTTTAAAGCAGAAGATAGACAATGATCTTGCTTACTGATCCGACTATGACTGCCTGGTTATGTTTTGTGTGTTGGCTTGTTTGAACATGAAAGTCGTGAGAACTCTTCACATGGCAATTTGAGGTAGGCTTTTAAGGGAAATTCTTGGAAGCTTTTTCATTTCAAATGTTAATTCTTTAAACACAGCCAGATCTGCTGCAACTGAGTTGTTATCTGCCAGAAGTAAAGAAAGAAACTATACACAGCCGTGGAATTTGTATTTAGCTTGTGGCAACAGGTACCTTTTAAAAACCAATAGGAATAGGGTACGGTAGTATAGTGGTTATGTTACTGGACGAGTAATCCAGAGACCATGGGCTGGATTTTGATACTGGGGCGGGTTGGGGTCGTGTCATCCGCATTTCGTGTTATCTACCCGCCTGCAATTGGATGTGGGAGATTGATGCAATTTTCACTTAATTGGGCAATTGAGTTCCAGCATGTGGGAACCCATGAACCAATTAGTGGTTTCAGTCTGAAAGTCGCCTCTGATGATGTCATCATTGCAGGTCAGAGACTGCCTGGTCTCAGAGATTGCCTGGCCTTTGCTGTGAGAGGACCTGGATGCAAAATGAGCAGCATCTCAGAGAGAGAGAGAGAGAGAGAAAGAGAGAGAGAATTTTTTTTGCAACCAAGTCCCAAGTCCTCCCAGGCAGTCTCTGAAGACATTCAATGCAGCAGCATCAGAGGCGACTTTCAGACCTAATACTACCACTACCTTCATCACATCTCCGTTGTAATAGTGGACCTGCAGCTGATAGTCAGCTATCCACTTGTGCTCCCGCCAGGTTTCACTGGCGTGTTTCACATCAGGCGTACTTCACGTCGGAAAAGGGTTAAACTAGCTAAAACGTTTCAAAATGGCATTACAGAGCCAATTTAGGGCTTGTTAAGGGCTTTAATGACCTCTCCCACCTCTTGGAGGCGGGACAGAGTCGGGAACCCCGTGACTGATTTTGTCAAAATTGCGTGGAGGCGGAATGGAGTCGGGATGGGGTCGGGACCCCCGAATCTGCAACTTTAACCCCCCACACGCCTCCAAACCCGACTCCACTGGTCATTGAAAATCCAGCCCCATGAGTTCAAATCCCACCATGGCTGCTGCGGGAATTTACATTCAGTTAATTTTTTTTAAAATCTGGAATTAAAAAGCTAATATCAGTAATGGTGACCATGAAACTACCGGATTGTTGCAAAAACCCATCTGGTTCACTAATGGGAAGGAAACCTGCCGTCCTTACCCGGTCTGGCCGAAATGTGACTCCAGACCCACAGCAATGTGGTTGATTCTGAAATGGCCGAGCGAGCCACTCAGTTGTACCAAACAGCTGCGACAAAGTCACCACACGGACTGCAGCAGGTTCAAGAAGGCGGCTCACCACCACCTTCTCAAGGGCAATTAGGGATGGGCAATAAATGCTGCCCTTACCAGCGACGCCCACATCCTGTAAAAACGAATTTAAAAAAACAAGTAGGAATATTCTTAGAAGATTTCAGTCCTTTCTTAGTAATGTCATTTGAGGCAAAATACCTTTTGTCCTAAATACATCTCTTCTACATGAGAATTAGCAAGTGTCAGTAATGCGATTCCAGGTTGTCTGAATGTGGCAGGAGCTATATGTTGCATATGTATATGGCTACATTATTAAACCATCATAAAAGAACAAATTTGAATATGCATACTTCATCAGAATTCATATCATGTGTGGCTATCAGTTAGAGAGAGTATTCAAATGACCAGGAGAAGTAGCCAATTTATGTTCAGAAACTGCTATGTGGTCAGTGGGAAAATACTATTACTCGCTGCTTGCTAAGTTCAACATTCCTTTATTTTGGCTCTTTAAATAATACTCATCAAGTGGCTGATTGGCTCAGTGTTAGCACGCTTGCTTCTGAGTTAGAAGGTGAAGTCCCACTCCAGCACATAATCTAAGATGGTACTTCAGTGCAGCGTTGAAGGAGTGCTGCATTGTTGGATGTGCTGTCTTTGGAGAGATGTTAAACTGTCTGATCAGGTGGATGTAAAGATCCCATGGCCATATTCAAAGAAGAGCAGGTAATTGTCCTGGTCCACATTCCACAATCAACCAGGTCACCAAAAAAACATTAACTGGCCATTCATCTCATTTGCTGTATGTAAATAGGCTGCTGTGCTTTCTGTCCAATCTGACTTTTGCCTTCTCCTTCCTCCTCACACAAAATAAAACATATGTCTTGTGTCCGTTTGTGCACATCCCAGGACTTTGACTATTTAATTGATACAACCAGCCAAATTATCTAAATTTACTGGTACTCCTTTTTATTTGAACAGGCCATCTGCTTTTTCTATTAGTAATGCCTTCCTTCTAGGGCAGCACTTAAAGATGTTCTGATGGCATTGGGTTTTGGTGGCTGGTAGGGCTTTGCCAAAGTTGCCATCCTACCAGCCTGGAACAAAATAGGGCACCGCAACCAATAAGGAGTCTAGAAATTAGAACAATGAGCATTGACCCAAATTCCAAATTCTAATTGGTTGAAATAATTTATATCAATTTTAGACCTTTGGTGGCCGTGCCTTCTGTTGCCGAGGCCCTAAGCTCTGGAATTCCCTGCCTAAACCTCTCCGCCTCGCTACCTCTCTTTCCTCCTTTAAGACGCTCCTTAAAACCTACCTCTTTGACCAAGCTTTTGGTCACCTGCCCTAATTTCTCTTTATGTGGCTCGGTGTCAAATTTTTTGTCTTAAAATACTCCTGTGCAGCGCCTTGGGACATTTTACTACGTTAAAGGCGCTATATAAATACAAGTTGTTGTTGTTGTTGTTGTTAGACACTTTAAGTTCATTTAAAATAATACCTCTCATGTCCAAAAGAATAAATTGTTTTTGCATGTTGTTTTAACCTATCCTACAGAAATTTCAGTTCAATATGACAGAGAAGTAGCTACTGCCTATTACTAGAGTCACAGTGAAAAAGGCTAGTGCATTTTATATTTACAATTCATTTTTAAATTATAAAACAGATACAATATTTCTATCACCTGCTTCCTGGCGTCCAATTCTTGCCAGTCTGGTTTAGGTAGGCTGACAATCTTGCTTGTCAAGCAATTTCTATTGATTTGATGTACGAGGCTTGATTCCTGATGACACTTGACAAGTATGCAATTAAACCTTTTCCCATCTTTACTTCTCCACAACCAACTGTCTCCTTAAACCCTTCTCCCCTGTCCCCCTTCCACCCTCACCTCCAACAACTAGCGCAAGGAGCTCATTGGTTATATTGCCATTGATTGAGATCATCCATTCAGTTGCCTCTACTGCATCCTCCCGTCCCCTTTCCCACCAAGCCAAACCTCCGCCAAGGTTTCCCCTGCCTAGGCCTGAACCCACCTCTTTCTTTCGTTTCTCTCCTATCTCCATGCCTTCTCCAAGCTCACCGTGTTCACAAGACCCACCTCCTACTCCCTTGATCGCATTCCCATTAAACTGCTGACTACCCAACCTCGCTTCCTGGCCCTCATGCTAGCTGAAAATGTAAGTGGTTCCTTCTCCTCAGCTACTGTCCCTCTCCCTTTCAAAATCACCATCATCACCCGCTCCTCAAAAACCCATCCTTGACCCCTCTGTGCTTGCCAATTATCGCCGCATCTACAATCTCCCTTTCCTCTCCAAAGTCCTGGAACATGTTGTCACCCTCCGCCGCCCCCCCCCCCGCCCCTCAAATCTGTGCCCATCTTTACCACAACTCCATGTCTGAAGCTCTCCAATCAGATCGCCATCCCTGCCACAGCCACCCTGAAATACCCGAATCAAAATCACAAATGACATCCCTGGCTCCTCCTCTTCCTTATTTATATGATATCATCCAAGACATGGGGTTGGGTTCCATATGTATGCTGACGACACCCAGCTCTATCTCTTCACCACCTCCTTCAACCTCTCCACTGCCTCTGTGTTGTCAGACTGCTTGTCCAACATTCAATCCTGGATGAGCTACGATTTCCTCCAATTAAACATAAGGAAGACCAAAGCCATCTTCTGTCCCCACCACAAATTCTGTACTCTCGCCACCAATTCTATCCCCCCTCCCTGGAAACTCTCAGGTTGAACCAGACTGTTCCCAACCGCAGCATCTTAATTGACCCTGAGCTGAACTTCCGACCTCATATCCTCTCTCACAAAGACCACCTACTTCCACCTCCATAACATCACCTGCCACAGCACATCTGCTGCTGAAATCCTCATCCATGCCTTTGTCATCTCCAGCCTGGACTATTCCAATGCTCTTCTGGCTGGCCTCCCATCCGCCTCCCTCCATAAACTTATGCTCTTCCAAAATGATGTTGCCCATATCCTATCCCACACCATGTCCCACCTACCCATCACCTCTGTGCTCAATGACTTACATTGGCTCCTGATCCTCCAATACCTCAAGTTTAAGATTCTCATCTTGTGTTTAAATTCCTTCAGGGCCTCACCCCTCCCTATCTTTGTAACCTTCTCCAGCCTTACAACCCTCTAAGAACTGTGTGTTCTTCCAACTCTGGCATTTTGTGTACCCCCACTCGCTTAACCCCACTATTGGCAGCTGTGCCTTAAGCCATCTAGCCCCTACGCTCTGGAATTCCTTCCCTAACCCTCTCTGCCTTCTTCCTTTAAGGCCTAGCTTAAAACCCACCTCTTTGACCAAGCTTGTAGTCACCCCTCCTAATATCTCCTTCTTTGGCTCAGTGCTGATGTTTGTCTGATTAAGATTCTGTGAAGCAGCTCGGGACGTTTTTTCTATGTTAAAGGCACTATGGAAATACAAGTTGTTGCTTTTGCTGTTACTTGAGGTAGTCTAGTGGAGTTTGGGTAGCAGCATCATGGCTGGGATTCATCTACCTTGTAGCTGGTTGAGAGGAGTTTATGTGGCCTTATTTACTAATATATGATTCCTAGTCATCTAGTGTAGAAAAGCATGCAGCTTTGCACTGATACAGCCATGTGCAGTAGGCAAGTCAAAATGATAACACGTATTACTCCTTAGAATATCTGAATGCACTCTCAAGACCTACACTGGGGAGCAGGGGTAAAACTACAGGCATTTTATCTTGGAAGCCATGCTTTTCAAACTTAGAGTTCAGCTTTTAGTCCATCCACAGCTGCATCAATCCCTAAATCCAAATTAACCTCAATGCTCATCCCTGGTAAGAAATAACAGCCAGTCCACATAATTGAGCCAATTACTTCATCCAGAAACATCTCAGTTGGAGAATAACACAAACCTTGTACAATGAAAGATTTTTGTGGCAGAAACAAAAGTATGACTAAAATCGAACCATTATTCCAAAGCACATTAACATAAGCACAATACCAGACTTTGAAAAGCGCCACAAGTTATCCAGTGGAGCAGCAGGAAGGAAAAAGGAAAATGATCTTTTATATGCCCGCCAACCCTTAAACAAAACACACACAAAAAAACCTTGAACAGAATTACACAAAATGTTTCCACTGGGCTCTACAGGGAAATGTCCAGCAACCCCTGCCAGCAACAAGCTTACAAAGCACACCTTCTAAATTATTTCCTTATGTTAAATCCATCTTATTTTTTAGTGTCTACCTTCTACTCAAATCATTTTAAAAAATGTTGTTAATATCCTTTGAGAAAATTATATTCACAACAACACCAAGCTGAATCCAAGCCACTTTATTTTTGGCAGCTGTTACTTCCCCACTTCAGATGCCGAAAAGAACTATGTTTTGTGTTTTCTTTTCTACTTTTGCTACAATAAGCTTATTTTCTGTCACTGACAAACACTTCCTTTTACATTTAAATTTAACTTTCCCTGAGTCAGCAATGTTTCACCCCAATCCAGCAATGCTTACTTTATACAGGCACTGTCACAAAATGAGATCAATTAAAGGGAAGTGGTAATTGTTAGATCACCACATGGGAATTTAAATTCACACAATTTCTCACAACTCAGTGCTGGGATTTGTGTATGCATTCTTTATATAAGATTTTTGATCAATGGGAATTGCTGCATCTGAAATATTTTAAACATTGTCATTGAACACTTTCCAATAAAACTCACATACACTTTTAATGCAGATAGAACAAGAAATATTCAGATGGGCACATTTTGCATTCAAAGGGTAATTTTCCAACTTTTTTTCTTTACATTGTGACACCATAGTACTTACTGAAATGATAGCTGGTACAATTACCATTCTACTTACCCTGTTCCTCACTATCATTTTATTTTAGGTGTATTTTTAGTTTACCATGCCATGGTCTACCACTGCCTCAGGTATAGGAAGAAGTAAACAATGGGTGAGCAAGTGTTGCATTATCTTCATTGCTTTGGAGACCAATTCAATAATTAAATCAATAATGCAGAGTTGTCTACTTTCCTCTGACATTTATGATGCCTACATTTCTCATCTCAGTAAGGGCATCAAGCTCCCTTCAATTACAGACATTCAGCATCAACAACAACAACTTATAGTGCCTTTAATGTAGTAAAACGTCCCAAGGTGCTTCACAAGAATGTTATCAAACAAAATTTGACCGAGCCACATAAGGAGATATTAGGATAGATGACCAAAAGCTTGGTCAAAGAGGTAGGTTCAGACGGTTCCAAAGAAAACCTTTCTTTTGTCTCTCAGCTCAGTAAAATCCAAAGCTATTTGCAACCAGTGGACTAGATGAGGATGGCCTGCTCCTTAGCATAGTCCATGCTCTACAACTTTCTAGAGTTATGGTTGGGTTATGTGTCCTTGACAACACCATATCCAAACCAGCAGCACAGGACTTCATAGCAATTAAAATTTATTTCCATATTTATGCCATGAACACCAGAAATGCTGTATGAAGCCAAAACATTGCCAGCGAATACTAGCGGTGAGGCTTTTACGCACTGTTTCACATGCCTGTGGAATTTTGTCCCAGATAGTGCTTTTGCCTAGAACTCTGACCTTTGTATATGATTATCACTTGCTGATACATGCACTAGGCCACGGAATAACCTGTGTTTGACCATTAGCACTCTAGTACAAATTTGCCATGACTTTGTTTGCTCCCAATAGTTACCAAATTTGTTTGGTATCTATGTTATGTATTGCTGTAGTTGTGTCTGGGTGTTGTTGCATCGCTATTGTGCAAAAACGTCCCTTTTTTTCCCTCTAGAATATTTTTCACCTCATCGCCAAGCTAAATTTTTCACTTATTGCTGTCTTCCGCCTTCTGCACTGTATTTTAAGTAGAGTAAAATGCAGATAAAATCAGCTCAGGTTTATTAAATAATTTTAGTTTAAGAGGAAAGCAATGCAGGAATAATGTTCAATTATTATTAATATTAGTGTGCGACACCTAAAGCTGATCTGAAGAGAGAAGCTTTTTTATTAAGGGTAATTTTAAAGGAACAAATTGCTTTTATGAACTTCTGCAATAAGGGCTATTACATTGGCACACCTTTATTTCACTTTTCACAAAAGATTAGACTTCCCCTAATATATCAGGATTGATGACCATTTGCATCATTTCAATGTAATTTCCATTAAGACAGGCTTATGTTCAATAACTATTTGTTTCCTGTTCTTAAGAGGCACTGTTTTCACAATGCTCATTGAAGCTTTCTCCATAATGTTTCAATCTATTTTGTGTAGGTCCTACTAATATTTAAGGACATTAATAACTCTGCTGTAGTAGGTACAAAACCTGTGTTATAGTGAACAAATAATCAGCTTCTGTAGAAATGAGATGCATATCACTGATTTGTTGCCAATATGCATTTCCTCTTTGAGTGAAAGTAACTGGAAGAACATAAGAAATAAAGAAGGAAAGACCACACAGGCTTTTTAGTTAACTCTTGTCTGACATAAATCATGGAATCACTTCTAGTTCTTCACTCTTGTTCTGACATTGTCTATCCTGTACTTTATGTTTTTACACCATGTTCTCAACTTAGCTTATCCTATCAAACTCTGGGTTTATAATTATTTCATGCCACCTCTTATAAACAGTGTGTGAATTTTTATGTCTATCAGTTGAGAAAATTGAATACTTTCCCACTTTTTACTCTGTCAGCAATGAGCACTCCACAGTTTAGGTACAGCAAAGTTTACATGCAAATACACTTCCCCAACAATGCACTTTAACCCCAATCTCAGAGAGCATTCTACTGCACCAATCTGATACTTTCCATTTCCCATACCAGCCTCCCCAGCATCCTCTCTGAGCGAGATTGCCAATTGATGCCAAATCTGGCACAGTTTATACCGTGCCCACAGCTACTATGAACTGGGCTGAGAGTGTGATTTTTCATAGGCCTCTAACAGCCAGTGGAGAGATGGGAATCGTTCATCCTACCAGGATTCAAACCCAGAAATGAAAAGTTAATTTTGCTAGGCCAGTATACCACTCAGCTCCTGCTCAACATTTTTAACTGAACCAACATTAATGCACTAACTGCACTAGATGGTGATTTTCTTCTACTTTCCTGCAAACCCTGTGTGAAAGCAATAGCCACCTAATACCTTGAGATCTTACATCATGTCCTTTCGATCAACCTGGATCATCTATGAATATCTTACTAATATCAATTCAATAATTTGCCCTAATGATTTTAACTATTCAATATGTCCCTCAACTTTCTTGGTTGTCAGAATGAGTTAAAGCTTTGTTTCTTCTTTTATTAATAGTCCTTGGAGTTTAGCCCTAGAATTATTCTAATTGTTTTTTCGGTACCCTATTGAAAATATCTTCATTCCTCAGGTATGTAGGAAGTTTGGGTACAATATTCCAATATGGTCTAACCAATGAATCATACACAGGAAAATATGAAGCTGAGAGCAAGCTATAAGGTTGTAATCTAATCTATACAACATCAACAACAAGAACAACTAAAATTTGTATTTATAGTGCACCTTTAATGTAGTAAAACGTCCCAAGGCGCTTCACAGGAGTGTTATCAAACAAAATTTGACACCGAGCCACATAAGGAGATATTAGGGCAGATGGTCAAAGAAGTAGGTTTTAAGGAGCGTCTTAAAGGAGGGAAGAGAGGTAGAGAGGCAGAGTGGTTTAGGGAGGGAATTCCAGAGCTTAGGGCCTTGGCAGCTGAAGACACGTTCATACCATCAATTTGATCTGAATTCAAATCCAGATCCCAGATGTGAAAAGACAGTGTGCTAACCTAGGTGCCCCATCAATCCTCAAAACTATTTTGGGTTATCATTATGCCCTTCGCAATCTCCTTGTCTACTTTGAACCTGTTTCCCTGTACCCATCTCCCTCAATTCAATTTAAAGTCTTATTCTAAGTTTACCTTTTCTATACCCATAACAATCTTATAGACCTTGATAAGATCACTGCTGAGGTGCTTCTTTTCCAAACTAAGAAGTCCAAGTTTCTTCAGTCTTTCTTCATAACTTAGACACCTGACATTAGGGATCAGCCATGTGGCTCTTCTTTGTACCCTCTCCAACAATTGAATGTCTCCCTTGTGTCTTGGCAACCAGAATGGGACACAGTACTCAAGATGTGGTCTGACTAGCGCACTGTACAGTTTGATCATGACGTGCTTTTTACATCTGCAATCCTTTAACCCTTTGTTTTGCTGCCTAAGTCTAGAAATTTGGATGTTACTTTTTGAAATCCTAAAGGATTTCCTTCAAATGCCTAATTTCTACATTGCTACAATTTAATATAATTTCCCAATTCAGGTCCCTCCAAATCCTTTTTCACAATACAGGTTGAGCGTCCAAAATCCGGAGTTCCGGAATCTGGAATGTTCCGGAATCCGGACTCCGGGACGATTGGTGGTAGGGTCGTCCGGAATCCGTAAAATGTTCCAGAATCCGGACACCCCGAGGGAGGCTTACCAAAAACCGGAAATATCGCAACCTGGGCCCAGGCATTTCCGGACTCGGAACGTGTTTCTGATGTCCGAAGTCCGGAAATATCGCAACCTGGGCTCGGGCGTTTCAGGACTTCGGACATCAGAAACACGTTCCGAAGTCCGGAAAAACACGAAAACCAGCTCGGCCTTGGTCCCGAGATTGCCGGATTTGGGACGCTCAACCTGTAGTAAGATATAGAAACATAGAAACATAGAAACTAGGAGCAGGAGTAGGCCATTCGGCCCGTCGAGCCTGCTCCGCCATTCAATACGATCATGGCTGATCATCCAAATCCAGCACCCCGTCCCTGCTTTCCCCCACAGAATCCCCATCGAGCCTGCACCGACACATATCCCACCCTATCCCCGTAACCCCACGTATTTAATTCCATTATTCTATGCTATGATCCTCTCTGTATCTTAAACCATAATAACATTCTGACTAATTTTAACTAAAATTGTCCCACTTTGACATGAGTAATTACTGGTCCATTGCTAAATTCTGAATCTGGCACTGCTCTTGCTCTGTTTACCTGTTGATGAATTGTTCTGAGAAATAGCTCAGTAACTATATACAGCAGTTAGATCCCCTTTAGGCATTGAAACAAGTTATTTCCTATGTATTTATGGATAGCAAAAATATCCCATTACCTTTACAGGCTATTTCATTGATTATTGTTCTTACTGCTTGAACAAGGTGTTCACTTGTACTGGTGACATATCAGCTTCACCCACCTCTATCACATACATACCCATGTCGAGTGCTGTGATTTATTCCTTCTGACTTGAACTATTATCCCAATATCCTCATTAATATCTTTGGTATTACACTGTAATCGCTCTCACTGGTGCCTCTTTGGATTCCAATCATACCTTAATTATTCTAGTTATGTCCATATTAATTGCATTGGTCTCAAGTTCTAGTATTTTATGAAAACACTTTCCTTCCCTGATTTGAGACTCGTGCCTGATTTCCAGTCCTGTATATTAAACAAGTTATTCCATTTAAGAGGAATTTGTTTTCTCCCTCCAATCTTCATCCTATGCTCCACTCATAGTTGAATCGCATCTTGTCCTCACTCATCTGGCATCTGCACCTTCACAATTATTTAAGAGAAATTCTGTTCAGGACAATCACTCCATCTGGAGCTTTCCACATTACTTACCCAAAGACAGCACTAAACTCCAACTTGAGGGCAACCTGTTCCTCTTATAACAAGTGAATTTCTTTCTCCAGAATATTAATGTGTATCTGTTCACTGTCTAATAAAGATTTGCTTAGAATTTTCAAATATATTACACTATTATTTTCTACAAGTTGTTCTTACAAGTGAGAGGTTTAAAGGCAATTTGTCAACTCCTGCAACATTCTGCATCCATTCTGATGACAGATGTTAGGAAAGTAAATTTCTGATGACATTAGTTTGTTAAAAGCAGGACATTGTTTGGAATCTGCTATATATTTCACTTGTTGAAAATCATCTACACCTTTCCTCTCTTCTTTCACCCACTAGAGATTATTAAGTTGCAAAACAAAAATATTTTTCTACCAGTTTCTGTTCCCAAGGGGGTGGGGTTGGATTGTCATTTTGCCATTTGCATTCTTATCTTTCATTGTACTGTTTCCTCACCGTTTATTCACACTTCCTTTGATGCATTTAACTTTGTTCTGAATCTCAACTGTCCTTTTTCAGTCCGGTCACCATGATTTTGCAGGCAAATATCAATCCTGCCTCAATGTCCCAATTTCAGAGTGGCATTCCCAAATTTTGAAAATCTGATGGAGAAGCGTGAAAAATAACAAATACAAGACCAAATTAATTTAATTGGGGGTTGGATTTGAATAAGCCAGGGCAATATAATAAGGCTATTAAAATCATGCAAAGATGGCAAAATGAAACTATTAGGTTATTTGAATATTCAAGCCTATATATAGTATCCATATTGTCAAGTTTTCATATTGAGAGGCGTTCCTTCTGTCAAGCGAGACGTTTAAAGGCAATGTATAAAACATTCTGGATCCATTACGATTATGGTTGTAGGGAAGTAAATTAATATATCGTTTTATTCTTGTTTAAATAGGCTTCCAGCTTCGGCCACCACAACGTGGCGCTCACTTTACCCGTGACCAGGGAGACACGTTTCGGCTTTTAATTTACCCGATGGGAAATCGGAATTCCCCGCTGTTTCTAACAAATATTTTCTGGTTTTTTTTCACTGGAAGTTACTGTCGTGATGCATCATCATTTCGGATTTAACATTTTGAAGAAAAACGCTGCGAATATCGCACATATTCCGTGTTTGCTGCTGTTCTTAAAACAGAATCCTGTGTGTCTTTTTCTTTACGGTGAATTCCCTCCTAGATAACTGAGTATGTGTAAGAAGAAAGCGGCCATCTCCCACCAGCGCTCGTGTTTGACTCGCGTCCCTCTCCGGCTCTTTTTCCATTCTCTTGTCACTTGGGTTTTATTAGAATAGATGAACAGCCCAAACCCTACAACCCGGTAACAAGGCGTCAGGGAGAAAAGAGTCCCGCCTTCAACACACACACAGACAGATAGACACAGACACACAGGTGCTGACACATGCAGGAATATGGATACCGAGACCCATACAAATGGAGATATAAATACTGGCACATAGATACTGACACACATTGATGCAAATACAGACATGTACATCGATACAAAGGCAGGCATGCACATTCTAACACACACACACACACATAGATATCAATACAGACACACCTAGATACAGACAGACAGACACGGATACAGACACAGACACACATGGATACAGACAGACAGACACGGATACAGACAGACAGACAGACATATAAATACAGACACAAATATATACAGACACACAGATACAGACAGACACACACGGACATAGATATAGATACAGACACAAATATATACAGACACACAGATACAGACAGACACACACGGGCACAGACAGACATAGATATAGATACAGACAGACATAGACATAGATACAGACACACACACATGCACACACAGGAGGAATGGAAAGAAGTCACTGTCTCTTTCAGGGATCAGGAGTTTCTACAGGGAACTGGAAATCTAGTTTCAAAGGCTGTTTCAGTCTTTCTAATAATTTTGAATTGTCTTTCATTCATACTTTTATTAATCAACAACAACAATAATGTGCATTTGTATAGTGCCTTTACGTCCCAAGGCGCTTCACACAAGATAATGGGACAAAACTCAACAACTAACCAACTAAAGCCTCTAGCTATTAGAAGAGGACTAAAAGTTTGGTCAAAGGTGGGTTATAAGGAGGATCATAAAGGAGGAAAGGGAGGTGGAGAGGAAATTCCAGTGTTTTAGGGCCCAGACAGCTGAAGGCACAGCTGCCAATAGTGGGTCACAGAGATCTCAGGATGCACAAAAGGCCAGAGCCGGGGGAATGCAGAGTTCTTGGTGGTTTGTAGCCAGGGCTGGAGAATGTTAGAGAGATAGGGAGGGACGATGCCATGGAAAGATTTGAACATAAGAATTTTAAATTTGAGGCGTTGGGGGCTTGGTCTGTACAAGAGGCTATAGGATATGATGCAACTGCCGATCCTGAATCAGCACAATCTGTTGTAAATCTGTTAGAAGGCTAATTATTATTAGGAAAATATCCTTATTATTGTGACTGTGTAATCCGAATAAATAGGAATATGATCCACATGCCTTGACAAATTAGTTATGAATTTATCATAGATTGGTTTTCTTTGGTCGTGTATTGGAAACACGAGCACTGGAGATTGAGTTATGGGATCTGTCTGTGTAGTGATGCTCCAATGATCCCGCAATTTATCTCAGTCCCTGGCCCGTTGGCTGGCCGGGATGTATAATTGCCTCGCATTGTAACAATTATTCCAAATGGTTGGAGATGAACACTCGAATTCCCGGGGAGATGATCCCTCTGCGGTTTGCAGCGCCCTTCATTGGTCGGCGGGTTGCTTCCTGGAACCGCAGATCGCTTTCACAGGACAGGCGCGCCCAGGAGTCCAGGGTCAGAATTTAAATTAAATAAAATCATTGAATTCAATAAGAAGTTATCGGCACTTCAAAAAGACAAACTGTTAAATCTATAAAGTCCCCGTGCTCTGTTTTAGTTTGGAATGGGCCACAGTGCCTGATTTTAGAGAAGGGTGTGTTATGGAGAAGGTTTTTAAAAAAATGTGATTTCAGTGTTACTTTCAATCTAATAAGCGAGACCGGAATTCACATTTTTATAATGTTCATAAGTGAATCAGTTACAATGGGATCGACAGGGGTTACAAAAAAAGCAACCATTTGGCAATATATAAATAATATACAAATATAATAGATTAAAAACGATATTTTAGGTCAGAACTAATCTGATGGGAGATCACTTTAAACCGATGGTACACACTGGAGAAGAACATAATTAAAACACATACATAATTTTTTCATCCAACATTCGATGTTTATTGTATTGATTGGGGTTATTTTATTGCAGTAACATTCTGTAAAATAAAATTAAAAAGCAGGTGATGTCAAATGAATGAGTAAAACCCGTTAGATTGGACCAATCCGGGCTGTGTGAAGGCAGAGTGGACCAGTCTAAGGTTATGATGTGCGGAGATAATCCATGTTTTTATTGCAGTTGGCAGTAATCTCCCCTTTGCTCTCTCACACTGCGAATTGGAAGAGCTGAGCTCGTTTGGAGGGAGGGAGGGGATAAAAAAAAAGACCAGGGGATTCCAAAAAGAGAAAGAATCAGAATTCTGCCAGTTCCTCTCCTCATCTTGGCGCCGTGCTGGGTAACCAGAGGCAGTGTATTAAACTGCTGAGACTGAAGGATTGCAGTGTGGGGTATACACGGCTGGACTGACTGTTCTTAGAGAATATATTGCAATCGGCGGATATTTAGTGACAGCCATTGCAGAGTCACAGCCCGGCCCATCGTGTTCACAGAAAACAACTGGAGTCGCCGACACCAGCCGGCAGCTCACGGTAAGGACCTGGATTTCCCCAGCAGGTTGAAAGCGGGACGTTTCGGTGTTTTTTTTTTCACTGTAAAAGCAATCGAGACCCTCCCTTTCTTTATATCCTACACAGTGAAGTGTTGCTGTTTTCTCAGATCGTTGCGTGTGCAAGAGAGAAAGAGAAAGAAGGACGGCATCCTTCCTTCCTCCTGATGTCTTCTTCAGACGAAGAGAGTGTGAGCGAGAGATCGGGAAGCCTGTCCCCGTGTCCAGGAGATACTTTACCCTGGAACCTCTCCAAACATCAGAGGTCCAAAAGGCAAAGCCAGGACTCGGTGCTGGATCCCGCAGAGAGAGCCGTGGTCAGAGTCGCCGGTAAGAAATCGCTGTGAACAGGATTAGGACGTGGGTCGAGGGTGAGCCGCGCACAGCCCAAGCTCTCAATCCACCTCAAACGCTTAATATCATTACTGGCATCAAATCATAACCTTTAATGTACTGAAGGCAGTGTAATCAATTGGGGGTAATCAAATCTATCCAGAACATGAAAGACACCCAAGCAACAAGCTGGGGCAATGATGTCTGAAGCACATGTGCGCTGTTAGAAATGATTCATGGGCACCAGAAATGTCCCAATACCAACCAGTCGAGTTGCGGATTATTTCCTTAATAATGGTCTAATTCACATCCTGAATTTCTTAACGTTCGAGTAAAATGCCTTTTGGTCAGAAATGTGAACATACGATTGGGTTCAGTTGAATTTTATTGATTAACCATCCCCTGCCTTGATGTTCTGGACGGATTCTATCTGTTCGGTGTCGCCCCCCCCCCCCCCCCCGCCATGCTGACCTATTGGAGAATCGCCAGAGACACACCAGAAACCTGAGGATCACTCTTTCTATAGCAACCCTGGTGCTAGTCAGTTACAGTGCAGGTCGAGCGCAGCCTTCAGCAGAAGGCGAGATAACAAGGTCGGATCTGGAATTTTATAGATAAAATCCTTTCTTTTTTTTCATCGACTGACAAATAATGCAACAATATTATACCACAGCGCCGCCTTGGATGTCAGTAATCCAATTTCCACGACTTAAAATGACCCAGAATATGGGAGTAGCTGGTGCCTCGGTTGCCATGGTTCCGCCCGTGGAGGAGTAGTTTGCATTCCTAATGGTGTGTCTGAAGTGTTACAAATGAAACACCCGCCATCAATCCCGATACTACCATTTTCTCCAGTACATAGGCGTGACACATAAAAAACTGGGGCTAATTCATATTAAACATTAGCATTTCGAATTTATATTTAAAAAAGCGAACAATCTGATATCTAAGACATTGGGAACTATTTATCAATGTGTGTACTTAGGTACAGCAATGCTGATGTATGTGTTTCTGGTTGATAAAACACAGCTATTTCAATATATGAAGCAGCCAGCAGTCCCTCTGGTGAGATTTTCTTTTACACAGAGGCGTGCCACATGAAAACCTGCTAGTAATAGTAAAAAAAAAATCCTGATAAACTAGACACCAGCCAACAATGCTAACGCAGACCCCAGCTACTAGTTATAATGTAAAAAAAATCCATTAATCTTGAACAATAAAAATAATCCAGTAATCCTGAAATGTGAAACACCAGCCAGAAGCCTCCATTCTAACATTTTTTTTCTACACTTGGGTGTGTCAGATGTAAAGCTGCAAGTAATCCTGAAAAATTAATCATCCATCAATTCTTAAAATGCAGTGCAGTCCTAACAATACCACAAGCAATCCTAAAATATAGACACCGTCCAATAATCCTGAAAAAAATTAACAGTAATCTTGCTATTTGAAGGACCTATTCCAAATATAAACTCAATTAGTAATATTGATATTTAAAGCACCAATCATGATTCTGATTCATGATTCCTACAAATCATGTTGTACAAAATTGTTAATAGTCCAGAAAAACTAAACATCAGCCTATTGGTTTGCAACATAAAATACCAATCAATATTTCATTATTATAATAATACATGACATTATATCTTGTCATGTAAAAATCCAGCCAGTAATGTTGTAATATAAAACAAGAGCCAATAAACCTGTAATATACAAGATCAACCAATAATCCTGTAATATAAAAATTAGCCAATATTCCTATAATGTTAAAGACCAGCCAGTAATCTTGTATTATAAATGATCAATCAATAATTCCGCAATATAAATAGCCAATAATCCTGTAATATAAAACACCAACCAGTAATCATGTAATATAAAAATGAGCCTATAGTCCTGTAAAATAAAACACCAAGTAGTAATATAAAACATTAGCCAATAATCCAACCAAAGACCAACAAATAATAATGCAATATAACTAATAATCCTGCAATATAAAACACCAGTTAGTAATCATGTAATATAAATAATTAACCAATATTCCTGTAATATAAAATTCAGAGTAGTAATTATCTAATATAAATCATTAGCCAATAATCTTGTAATTGAAAACACAAACCGTCAATCCTGCTATATAAAACACCAGCCATTAATTATGTAATATAAAAAGGTACGGTAACCTGGGGGTTATGGAACTGGACCTGCAATAAATATGATCATTTGTGCGCCGGCACCAAAGAAAATGACCATCAAAGCTGCTGCATTGTCATAAAAACCCAAGTGATTCAATAATTTTCAAAAAAAGTGTTGAATTTTGAATTAGAAAGGGGCAATGCTCATGATTTACACGTGTGATCCAAAAATTCAGATTTTAAAAAATAAATAAAATAAAATTAGAATGAGGAAAGAATCCACCTGTCTTCCTTTCTCTCTATTTGTGTCTCTCCCTCTGTCTCTCCCTGTCCCCCTCTGCCTCTGTTTCATAGGTGCTAGAAATCAGAATTTCTGGTTGAATTTTGGTAGCAAATAAAGCCTCTGGGGGTAACGGATAGGGATGTAGGGTGGGAGAGGGAGAGAAACTGGTTGAGGGTGAGAGCCTCTGGCCTCTCATCACCTGCTGTAGGAGGAGTGGATAGAAAGCTAAAGGTGAGATGAGGTACAGTAGAAAAAGGGGAAAGATAAAGGGGTTGAGCAGGTAGATCAGATGGAAAGAGATAGGGTTAGTGATGCGAGCGAGGGGGTAGTAGGAAGGAGAATGAGTACTGGGAAGATGAAGGGTTAGCGGACACGATGGGAGCGAGGAAGCATGAGTGACTGGAGGATAGAATAGGAAGAGAGCCACTGAGGGCCACATTTTTCATCACCCCAAATGCAGCCTGTAGCCGTTGGTGGGTCCTTTCCCTGCCACAACACACCAAGCCACCTTCCACCTCCAACCTGAAAGAAAAGAAGAAAAAAATACAGAGACAAGCAAAAAGAGTTAAAGGGAGAGAAGACAAACAGAAAGAGAAACAACAACATGAAGAAAGCTAAGACAGGTAAGAGAGAGACCATGTTCTTCAGCTTACCATGTGCAATGCCACGTGAGATGGGCGAGTAATATATTAAATATATTACATATGTGTACACTTCCCGTCAACTTTTTCCTTTATAAATTCCACGGTCCACATTTATAATGGAAACTTCCTGCCAGTGGAGGTGCTTTAGCAAGACTAGTGGTGGGAGGGTGTAATTACAGCATGACAAGCTTACACAGTTGATTTCTATTATGAATGTGGATACGGAATTTATAATGGAACAATAAAAAGAACAACAGAATTTATGACTTTAAGATGGACACCCTGGTCTACTTAACCCCCACCTTTGAACCCTGCTTCACCTGAAGACTACACTTGGTCTTGTCTCCTGTGTGCAATGCCATGGGAGGAGACCAACTAGTATATATTATGACTAGTATATATATCTGACGAAAGGTCATCGACCTGAAACGTTAACTCTCTTTCTCTCTCCACGGATGCTGCCTGGCCTGCTGAGTTTTTCCAGCGTTTTCTGTTGTTATTTTAGTATATATTATAAATGTACGTATGTATACACATCCTGTCTAATTTCCTGTTGTCTGATTTTTGGTCATAATTTTATGTCAACGTTTAACATGAAACTTCCTATAGAATGCTAACTCTGTATGTAAATGGCTGCCTCTAACAATATAGTTGCAGGGCCTGGCCTGCAGGAGGTGTTGTGGCGTGAGCTTCTGAAGTCTCTCTCCCAACTCCATTGCCATTTTTTATATTAAAAAAAAGTTGTGGCCAATGCCACAAGCAATTTACTAGTATATATTCATAAAAGCCAACCTTAATATTTAAAGTATAAGCCTAAAGTGTTAATATGTAAACACTATCCATTATATCACTACTAAAAAGTAATCCTACTATTTAAAACATAAGGCAGTGGCTTTTCATTATAGAATCATAGAATGATTACAGCACAGAAGGAGGCCATTCGACCCATCGAGCCTGTGCTGGCTCTCTGCAAGAGCACTTCAGCTAGTCCCACTCCCCCGTCTGCCCTTTCCCCGTAGCCCTGCAAATTTTTTTCCTTCAGGTACTTATCCAATTCCCTTTTGAAAGCCACGATTGAACTGCCTGCACCACCCTTTCAGGCAGTGTATTCCAGATCCTAACCACTCGCTGCATAAAGAAGTTTTTCCTCATGTCGCCTTCGGTTCTTTTGCCAATCACCTTAAATCTCTGTCCTCTGGTTCTCGACCCTTCCGCCAATGGGAACAGTTTCTCTCTATCTACTCTGTCTAGACCCCTCATGATTTTGAACACCTCTATCAAATCTCCTCTCAACCTTCTCTGCTCTAAGGACAACAACCCCAGCTTCTCCAGTCTATCCATGTAACGGAAGTCCGTCATCCCTGGAACCATTCTTATAAATCTTTTCTGCACCTGCTCTAAGGCCTTCACATCCTTCCTAAAGTGCGGTGCCCAGAATTGGACACAACACTCAAGTTGAGGTCGGACCAGTGTTTTATAAAGGTTCATCATAGCTTCCTTGCTTTTGTACTCTATGCCTCTATTTATGAAGTCCAGGATCCCATATGCTTTGTAGCCGCTTTCTCAACCTACCCTGCCACATTCAACGATTTCTGCACATATACCCCTAGGTCTCTCTGTTCATGCACCCACTTTAGAATTGTTGGTAATATGGCCGCCCAAGTTTATCCTTAAGTAGCTGATCCACAGTTTGTATTCTTTCAGCTGATCTCAGTAACAGAGCCAGTAGGTGTCTCACCGTTAATCCCAGCACCTAATCTATAAGGGCTCCTGCTGATGGTGACCATTCAGGAACTCCTGCTGGAAGTGTATGTGTGGCTTGTGCTCTCTTCACTGCTTATGTAATGCAGTAAGAATAGTTTGCAAGTAGTTAATGCAGAGTAGGTAGTGTGCCTGCTTGGAATAGGCAATTAGGGCTGATATAAAGTATTGCTCTTCAACATGGCCCATAGGTCATGAGAAAGGTGCTCCTGTGAGGAACTATTATTGCATATTGTTCTACATCTAAATGATATTGCTAGTGACAAAAATAAAGTTCATTATACTGATTACTTCCTCAAAAAGATGGGACATTCATTGCTGGCAATATGACAAAGACCTGATTAGAACTCCAGTGGTGTGCTTTCCTTTCACAGAAATGTCACACAATAGCTTAATTAACCCATTTTCCTATAGTGTTAATAAATGTAATACTGCTATATCCACATGGGCTACAACATAACATTATGTTAAATCTTTGTCTACACAGTTGCATTCAAAGAAATCATGGATAAGTTTTTTAAAACAACCTGTTACTACTGAGGCAGAAGCATCCTTGCACTACCCTATAAAAAAGCAAAGATATTGGAAAGGTACAATTCAGAATGTGTTGCCTTTTCCTTTACATCATAAATAAGTAGCAACAGAAGCCACAGTCTGTTATTTGTTTCAGTGTTCTGATGTATGAAAGTCCTAAATTGTCAAAGCTGGAATGACATCACAGCACCAAATACGTTCACTGGTAAGGTCATTGCTTAGTTTCAATGCAACTTGAAAGCATATCAAATCAATGAATGTTGATGAAGCACTCAGCACTTAAAGTTAATAAATTTAATCTCCTTTGTGCCTGCAACAATTTTTTTCAGTTATACTATAGAGTGACAATCTTTGATTGGTGGGTCAGTGGCTGAAACAGAGGCTATGAAGGGCCGTTGAGACTAGAACATTGGACTAGAAACATAGAAAAATATAGACATAGAAACATAGAAAAATAGGAGCAGGAGTAGGCCATTCGGCTCTTCGAGCCTGCTCCGCCATTCAATATGATCATGGCTGATCCTCTATCTCAATACCATATTCCCGCTCTCTCCCCATACCCCTTGATGCCTTTTGTGTCCAGAAATCTATCTATCTCCTTCTTAAATATATTCAGTGACTTGGCCTCCACAGCCTTCTGTGGTAGAGAATTCCACAGGTTCACCACCCTCTGAGTGAAGAAATTTCTCCTCATCTCAGTCCTAAATGTCCTACCCCTTATCCTGAGACTGTGACCCCTCATTCTAGACCCCTCAGCCAGGGGAAACATCCTCCTTGCATCCAGTCTGTCTAGCCCTGTCAGAATTTTATACATTTCAATGAGATCCCCTCTCATTCTTCTAAACTCTAGTGAATACAGGCCTAGTCGACCCAATCTCTCCTCATACGACAGTCCTGCCATCCCACGAATCAGTCTGGTGAACCTTTGCTGCACTCCCTCTATGGCAAGTATATCCTTTCTTAGGTAAGGAGACCAAAACTGCACACAGTACTCCAGGTGTGGTCTCACCAAGGCCCTGTATAACTGTAGTAAGACATCCTTGCTCCTGTACTCAAATCCTCTTGCAATGAAGGCCAACATACCATTTGCCTTCCTAACTGCTTGCTGCACCTGCATGTTTGCTTTCAGTGACTAGTGTACAAGGACACCCAAGTCCCTTTGTACATCAACATTTCCCAATCTACCACCATTTAAATAATACTCTGCCTTTTTGTTTTTCCTACCGACTCAACTTGTCTAAATTGCCTTGAAGCCTCTTTGCATCCTCCTCACAACGCACAATCCCACCTAGTTTCGTGTCGTCAGCAAACTTGTAAATATTACATTTGGTTCCCTCATCCAATTCATTGATATATATTGTGAATAGCTGGGGCCCAAGCACTGATCCCTGTGGTACCCCACGAGTCACTGCCTGCCATCCTGAAAAAGACCCATTTAATCCTACTCTCTGTTTCCTGTCTGTTAACCAATTTTCAATCCATGCTAGTATATTACCCCCAATCCCAAGTGCTTTAATTTTGCACACTAACCTCTTATGTGGGACTTTATCAAAGGCCTTCTGAAAATCCAAATACACCACATCCACTGGTTCTCCCTTATCTATCCTATCAGTTACATCCTCAAAAAACTCCAGTAGGTTTGTCAAACACGATTTCCCTTTCATAAATCCATGTTGACTTTGCCTAATCCCGTTGATATTTTCTAAGTGTCCTGTTATCACATCTTTTATTATAGACTCTAACATTTTCCCTACTACTGATGTTAGGCTAACCAGTCTGTAGTTCCCTGTTTTCTCTCTCCCTCCTTCTTTAAATAGTGGGGTTACATTTGCCACCCTCCAATCTGCAGGAACTGTTCCATAATCTATAGAATTTTGGAAGATGACAACTAATGCATCCACTATTTCCATGGCTACCTCTTTTAGTACTCTGGGATGCAGATTATCAGGCCCTGGAGATTTATCGGCTTTCAGTCTCATTAATTTCTCCAGCACTATTTTTTACTAATACTAATTTCCTTTAATTCCTCCTTCTCACTAGACCCTTGGTTCTCTAGCATTTCTGGGAAGTTAATTGTGTCCTCTTCCGTGAAGACAGAACCAAAGTATTTGTTTAATTGCTCTGCCATTTCCTTGTTCCCCATTATAAATTCTCCCGTTTCTGACTGTAAGGGACTTACATTTGTCTTTACTAATCTTTTTCTTTTTACATACTTGTAGAAGCTTTTACAGTCTGATTTTATGTTCCTTGCAAGTTTACTCTCATACTCTATTTTTCCCCATCTAATCAATCTCTTGGTCCTTTTTTGCTGAACTCTAAACTGCTCCCAATCCTCAGACGTGCTACTTTTTCTGGCAACTTTATATGACTCCTCTTTGGATCTAATATTATCCTTAATTTCTTTTGTTAGCCATGGTTGGGCCGCTTTTCCTTTTGTGTTTTTGCGCCAGAAAGGAATGTATAACTGTTGCAATTCATGCATTCGTTCCTTAAATGTTAGCCATTGTCTATCCACCGTCATGCCTTTTAATAAAGCTTCCCAATCTATCATAGCCAACTCACTCCTCATACCTTCGTAGATTCCTTTGTTTAGATTTCGGACCCTAGTTTCAGATTGGAATTCTTCACTTTCCATCTTAATGAAGAATTCTATCATGTTATGGTCACTCTTCCCTAAAGGACCCCGCACAACAAGATTATTAATTAACCCCTTCTCATTGCACAATACCCAATCTAGGATAGCCTGTTCCCTAGTTGGCTCCTCAACGTACTGGTCTAAAAAACCATCTCGTACACACTCCAGGAATTCATCCTCCACAGTATTATTGCTAATTTGGTTTGGCCAGTCTATATGTAGATTAAAGTCACCCATGATTACTGTAGTACCCTTGTTACATGCATCTCTAATTTCCTGTTTGATGCCATCCCCTACATTACCACGACTGTTTGGAGGCCTATAGACAACTCCCACCAATGTTTTCTGCCCCTTGGTGCTTCTTAGCTCCACCCAGACTGATTCTACATCTTGATTTTCTGAGCCAATATCCTTTCTCACTATTACTCTGATTTCATCCTTTACTAACAACGCCACCCACCTCCTTTTCTTTTTTGCCTGTCCTTCCTAAATATTGAATATCCTTGGATATTCAGCTCCCAGCCTTGGTCACCCTGCAGCCATGTCTCCGTAATCGCAATTATATCGTATCCATTTACATCTATTTGTGCTGTTAATTCGTCTACCTTATTACGAATGCTTCGTGCATTCAGGTACAGTGCCTTTAGATTTGTCTTTTTAACATTTTTAGACATCTTAACATTTTTTTGTACTATGGCCCTATTTGTCTTATTACCATTTTCTCTTACCCAGACCCTATTTGTTAGTGCACTCCTTTGTTTGTACGCTCTGTCCCTTCCTGACACAATCTGGTTATCCTTACCCCAATCCCTTTCCTGCACTGCTTCCTTGTCTTTTCTCTTTAACATTCTAGATTTCTCTCCACCGGGACCCCCCGACCCCTTATTTAGTTTAAAGCCCTATCTACCTCCCTAGTTATTCAATTTGCTGGAACTCTGGTCCCAGCATGGTTCAGGTGTAGTCCGTCCTAACAGAACAGCTCTCTCTTTCCCCAGTACTGGTGCCAGTGCTCCATGAATCGAAACCCACTTCTCCCACACCAATCTTTGAGCCATGCATTCATCTCCCTGATCCTATTGACCCTATGCCAATTTGCCCGTGGCTCCGGTAATAATCCAGAGATTATGACCTTTGTGGTTCTGCTTTTTAATTTAGTCCCTAGCTGCTCAAACTCTCTCAGCAGAACCTCTTTCTTTGTCCTACCAATGTCGTTGGTACCTACGTGGACCACGACAACTGGATCCTCCCCTTCCCACTCCAAGTTCTTCTCCAGCCCGGAGGAGATGTCCTTTATCCTGGCACCGGGTAGGCAACATAGCCTTCGGGACTCATGTTCCTGGCTGCAAAGAACAGTGTCTATCCCCCTAACTATACTGTCGCCTACTACAACCACCTTCCTTTTTGCTCCTCCCACTTGAACGGTTTCTGTAACCACGGTGCCGTGGTCAGTTTGCTCGTCCTCCCCGCAGTCCCCACACTTGTCCACAAGGGTTGCAAGAACCTCGAATCTATTGGACAAGTGCAGGGACTGAGGCTCCTGCAATACTACCTCCTGGATCCCCATACCTGCCTCACTCGCAGTCACACCCTCCTGTCCCTGACCACGTGTCACTTCTAAAGTATTTAATCTAAGGGGTGTGGCTGCCTCCTGGAGCAAAAGGTCCAGGTAACTTTTTCCATCCCTGATGTCTCGCAATGTCTGCAGCTCGGACTCCAGCTCCTCAACTCAGAGGCAAAGTTCCTCGAGCCGCAGACACTTACCTGCAGATGTAGTCACCCTGGACAAAAATGTCCACAAGCTCCCATATATTGCAGCAGCAACACATCTCCTGTTCGCCCATTACTTTATTTATTTGATTCATTAGTTTAGAGTTAATCAAATTATTTACCTCGTTTAGTTTATTAAATTAATTAAATTAAGTTTAGTTTTTAAATTTAGTTATATGTAATATGTTAACTTAAAACTTAGCCCACAGTCACTACCAATCATTTACCTGCCTTACCTGTGACGTCACACTGCCGTTTTCTCTTGTTGATGCAGGTCTGCTGCTGCTTTTATCCTCGCTCTCGGGCCTCGGTCTGCTCCCGCTCAGGTCTGCTGCCGCTCTGTGGGAGAAGTTAGGAAAAGCAAGCACCTCCTTCCTCCACTTCACCGAACTCCCACACTTACCAAACTCCCAGTAGTTCACTCTGTGCTGGCTGCACTCACAGGCCCCTGTGTTTATACTGTTTGTGACTCAGATGAGTCAGCACTGCTCTGCTACGGTTTCAGGAATCAGTTTAATCCAGTTAGCTAATTAACTAACTACAGCAGCTCTCCAGCAGGAGAGCTTACTTGTTTGTCTCTGCTTAAGCCTGAAGAAACTTAAAAATTTAAAGTTTAAATTTTAACTTAAACAGTTGATCTTACTTAAGAGCTACTAACAATTAACACTAGATTTTAAAAGAGATTAACCCTTAAAACTCCCACACTTACCAAACTCCCAGTAGTTCACTCTGTGCTGGCTGCTAGATCCAGATGCTACAACTGTAAGATGGTATAGTTGGTATTCTGAAAAGATAAGATGAAATGTACCCTAGGTCCTTCTACTCCACCAATCTTGTGATTTTATGGGATTATCCCTGCCATCTTTGGAGCCCCCATTAACTATAACCTGCCTCTATACGTTCCCTACTATCTTAACAAAAGATGAGAAAAGGAAAGGAAATATGGAGGAAGGAAAAAGGAAAAAACAAAACCAATTAAAGAGAAAAGCACAAAGAACTAACAGAACCAAGGCTGAGTATTAAAAAATAAATTGCAAATATTCATATCTATAAAAGAGGTTGAAAGATAAAACAAAAATGCATAAACACAAATTTTAAAATTTGTTACAATTTTAAAATATTTGAGTTAAGTCCTGATGTAATTTCCTAGTGTTTATGAGTACCTAACATTATTTCAGGATTGCTAGGGACTGAACTTTATAAAGTTGTTCATTTAAAGAGCCCTGTAAGAAAAGTTTTTTTTTCAAATTTTCAAACCATTTCACAACCATTTTACTTGTTTTTATTATTTTCTTGCTGTTGTCACTTAGGTGTTCAGGAACCCTTGTGCCAATTGTAGTGCAGACATTTTTTTCCTGACAGCGGCAATCGTGCCATAATGGGTTTCCAGTGGGAATTCCCCCATACCTAAGCTTGCTTGCAGGAAGAAGAGGAGGATAAATGGATGGATGTCAAACATGTTAGGCTACATTGAAGTACTCTGCAGCCCCACATCAGAATTTACAGGCAATGTATCTCCTTTTGTCAGACAAGTTGTGCCTACAGAGCTTTGATTTACAATGGAGGCTGTGGCAGAGTTGTGTTGTGCTGAATGCTCCACACTGATCTGCAGCCAAACACCCCCACAGGCACAACAGTGCAAGTCGCTGTCAATGTCACTACTGTCCTTTATTCCCGGATATCACTGGGATCATTAGCAAATGAGCCAAACAGCTGTCCATAGATGTATAAAGCAAGTGCTGATGCCCTGTTTGGGTGAACAAGTAATTTCATTTCTTCAACTCATGGGCCACCAACTGTAGCCTGGCCCCGCGTGCTTTCTGCCACATATGCAAGTATCAAAGGGAAGTGGCAGAAAGATCCAGATCTGTTGGAATCCTGAGAGACACCATCATTCATGCCCATTCCACCCATGCCGCTACTGATAGCTCCTGCTTCATCATGCCCACTGAATGGCCTGATAGGAGTTCTAATGGCACCAACTATAGGGCAGCCATACCTCATTGTTCTCTCTGAGCACTCTCCAAGCCTGTCAAAGTGAGAATGGATAGCATGTTCCACTCTGGTACCCCCGCCCTCCATGTTAATAGTCTAAGCATCCATGGGAGAAACACAGAATGTCTTTGCGACCTCTGGCATGGATAGCTCTGATATCCTGAAGTTGCCACAGGCTGCATCATGGACTGCCATGTTGCAAATGATTATGAAAGGCTGTCTATTACAGTTGCTGGACTCTTCCACCTGAGCCACCAACTGCAGCTCACTGCTTTGTAATGCCCCCATGACTAGATCTGTGCTTGATGCTCAGAAAGAATCCTGTAGGTCCCATGAGGTCTAGATCTCCAGGCTCTTCTGACAAAGTGGGATGCATGCAGGCCCTATAGACAACAAGTTACTCTTACTCCTCCTCTGCTATTATCTGCTACTCCTACTCACTTATGCTGGGTTCCCCTTTAGCTTACCATCTAAAGCCCCCAGGACAGATATATCTAAGTTGCGATTGTGACATTAGTGTGAATGGCGGTGTGTCCTTTGAAGTGTTGGTATGCCTGGAGCCTGCCACTGCTTCCTGTGATACAGCTGTAGGAAGTAAAGTGGAAAACAGATTACAATGGTATCCTCCTGAGCAGTCTTTACATATAGTGTTAGTATAAGGAGTGGCATGGTAAGGAGCTTCAATATATGCTTTGCTACCACCAAGTGATTCAAAGAAGAGTATGGAAAGAAAGAATAACAGAAGATTATTATGAACCTTGAACTAGCAGCAGTCATCCTAATTCTCCATCTCCAGCACCATCTATTGTTTCTCTTCCTCGGGCTTCTTTCTCATACAGGGTTAATGTACAAAGGTTACGCAGTCCTCCCCCTGTGCATGTTCTCTCTCTTTTGTTAGGTCCTCTCTTATCCTGTAAGTAGAATAGAAGAAGTGAGAGGTTGCAATTGCCTTGATGACATACAGTGATACTTAAAATTCATTATTCAATTCGCAATGATGTGCTGATACACACATGCAACATGTGGCTGCATTAGATACGACGATTACTTTGGCCAGAATGCATGCAAGGACATGAGGTCTACATCCCCATGCACATACAAGCAAATTCTCAGAAATATCGATCCTGGAGGATTTGGACAGCAAGCCGGAAGGCTGCACTCTGCATGACATATACAGCACAAGTGAGCAAGAGCAGCTGGTAGTGGTGGAGGAAGAGAAGGAACTTGTTGTCTATCAGGCCAGGGAAAGAATTGGTGGTGCTAAGTGCACCCTGTATTTAATAAGCATTCATGACAAGCATTTACAGTATGAGGGGGAAGGTAGTTGTTCGTGCTATAAGTGCTTTCTACCCTGAATTAATAGAATGAAAGTGTGTTCCCTTACCTTGACGAACATGGTAAGATCATTAAACTTCTTCCAACATTGTCTGCAGGCATGCGATATGTTGCTGATGGTTGCCACCTCCTGGCATACTTTTTCGGGCGCTTTCCTAGGGGTCCTGTAGTGTTCGATCCCAAAGAGTGCCTTCTCCTGTGCCTCACTTTCTCTGTCATAATTTCTATGACCTGGTCTGAAAAAATGGGATGCCCTCTGTGTTCTACAGCTCTTTCCAAACATTGTGCACCACCAGACAGGATTGCTGCCTTCAAAAGACCCAACCCATTAAGCTGTTGCAAGCCTTTAAACCCTGCAGCTGCGCCTAGGTTCCTGCCATACATTGGACAAGCTCCTAGCGATGGGCGTTCTTCAAGGTGAAAGCTCGCCTGCATTATGCAAATGACACTGAACCCTGAATACATTGGGATCAGCAAATACTATGCTCTTCTTGCACTGCCCCGCTTCCAGTCGAGCTTATGCCCATTCAGAAAATCAAGGCTACAATGTTAACTATAGACATAAAGCTTTTATTCTTGGCCAATTTTCTCCGCTCTCCTCTCATGAAGGTGTTGACTCCGAACTAGGGAACAGTTCAATGGACAGTGAGCACCCGCCAGTAACTTGCCAAATGGATATTATTTGTATGAGCCTCCACATTAAGTGTCAGCAAGTTATACGACAGCAAAGCATCACATCTGAGACCAATCCTGCCCTCATTCACCAACCACACACATCTAGCAGGGGTCACTTGATACCAATCAGCAGTGGGAATCCTGGCCAGTTTCCCCCACCCTTACCAGTGGTACTCAGGTTCATTGTAGCCGCTCTGCGATCTTCCCAGCTGAAATCAGCTCTTCTTCTTCTTAGGCAGTCCCTCGGAACTGAAGATGACTTGCTTCCACATTAAAAATGATTTCTCAGGTGACTGATGAGTCCAATGCGGGATCTACAGTCTCTGTCACAGGTGGGGCAGATGGTGGTTGAAGGGGCGGGCGGGTGGGGTGCTTGGGTTGACATGTGCTCCTTGCACTGCTTGCGCTTGGCTTCCGCTTGCTCCCGGCGAAGAGACTCGAGGTGTTCGGCGTCTTCCCAGATGCTTCTCCTCCACTTTGTGCGGTCTTGGACCAGGGATTGCCAGGTGTCGGTGGGGATGTTGCACTTTTTCAAGGAGGCTTTGAGCGTGTCCTTGAAGCGTTTCCTCTGCCCACCTGGGGTTCTCTTGCCGTGTCGGAGCTCCAAGTAGAGCGCTTGTTTTGGGAGTCTCGTATCGGGCATGTGGACGATGTGACCCATCCATCGGAGCTGATCGAGCGTGGTCAAAGCTTCGATGCTGGGGATGTTGGCCTGAGCGAGAACACTGACGTTGGTGCGCCTATCCTGCCAATGGATTTGCAGGATCTTGCGGAGGCAGCATTGGTGGTACCTCTCCAGTGCTTTGAGGTGCCTGCTGTACATGGTCCATCTCTCTGAGGCATACAGGAGGGCGGGTATCACTACTGCTCTGTAGACCATGAGCTTAGGCCGGGTTTGAGGTCCTGGTCTTCAAACATTCTTCCTCAGGTGACCAAAGGCTGCACTGGCACACTGAAGGCGGTGTTGGACATCGTCATCGATGTCTTGTTGACAGTAGGCTCCCGAGGTATGGAAAGTGGTCCACGTTGTCCAAGGCCTTGTCGTGGATTTTGATATCGGGGGGGGCAGTACTGTGTGGCGGGGTCAGGTTGGTAGAGGACCTTTGACCCCGCCACACAGGTTGGTAGAGCGCCAGAGACCCGGGTTCGAATCTGACCTCGGGTGACTGTCTGTGTGGAGTTTGCACATTCTCCCCGTGTCTGCGTGGGTTTCCTCCGGGTGCTCCGGTTTCCTCCCACAGTCCAAAAATGTGTGGGTTGTCTTACGGATGTTTAGTGTAAGGCCCATGCTCTCATACGCTTTGGTGAAGGTGTTGACGATGGTTTGGAGTTTGACCCCCCGAGTGTGCGCAGACGCAAGCGTCGTCTGCATACTGTAATTTGACGACAGAGGATGGGACGACCTTGGATCTGGACTGGAGACGACAGAGGTTGAACAGTTTCCCGTTTGTTCTGTAAATTAGCTCCACTCCAGCGGGGAGCTTACTGAGGGTGAGATGGAGCATTGCAGCAAGGAAGATCGAGAAGAGCATTGGTGTGAAGACACAGCCTTGCTTGACCCCGGTCCGTACGTGAATTGGATCTGTGGTGGAACCGTTGGTCAGGATCACGGCTTGCATGTTGTCGTGAAGCAGGTGGAGGATGGTGACAAACTTTTGAGGGCAGCCGAATTTGAGGAGGACACTCCATAATCCCTCATGGTTGCCAGTGTCAAAGGCCTTTGTGAGGTCAAAGAAAGCCATGTACTGCGGTTGGTGCTGTTCCCTGCATTTCTCTTGTAGTTGACGCACGGTGAAGATCATGTCCATTGTGCCCCTTAGTGGGCGGCATCCGCATTGCGACTCTGGGAGGAGCTCTTCAGCCACTGGGAGAAGGCGATTGAGGAGGATTCTTGCCATGACTTGCCCCGTGGCAGACAGCAGGGAAACTTCTCTGTAATTACTGCAATCGGACTTGTCACCTTTCTTGAACACAGCATAGACAGAGGATCATACCTGACACCTTGATGATCTGCATTGACTTAGCTACTCACTGGACTAACACAATGAGGCATTAAGGGAGCCCAACGATGCACAAATTCTTTGGTCTAGCATCTCCATATATCACTTTTAGAAGTGTGGGACTACATTTTTACATTAATTTAAAAGAATATTCTGGTGCGTAGTTTGAGCTAGGACAGCTGCAGAGCATATTTTCAAGATCCTTAGAGACTCAAAATGCAATGTAGGCAGAAGAGCTGGAATAATGCTGATTCTATGACTCATCTTGTCATGAGAGGTTCAGTTTTAATGGTAGGACTGAAGATTGTTTGTTCACGGTTGTCTCGCTTTTGGGTACCTTTTATATTATAGCACTTTGAAAAATAGCTTGAGAAACTAAAGACAATTGGATGCTTAGTAATATATATTCATAACTGTGTACCTTCTAATAATGCTGCACAGTTTATTAAATGTTTGTTAGTTTTATTACTACTTTAAATCGCTTCCCCTCCCCCCCACCACCCCCGTCACTACCCACCCCCCCCCCCCCACCCACCCCCCAGCCACTCTACCATCTGTGGCAGAGCTTTTAGCTATATTTCTCCCACACTCTGGAACTCTCTCCTTAAACCCTTCTTTCTTGCGACCAATTCTGGTTAAATCAAGAGTGTAGAAGAGCAGCACCAGGCATACCTAAAAATGAGGTGCCAACCTGGTGATGCTACAACACAGGACTACATGCATGTGAAACAATGGAAACAGTGGAAGCAGCATGCAATAGACAGAGCTAAGCGATCCCACAACCAACAGATCAGATCAAAGCTCTGCAGTCCTGCCACATCCAGTTGTGAATGGTGGTGGACAATTAAACAACTAACGGGAGGAGGAGGCTCCAGGAACATCCCCATCCTCAATGATGGTGGAGCCCAGCACGTGAGTGCAAAAGACAAGGCTGAAGAGTTCGCAACCATCTTCAGCCAGAAGTGCCAAGTGGATGATCCATATCGACCTCCTCCTGAGGTCTCCACCATCACAGATGCCAGTCTTCAGCCAATTCAATTCACTCCAGGTGATATCAAGAAATGGTTGAGCTCACTGGATACAGCAAAGGCTATGAGCCCAGACAACATCCCGGCTGTCGTGCTGAATCTTGTGCTCCAGAACTAGCCGCGCCTCTAGCCAAGCTGTTCCAGAACAGCTACAACATTGGCATCTATCTGACAATGTGGAAAACTGCCCAGGTATGTCCTTTCCTGCCAACAAAAAGCAGGACAAATCCAATCCGGCCCCATCAGCCTACTCTCAATCATCAGCAAAGTGAGGGAAGATGTCATCTACAGTGCTATCAAGCGATATTTACTCGCCAATAACCTGCTAATCCATGCCCAGTTTGGGTTCCGCCAGGATCACTCGGCTCCAGATCTCATGAATGAATAAAAAAAATGCTTTTGTGTATGCATCAAGTGACTGATGAATATGTTTATCATAACAGCAAGCCTGTTGTTTAAAAAAGTGTTTTTGCCCACCTTGTGCCACTTATATGGGCAATATCATCATTTCTGATATTGCCTGAAGCTTTTATGGCTATTAGGTCCTTTTATCTTTCAGCTGATCTGATCTGGACATGCCAACACTCCACACCGAGTGGGATACTCCTGCTTTTCTACCCACTGTAAGCTTTTTTATTTCGACTGGCATTAAATTGACAGCAAGACCAATTATTTTGAAACAATTTGGAATAAGTTTATTAAACACACACACTCATGCAAGTTTATTAAACACACACACTCATGCACATCAAAAAAATAGCCTACTGGTATTTATGGACTCTACTCGATTACAACTCGTAAGATAATGGGTTAGATTTACACAGACTGGTACTTCCCTGAGTTAAGCAATGCACGCGGCCTTTTTCCTTGCTTCTTGGTCTGGTCTGTAGAGGGAGGGCTTCTTGTTCTTCCACGTGGTCGTCCAGAGAGAGAGAGAGAGAGAGAGCCTTTAGTTCCTTGTTTTTATATCTTTTTAAAGTCCATTGTCTTCTAGTTTAAATTCTTAAGACGCCACGATTGGGTCTTAGATTCCGGCAGTTCTTGATTGGCTTTCCTTTGAACATGTGTCTGTCTGCAGTGGCTGGTGCCATTTCTTGCTTAAGCTAATTGTTTGTTGAGACCTCTTGAGTTTCGATGGTGAGTTTCGGTGGTGAGTTTCGATGTTGTCTCTGTGGGGGGTTATCCTGTTATGCAGGCTTCCTTTGTTAAGTTTAGTGCCGTTGCCTTACCATGGGGAGATCCATACACATCAAATTTATCTTTATCTTATATTAATAGTCTCGAGTCCATCACACATACAAAACATATATTTTTATTCTTACACCACACTGACAACTCCCACACACTTGCAATTTTGCTGCCACTTTGGATGCATAAATTAAATTTCTGTGAATCAGTGCACAGTGTTTGAACAGAATCACGTACTCTGTATGATTACAGCATTGTAATTTATGGAGGTTACAACTCAGAAGAACCATAAACAGCCATGATGTCATTGCCAGCTCCAACTAAAATTATAGAGGGAATTTTAACTCTGACACCAAAAACAGGACTGGAGCGTAGTTAAATTTGAATGGGAGAACTTAACATCTTGGTCCTGCTAGTTTCACGGCTGCTACCATTTGAATTGTTCGCTTCTTTTAGGCAGCCTAGATGCCCAACAGAAGCAGCCGGGTGCCTCATGAATACGTGCAAATTGGGGGTCCTATGATGTCATTAGGACCGTGATGTGAAATTGGGGCTTAGCAGTCAGAGCGAAAGGGCTCTGGGATTTGTGCAGTAGCTGGTTTCCCTTGTATGCAGGGGGTCATAGACTGCCCACATGTAGCCATCAAGGCACGAGAAAACCAGCCAAGAGCATTCATTAACAGGAAAGGATTTCATTTATTAAATGTGCAGCTGGTCAGTGATCACCGCTACAGAATAACGCAGGTATGTACTAGGTTTCCAGGCAGCTGTCACGATGCCTTCATCCTGTGCCAGTCAACCATTTCCCCATTATTCCACCCGTCAAGGAATGTCAGAGGATGGCTGCTAAGGAGCAAGTGCTACCCACACATGGCAGTCCAGGTGACGTACAACCAGAGGCGTGAGGCCATCAAGATGATCATTGAGCACATAATTGGGCTCCTGTGGCAGAGGTTTAGGTACCTGGATAGGTCTGGGGGTTCGCTGCAGTACAGCCCACAGAGAGCCTCACGTAATGTGGCAGTGCGCTGCATGTTGAACAATCTCGCTATCCAAAGAGGCCTTCATATGGAGGAAACACAGCAGGAGGAACTCCCTTCATCTGGCGAGCAAGACTTGGGAGAAGACGAGGAAGGAGCAGAAGAGGGAGGGCCACTACAACACATTGCAGCCAGAGATGCCAGGGATGAGGTGACCGCTCAGCCTTTCCCATGAAATATTTCACAATCCCCCTCTGGATTAAGAGTTCTTGTTACCTCCTTCAACACTCCCTCAACCCTGTAATAAAGAAAATTTAAAACATTCAACCAACTGACATGTATGATATCCTGACAATGCAGACATAAACTGATATGACACCATATTGCAGGCAAAAGCGGCAATTGTGACAAAGGTAGTTCTTTAATGGCAAAACAATAATTACCTTGAAATCAATTTTCACTCATGTCAACCCATAGTGTCTTTCTTCAGTGATTTTGAACTAACTGCACTACTCCTGTGAGCAGCTTCCCAGAGGCTTCAGCATAGCTGGTGGAAGGCTGTTGTTGCTCAATTGATGACCTTTATGATGCTTGTGGTCGTCGACCTCTGGGTGCTTGGGCCTGAGAGAGCCCGACAGCAGGCTGCAGCACTCAGCTGCTGCCAGGACGATCTGGCCCATCTGGCTTTCTGGCACCATGGTAGGTATCGGTTGAGGGGTGGCTCAGGAGCAGATGTGCTGACATCCTGAGAGACACGGCAACATGGGCCACTGCCACTCCCATGCGGCTACAGCTCATCATTTCCACTGATCTGCGAGACAGCATACTTGAGGAGATCAGTGATGCATTTACAGCCTCTAGACATGTGGCCGACCAGCCTATCCAAGGTGGAGCAGACATTGGAGCCCAGAGTCCGATTGAAAGCAGTTTGAGCTTCCAGCAAAACTGCAAAAGCTGCTGACACAGACTCCTGGTGTGAGGGGCCAGCTGCAGTGTCCATAGAGGTGACCAGACACTCCATGGTGGACTATAGAGTGCTGATGTCCTGCAACAGGACGGCACACAAGCTGGAAGTAGACTCGTCCAAACTTTCGGACATGATACGGCAACTCCTTGGCAGGCTTTCCAATACATTGTACAATTACATGTGTACCAAAAGGAGTTTTCTTTTGAAGGTTGAGCCCGTGAAGTCTGTTGTCATTAAAGTTTGGAGGCGAGCTTTCCCTCTGGTAAACCGTCTCCTGGGCT
This sequence comes from Squalus acanthias, assembly GCA_030390025.1. Classification (NCBI taxonomy): domain Eukaryota; kingdom Metazoa; phylum Chordata; class Chondrichthyes; order Squaliformes; family Squalidae; genus Squalus; species Squalus acanthias. Next base: position 1,113,433 of record JASTWF010000031.1, read on the forward strand.
GTCCTTTCCACTAGTCCTAGCTTCTGATCACTCATGCTGGGTGCAGACCTCCCCTAACTCCCTCTAACCCACCCAGGTGCCAATCTCTGTGCTGATATTTGGGAGGGATGGCGTGCATGCTGGTGCATCTTCCAGAGGATCATTCTTAATCTGAATCCTCTTCGACAGGGTTCAAGTACTGAGAAGGACCTAGAGAAAGGGACAAGAATTAGCATGGTACTGTCAGGCTAGACAGTAGCAGATGCAAGGCTTCACGATGCAGCATGATGTTGGCAAGCTAGTTGAATGTGCGATTGCTTGATGTAAAGGAAAGGGTACAAGTAATAGGCAGACAGCCTGCTCACTGTAGCCCCCAGCCTCACCATATCTGAAGCTTTTTACTCTTGATGGGCCAATGATCTCCAGGGCTGCCTGCTCCATCTCGCTAAGGGCCGGATAATTGCCCCTCTCCGTTGTGTTGTGAGCCATTTTTTTCTTGCAGAAGGAAAGGGAGAGTTAGTGAGTAGCTATGGAAAAGGAATGTGCACATGTTTTCATGTAGTTCAGATGCTGAGAGGGAAAAGAAGTAAGTTGCGAACAGGATGGGGAGGTGTTCAATGGAAAGACAGTGACTGGACTGTGAAATCAAAAAGGATTCATCAGAGGAGTTCATTGTTTAGCAATTGCTACCATGTGAGAACAGAATGCTGGTAGAGCCAGCAAACAACAGGTAAGTGTGTGTTTGGAATGAGAAGCAGAGGTGATACAGTGTCTCCTTGTGATTGGTGGAGAAGGATGTGATGCAGGTCAGGGAATTGTTAAGCGTGTTGTGGAATGGAGATGGGCCGTTGCCAGGTGAAATGCAGAGAAATGGAGAAATTAAGTCTCTTGCTGTTCTGCTACCTATTGCATTTTTAAAACCTCCAGTAATCTAAGGGTAACTTATTGGAAGTATTAAAGACAACACAACACAAAGACCCTGATTACAAAGGCATTTGATCTTAAATAGCAATGGACAAACAATGGGGCATAATTTGCTGTGGCAGGGCATCTAACAATGTCTGCCGTTAGTTAGACTTGCCCCTGCACATTTAGGTTTAAAATTGTTTTGCGTGGCAAGTTACTGAAAGTGCGAGCTTGGAACATCATCGAGGGAAACAGGGCATCTGGGACCTGAGTGAACAGGGCAAGCAACTGTGTATCTCATAAACTAATTAGATTGAAAGATTGTGAAATTAACAGCAAAAGGACTGAGAAGGAAGTGTAAATTAGAGTGAGTGAATTCAATGTCACATCAGGTACAGAAAGAGAAATAAAGAGAGGGACAGAAAGATTGGATTAAGAGAGAGAGAAAAAAAGAGGGAAAGGAAAAGTTAAAAATCTGTTTTTATATTTTACATTTTTAAAATCTCCAACAATAATTAAAACCTGAAGGAATGAGACTCCACACTTGTAATAGTTAATTTTCAGTGCCAGAGAGGTTGACTGGCAGTAATGAACACTTATCACGCAGTTAAAAGGGTACTTAGACTGAAATGTACAAGACTTAACTTTCTATGTCAAGTTTAGTTCGTATCTACCGTGTAAGTACAGCAACTTCAAGCCATTCAATGCATTTCAATGGTGAGGCAGACAGCGAGATGCCGTTTTCGCGACGCTAACAGCAGAGTGGCAACTCGGACAGCAACTTTTGGATATTTGAGTTTAACCGCGCATCTGCCCCTCTCCTGAAGTTGCTGTACAATTTGCACATAAATAATGGAAGCGCCATTAGCCTCACCATTATTTTGACAGCAAATTATGGCCCATTATGATTAACAACTCACTAGAACTTTATTGGACTTGAACCTCATTTTACATTGCAATCAAATTGAAACTGGGTGCCTCCCACAAGCAGGGACAATGGAAGGACAAGCCCCTCTAGAATGCTCTTGGGCATCTCCTGGAGGCTAATTACAGCTAGGCATTGGCATAAATCTGTATACTAATCACCTGCCCACCTTTTTTAGCCAAGAAATGGTGGCTGCTGGAGTGACAAGAAATAAAGGGAAATGCAGAATTTTTTTTAAAATGACAAACAAAATTGCAGTGATTGATAAGATGTTTCAAAATAGAATTTTAACAAGATACATGTTCAGAAAAGTTTTCACTATATAACTTCATATTGTTTCTTCACTCCTTCAATGGGTGCTTATAAATGATATGGAGAATGGTACTTCTACACAAAAGAAGGTAGGATGTGGTCTGGTAAGATTGTCAGATTTGCTGATGACACCAAGCTACGTAGTCAGGTAACCAACTTTAAGGACATTGGAGAATATATCTAATGTAAGCTAAATGCAAAATCATGTGTGCACATCATGGACGGGTCCTATTATCAGGTAGGCCTGTTTAAGTGCAGACCAGACAAGCCTAGTTCCACAGACACACAATCAAGTGCTCTCTAAGGGCAATATCATATAAATTCTGAAAACATATTGGCCCGGATTTTGCGGCCAGCAGCGAATTAACTGCCCTCGCCGTTCATTACGCTTACACCTGGCCACAGACATTTTGTGGTCTTTTGCGCGGCAATGTACGATAATTAGAGATCCATTTCAGCGCAGCGCCCTCTACAGGGAATCTGGGACCTGTGTGAACAGGACAAGCAACAGCGTGTCTCTTCAACCAATCAGACTGATGAATCTTTACTGGGACACGCAGGGGGTAATTTTAACCCCAAAAACGGGTGGGTTTGGGATCAGGTGGTATGTTTAAAATTTTACAAATCTCAAACCCGAACCCAACCCGCATCGAACCTGCCCACTTCCGGTTTTAGCGGAGGTGGGATGAGGGGCGGGCAACCAACTCGCTCCCAGGAGGCGGGTTGCTCAGTCAAATATTTTAATGAGGCTGCGTGCCTCAGATTTGATCTCTCATCCAGCTTTAACATGGCCGGCCGATTTCCCGAGCCTCGGAAAATCCAACAGCTAAAGGGAGGTGAGGACTGCTGTGTGGAAGAAGTAAGTGCCTTTCCAGCACTGCTTGTGGGCTAGGAGGAGCAGGAGTGCTTGCCCCCAGCCCCCAAGCAAACCTGCCACCCCCCAATGCAATCGGACCCTCCACCGCGATCAGAACCCCCTACAATTGGACCCTCCCCCCCCATGATATCACTGACCCAACTCCCCCCCCCGCCCCCACGCACGTTCGGACACTCCCACTGTTGGCACCCCCGCGATCACTGACCCCCCTCCTCGATCACCGACCCCTTTCTGTCCCCCCCCCCGTGATGGGACCCCCCTCCCCGCCGCGATCACCGACACCCCCGACTCCCCACCTCTGCCCCCGATCTGTCTCCGACCCCCAGCACTCCAAGCCATGCTGTACCCAGCCCCCCGTCCTCCCCCACGATCTCTACTCCAGTAGCAGGAAACCTACCTGCTCCTAGGTTAAGGTCTCTTCAGCAGTGTTCCCCGCCTGACAGGGCGCCAAGCCCATCCAGCAGGCTTGCTTCCGGGCAGAGATTCTGTTGAAATAAAACAACGTACACTGTAGAGTTAAAACTCCACAGCGTTCGGGCCTGACAGAACTCCTGTTGGTCCCCCCTTCCACCCCCCACCCCCCGCCCCCCCCCCCCACAATTTGGAAATCCCGCCCCAATAAAGATCAGGGCCGCAGAGTCTAAACCAGGAAGTGTATAAGAATATTTAATTCAATGTAAAATCATGTACAGAAAACAAAATAAAGAGAGATAAAGAAAGATGGGATTAAGAGAGAGAGATAAATGAGACAGAAAAAGTTAAAAAAAACTTTACATTTAAAAAAAAATCTCCAACAATAATTCAAATCTGAAGGAATGAGAGTCCTCATTTGTAAAAGTTAATTTTCAGTGCCAGAGAGGTTGTTCAGCAGTAATTAAGACTTACCACGCCACAACTTCACGCCTTTTATGTGCTTTAATGACAAATCTCTCGGCGAGATAGTGAAGGTTATGGAGGAGCAGGACAACGCAGACAGCAACATCCTGATTTCCGCATTTAACTGCACATGTGCAGACGCCGGATGTAGCCGTCCAATTTATTCCATAATAAAGGTGAGCGCTGATAGCCTCACCGTTATTCTTACGCCAAATATGGGCCATTGACTACAATAACAGATTAAATCAAAGGGGAAACCATAATAAAACTGCCATGCAATCACATGATGACTAAGGGGGAAAAATTCAGTATTGCCCTGTTTGGGGCGCAATTATCGGCCAGGCGCAAAGATTAGCGCCTGGTGCTAATTATCGCCTCCGACTGCAAACTTGACTTTTATCGCCCCTGGAGGTGATTGGAGCGCTAAATCAGGCGCTACACATCTGTCTTAAGGCGCAAAGGCCGAGGAGCGAGGCGCTAACTCAGAGCGCTGGCAAAGCTCATGTGATGTCAGTCAGCAATGGAACACAGACACAATGGCCCCGGCCAGTACTTAAAGGGGAGGGTTGATCTTGCTTTCCATCCACATCCTGCTCATTGCAGCCTTGAATCTCGGCCTGGAGAGACCTGTACATCAAATCTGCTGGAAAGAACAATGGAGAGGCCCAGGGAAAGAGCTAAGAGTGCAGCCCCCACAGTCTCTTCTAAATCGATACAAGGAAGGGCAAATCAAAATGAACCTGCAAAGTGCTGCTCAGTACCCAAAACTCCTTCACACAGCGTTGAATCTCTCCAGAAGTCTCTCTCTCTCTCTCTCAGAATGCGTGGTTCAAAAATGTCGCCAACAAAAAAAAGGCAGGAAGCGGTCGCCTTTAAATAGCACTGCCCCAGTCCCTTCCTGACTGCAAAATGCTCCCCTCAACCTGTCATTGCTAGCGGCAGGCGGTAAGGCAGGGGGCGCCACTCAATATCCGCTCCAGGGCGTTGCGCACTCGACTGACGTCACGATCTGCCGGCGCAGGAGATCATGGTGGTACTGTTTAGCGCCGCTGCAAAATGTCTAGTTAATTTCACGAGCGGTGCAAACATCGCCGCGCCCAGGCGCTAGTTGCTTTGCGCCCCATTAGCGCCCTCTTAAGGCGCTAACGGGAGGCGCAACCAACTGAATTTTTACCCCTAAATGTTTAAGAAGAATGCCAAGGATCCTTTTGACGCATAAATCCAATAATGCACTTTTGAAGATAAACTTGCATTGCACAATGGCAGGTTATGTATAAAATTTGTTTATGATTAGCTGCACGATCTCAGAATTATTAGAACTGCAATTAAATTGGAGTGTTAGTGCCCAACAGTGGGTGCACATAATAATTGCTCAGTAACTGTGCTCAGTGGTAATCAGAGCAGATGTCCTCAAGTTAATTCTGATTTTATAGTCCTGTTCAACATTGAAAATAATCATCTGTCATAATCCAGCTGCAGTGCTCCCAGTCAGCTCTCAATCTCTCACTTGGGCAATTTCTGGAATTGTAGGAGATGATTGAAAACTTTTGGCATTGAGTTTGTGGCCAAACAGCTTGGCAGTGTAATCAAGCCCAATATAGGCAACAGGAATAGGGGCATAACGAGGCAGAATGTGAACCTGAAAATTCAAAAAACTTACTAAACTAGCGGAATCATTCAGTCAGGTGGCCATTGTCAGCAGAAAACTGAAGGCAACTGATGATGGAAAATGGTTTCATATCCCAAGGTGGAGCAAAGAAAGAGATAAGGGGCTGAATCTTAACTACCAAAAACGGGTGGGTCGGGGTGGGTCAGGTGAGATGTTAATACTTAAAAAATCTCAAACCCGACCTCTACCTGCCTCCAACCCGCCCACTTTCAGTTTTAACAGAGGCAGGACAAGGGGCGGACAGCCAACCCGTTCCCAGGAGACGGGTTGGCCAATTAAATATTTTAATGAGGCTGGCAGCCTCTGATTTAACCTGCTGCTTAACAGTGGCCGGCTGGGTTTCCCAGGCTTCGGGTAACCCGACAGCTGGAGGAAGGCGAGGACAGCTTTGGGGAGAAGTTAAGTGCTTCCCCCAGCCCCCCAAGCTGTCCCACATCAGACCACCACCCCCCCGCCCCACCGCACCCCGGGTCGGGGATCGGACCTCCCTGAGGTCGAAGGTCAAACCCCCCATAAGGTCAGCGATTGGACCCTCCCCTGGGGTCAGGGATCAGAACCCCCTGGGATCAGGAATCGGACCCCATGCTCCAATAACAGTTGTAGGCTCCTTAACTGCAGCTGCGGCCTCTTTCGGAGTGCTCCCCGCCCGACTGGAAGACGTCCGGGCAGGGGAGCTGTCAAACCAAAACTACGCACGCTGTGGAGTCAAAACCCGACAGAAACTCTACCCTCGCCTACACAGCCCACCCCTGTCAAGATTCAACCCAATACTTCTATGAGAATTAAATTTTAAAGTTGACAGACTGTTCTCACCCTAAGTAACCTAGCTAGTATTTATGCATAAGCATAAGATTCCCTCCTTTACAATGTTTTTATCATACAAAAGTATATCATGGTATAGGTCCATCTGATGGCATCAGGAGATAGTGGGCTGGATTTTCAATGACCCGTGGAGTCGGGTTTGGAGGCGTGTGGGGGGTTAAAGTTGCAGATTCGGGGGTCTCGACCCCATCCCGCCTCCAACCCGCCTCCATGCCAGTTTCGCTGGCGGCGGGTACCCGACCTGTGCTGAGACCCGACTCCCCGAGGTGGGAAGGGATTAGTGACAGTTAACTGCCTGTTAACAGGTAGTTAACAGGCAGTTTTTTGGATAATCCCTATTTTGACAGGTGAAATGTGGGCTTCCCGACAGGTGGCAACCACGCCAAGTTATCGGGGCGGACCGTGGGTCTGCAGGGGTTGGAGGGGTCGATATGTCCGGTGGGCAGGTAAGTGATGGGTGCATGTGTGCAGAGTTAAGTGTGTAAGGTAAGTGCTAAGTGTGGGAAAAAGTTTTACTTACCTTAACTTCCTCCTGCAGGTGTCAGCCCTTCAGTTCTCGGGAGTCAGAAATCTCACCGGCACAGAAAGCAGAAAAGCCGTGGTCCTGTCAAAAACTGCAGCCTTCTGTTTTCTGTGGTGGAATGATTTCTAACTCAGCCTGAGAGGAAGGACTGAAGTTAGAAATCATCTTGTGAGTGTTTGACTGCTTCACAGAGCTGTCAAACGCTGATATTTCATCTGTCAAAAGCTCTTGACAGATGAAATGTCAATCTGTGACGTCACCTGTTGCCGGGTGGCCCTTAATTGGCCTGCTGAGCCCACTGGGCGGGCTCAACAAGGTCAATCAAGGGAAAATACAGTGGGTTGGCCACATCTCGATGGAGGCGGGTTTACAAGCCAGAATGTGTGATTCCCGACCCCAACCCGACCCCAGATTCAAAATGCAGCCCATAGAGTCCCATAATTCCTGTTAAAGTGGTGCTTTAGTATTGTGGTAAGTACAAGGAATAGTGTATACAAAGATTTTTCTCTCCATAATCAAAATAACAGAGCTTCCCTTTGAGTCCTTCATTTGTCCATTTTAGATCAGCAGACAAACTGAAATGACATGTAGAGTGTTTAAATAACTACTTGGTGGCCTTCCCATGGGGTGATTTTAACCCTATCTGCCCAGCAGTAACTGAGTGGGTTAAAATCACCCGGGTCACTTACCTGGCGGAAAGCAGCTAGGATCCCACCTTTCCAAATTTTACCCTGCTCTACTGAGCAGACGACAAGGACATCTGCCCAAAGTCAGTGGGATTCTTCTTTACATAAGCATGTCGGGTCCTGATGACATCACTGGGATCCGACTGCAATTTTAACTGAGGCCTGATCAGGGAAGCTACCATATCACCAGGTGAAAGCCAGTCAGGACCTGCCGGGCAAAAGAAAAGGTCAAAAGAGCAGCTGGAGTGCTCCTCAGGAAATGAAAGCTTAGGCCCTCCCTGCCCTGGACTCCTCCCACTTCCCAAATGCGAGACCCTCGTGCGATGAACCCAGAAGTTGATCCCGGCACCTACTTTGTGTCGGTGTGTGATTTCTGCTGCATCCCATTGACATCCCACTCAAGTTAAATGAGACCCAGGCGTTAAAGTAGCCCAGGGCTTATTTCTAGGGCAGCAGGTGAGCTTCCAACTCGCCTCATTACTCACCTGTCCAAAACCCGCCTGGAGTTAAAATCGGGGCATGTTAGGGAGAAGACATACACTGCTGTATGTCGCTATGAGATATCTGGTCTACTGAAGAATGCAAGTTCAGTGGAGGCGCTTTCTTAAAAATGATTATTATAGCATTAAAACAGTTCAAAGTAAGTGTCAGCTGTGGCTCAGTTGGTAGCACCCTCGCCTCTGAGTCAGAAGGTTGTGGGTTCAAGTCCCACTCCAGGGACTTGACTACATAAAGCTAGGCTGACACTCCAGTGCAGTGCTGGGGAAGTGCTGCACTTTCAGAGGTGCCATCTTTTGGATGAGATGTTAATCCGAGGCCCGTCTGCCCTCTCAGGTGGACGTAAAAGATCCCATGGCACTATTTCGAAGAAGAGCAGGGGAGTTATCCCCGGTGTCCTGGCCAATATTTATCCCTCAACCAACATAACAAAAACAGATTATCTGGTCATTATCACATTGCTGTTTGTGGGGGCTTGCTGTGCATAAATTGGCTGCCGCATTTTTCCCACATTACAAAAGTGACTCCACTTCAAAAGTACTTCATTGGCTGTAAAGCGCTTTGAGATGTCCGGTGGTCGTGAAAGGCGCTATAAAAATGCAAGTCTTTCTTTCTTCTTTCTTACGTGTGATTTTTGCAAAGGTAAGTAGACACCACTCCTATAAAATTCCCCTTTAAGTGCTCCTCAGAGAAGGTTAAGGGTTGATTTAATAGAGGTGTTCAAAATTATGAGGGGTTTGGATAGGGAGAAACTGTTTCCACTGGCAGGAGGATAGGTAACCAGAGGACACAGGTTTAAAATAATTGGCAAAAAAGCCGGGGCGGGGCGGGGGTTGGGGGGAGCTGAGGAGTTTTTTTTACTCAGCGAGTTGTTATGATCTGGAAGCAGATTCAATAGTATCTTTCAAAAGGGAACTGGATCTCTACTTAAAAAGGGAAAGAAATTGCAGGGCTATGGAAAAGAGCAAAGGAGTGGAACTAATTAGTAGCTCTTTCAGAGAGCCGGTACAAGCACTATGGGCCGAATGGCCTCCTTCGGTGCTGTGTGATTCTATGATTCTATAAGTGGGTTCACTGTATATAAAAGCTTGACTTTTATTTGTGAAAGTTGTATTGTAGGTTCTGGTGACTTGTCAATATTTCAAACTGCGTTAGCTCTGAATTGTGTTAAATTCAGACAGTGTGAAATGGAAATTGTATTCAATTTGCCAATGTCATTTGTTGCTACTGTTGTATTGTACAGCCGTCATTTTGTCTTCAATTGATTGAAAATAAATAATTAAAACATTGGTAAGATCAGTCATGATGTAACTTTTTTTTGTTAATATGGACACAAGTTCAAGATGAACATATTACCAAATGTACTGAGACAATGATTGGTGGATTGGCACAAGTATTAACACACATTGTGGACCAATGTTTGAAGGAAATCAAACAGTTTATCCTAAATTTCTCACTACAGTACAAGTATATTACTATTATTTGATTTTGCAATCAATAATAAAGAAATGTACTCCTTTGACAAAGAGCCAATGCATACAATCAAATTATTGACTACGTGACATATTTTGTCTTTATAAATGATACAGCTTCAACTTAATCTGAGAAAAGGGCAATACAAGGCACAGAAGCAATACAATGGTATCATCCATAAGTAAGTGTAAAAGAATAGTCAGAAACAAGTGTACATGCTATTTAGTTACTACTTTGATAATCAGTGAGTGCAAGTTACAAGTTTTTGTGAAAAAAGAAAATTCAGTTTCTGGTAATGTGCTGAAGTCTTGCAGTAACAGTAGTCATTGGTTGATTGGAGATTCTAGATCTAGCGGTTTATCCGAACACAACATTCTAATAATTTCATTTCCTGCTTTATCCAGTTCTGACGAAGGGTCTTCGACCTGAAACGTTAACTCTGTTTCTCTCTCCACGGATGCTGCCTGGCCTGCTGAGTTTTTCCAGCGTTTTCTGTTGTTATTCTAATAATTCAGGTGGAGACGTGATGGATGAAAAGAATTTTAAAAAGCTAACAAACATTGCAAATTATGGCAACATTTGAGAACTTTGGTATTGTACCTATCACAGTTTTATAATTTGATTGCACATTCCGTAGATTAAAATAACTGTTCTTAGTTGTTTTTTCACTGGTAACATGAATAGGAACACAGGAATTAAGAATAGCTTGTCTAACGCTGACTAGCAGAATCAATGACCTATTTGTTGTGCCTTCTCATTTTTGTATCTATAGATACAAATCCCATGATGTTTTCATGATATTAGCAGCTGAAATGGAGCCAACCCTTTCAAAAGAAAAATAAGATTTGGTAAAATGTCTAAAAACAACCAAATATGCAAACAAATTCATTGCAATTGTTCTTTGGTTACAACTCATTGAAAGACATTATATTCATAGCATACAGTGTACGTAGCAGAGTGTACATAATACATTGTGGTAGTGAATGAGGTTTACTGAGCAGCTGGCATTGCTGATGACCCTGGGGACTGATTCCAGCTAGTGTGTACTGCATTTGCCTGCTCTGTCAGTGTCTAGGGGTTTTGGTTGTGTCACTAGATCTTTAGCAGTTACCTTGTACAGGTGAGGTGGAGCACACGCCAGGTGTTTGGAATGCGACTTATGAGGAATTGTTGTTGGCATACAGCCAATCACTGGCAATGGACTAGGAATGGGGACCCAATTTTGAAAAAGTTCCCCTAGTTCAGTCTTGGTGAGTATATAATTTGCTCAGACTGGGCTATCTTCCATAGTGCCCCAATTTACATTGACCAGATGCCACCTCAGTGGGACACACTGACATGTGGATTAGGAGGAATACCCATGTTAGGATATAGCAGGATCACTGTGAGGAGGCAGTGAGCTTACCTGTGTTAGGATACAATGGGTTCACAATGAAGAAGTCAAGGAGACACTGTGCCAGATCTGGTTCACTGGGATGCTGGTGATTTTATGGATGTCATGTAGCACCAGTAGGACTGAATTTTGGGGTACAACCAGAAACTGTGGAGAATTGTACCCTCTCCCCCAGAACCTTTCCAGCACTCTGCCTGACTCCGCGATTTCACCTCTGCATGCCAAAAGCATTATGTATGTCGTGAGAATAATTTTGATTTGCTTTAATAATTTATTCCAAATTGAAACCTTGTTCATCGCTTCACAAAAGGAATCCCGATCATCATCTGCTAGGCCTCTCTCCCAGGATATCTTTGCTTGATATGAATTGTCAGGCAGATGGAAATAAAGATTCCTTATATCCGTAGTTCTGCTGTATCTTTGCTGGATGGGACGGAGGTTTCTTGGGCTGTGACTGGTTGTGTGACGCTGGCCCGGATGGCCTTGTTAGTTAGACTAGCTTTAGAAGGTGTCATTCTGATGGGGCTGGAATTCGGCTGAAGGGTACCAAAGGATTTGATGGCTCCATTGTCAATGAGCTGGAGAGTTTTTCAATAAGGTCATCATCCTTCCCCAAGATTGCAGCTGGAATGTCAGAGTTGTACCAGATGGGTGATACTGCAGATTGCTGCCTGGGGATGTGGAATTGGGAGTCGATTTTTCTCCATGTGGTCCAGACTAAGGGCTCTAAGTGGCGAGGGAGGTTACTTCGGTCACTGAGATATAAGGGACAGGTTGCAGCACTGTTTTTTCACAGCTACCCAGGGATTGCCTGGAAGGGCATTGGTCAATTATATTATTATCCAGGCTTGTGCTTCCCAATAATAGTAGTGGCTGTGTGAGAGAGCAAGTTCTCTTTGTCTTCAGATAGTTGGAGTGTCCAGACATCAAGTCTGAGCTTCTAGGCTCAGATAAATCTAATGATGTGTTTATTCAAATCATTAAAGAGAGCTCAAGGAATTTTGACTGGGAGTAGGTATTGGAGCCTGGGTAGAATGTTCATTTTGAGCGAACTTATGCTCTTCAGCAGGGCGAAATGGAGAAGCATCTATTGGGCTATGTCTTCCCAGATCGCTTTGAGCATTCCTGGGAATTTATATCGATTTATTGGTGCTCAGTGCTTTTGTCAACTTCTAAGTATTAGAAACCTGCGGGGACCATTTGAAGGGAAATGCATTTATAATTCTGGGAGTTATTGTATGCTTACTATCATAGCGTCCATTGTCATGTAGTTTATTTTGTGTCCTAAGAAGATACTGAATCCTTTGACATGCTTGGTGATGTCGGGGACTGAGAAATTAAAAAAAATGTTCTCACAATTCAATAAATCTATATTGCACCTCCCTAACATTTTAATAATTTGTTAGTATACGTCTAACTTTAGGAACAGTAATATGGTTTGAGTGTTTATAATGATGCCATACTGTTTTGCATGTGACACTCAAGTAATGTGCAGTTTTTTGCCTTATGCTGCAGACACTGCTGTCTCACCCTCAACAGTAATGTAATTGGTTGTTGCCTTCCTCCCACCTTATCCTGTCTCTGATGCTGTATGATTTCCTGCACCTTGCACTGGGTCTTACTGTCTTTCACTGCAGTACAGGCAGAGTGATTGGTTGTTGACTGGTTTTGCTTCGTCTATCGTGCAGTTTTCCCATCGCATGCTGTAGGTGCTGCCATCTCTTGACACAGTAATAGTCATGTGAATAGCATGCTCTTCCCACAGTTCCTCCAGTGTTACTCATTGTTGTCTCCGTTTTATCTCACATCTTGTCTAGTTTCCGAATGCTTTAGGTGCCATTCAGTTATGCTTGGTTACCACTGCTTTTCTCTGGATCTCCTTCCCTCACCTGACAGTAACAATAATGTGATTACTTCTTCATTTCTCCACGATACGCTGTGTACTTCGCTGTCTTGCGCTTTAACTCACACTGCTCCATATTGCAATAACAGTACAGTACATTATTAGAACATCAATTATCTGGATACCGCAACTTTGAACTGCCTGTAATTCTGCCGTTAGCAGAGGTAATACAGAATTTTTCTTAAATTGGTAGAACAATGTGCTTTCAGATATGGTAAATGCCCAAACTGATCAGAGAAACTAAAGTTCAGCACACTGTAACAAGATCTTAAGAGAGGTTGAAGAATATTGAACTTTATGTTAAACAGTGTCATGATTGTAACTCTGAAGTTGTACTCTATTGTGATTGGTTATCCTCAGCTTTATTTCAAGTGCTGTACAGTTTTTTGTCATTCAAAATCTTGTTGTCCTGCGCTACAGTGCGACTAATGTAATTCATTGTTTGACCCATTTTATATTGCATGGTGCTCTACTTTATGGTGTTGAGCTGCAGTAAAATGATTGGTCACTGTCCCTGGTCTTGCCCCACATGAGTGCACTCTTGCTTTGTTCTGAAGTGACACTACTGTGATTAATGTTGTCCATCTAAACTCATGTTGTGTGATTTCCATCTTGTATTTTAAACTATATTATTGTCTCACATTACAGCAATGTGATTTGTGTTGTTGAGTGTCTTATGCCACATTCTGTAGATGTCACTGTTATGCTTTGAGTAATCTGATCTGATGTCTCAGTCTAGCTTCTCATGCTGTGCTGTGTCTTGTGTTTCAGAAGTCATTAAGGACAATTGTAACTCTGAAGTTGCAGCACGGGGCCTCGCAGGCACGGGCGTTGATTGAGATATTGGTCGCTCAAACTTGTCAGAACTGTTCACAGGTCACTTGATTTTCTGCCAGGCCAAATAATGAGGCTATGCTACTGATATGTGTAGCTTCATTATTAATATTTAAATACAATGATAATATATCCAATACTGAATTTTATATCTTTAGGTGAGGCTCTGCCTGAAGTTCGAGCCTTGATCATTAAAATTGGATGTAGGGGAATCATGGGACCTGGCCTGCTGAAGCAGGTTTCTTAAAGGGGGGAAAGGTAGGTTTTTGGTAAAGTTATTTTTTTAGGACTTTTTTTTGCATTTTCATGCACCCTTTGCTGCATTTTGCCCCACCCATTATTTGGCTTTGCCTTTCATTTTTGCATTTGCAATTGGCTGTTGTTTGCCAGTCTTAGTTGACAGTGATGTGATTGGCTGCTGTCACCTTCTGCTCACCAGGCAGCGATGTCATTGGTTGAGACGTGATTGGTTTGTGTTCCCATAACTCACTTGTGATTTGCTGGTGCCATCTAATCTCACCTGGCAGTGCTGTGATTGATTGCTGCTCCTAGGTCTCAGTTGACAGTGATATGATTGGTTGGTGTAATCTAGTCTCATCTGGCAGTCCTGTGATTGGTTGGTCTTCCCATAATCTCACTTGGCATTGCTCTGATTGGTTAGTCTTCCCATAATCTCATCTGGGAGTGATATGATGGTTGGTTTTGCCATAACATCAATGTCATGTGATTGGTTGGTATTATCTATTCTCACCTGACAGTGCTGCAATTGGTTGGTTTTTCCATAATTTCATTTATCAGCTATGTAATTGGTTGTTGTTCCCATGTCTCACTTTGCAGTGATGTGATTGGTTGGTCTGCTCATAATCTCACTTGGCAGCAATGTGATTGCAGATTAAAGAAAAAGGCATATGCAAAGTACATAAACAATAAAGGAGAGGATGACAAAAGGGAATACAATGACCTTAAAGAGGTTAAAAAACAATTTGAAAGGCAAAGAGGAAATATGAAATGAAAATATCAAAGAATATAAAAAGAAATAGTATTCCATAGGCAAATATAGGGATAGAGCCACTAAAGGGCAAGCAACATAAACTCACAGGAGATGATACTGGAATGGCAGGGATACAAAATAGATACTTTGGGGGGAATTTTAATAGTAAAGAGCGCGTCGTTTTGGGTTTGGGAGGGTTGTTAAAATTGTCCCGTCCAGAAGCTGGTTCCAACGCACCGACTTCCGGGTTTAACTCAGGCGCGTTTCAATGTGTGTGCCGAATCCCTTCCAGAGAGGCGGGATACTGCTTATAATATTTAAATGAGGCAGTTTGAACGAGATATTCACTGGGATTTAAATTTAACATAAATAAAAACAGAAAATGCTGGAAATACTCAGCAGGTCAGGCAGCATCTGTGGAGAGAGAACATAAGAACATAAGAAGTAGGAGCAGGAGTAGGCCATATGACCCTTTGGGCCTGCTCCGCCATTCAATAGGATCATGGCTGATCCGAACCTAGACTCACGTCCACTTCCCTGCCCGCTCCCCATAACCCTTAATTCACTTATCAGCTAGGAACTAGAAACAGAGTTAACGTTTCAGGTCAATGACCCTTCGTCAGAACTGGAAAAGGCTGGAGATGGAACAGGTTTTTAAGCAAGTGTAGGGGCAGGGAGAGGGGGGAGGGGAGGAAAGAACAAAAGGGAAGGTCTGTGATAGGATGGAAGGCAGGAGAGATTAAGAGACAAAAGGGATGATGGTGCAAGGCAAAGGAGATGGTAATGGGGCAAGTTAAGAAACAAAAGATGGCTCTAGATGAAGTGTAAATGCAATGGCAGAATGATAGACAGCTGCCATGTGAGAGAGAGAAAAAAAATGATAGGGGCAGAGGTTATGGTCTGAAATTGTTGAACTCGATGTTGAGTCCAGAAAGCTGTAAAGTGCCTAATCGAAAGATGAGGTGCTGTTCCTCGAGCTTACATTGAGCTTCATTGGAACAGTGTAAGAGGCCGAGGACGGAGAGGTCAGAGTGGGAGTGGAGCGGAGAATTAAAGTGACAGGCGACTGGAAGCCTGGGGTCAACCTTACGGACTGAATGGAGGTGTTCCGCAAAGCGGTCACCCAATCTGCGTTTGGTCGCCCCAATGTAGAGGAGACCGCATCGTGAGCAGCGAATACAATATACAAACTTAACAACATAACATTTTGTCAAACACACATGTGCATACCCTTGTTGAACTACAAAGCTTTAATCTTCCTTTTCCTACCGCTCCTACATGGTGCAACCCGAGGCTTCAGCAGAGGTAGAGGCTGGCTGCTCAGATCCCTGCTCTGACTGTTGAGGAACTCTTGGCCAATGACCTCTGGATGTTGGAGCCTGTGATAGCCCCACCAAAGATTGCGCCACCTGAACCTGTGCGGGGGCAGACTCGGCCATTGGGAGAGGAAGCAGCATGTTGAGTACTGCTGGCCATGGTCAAGGCCTGCATGGACTCATTTGATTGCCACGATTGATGTTCCACAGAGTTGGCCAATCTATCCATGGAAGAAGACATCCTCCCAATGCCCTGCAACATGCTTGAACTGGACTCCTCCATTCTCGCTGCAATCATGGACAGTGTGCGTGGAAGGCCTGCCAGGAGGTCACAGATTTTCTGCAACCCCTCAATGATTATCCTTTTCATCGATGGCCCCCGGGGTACAGCATGTGTCCAGCTGAGCAGAGCTTGGAAAGAGCCGCTGTCCCTGTCACCACTGTCTGCTCTTGCTCACTTGTGAATTGTGAATCACCAGGTGAAATCCCAACTAACTGCCTAACTGGACCACCGAAGTGCAAGTATCTGCACTGATGCATGGTAAGCATGAGTTCTGTGACGGTGCACCCTCAGAAGGAATCAACTCCTCTGAGGATTCGACGTCCTGGAGCTCCACCGACTTCTGCTGCATGCTTGAAGGCCCTGGCAGAGAGAAAAGATATGAATTAATACTGGCAAGGTAAGAATGTTGCAACTTAACATTATGAAGATGATCATATTTCACTCGCTATGAAATCAAGTCAACATGACTGAGTGTTGTATGACATGTGGGTTGCTGATATTTCATGCTGTCACTAGATAGCTACGAGGTCCCAAACTCCCCATCTCCGATGGCCAGGGATGCCGAAACGCCACTAATCTTCATTGCTTCCTCCTCTGCAGCTGTCAACTGCACAATCTGTGGAGGACCACCTCCAGTCCACATAAGAGACTGTTAACTAAGGTAGAAGCCCATGGAATTGAGGGCAAATTATTGATCTGGTTAGGAAATTGGCTGAGCGACAGGAGACAGGCAGTAGGGATAATGGGTAGGTACTCAAATTGGCAGGAGGTGACTAGTGCTGTCCCACAGGGATCTGTGTTGGGGCCTCAACTATTCACAGTATTTATTAATGACTTAGATGATGGCATAGAAAGTCATACATCCAAATTTGCCGATGACACAAAGATAGGTGGAATTGTAGACAGTGTAGATGGAAGCATAAAATTACAAAGTAGAATTCGACAGATTAGGTGAATGGGCAAAACTGTGGCAAATGGATTTCAGTGTAGGCAAATGTGAGGTCATCCTCTTTGGACCTAAAAAGGATAGAACAGGATACTTTTTAAATGGTGAAAGGCAAAAATAGTGGAGGTCCAAAGAGACTTGGAGGTCCAGGTGCACAGATCATTAAAATGTCATGAACAGGTGCAGAAAATAATCAAAAAGGCTAATTGGATGCTGGCCTTTATATCTTGAGCACTAGAATACAAGGGGGTAGAAGTTATGCTGCAGCTATACAAAACCCTGGTTAGACCACACCTGGAGTACTGTAATCAGTACCCCACACCTTAAGAAGGATATATTGGCCTTGGAGGGAGTGCAGTGTAGGTTTACCAGAATGATACCTGGACTTCAAGGGTTAAGTTACGAGGAGAGATTACACAAATTAGGGTTGTATTCCCTGGAATTTAGAAGGTTAAGGGGTGATCTGATCGAAGTTTTCAAGATATTAAGGGGAACAGATAGGGTAGATAGAGAGAAACTATTTTTGCTCGTTGGGGATTCTCGGACTAGGGGGCATAGTCTAAAAATTAGAGCCAGACCTATCAGGAGTGAAATTAGGAAATACTTCTACACACAAAGGGTGGTAGAAGTTTGGAACTCTCTTGTGCAAATGGCAATTGATGCTAGATCAATTGTTAATTTTAAATCGGGGATTGATAGCTTTCTGTTATTAAGGGGAATGGGCCAAAGGCGGGTATATGGAGGTAGGTCACAGATCAGCCATTATCTCATTGATTGGCGGAGCAGGCTCGAGGGGCTGAATGGCCTACCATTGTTCCTATGTTCCTATGGGTTGCCCTAGGTGTCATCAATCAAAATAAAATTATTCTACCAAAAGTGCCCCCTTTTTACAGGGGCACAAAACATTAGACACCCAAATTATAAATAAAACAAAGGAAATGTGTCAAATTAAATGAGAATATTATTTTCAGTATCGACAATGTACTCCAGTCTAAGGTGCTCACTGGACGTGAAAGGTCTCAAGCATACCGACAGACGCTGCATTCTCCTTCTTCAGGGCCACCTACAGATTCTATGTAATTTTATGATTGTTGGACTTTCCACAATCTTACCTGGCAGTGATGTGGTTGGTTGGTGTTTCAATTGATAGTGATGTGATTGGATGATCTCCCCATAATCTCATGTGGCAGTGATGTAATTGGTTGATCTCCCCATAATCTCACCTGGCAGTGATGTGATTGGTTGATCTCCCCATAATGTCATCTGGCAGTGGTGTGATTGGTTGATCTCCCCATAATCTCACCTGGCAGTGATGTGATTGGTTGATCTCTGCATAATCTCATCTGGCAGTGGTGTGATTGGTTGATCTCCCCATAATCTCACTTGACAGTGATGCGATGGGTTGATCTCCCCATAAACTCACCTGGCAACGATGTGATTGGTTGATCTCGCCACAATCCAATTGGGCAGTGATGTGATTGGTTGATCGCCTCATAATCTCACCTGGCAGTGATGTGATTGGTTGACCTCCCTATAATCTCACCTGGCAGTGGTGCGATTGGTTGATTTTCCCCCATAATCTCAGGTGGCAGTGATGTGATTGGTTGATCTCCTCATAATCTCACCTGGCAGTGATGTGATTGGTTGACCTCCCCATAAACTCACTTTGGCAGTGATGTGATTGATTTATCTCTCCATAATCTCACCTGGCTGGGGGGGGGGTTGATTGATTGGTTGGAGCTCTCCTGCCTCTGCCTCCCCCGGGACCCGCCTTTCTGCTGTCTGGGCGCCAGGTGTCGCTGTCCCCGCCGCACGCGAGCCCGGCCGTTGGCCCACGCCGCGCGAGGACGGTGCCGAGCCGCGGGGAGGCGCTGTGAGGGGGGGGGAGGCGGGGCGGGAGCGGGAGCGGCAGGAGCCCAGAGGCGGCGCTCTGGCTCCCCTCAGCGCAGTCACACACACACAGGCTCCCGGGGTATTGCGGCCGGCCCGTGTGCGAGACTGAGTCAGACTCCGGGCGGCGCTGCCACACAGTCCGCCAGCCATTCATTAAGCACAAGAAAAAAGAGGAGCAAGGCGGCGGTGGTGGTGGTAGAGAGAGAGAGAGACTTGGCGGAGGCTCATCCCGGAGAAATCTCACTCGGGAGCCCGCTCCAGCCACACTCACATTCCGCGGCGCCGGTTGAAGCGAGCTCCAGCGTCGGAAGGAGCGGCCGATCGCACTCGGTCTCCAGTGCCGGGGAAGCGGCGAGGTTTGCGGCCGCAGCGCTGCCACCATGGCCGGCTATGTGCCGGGTCAGATCCCCAGCACCTTCGCCGAGGAGAAGGAGTATGTGCAGGCCTATGAGGACGTTCTGGAGAGATACAAAGGTAATAAATAACTCTCGGGTAATAACCGCTGCTTGCGGGGAAGCGGCCGCCCGGCATCCCTTTCCAGACAGGCTGGGAATATCTTCATGAATTCACCGTTGGATGTTCACACTGGCAGCAGCGCTGGGATGCATTTGCCATCATTGAACATTTCCCTTTTTTTTCCTCTTTTTTCTTTATTTTTTACCCCTCCCTTTTTTCTCTCTCTCTCTCTCTCATCTGCTCCGAGGTGTTAATTAATCGCTGAGAGGGTTGTGTTTTTGGTGTCAGTGACACAAACCCCGGTGTTAATTGTTTAAATGTCCTCTGTTGAAAACAGAAATGCGGAGGGGGGGGGGGGAAAGATACTTTCAAGTCCTGCAGGGCTTTGATTCTCAGTTTTGTTCGGGCATAATTCCGCCAGACGCCCTTTTTCTTCATGTGACAGTTCCCAGTGTTTTTATTTTCACACCATGGCACATTTGCGAGAGAAATCTTACTGTGTGTTCAGAGGGTTTTATTATTCATCGTATTCCTGTGTATACTTGTTGGGGCGGCATATTTAATAGATTTTTTTGAAATAGTAAGATTTTACTGTCTGACTTTACTAATATCGTATAATCCTGATGCTTTCAGTCTGGAAAGCAGATTAGTATTAAGATTGACAGGAAGAGCAATTACTCCACAATTAATCTCTTTGTCTTTTATAGATTGATATCCAGTAAATTACCATTTATTTTTGTTTGCTTTAAATTGTATCGCGTTGGACGGATACATTGCTCACCAGGTAAACGGTTAGATTTGTGGATAACGTTTTAATCCGAATAATGTTCCTCCTGTGAACCTATAAACCGGTTTTTGTTTTACCCGGCCGGTCTGTGAGGACAAGGTGTGACAGACCTGTCTAGGGAGGTGGCTGCATTGCAAGTTTAGACTTCTCCTGACAATAGGAGGATGTTTTGGGATAAGTGAGGTGTCACAGAGTTTCTTTTCTTGGTGATGTAATAAATCTGTCAGCTAAATTTGAGTGTGCAGAACGAAATTGGATCAATTTCCTTCCAGTTGAGATATATTAAATACCACAAACCGCAGATAAAGATCTCCGGTGTTGCCACTCTCTGATCTTCCTGCGCCCCAACTTCGAGTCTGCTCGACTTCCGTGGGAGATTCGGCCATTCCTGCTGCATTAAACGCACATTGTGAGGTTGTTCCTGATCTCTCTTTTTTATAATGTCAATTTAGGCATAGGATTGGATTTAAAAAAACACTATACCCTGCAGCGGTTCGTAGTTTGCAGCATTTATAATTTAACATGCATTCCAGAAGAGAGACCCAATTGTACGTAATACCTATATTAAACTTATATCTGCAGAGATGTGTTTTAAGGTCAATTTAAACCAGTTCCACTAATGCAGTATTCCTGTATCTCCCTGCAGTGCTCTGTCCAGGAATCTAAGCACAGTTTAACCTGAGCTGTTGGGAATGAGCCACTCAACCAGCGCCTGCGCACTAGCAAGGAGGCCTGGGATTGCTTGCAGGGATAAACAGAGTTGCTTTGAATAGCAATATCCTATTGGATCTGGTGGCAAGCAGGCTGCGCGATTTGTGGGGCTGATGAACAGTTTGTGATTTATAGCATAGAATTTCGTTTAAAAAAAATTGTGATGCTACTAAAACTAGAATGCAATTTTGTTCAATAGGACTGTTTCTAAACCACAGAGATGGTTTATCTCTGATATCACAAGTAATTACGTTTTTCACACCTGCATTGTGCTGCAAAGAGTAATGTTCACAATCTATATCAATGATTTGGATGAGGGGACCAAATGTAATATATCCAAGTTTGCTGCTGATACAAAGCTAGGTGGGAATGTAAGTTGTGAGGAGGATGCAAAGAGGCTTCAAGGGGATATAGACAGGCTAAGTGAGTGGGCAAGAGCATGGCAAATTGAATGTGGAGAAATATGACGTTATCTACTTTGATAGGAAAAATAGAAAAGCAGAGTTTTTTAAATGGTGAGAGATTGGGAAATGTTGGTGTTCAGAGGGACCTGGGTGTCCTTGTACACAAATCACTGAAAGTTAACATGCAGGTGCAGCAAGCAATTAGGAAAGCAAATGGTATGTTGGCCTTTATTACAAGAGGATTTGAGTATAAGAGTAAAGACGTCTTACTGCAATTATATAGGGCCCCGGTGAGACCACACCTGGCGTATTGTGTACAGTTTTGGTCTCCTTACCTAAGGAAGGATATACTTGCCATAGAGGGAGTGCAACGAAGGTTCACCAGACTGATTCCTGGGGAGGAGAGATTGAGTAGACTAGGCCTATATTCTCTAGAGTTTAGAAGAATGAGAGGTGATCTCATTAAAACATACAAAATTCTTACAGGGCTTGACAGGGTAGATGCAGGGAGGATGTTTCCCCTGGCTGGGGAGTCTAGAACCAGGGGTCACAGTCTCAGAATAAGGGGTCGGCCATTTAGGACTGAGATGAGGAGAAATGTCTTCACTCGGGTGGTGAATCTTTGGAATTCTCTACCCCAGAGAGCTCTGGAGGCTCAGTTGTTGAGTAGATTCAAGACAGAGATCGATAGATTTTTCGATATTAAGGGAATCAAGGGATGAGGGGGTAGTGCAGGAAAGTGGAGTTGAGGTAGAAGATCAGCCATGATCTTATTAAATGCGGAGCAGGCTTGAGAGGCCAAATGGCCTACTCCTGCTCCTATTTCTTATGTTCTTATTAGTTATGCCATATGTCAGAATTTGAAGTTGCTGGTTCTAAAATATTTTAAGTGATCTTTGAATTGTTCAAAATTAATCTTTAAAGCTGCAGGGATATACAGGAAACTCTTTATTAACCGGCACCGACGGGACCGGCGTGGTGCCGGTTTATCGAAAGTACCGGATAATGGAGAGCTATATCTACTGAGGCTATTTTTAACAAAGAAAAATAAATAAATCAAGAAATGTGCAGTATACTTCCGACAGCGCCAGGAGGCCGAGTAGTGGCACTTTTGAAAACTACCCCTACTGACTAAATCGGCGTTCGCGGACTCGGACTCGGACTCGGGATCGGCAACATTGCCGGTTATTTGAGAGGAGTTTTCGGAGTACTCGGCGTTCGCGGAGACTCGACTGCGACTCGGCAACATTGCCGGTTATTTGAGAGGAGTTTTCGGAGGATGATTTTTGCCGGTTAAGCGAGAATTCCGGATATTTGGGTGCCGGATAAACAAAAGTTTCCTGTAATACAAGTGCTTATCTGAAAAATAATTTTGTTTACATATATTGTGCTAATTTTGGATCAGAATATGAAGACTCACTTGATTTTGTGCCAGTCTCATCAGTTATAGGAACTGGAGTAGGCCATTCAACCCCTCGAGCCATTCAATTACATCATAGCTGTTCTGTACCATATCTCCATTTATCCGTCTTGGTTCCATATCCCTTAATACCTTTGCCTAACATTGTGATGGTTTATCGCTGAAATCACAAGTTAATTCTTCATTACCATTAATTGTGGAGTTAGTTTATTACAATGTGATGCTAGTATTTTCATGATAGATGGTGAAAATAAGTGTGTAT
The DNA here is from genome assembly GCA_030390025.1 of Squalus acanthias. NCBI lineage: Eukaryota > Metazoa > Chordata > Chondrichthyes > Squaliformes > Squalidae > Squalus > Squalus acanthias. The sequence continues at coordinate 1,136,578 of JASTWF010000031.1, forward strand.
CTATATATTTGGTCCGAGTATATCAAATAATATACAGGCTCAGGAAAAACTACAGCTGTGCTTTGTGTTCCTCTTTTTCTTTTGTTGCTTTATCTGTCTTCCGTTTGTGAATACACTAAGTAGAACCAAAGGTAAACGCCAAGCCTGCCTGCAGTGCATTTTACCTTTTTTTAATCTATATGTAATGATGCATTTTATTTGGAATTTTAGATTGTTGATATAATTGTAGTGTTGTATTTTGTAATGCTGAGGTACCTGAGATGGAAATAAATGCCATGTATAAAATTGTAGGAAGTGTTGCAAATCACGCCATTGAAGCTATTGCAGTTCCTGTTTTTAGAATTCATACGCTACAGAAATGTTTGATTGTCAGCTCTTATTTTTTCTACAGATTGATTGCTTTAGATAATATGAAGTAAATTAATTTCCATTTTGGAGAGTCTCAGTTGGATTAAATTGGCGCATACAACTAGCAGCTTTACATTTTCAAAACAGTACTCTTTAGAAATACTTTGAGATAGGTGGGTATTGGACATAATGGGATGTATGTGGCTACTGACAAAGGGAAAGAATCTGACAGATGAAAATCCAATTGTTACAGTGTCAAGGTACACCTGAGTGTTTAAAATCCACAACGGATAACTTTTTAGGAGTGGGGGTGGGGGAATTTTTATAGTTTTCTCAACTCTGCCACCATTTCCCTCACACTGGGCATGCTGATGACTTGCTCCCAGGATCCTTCCAATGCTGCTTGCAATTAATTATGAGCGATGCTGCCCTTTTTTGACTCCAGTGCCATTCATGATGTGTGTGAAATTTTACTAGTGATGAGGGTTTGAGACTTGAAGCAAGGAGATATGTGCATCAAGTATAATGTATTAGATTAGTAGATATGCAATGTGAGGTGTCAATTTTGCATCACAAAGTGAGTACATCAGTGGCATAATTTCTGTTCCACTACAGAAAAACTTAATTCTCAAGATCCAAGGCTTGCCTGCAAAGTATCCTCCCAGGAACTGGTCCAAGTCCGAACCAGAGAGAAGCTGAGAATATAGTGGCATCTTTGGATTGGAGATACTTTTTCTTTTCACATTTTTACTAGTAAATGGAGGTTAGATTTGGCTAAAATCTTTTTAATGCATAAAATCTCCCAAATAATTGGCACTGGAGGAATAAGATCCATAGGTTACATACAGGTGTAGATTTGTTTGTGTATAGGTACCTGTCTCTATAAACCAATAATGGGTCATTCCTCCTCGTTGCGTTTCTCACTACTGCCCACAGCTTGTCCCCACTTGCAACTAACTGACCCATACCACCTGGCAGCAGAAAAAAAAATTATTTGGACATGCATTATTTAATATGTATGTCCAGAATTTTTTCTTTTGAGAATTTGTGCCGATAAAACAGGTGACTGCAGGTGAATAAACTACTTTTTCCACTTTCTGTACCGAGTGTCAGCAGCAAGTACTCCCAGGTCAGATACATCAAAGGCTAGATGTAAAGTAAAACTCCCTTTACATTGCTTCAACAATAAACCCAAACCCCAACTTCAGAAGTGTACCCAACTTCTGAAAAGCACCCTTTACAACATTAGTATGATGTCTCTATTTCCCAAAACATCTATCCTTGTGATTACTGAATAAGATTGTTACTTGGTGCCACATTTTATTGTGTTCTGGTTACAAGTTCACTCAGATACAGGTTTAAACTGGCCAAACGTCTTCCTTTGTGTGTGTGTGATATGTGCTGAGTGGAGATGCCTACAACTGTAAATGAAGCAATTTATATGTCTGTTCAGATTTGAATGCCTCTCCAAGATTATGGCACCATGCCTTGGTATAAACTATACATCTGAAATTCTCTTTGTAGGGTTGTCAGGATGTAGCAATTTCAGATTTAAGCTATTTTCTCTGTCTGGACTGATGCTTTGAGGTTCGGATTAATACATCAAGCTTTCATAGAGCAACATTTAATCAGTGGCTCCTGATCGAACAAGGTGTTTTATAAGATGAGATTTTGTTATGAAAGGATTCTACTGTATTGCAAAAGATCTTGCTTACTAGTATCAATTTTTTAAGAAAACAAAGAACCTATTCTAAATGTTACTAAAATCTAGTTGCTGGGACACATGAATGTAGACCATTAAGAGTTTATTTTGAAAAGTTGATGAGTGTTGGTTTAAAGCAGTCGCATTATTCTGTGATGGCGATGAGAAAATGTTCAGAAGCTTCTGGAGCCTAAAAATGTTCAAAATACAAATGTGAAATACAAACTTAGTAGACATTTATTTTTATTTATTTGCTGAGATTATTTATCCTCCAATGAAGAGCACACATCCTGTTTTGTTCCCAGTGTTTGCTGGTCCTAGGCCTCGAGGTTGAGAGGGTGGTGTGCAGTGTACATCTAGAGCTCTGCCAGTGCACATTCTGGTATAGCAGGCCCCAGAGCGCTCTGAATCTGCACTGGGGTGCTGCCTCTCCACCTCAGCTCAGTCTCTAACCACTTGGCAAAGATTTAGATTGGTAACTGAGAAGAGCCAGAGATCAAACCAGTATCATCCTGCTCCATGGCATAATGTGTTGATGCTCCAACATGCAACCTGTAATGCTGCACAGAATTTTAAATAATTAAAATAATGTCATAGTTTCTAAAGCATTTAATGGGTTCTAAGACTTTTCAGTAGAACTAGCAGTTTATTGAAATGTAGATTTTCTTCTTTTCTCTTTTGGTACAGTGACATAGTGCCGTTACAGTTGAAGCCTCTTAAGCCACTCTTACTTTGTGGTTAACATTATATCCTGTTTTGAGTGAGTGACTTCCATGGGGTGCATTGGGCTCCATTGTTAATATGAAGACTCAGAGCAAATACGTAGGATTGGCTTCCTGCATTTACATTACAGAAAGTGGCATCCTGATGGAAGAATAGCGGACCTACAGTTTTGAGATGCTACAATACTACATGTTTTTGGAGTCTGGGCTTGTTGAAACTATAAAGTGCAACCAATAGAAGGAAATCTGTATAACTGCAGTCAGCAGCATATCTGTAGTGTAAAAGGACCCTTTGTGTGATCATCCTTGGGAACTCTGATTTGATTTTGGTAATCAGCTAACTAATATGACGTTTGTGTGTGTGTGTATTGAGGGTGGGAAAGTGGAAATCAGCTGCTGTTTCATATAAACATAAAAATGAGCAAACCAACGCCCAACAGTACTCTGTTTAATGACTGGCATTTTGAGTATAATGTCACCTACGGTCTGTTGTATGGATGAGAGTGTTTACTCGTAAAATAGACCGGCTGTCCACCTCAGTTTGTGGCTTGGCTTCAGCTAAATTAGTTTTGAGCTGATCATTGCACTACCCACATCGATAGCAAAATGGTGCTGGTACTATTTGACTATTGATGTTGAAATTTTAGACTTGAGATTTCTCTTCAGTGCTGCTTACAGATCTGGCCTCCCCTTGCATTGTCTTTTCTACTGATCCATAAGTCTGCAGTATGAGCTGAATAGCTTGTTTTGTACTGGCCGGTGTAATTCACTTTTTTGCTTTCTTGAAACTCAAGGATGATCAATGCATTGTGCGGTGTGGTATGGTACTGAGTTATATAGGCTGGGAAATTCCCAAGTTCAATTTCTGGCCTGTAGTGAATTAACTGATCTCAGTCAGGGCAGTGGTTGGAACATTACTGGTTTATGTGTCTGCAGGCTGCGTATACAAAAAAATGAGCCTGGGTTCCTGCTCCTGCTTGCTGCATAGTGACTTCAGGAAGCATCTGTAAGGGCATGTTGTGTGGACACAGGATTGGGCTTAGCTGGGATTTCCTTTATGGTCCAATTTTCTGTAACACTCCTTGTCCAGGTTCCCATATGAAGGATGGCTACATGAGTGAGATACTGGCAGGCTGTTGGATGATAACCCCATGAGTTATTGCCTTCAGGAGAGATGGGGAGAAACTTCTACTATTCCATATGTTAAATGTAGTGATCTGAATTTTCAAATATTATACCTTTTCTTGGTATCTGCTTATTTGGTTATAATGCTCTTGGTATGTTGAACAGTCCTGTATACACTCAGCCCGATGAAAATAAATTATTAAATTACTGTACTTGGGTGGTTGGGGATTTGCACAAAATACTTCAACGATTGATTGATTTTTTTTTTAACTTGAACTTTCAATGATGTAATTTTCCTGACCTGTGTTCTATTCTTTCCATTTTCAGTGGTGATTGCTAAAATATTTAATTGGATCCACAAAATCAGTGATTACATTTCATAATTTATGCTGATTGAACCCACAAATAAAGTAGTATGTAATATGCAAAAAATGTATTGTCATTTTTTTTGTATATGTTTGGGTTCGCTGCCAATTTTCTCCTTTTGCTGAATGCCCAACTTGCTGATGGTATGGTTCCATGGGAGATGGTAGCTATTCTTTATGGAATAACCCAGTCAGTGAATGCCAACAGCAATTCTGACCGTGGGAGCCTTGCTGCTAAGCCCAATCTTGTCCTTGCTTGATGTCCATGTGCACTTTCTAGCAGGAGTCAGCAGAAAGGGAACCCTAACTGGATTTTTTTCTCTCTTTGACCTGGGGGACTGAGTCCAATTGTAGAGCCCCAACTGCTACCCGGGAATATTAACCTTCACTGCAGTCTGTATATCCTAATGGAGAAACTATGAAACATTAGTGGAACAAGCTTGCTGCAGGAAAATAAGAAAAAGCTCAAATTTCATTAACCTAAGACATCATCTGTGATGTGAACTGGAATCCATGCACTTGTCAGAGGTTTAGGCAAACTATGGACTGTGGAGTAGGATGCACAAATTTGTAACACTTGGCATAGTCACATCTTGTCCTGTTCGCCCATCTCCTCTGTCCTTTCTGACCTCCACTGACTCCCTGCCCCTGAAAGCACAAAATGACAAATACCAGTTAATCTCTGTGGTAAGAACAGAAAAGAAAAAAATAACTTGCATTTATATAGCGTCTTCCATGACCACCGGACATCCCAAAGCGTTTTACAGCCAATGAAGTACTTTTTGAAGTGTAGTCACTGTCGTACAGACAAATTAATGTTTCGCTTGTAGACCATTCATCAGAATTGGGTCTCAAATTATTAAAGTCGATATTAAGGCCAGAGGGCTACAAAGTGCCCAATAGAAAGATAAGGTGCTGCCCATCCAGCTTGTGTTGAGTTTCATTGGAACAGTGTAGAAAGTCAAAGATGGATAGGTCAGAGTGGGAGTGGAAAATTAAAAGAAGCAAGCGCCCAGGAGCTCAGGGTTGCACTTGCAGGCAGATCATGGTTAAAAAAGCGATCACTTAATCTGTGTTTCGTCTTCCTAAGGTAGAGGAGATTGCACCATGAGCATCAGATACACTGGATTAAAAACATAAGAACTGGAGTAGGCTATTCAGCCCCTCAAGCCTGTTCCACCATTTAGTGAGATCATGGTTGATCTGTACCTTAACTCCATTTAACTGTCTTTGCTCCATATCCCTTGATGCCCTTACCTAACAAAAATCTATCAGTCTCAGTCTTAAAAATGTCAGTTGACCCAACATCCACAGCCATTTGGGGAAGATAGTTCCAGATTTGCACTATCCTTTGTGGAAAAAGTACTTTTTGATTTCACTCCTAGATGACCAAGCTCTAATTTTAAGATTGTGCCCAGACTTTTTTGGATTTCCCCCATCAAGAGGAAATAGTTCTTGATATCTACCCTAAAGACTCCCTTTATCATTTTAAAGACCTTGAATCGATTACACATACATTTTTGGGACCCTGGAAGTGTGGGAGGAAGTGAACGGTGAAGTGGAAGATGATTTGGGGAATGTGAAGGCTGGTGAGAACAAGTATGTGAAGGAGGGAGGGATGGGAAACAACAACTTGCATTTATATAGTACAAAGGCATGAAAGAGGGTTTCAGCAACAGATGAGCCGAGACATGAGCGAAGCTGGGTGATGGTATGGAGGTGGAAGAAGGTGGTCTTTATGATGGAGCAGAAATGGGGTTGAAAGCTCAGCTCGTGGTCAAATAGGACACAGAGGTTGCGAACTGTCTGGTTCAGCCTGAGACAGTGGCTGGGGAGGGAATGGAATTGGTTGGCAAGGGTAAGGAGCTTGTGGCAGGGGCTGAAGACAATGGCTTTGGTCTTTCCAATGTTTGATTGGAGGAAATTGCAGCTTATCCAAGACTGGATGTTGGACATGCAGTCTGACAACACCAAGGCAGTGGAGGGATCACGAGAGTGTGGTGAAGAGGTAGAGCTGGGTGTTGTCCGGATACATGTGGAATCTGACGCCATGTTTTCGGATAATGTCTTGCGGGGAGCATGAAGAGAGGTGGGGGGGCAAAGATAGATCCTTGGGGCACTCTAAAGGCAACGGTGGGGGGTGGCTACAGAAGAGAAGCCATTGCTGGAGATGCTGTGGCTGTGATTGGATAGGTAAGACTACCTTCTCCAGCTTGAGCCCCACAGTCCTCTGACTTTGGCCTTGTATATGTCCCACCTTCCCCAATGCTCCTCGCTCAGTGACACAGGTTTCAGCTATCAATATCCTCTGGAGCTTCCTTCTTAAACCTCTTCACTTTGATACTTTATCTCTCCCTTTAAATACCTCCTCAAAACCTATCCTTTCAACTCTGCATTTGGTCAATTCTCCTACTTCTCCTTGTGCTCTTAGATCTATTTCTCTGCAAAACATTTTGGGGTGTTCCTCAAGCTAAAGGCACTATCCAAATAGAAGTTGTCCTTGTAGTCACAGCCAAATGAATTCCTTGCAAGCAATAAGGCTTGTACTTTATGCAGGTACCTGTGTTTATCAGGAAGCTTCCCATAATTTTGTTAGTTTTTTACGTGTTTTGAGGTTCGCTGCAAATGTTTGAACTTTTAAAGCTATTCAACAATTTGGTACGTTCAAATTTCACTAAGTTAAACATCCTGTGTATTGTATATGTTTAAGGTTTGAAGTTGCTAGCTGTTGTCACTTCTTTAGTTATTGTGGAAAGTCACAAATATATATATATATAATTCTGGAGTTGCATATTTTTATTGACATGACTTTGGAGTAGTAAGAATAATAGTTGTAGAATTGTTTTGTGGACTTTGATTTTAACCTTACGGTAACTGAAAGTAAAATTGCATTTATTGCTTTACCATTTGTCTTGAGGGTTATTGAGGACAGATCTAAATAACCTTCAAGCAAATGGTCTTGCTGTTAATTTTATGTGCCACTGTGAGGTGATTTTTGTGTGTAGCAAATGCTTCTAAGATCCAAATGCTATTTATTTTCTTGATACTTGTGTATATAGATACTTTTGCGCATTAAAGACCTATCTGCCTGTTTTGACTAATTGATTAACAACTAATTCATTGAATCTTTTTAGGTACTACACATGTTTTGTTTGTGATTACCAAAAAGTGTGGCACTATGCCATGCAGTTAGGTTTGTTTTGGGTTCGTGGAAGAATGCAAAGATCATGAAAGACTGGCTTTAGATATGAGAAAGGAGCAGAATAGCTGGCAAAGACAAAGGGCATCTGGATTTGTGACCCCTGTTATCAGTCTATCATAGAACTGGTACTGACTTGTAATTGTATGTCAACTTTTACAGTGTCTTTTTATAATCATTATGCAGTAGTCAAACTAAAATTTAAGGGGGTGGGTGGAGGAAGGAAGACACGATATTCTGAAATCGTCGTTCCTTCATCGTCACTGGGTCAAAATCCTGGAACTCGCTACCTAACAGCACTGTGGGAGTACCTTCACCACACGGACTGCAGCAGTTCAAGAAGGCGGCTCACCACCACCTTCTCAAGGGCAGCTAGGGATGGGCAATAAATGCTGGCCTTGCCAGGGACACCCACATCCCATAAACAAATATAAAAAAATGCTTAAGTACTTACTAAATACAGATAAACCAGTCATCTGTGATACTTAGTTCCTGACAGTTCTCTAAAGATTAGGTCATCATTTCTCAGCTGATCTTTTATCACATGCTATCAAGGATTGCTAACTGCAGTAGTCACACCCAACTGATTTACAGTAAATCATCTGTTCATGTTGAGTAATAATCTTAGCTTGACTATTGAATTTATTACTGTGAAGAGTCCTAGAAATTCCTAGATTCTTACAGATGGCTGGGAGCTCTGGAATTTAATAATTTTTCTTAAGATGGGGCAGGGAAGTTAGTATGCTTGATAAATCAGGTTTTATGTAAAACCTGCTCATGAACAGATTTGATTTTTTGTGTTTAAAGGAAAAATAAATTAGCAATGAACCAATTATTAGTGTGATGAGTTCAGGAGATGGGTGGATTCAAAGAATAGCAGAAACCTACTGTATGCTTAATTGATGTTTGATCTGATGTTCTGTTATGATTTGACTTTAATTTGAAGTCATGCTCACATGACTGAGTTGCTTTCCTTTTGAAAACTTCAACTCAACTTTGAGCCTATTTCCAAGTAAATTATATTTTTTCATTTTACTAAGCCAAAGGTTTTTGCATGTGAATTGCAAAGTAATTTACCACATGGGTTTTAGAGAACCTTTTGTGTTGGGTATGAATAAATGTAATTTCTATTATGTATCAACAGTTTTTTCTCCTTCCCATAACCACTGTTGAGAATGTCCAATAATGGATAGTCTGCTGATACCTCTCAGTTTACATGTGAAGATTGGCGACCTGGTCAGTGCCTGTGGAACCATAACCCAGCAACAATCGTCTGAACTGAACATTACAAATGAGTTTGAGAAAATTAGATGTGTGGCGAGAAAATTTTTGAAGGATATGGCTATGATGAGGCGAGATTAATCTATGAAAAAGGAACTTTTTTGGGCCTAACAGCTTTTCCTATGCCTAAAAGTTCTTGTGATGTTGAAGGCTCTTACCTTTAGGATATGAGAAGAAAACATTGGAAGTAGTAAAAACTATACTGTATACTTTTAAAGATGCCATGTACAAAATGTATATCACACTTGCACCTGATCAGCTCAAACATCTCTACAAACGGCAACAAATCTCAACTGAGCAGTTACCAAACAATGAACAAGTAGCATCTTAGTTTTTTTTCCACAGACAGGCTCCTCTGAGCATCCGCAGTTAGTGTGTAATTGATCACAGCATATGTCTGTTTGTTTACAATATTTCCATACAGGAAGCAGGTCGAAGGTCAGAAACTTTGGTCTAGGTAAACTTTGTGGCCTAAAGGTACAAACCATATTAAGCAAAGTTCCATTTTAGCAGCAGTTAACTTTGCTCAGAGGTGTCCTTTTACACTTATTAGGAAAGGGCTATGATATAAACACTCCTACTTATTAAAGCACAGCACATTGTATGTTACATTGTATAATGCTATGCTCATTATAAAATAGCTTATCTTCTGACTGAAAACATTGAGTAATTTCACAGGAGATAAGCTTGCAATGTAAATGTCCATGCAGCAGATACAGAATTATGAACTTGGAACAGTAGTGGTAATTACAAAGCCAATTGTGTTTAATTGTCTTCTTACCTTATGACTTTGTCTATAAGATTTATATGCCAGCTTGATTCCGTGGCAGCACTTTCACCTTTTTTGAGTCGGACGTTTGTGGGTTCAAGGCCCAGCGCAGGATTTAATCACATAATTTAGGCTGACAGTTCACTGATCGAGTGCTGCATTGTCAGAGATGCCATCTTTTAGACAAAATGTTGAACCAAGACCCCATCTGCCTGTTCAGATGGGCATTAAAAATCCCATGGCACTGTTTGAGGAAGTGTAAGGGAGTGCTTTTGGTGTCCTCGCAAACATTTGTTCTCACCAACATTTATCCCCTATCAAAATAGATTAAATGATCATTTATGTCTTTCTTTTTTTCCCTTTCTTGCTTGCTCTCTCTTGCTCTCCTTTCTTTTCTCTCTCTTTTCTCTTTTGTTCTCTTGCTCTCTTTTCTCACTTGCTCTTTCTCTCCCCTTGCTCGTTTTTTTTCTTTTTCTGTGAGTGTGTGTAGTAATGAAGGCAGGGAGCTAATCATGGTATATTGCAGGATAGTTTAGCTCATAAAATGGGGTGGTTGCATTAATGAACCTTTAGAAGGTAGGAAAGCTACATGCCAAAGTCGTTTTATTTCTATTCAACTTATCTCTGGTGATCTCTCTTTTTCCCCTGCACTCCCATTGCTCACTGCATGATTCCCTGACTATGAGTGGACAGGCAATCTGCTGTCTGGCCTCTATCCAGGTTACTGTCACCCCGCACTGTTTCAGGGCACTGGAAAGCATCACAGGTGTACTTGATAATCCTAACTCCCCCACACTCGAGCTAGAAGCCCATTCACTTGCCATTTCCTATGACAACGTTTTGAATATGAAATTTGGTTTGTGACAAATTTCATGCATCAGCTGATGCCAATCAATTCTCACAATCTTGTTTCCCATAATTTCACAAAATTAATCTGTGATGCAGTTTTATAAATGGTTATCACAGTGCAATAATGGGGAAAGAAAGTCTTTTTTGTATTCATATCAATGTTAGCTTTGCTATTGTGTACTGCTGTACTAATATATTAAGGCCTAATTTGATGAGCAAGAACATTTTATTAGGAAAGATTTATAAATATTAACAAACAAATGAGCATAAAAAGCTAATTAAATATATTTCCCCTCTAATGCATTACATGGAGTATTTTAGGTTTGTATACAGAACCAGCAGCAGCAAACATTGGTGTGTGAAATTCATCTCCCATATAAATATTAATACTATTAAAAGATCACAGTCCTTAGTGATAAGTATTGCTGGCTAATCCTTTGAAGTCCATTACTTATAATTAGCTGGGTTTGGAGATCATCGATCTTTTATTCCATCAGAGTCTTATGGGTGACCGTAACAGGTTTGTGATCAAGGACAATTGGATTCTTCAAGGCAGGACAGCAGAATCTAAACTAATTGGTTATGAAAAATGGACTCCCAAATTTTCACTTCAAGAAAAAGTAAATTAGTTGAGCTTAAATAATTTACTAATGGCTGTGGTATATGACAGAATGAGGCTATTCTAGAAAAGGGAACTCTGAACTTACTAAAGCTGGAAAGGTGTCAGGAATTTCTTATTCAGAAAGAAGAAGACATTTGTCATTACAATCATTAATAACGTACGATCATGGCTATTGTAGATTTTCATGGGACTCCATCTGTCTAATGTTATAACTGCTAAAAACAATTCTCTAAGCAGCAATGACTTTTCATCATAACTACTGTTTGTTGTTAGGAATTTATTTTCTGTATGCTCTGTGTATGCAGTATACCAGGTGTGATGCCACTTGGTTTTGAGATACTGTAAGGAGTAGGAGCAATGCATTGCAGCTGTTAACTTAAACTTTTACTGCTGCTGGACTAATAGGTTTTATAGAAGGGTTCTTCTAGCCATCTCCTGTTTGCATTGCTTTGTTTCATAGTGTGATCAGGATATGCGGATGTTCTAGGGGGCCTGTATTACTTCTGCAGATAGCTATTTTTTCAGTTAAATTTAATGCTTTTATTAATGTTTCTACCACTAACCCTGTGGATACTTCAGTATCAATATTCTATCATGTGGAATAAATAACGTTGGATTGGAATCAGTAAAGCATACTGTGTTACTGTACTAATTTCATTGTTACATTTGAGGAATTAAGCTTAAGATGACCATTTAATTGATGGTAACAAAAATAGCCAGTGGAGCTCTCCATATGGCTCAGCTAGTGTGAATAGTGAGGAGTTGAACCATACATACAGAAAGCCTTGGCAAATGCCCTGCCATCAATTACTGTCCAGGCTTGCATATGAAGAGTGAAGTACTGGAGGACACCCAGTGCCCATGGAACCATACCCAGCAAGGGATTGATGCCTTGAGGAGAGGGGAAGGGGGGGGGAAAGGGAAAATAAACCAAAACAGACAATCAGTTCTGATGGTCTTGCTTATAGAAAGAAAGACTTGCATTTATATTTTGCCTTCCACAACTACCGGACGTCTCAAAGCGCTTTACAGCCAATGAAGTACTTTTTGAAGTGTAGTCACTGTTGTAATGTAGGAAACGCAGCAGCCAATTTGCGCACAGCAAGCTCCCACAAACAGCAATGTGATAATGACCAGATAATCTGTTTTAGTGATGTTGATTGAGGGATAATTTTGGCCAGGATGCCGGAGATAACTCCCCTGCTCTTCGAAATAGTGCCATGGGATCTTTTACGTCCACCTGAGAGCAGAGGGGGTCTCGGTTTAACATCTCATCCGAAAGACACCTCCGACAGTGCAGCACTCCTTCAGTACTGCACTGGAGTCTTAGCCTAGATTTGTGTGCTCAAGTCTCTATGGAATTTCATTGTATTTTGAAGTAAAATAAAGGGAACTTAAAATTTTAATGGGAACTATTCTATATGTGCAGGGAATTTTTAATACTCGCCAGGGACACTAGGCAGCTTTCACTTTTCCTCTCCCCCATTCTGGAAAGTTTGGGCTGTTTTAGCCCCAAATGCAAGGTATAGAATTAGTGAAAACTTAATTGCATGTGTGACTAGATTTGAGTCAAAGTAAATTGCACATTTTACTACAAAATGCAGATTGAAGATTATACAAGCATTTCTATTTTGGAGCAAAATCTGTAACTCCATTTGAATTCAAAATTTTTACTTTCTTGAACTTCTAGTTGCAGAGCTGAGTTTTTTTACCATGTCCATGACCAACTATAAAATTGCATTAAATGTGGAGCTGTAATGGTCTGTATTTTGCTTTACCTAACCCCTTTTTTATTTTGAGTATGGCAACCAAAGTGTCAAGACAGAAGAGTGGATCTAGTCCTATAGTTCTATAACTATAGAATTTTAACCAAAAGGTTTACCTTTATTCTACATGGATAATGGCCGTGTAAGAGATGAATAGATTCAATTGGAGTCGCACATTGTTATCACACTTAAGTAATGAGTGAACCTGACCATGAGCACAGAGCAGCAATGACATTGACTTGTCTGGTTGGATCCATGAGTTGTTTCAATGTTTTTACACCCAATCTGTGGTCTATTTATGTAAAGGTTAGTCATTTTATACAGTTTCTAATTCTAAAAATGTATTTAAATGCAGAAAATTTAAAAGAAATTAAGGACCTATCTTATGTTAATGTCAGAGATTATAAGTAGTGTTTGAATGCAACTTATGAAGGGATCATTGATGTTATTTTTATAGGCTTTTGATATTTTCACAGCTAATTTTTGAATGTTGTGTTTCCATGTGCTTTTTTTCCTCCTGTGAAATGAAGTTTGAATGGAGAAGTGCTGGGAGGATTGGAGAAGTTTGAATGGAGAAGTGCTGGGAGGATTGGAGAAGTTTGAATGGAGAAGTGCTGGGAGGATTGGAGAAGTTTGAATGGAGAAGTGCTGGGAGGATTGGAGAAGTTTGAATGGAGAAGTGCTGGGAGGATTGGAGAAGTTTGAATGGAGAAGTGCTGGGAGGATTGGAGAAGTTTGAATGGAGAAGTGCTGGGAGGATTGGAGAAGTTTGAATGGAGAAATGCTGGGAGCACTTGGTCATGCTGTACATGTGATTGTTGAGAAGTCTGTACTAAAGAAGTATCTCGCTGCTTTTGAGCTCCACCCATGTAAAATAAATCAAACTTTTTATCGCCATGATGTTTGCATATGGTGGTTTTAAATTCCGCAAATTGTTATTATAGATGCAATGTTTTAGTGAGGCATTAATTTATATTCCAAGTGTTTTCAGGAATTGCATTGTATATTCTTGATTTTTCTTAGTTTGATTTCCTACCATGCATGAAGACCAAGATGTAGCAAACTAGTGCAATCGGGGCTGCCCAAATGGGATATCCATGGAATGTACAGTATAATTCCTGCAACTGTATCTTGTAGCCCAGAAGTCTGGATCTGAGTTGAGCTGCTGAACACAAGATCAGCTGTTCAATTTTGTATCACCCAGGAAGCCAACTGTGACATACCTCCAATTTGGGAATTTGAGGAACCCCGAGCAAACCCACAGACTGTCATACTTTATCTTTCAGTAATGCAAAACTTTGCAAAATCCTTTTGGACATTTGAGAAGGGCTGACTTAAGGAGCTGATGGTCTGCAAGAACACTTAGCTACTGTTATTTCACTTGACAAGTGTTTATTGGTTAGTGAAAATTCTGGGTGTGAATGCTATATTTACTCACATTCTCATCTGTTGCTGAAGTTTATTTTAACCTTTTTGAATATCGTTTGCAAATTTTAACGCCTGCTTTCTATGGTGTACCATCTGATACTTTTTCTTTACTGGTAAGCTTGTAATCTTCCATAGATTTTGACACAAAGCAATGTCATTAGTGTATGGACTGAAGAATGTTTCTCTCCTCACAATGCAAAATGTAAATTTTGGATTTTACTTTTTAGGCCAGAAATACTACAATACTTAGTAGGTCCACTGCATCGTTAACCATTATGTGAGGGAATGTTAATAATGCTCAGGGGCTTACACCCACACCATTTGTGATATGAGCTTACAAATGTATAGCTTTGTTGGTCTTATTCTCTAAATAAGGCAGTGTTCAAAACTGTCAACTTGTACAGTTTTGAAATGTATCAAATATTTTCTTCCTCCAATCAGTTACTGTGCAGCAGCTGTTCAAATACAACTAAAATAATAACAAATAAAACAATGGGGTGCTTATAACCTAACTGCGAAAACAAAACATGTTTTGTAATCCATTGATTTCTTTGGCAATTATGATTCCTTAAACAACAGTACAACCTCATTTATCTGCACTCCTATTATCTGTGACTCCCGAAGACACCTATTGCCCCCTAGCTACAGAGACGAATGTTGAAGGCAGCATGCTCTCCCTTCCAGTCACCCTGCCAATAGCCTCCACAGTGCTGATCTCCGAGGAGTTGTAGACTTCAAAATCAACACCAAGCCTACCTGTTTAAAGGTGGTCTTGTGCCAGTGAGCAGAGTGTGTATTGATTGACGGATAAGCTGATGCAGAAACTAGTGTTACATTTAACACGAGCTCCACTCACCTGCACAAGCTCGATTTTTAAACAGGCTGGCTTTATATTCATTTTAAAATTGGCTACTTCTCTAAAATCAGCCTGCTGAGGTTACTGATGGGATCGCTAGAGGTTAGCATATGATACAGTTAGTTCTCATCTTTAATGTTGGGGGCAGAGGTTGGTGTTTGGGGGAGCATTTTAGCTGGGTCTTTTTGGTTCACTGGAGTTGCAGACTGGTGCATGGGGGAGCTTTGAGTTGACTGACCAGTTCGATCAACTATTCCAGTGCCAGTTAATGTTGGAAGGAGCTGAGTGGATTATGGCTGGGGAATTTTGAATATCTTATAATTTCTCCATATAAATTACTGTACTCCAGAAACAATTTGTGTGAAGTGAGAAGCCATTTTCCATAATGGCAGACAACTGATTCATTGTGTAGATTTCAGGAGCAATCTGCATGATCTTTTGAAGGTGAGAGAAGGATGCAACACATCTCTATTGTCTTCCAGCTCTGTGGAAAGTTGTAGATAGTCAGGATTTCTAAGATTGTATCATTCACCCTTGCCTGCTCTCATTTGATGTTTTTTGCCATTCTTGAGTAGTGTGACAAATGAAGGCGACCAGAGAGAACCTGTTGGGACTGGTTAACCCAAGAAAAGCAAACTTACTTGCTCATTGCAGAGCAGCACTGTGCATGACCAAGGAATTCAAAGCCCAATGTGTTGCAACCTTTAGATTCAAGAGGCAGTAGTGGAGGAATAGAGGATGGGAGAGTAACACACTATACAATTTCCTGTATGCAGTCCTGTGGTTGCTTCATTCCGATTGTTGCCCTTTTGGGAACTTAATTACATTTACAGGGATGTATGTTTTTTTATCCAATCTGTTAAAAGCTTGACTAGGCCTATATAAAGATTGCTAAATGGTTAAATGTGTTTATGGTTAAAGATCACTTGAGACAGTGAGGATATATTTTATTGATGTATTGTTCCAGTTTCACTGTAACTGGCATTTGGATTGTCCAGATTTGGTCGGTCTGTTTGACACAGTTTATTTCCCTGCTTCATAGTTTGTATTTTGAATTTCCCCCCAATTTTTATTGTACAACTTGTGCATTTGCAAATAATAATTGTTGTATTGTAAACTTCTTTCATGCACTACAGTCCACTGTGTCCTCTTGTTAGCTAGGAAACTGTCAGGACCACCCTTGGTTATGGAAAAAAAACTAACCTCCCATCAGTTGGTTGAAGTGAAATTGACTGGGGCTGCAGGAATGTTTGGCACAGACTGCACTTCGTGCATGTGGAAAAATTAGTGAAGGAGGAAGATTGATGGACTGCATACTTCATTTTCTAAAAAAAATTAAAAGACTAAAACTTTTATAGGTTGATTGATCTTCCTTGTCATAAGCTCTTCAGGACCAGGGTGCCAAATATTTCACTCCCTCAGGGCAGCCATGGTCACAGCTGGATTCCATGCAGCTGGCATAAGGGTTGAACCCAGGTCACATTGTTGAAAGGTGATGTTCAACTGGCAAACCACCTGTGCCCAAACAACTGAAGCTTTCTGACAAGATGATGCTTGCTGCTCTGAAGAATAAATGCTGGTTGGAATTTTAAGGAATTCAGAACACTGATTATGACTGTTGGAGGCCAGAGATTGTTGTCTCAAATTTTTGCAATTCCGGAAGCTGGAGCTTTTTTTTGGTGCACTCTGATTATTTGTTTTAGAATCTTTTAAGAAATGTAGCACACAGAGCTGCAGTTGCTTGTGCCTAATGTAGTCTATTCCTACAACTTGAATTTTAAGTCAGACAGCCATAAGTAAGACTATCATGAGCTTGACATGCGCCAATACAGTACAGTACCAGAAAGAATCAATTGGGAATTTCGGAGAACAAAACAACGGCTTTTCACCTGGCGAAAGGAGAGTTAAACGTAGTAACAGTGATACTTAAAAATTACGTACCTCCTGCTGCTGTTCGAGATCCCACAAAGTTTTGTCCTTTTTTCATTAAATTAAACAGTCCTGTTTTAAAATGTGACTGCCTTACAAATCAATTCACTCCTAGTACTGTTGAAATATGATGCTAACCTCTGCTTGACTCTGCAGCAAGGACTAGCAAAGTAGAGGTCAACACTTAAACAGATCACAGGAATCTGCTTGAATTAATTCAGTTCAGAATTAACCCATTTCATATGATCTGAATAGCAGTTCAGATAAGTGGAGCTAATTTCAGAGCTTCTCTCTCCACTTCCTCCCCATAAAAAAATTATTGCTGGGCTCAAAATTGATGGAATGATCAGAAAAATATAATTGTGAATCTGAAGCTGAGGTGCCGATTTCTTCCTCTATATGCTTGACTTGTGGTGTTCCAGTGCAAGTTTTTAGAATGAGAGGTCATTTTTTAGCAGTAGCTGCAAAGTGCAGCGGGTGCGACAGGGAAAGCAAAACTGCAAAGAAAAATTAAATGAAGAAAAGGTCACATCACAATATACACAATTGAACAGGAAATATACCTGTAGCTACAATAATGAATGGAAATACGAGTTTATAACACACACTTGAGGCACGATACTCAAAGATTCACAACCCTCTGAGTGAAGGAATTTTTCATCATCTCAGTCCTAAAATGGCCGACCCCTTATCCTGAGACCACGACCCCTAGTTGTAGACGCTCTAGCCAGGGGAAACAGCCTCTCAGCATCTACCCTGTCAAGCCCTCTAAGAATTTTATACGTTTCAATGCGATTACCTCTCCCTCTTCTAAACTCCAGAGAATATAGGCCCATTCTACTCAGTCTTTCCTCATAGGACAGCCTCTTATCTCAGGAATCAATCTAGTGAACCTTTGTTGCACCCCCCTCTAAGGCAAGTATATCCTTCTTTGGGTAAAGAGACCAAAACTGTACATGATACTTCAGGTGTGGTCGCACCAAAACCCTATATAATTGCAGCAGACTTCCTTACTCTTATACTCCAACCCCCTTGCCCTTGCAGTAAAGGCCAACATACCATTTGCCTTCCTAATTGCTTGCTGTACTTGCATGTTAACTTTCTGTGATTTGTGTAGAAGAACACCCAAATCCCTCTGAATACTAACATTTACTTGTCTCTCACCTTTTTAAAAATATTCTGTTTTTTCTATTCTTCCTACCAAAGTGGATAATTTCACATTTCCTGACATTATACTCCATCTGCCACCTTCTTGGCCAATAACCTAACAATAGATATAATGAAGAATTTTCTCACGTTCTTCCTGTATCCATTGTAGACCAACTACAGACCAAATCGCCTCCTTTTCCTCACCAGAAGTTTTACAATTAAGATCAGCTGCCCACATTTTGAAAACAAGATGATCCCACATAGAAATCCTCAATTGAACCAATCAAAAAGGACCCCAGGATCAACACCTGCCTGGAAACTCAATGCATGGTTTCTAACATTGAAAGAAAACCGGGATCTAGCGATATCTTTATGCAAATACTTGACTTTTATCGGAAAATGAAAATCTGATTGATTCTGCCTCCAGTATGTGTAAGAGCTGTGAAGAGCCAGAGATGCTTCTAATGTCTTTAGAATTTTAACAGATATCTGCAGTGTTACTGCTTTTGCTTCGCTCTACAGTGCAGTATCGCATTTTACATCCACTGTAAGGTTAGCTTTTTATGCTTTAATTCAATGTTGTCCAACAGAACTTGCTGACTAGCCACAGGTGTGGCCACGGCGACCCTGTTTTAGCCAAATGCATAAACAGGTAAATGTACTTCGTGTGTATATTTACTTAATAAGCATCTACCACCATTCAGTAACCAAGGAAGTAAAGCACTCAACAATCCAAACACACGCGCACACTCAGCTTTTTGTCTTACCATTTTATCAAAACGCACAAAATGGTTAAAGTACACATGCATACGCCGTGCGAGTATGAGGATTGACATCACATGCCCAACGGCATATAGTTATCCTATCATTATATTTCTTTTAGATAGGAGATAAAGAAACCTATTTCTGGGAATAAAAATTCTTGCACCATCTGTTTGGAAAATAGTTCACTTTTTTGGAGGAGGGTAGGAGAATTGGTGATTTCAACAGCATGTAGGTTGTGTTCTGTTAATGGAGGATCCAAAAAGTGAGGATGGAAGGTCAGTAGTGTGAGTATTGCATGTTGTTGAAATATCTTCTTGCTATCCCCACCCACAGAAAAAAAATTACATACCTTCTAAAACCAATGGCAAGTAGAAGTTTTTTTGGAACTTGAAAATATAATTCTATACCTTCAACCTTTACAGGTGGGCAACACTAATTATGAAGTCTTGTAGCTTTAAACCAGGCATGAAATTAAGGAATATGCAACTAAATGCTTCTTGTAAGTTTGGCGGCAATGTGACGGTTACTGGATTGGATTTGCACTATTTAGAAACCGCCTTTGACAGTCTTATAAGCCACATTTTTATGAAATCTTTGCAAGCTCAGAGCCTGTACCAATATAATCACTTAGTATTAGCCTTTTAAGACATTGTACCTGGAATCATTGACATTAGTGTTGGAGTTCAGGTTATACAGCATTGCATCAAACTTAAGTGAAGCTCTGATTGTAGTTTAATGTAGATGTCATTTTAATTCATTGCATTTTTTCATATATAATTATCAGTACAGTGGGTTTACATTGGGAGATTTATCCTTCTAATTGCTCCAGAAGTTCATAGTACTATGACTGTAAGGTACTTTGAGTATCTAAAGAAAGAACTTAGATTTACGTAGCTCCTTTCATGACCTCGGGATGTCACAAAGTGCTTTACAGCCAATCAAGTACTTTTGAAGTGTAGTGACTGTAGTAATGTGGAATTTTCTGAATTTATAGTTATTTCCTTCATCTGGTAAAACAAAGAGGTCCTGCTTTTGTCAACAATGACGGTGGTGGTCGCTGTGGTCTACCACCAGCACACAGCTTGTTTAATGGTGACAGGTAATGCTCATATTGTGGTGCTGCAGAGCAGTTGAGTATCCACGACTCCCAAACAACTTCTTGAGTTTTTTAGTAATCTTTTCCCTTCTCCCACCACTTAACTTTGCATCCCAATCCCTTGTTCTATTTGCTGTGAAGGGCTGGAAGGAATGTACTCAGGTCTGTATATCAGTTTTGAGAACTAAATGATTGCAAAATCAAGTCGAGAGAATATAACAAACGTAGCATCCCCCAGCAAGAGGGGAGGTCAGTGACTTGTTCCCAAAACACCTCTCAGCATGTTTTGACCTGGCTGCTAATAGTTGACTCTTTCCTCATTAAAAAAAAAAACCCTGGTAATTCTCCATTCCTCTTGGAAATTGCCTTATTTCATGTTGGATGATTTCAGCAACGTGCCATGTGGGAGAATTGCAGGGGGAGAATGTGTGTCCCATCACTTCATTGTGGAGCATTTTAATGCACCAAACTGGATTTGTAGTTTCAAATTTGAGGATTGAATTATGTATTTGCATCACTCGTCAGGGTTTCAATATTTTGGGATACTGGTTTGCTAAATAATTGATCTAAAATGCTCCTGTCAGTGAAGAATGCTTCTCATTTGATGGCCATGTGCAATCATGATGCATTTCAGTCTGACTTGCTACATGGCTATGTAACGGTTAATGTATAATTTTCACAGGCTCCATATGAATACAGCAATCATGAGTTCTGGTGCCAACTTCTCCCAGTGCAGTGTTTTTTCTCCTTTCCCTCCCCCCTCATTGAATAAACAACCCTGAACATTGAAGGCACACTGAAGGAATATTAAAAGCATCCTGAATTATTGAGACATTTGGCACTCTGGCATGGTAAAGTGAGCACCAATTTATTTGGCTTTCCATTTTAAAAACAGTTGGCAAGATACAGTGTTTTGCCTGTCCGTTTCTTTTGACATTAAAATAGCCCAAACACTGAGTTTCATTATGAGCTTAGTATGAGAAACTGTTGTCGTCCCTCCTGAGTTTTTCTTGAGTTTCTAGCTTTTGTCAAAGCGGATAGTTAAGTATTTAATTGGAGTAAGTTTACTAAAGTTAGTGAAGTGATGACAGAGTAAATTTAAATTGCGATGTCTATCATTTTCAGGAGCCAGCTAAACAAATGCCATACTTAACACCACCCAGGATGTTTTGGAGCTGCAGATTTCTGGCAGTCATGGGACCCACTTTAAAGCTTTTGCCCAGTAAAATGCAATTTTTAAGGGGCAGGGGGGGATTTGTTTTCACTAATGCATTACAATTGGAAATTCTATGCAAGCCCTTTTTTTTTTTCTTCAGTCTATGGTCTTCCATGGGAAATTTGCCTGTACAGTGCAGAACACTTGGTTTCAGCTCCACCCACCCCCTCAAACAGTGACAGTACATTTTGAATGTATTGCCAGTTAGCTCCTGCATTCATTTAAAGGTTTAGCAGCACTGAGGGATATCTGGTTTATAAATAAAAGTCTTCATACTCATTCAAAGCAGAAAAACTGAGGAGACTAGCCATTACTTTCCAGTTAGCACACTATATGGTGTCACGAGCTTAATTCATCAGTTACCCTGATGATTACAGCTGCATGACTCCACAATTTTACTAAATTGTTATTAAGCATAGAAAGAAAGTTACTAAATAAGGTCACCAATTTTTAAATGTTTTAGTAGCATGTTAGATTTTCTGAAAAAACATTCCATTGTGATTTATCTTTTGAGACATCGATCACAGCAGATATCAAATTGTTACCATTGCATGCGATCACTTAACATTTAATTTAGCAAACTTGTTTTGTGCAGCTATAAGAAAATACTGTTTAAAGATTGGCACGTGGAATTCGTGTAATTTAGAAAAATGTGCATCCACTTTTCTTTTCTCTGGGGAAAATTTAAAGAATCTGGAGTTTTTACACGCGTGCCTCTTAGTCAAACTGACGTGTGGTGGTCGCTGTCTGACTTCCATAATGCTGAAATATTTAAAGATCCTATGGTTCAGTTGTCTTTCACCTGCCTATTCATAGTAGTTAAAAGAAGGTTTCACAGGCTGAATGAAAGCTGCACCTGTCATGGATATTTGAGGACCTCATTCCAACGTCTGATGTTTTAATGACTGCAGACACAGCAATTTTAAAGGCGCTGAACAGATTCTCCAGTTATTTTACGTTGTTACTTACTATTTTATAAGTCCTTTCCTGTAGGGCAAGAGTGAAATTGCCATCCAAGAAAGCAGTACACAGAATTAAAAACAAATGTGATGGAAACTGCTTTTCAAAAAAACTTTTACTTTTTGATAATTTCCATGAAAACAGGGTTTACTTAGAACAGATAAAATTGATGGACATGATGTATTGCTGCATCTGGTTCAATTCCGCCAAGTTTAGTCACACTGTTAGATAATTTACTTCAATTTAACAAATCCTCCTCTGATATCTATTGCAGATTTTACATTTGTCACTTTTTATTCCCATCAGTTGAACAGACACTAAGTACAAAAAAGCTGCTTTCAGTAATTCAGTTTATACATTCTACCGTGCAAACTGAGTACTTTTCGTCCATTTAAAAAGCATGAGGTTATTCAGATTTGATATATCCATTTGGTGAGGGGGATTTTTCTATTTTAAGATTGTTTAGTTCAGTGCTGTTTATGAGGGATGTTAGAGGCTGTCTAAATGGCTGGAGATATCTTTTTGCACCTGTTTTTGTCATTTAAAACTGACATTCTTGGAATTTGTATGTGGAGATGTTAACTTCTAGTAGTTGCCTTAGTAACAACCTCTGACCTGCAGTGAGGTTTCTATTAAAATAATAACCAGTTCCCAGCTAAAAATAAACTTACCTTTCTTTAAAGTATGTAAAAAAGATAAACCTGCTGGTGACTGATCAATAATGCTTGCACATTTCAAAGATTTAATCAATCATCACACCAGTACTCTTGGAGCTATAAGAATATTCAGTTTAGGTGTCACAAATTCACCTTAAACTTTTCCACTCAAAGGTTGAACACTAAAAATGGCTTTGGGATCCCATCCTCGTCACCAAAAATGTATTGGGGCAGAAATTCGGATCTCCACGGGTAAGTACGCGCTGTGTACTCACCCGTAGGGCCACCGGAAGTGCCGGTTTCGCGCATGCACTGCGCATGCACGGGAAACCAGAACTTCCGGTCTCGTGAAAGAAGGGGTTCGAGGGTCAACCGCATGCGCTGGAGAGGCAGCGTGCACACAGCGAACTTCGTTTTTTTTTTCAGGTTTCTCTGTGAGGGTAAGTACGGAGAAGTTGCGCAGGAAAAAAAGGAGTGCTAGTAAAAACTAACAAAAGTGAATGGGCTACCCCGATTGTGATAGTGCCCAAAGCAGACAAAACTGTACGCTTGTGCGGTGACTACAAAATTACTATCAACCAAGCAATTGATGACGAACAGTACCCGTTACCGACATCACAAGATTTGTATGCAGCACTCTCTGGGTCAAAGGTTTTCTCCAAGCTTGACCTGTTGCACGCTCATGCTCAGCTGAATGTTGACAGAGTCAACAGTATCTCACTATCAACACACACAAGGGACTGTACTCGTACACCAAGCTGCCGTATGGTGTAAAGTCCTCCCCCAAAATCTTCTAGGCTACAATGGATAAGATTTTGCAGGGAATTCCATATTGCTTATGCAATCAAGATGATGTACTGATTGCAGCAAGGAAGAAAATCTGGAAGTGTTAGAGTTAGTGCTTCAAAGGTTAAATTCCCACAATGTAAAATTGAAAAGGAGCAAATGTGCTTTTGTGCAGCCCGAGGTTTTGTGTACCTTGGTCTGAAAGTTGATGTAAATGGCTTGCAACCAGTTATGGAAAATGTTGATGCTGTCACCAATGCTCCAAAGCCACAGAACGTGTCTGAGTTAAGATCTTTCCTTGGAATGGTCCAGTACTACGCACGTTTCTTACCTGAATTAGCGACCATGTTAGCTCCATTGCACGAGCTCCTCAAGAACGATGTCCAGTGGAAGTGGACAAAAGCGCAACAGGAAGCTTACGACGCTTGTAAGAGAAGTCTCTAGTGATGCTCTACTTGTGCACTATGACACAGAGCGTGAGCTTAAGTTAGCTTGTGATGCTTCTAGCTATGGTGTGGGAGCTGTCATAAGCCATGTACTGGATGACAGCCAAGAGAACCAAATCGTGTTCGCATCCCTCACAAAGAGCGAAAGAAATTACGCGCAAATTGAAAAGAAGCACTCGCCATAGTGTTTGAAATCAAGAAATTCCAACAGTTTCTGATCGGCAGAAACTTTACCCTGATAACCGATCACAAACCAGTCCAAGTAATATTGGGGCCCAAATCTGCCATCCCTGCAATGGCTGCATCAAGAATGCAACGTTGGGCAGTGGTGTTGTCATATGACTACACGATTGAATATCGCACTTCAAAGCAAAACGCAATCGCAGATGCTTTGTCCAGGTTGCCAGATGAAGACTCATGTTGGGAGTGAAGCTGAGATTTTCACGCTAGGTGCAGTTGACAAAGACTTTCCCGTGAATGCAACTGAGATTGCAAATGAGACTCAAAAGGACTCTGTACTGAAAAGAGTGCATGAAAACACCTTGAGTGGATGGACTGATCAGTGTCTGGACACAGAGTTGAAACCATTCCATAACCGTCATACTGAATTGTCTTGAGCAAGGTTGTATTAATTGGGGAAACATAGTGGTGGTACCTACTTCTGAGAGAGAGAATTCTGGCCGAACTTCATACTGAACATTCAGGAATCGTCAGTAGGAAATCAACTGCCTGGATTGGACAGTGATCTTGAATCACTTTTCAGCAAAAGCAGCGTTTGCCAAAATTGCAGGAACAAACTGTCCAAAACTCCACTACAACCCTGGTCATGGCCAACTAGACCTTTTCAGAGAGTACGTGTAGACTTCTGTGAGAAAGCAAATGATTATTTTCTGGTACTTGCAGATAGTCACTCAAAGTGGATTGAAATGAAACACACGGGTTCAAATACAACAACTGAACGTACCATAGATGAGTTGAGGTCTATCTTCGCATGTAATGGCTTACCTGAAGAGCTTGTTTCTGACTGGCCCTCAGTTCCGTTCTGCTCTATTCCAAGAGTTCATGAAATGGAACGGTATCAAACACGCTGTCGTTCCACCATATTATCCAGCTTCAAACGGAGCAGCCGAAAGGTCAGTCAGAATAGTAAAAGAAGCTCTCAAAAAGCAAGTGTTGCAGGGTTGTTTGGGACTCCGCATAAAGCAACGTTTGTCAAATTTCTTGAAGTACAGAATTACTCCACACACTACAACTGGATATACCCCAGCAGAACTGTTGATGAAGAGGAGATTGAGAACACGATTGAGTCTTGTTCAACCAAATTTGGTCTTGAGTTCAGTCAGAAACGTTATTATGACAGCAATCGGAAAGTTTCAGATAAAATTAGTGTGTTCATGATCTCAGTTCCCCTGGCGAGTCGAGTTCACACAAGTGGGATATAAGAACCGTGGTAGAGTTTGGTGGAACCAAGAGATATTTGGTTCCAACACCCTATCAGGCAGTTCATTTCAAATCCTAACCACTTGTTGCGTTTATATATATAAAAAAAAGGTTTTCCTCATGTTGCCTCTGGTTCTTTTACCAATCGCCTTAAATCTGTGCACTCTGGTTATCGACCTTTCAGCCATTGGAAACAGTTTCTCTTTATTTACTCTGTCTAAATCCTTCATGATTTTAAACACCTCTACCAAATCTCCTCTTGGCCTTCTCTGCTCTAAGGAGAACAACCCCAGCTTCTCCAGTCTATCCATGTAACTGTAATCCATCATCCTTGGAACCATTCTAGTAAATTTCTTCTGTACCCTCTCCAAAGCCTCCACGTCCTTCTAAAGTGTGGTGCCCAGAGTTGGACACGATACTCTCTAGCTGGGGCCGGATTAGTGTATTACATAGGTTTAGCATAACTTCCTGGCTTTTGCACTCTATGCCTCTATTTATAAAGCTCAGGGTCCCAAATGCTTTGTTAACCTGTCTCGCCACCTTCAAAGATTTGTGCACAATCACCCCAGGTCTCTCTCTTCTTCCACCCTCTTTAAAATTGTACCATTTATCTTGTATTGTCTCTCCTCATTCTTCCTACCAAAATGTGTCACCTCACACTTTTCTGCATTGAATTTCATCTGCCATGTGTCTGCCCATTCCACCAGCCTGTCTATATCCTCTTGAAGTCTATTACTATCTTCCTCAGTGTTTAATACACTTCCAAGTTTTGTGTCATCTGCAAATTTCAAATTTGTGCCCTGTACCCCCAAGTCCAAGTCATTAATGTATATCAAAACAATTGATCAAAAAAATCTCTAGTAAGTGCAAATGACTATTTGAGAAACAAACCAGTATTGTCTTTTTTATGCCACATTTGTAAATCTTTACACTGGACTGTCTTGTTTGATACCCCATTTACTTTGCAGGATAGTTTCCAACAGCACGGGCACCATCTGAGCCAATCTTGTAAAGCAAACAAAGGGATGGAAGTTGTCTTGAGAAGGGGTTTGCCTGCTGCTGGCAATAGCAAATAGCGATTCAGGTCAATGTGTCAATCCCAACACTATCAAAGTTGCAAACGTGTACATGAAATATTAACCCTAGAATCATTTAAGCTACAATTGGAGGGGGAAAGAGGTGTTGGGATCTCAATGGATAAACTAAGATGAGTCAAATAGCCGTCCTCTTCCATAGTTATATAATCTTTTGCCAAAATCTCCCTGCAGTATAAACAGGTCGGATTTGGCAAGAAGGATAGGTGTCAAATAGAAGTTGGTTATTTTTCAATCTGAGGAGGCATTAAAAGGAAATAGAAAAATAATGTTCATAACATAGTAGTTAACTAAAGCATTCAGCTAGAAATTCACATCTAATTAATTTAAAATTAACTTCTTCACAATGGTATTCAAGCCATGGAAAATTCTGGACAGTCAACAGATATAACAAAACTTTATATTGTCATGGATACTATATAATGGAAACTGTAGCTATGACATGATTATTGGATGCCCTCATAGATCACTGCATTCAGACAAAACAAAGCAGCTAATAATTGAGTGCATCTGAGTGGGTTTGTTTAGAGAACATGTAGGATTTAGAATTAAATCAAAGTCAATGTTTTCCAGTAGCTAGACAGATTATAATTAACAGTCGGCCTACTTCAAATATTTTATATTTCCCTGTCTAATTTTGTGTGTTTTTAATGCTCTTTACTGGAACAGATAAGCTTACTTGTGCAGGGCAATAACTGACATCATGTACCCATTATATTTTAGTATTGTCCATTTCCCCTTTGTTTTCTACCAAGGTTAATAATGCAAAGCTCACAGGAAATTTCCAGTGTAGCAATTTCTTGTTTTTTTTTGTCACTTGTATTGGGTGTGTAGGGAAATCTCCTGCATGCTTCCACTCTAATGCAGAGTAAGTCGAGTGTCAGCACACTGTCTCAAAGGATGCCTTTCTGTAAGAGCACATGGACTGAAACAGCTTGCACTAGTTTATTCATCCTTATGTTCGAGGAACTCCTCGCTCGTGAGTCCAAAGTATTACCGTATATGATAGCCATCAGCTGCAACTAGTTCACTATCAAATGCACCACATTTTCAGCTTTCCTGAGAAGAGGAAAGGCCAGTGAAAACAATCTCTCAAAGCTGACACATGAAGGAAGTTCTAATCTGACTGGGTGCAGGAACTGGAGTTGGTGGCCAATTTAATTCAATTATTTACTGATCAAGTTAGTGTGCTGGTAAAGTGCAATATAGTTGAGGCCATCTCTTTTAAAAGGAAGAAAGCCATTTGCTCTTCAAAATCCATTAACAGCTTTGGGGCCCATTTTTCTTTTTAAAAAAAAAAATTAGAAACCTAAAGGTAGAACAGATTTTTAAAAAAATTTCTAGTGTGCAGAAGTTAAGTTAAGAAAGTCTAGAGCTTATAACCGTGACTGTCCCTGTCTGTCCTTCCTTGAAAAGTACTTTTTAGCCAAGCAGACAGGCTGCTCGTCAAAACAAAATTTATTTTAATAGGATTGAGTGTATTTTATGTTTATAAAAAAATATATATAATTTGAATGTCGTATAAGTATATTGAATAAAAAGCAGCAGGACAGCTATCTTCATCTAATCTAGTCCAAAAATGAGCTTCCAGTTCATACCCCAAACCAAATCACCAAATTTTTGTTTTATTCATTCACGGGATGTGGGCATCGCTGGCAAGGCCAGCATTTATTGCCCATCTCTAATTGCTCTCGAGAGGCTTGCTAGGCCATTTCAGAAGGCAATTAAGAGTCAACCACATTGCTGTGGGTCTGGAGTCGCGTATAGGCCAGACCGGGTAAGGACGGCAGATTTCCTTCCCTGAAGGACATTAGTGAACCAGATAGGTTTTTACAACAATCCAGTAGTTACATGGTCACCATTTTTGATCCTAGCTTTTTATTCTAGATTTATTTAACTGAATTTAAATTCCCCAGCTGCCGTGGTGGGATTTGAATTCTTGTCTCCGGATTATTAGTCCAGTAACATAACCACTATGCTACCGCTAAAATATTTGTTACTTTATTGTTTAGTTTTGTGACAACTGGTTTTACTTGACTTTTGTATCATCAAGCATTCCAATTTTATAATTCATTCTTTCAGCAGTAGCAAGGGAAGAATTAAGAACATCTACTTTTATCCATTATTTTAGCATTTTCATCATACAAAGGCTTCAATTTTTTTTAAACATATCGTGAGGGTATTTTTTATTACAAACATAGAACTAATATTTTTTGACTTTTTAAACTACATCAGGATTGGAGGCATTTTTACTTTGACTTTAATTCCTTTCATGGATTAAAGACTGCCATAGTTTTCACTAGCAGACAGAATATATTTTTTGCAATATCATGAGACCATTGGTTGGAAAAAAATATTTCCACATTGTAAGCTGTATTTAAACAGTTTCAGCAGCATACTGTTAGAAAGACTATCCTGCAGTTTTCCAGGTATTTTTGTTATTTTTGACTTTAATTATTTCCAATTATTAAAAAAATTTCATAGTTGTCAGCAGCACACCAAAGAAATGTATTTTGTTAACTCTCTTTCTCTCTCCACGGATGCTGCCTGGCCTGCTGAGTTTTTCCAGCGTTTTCTGTTGTTGTTTCGGATTTCCAGCATCCGCAGTATTTTGCTATCGTAAATGTATTTTGATATTGAGAGAACCATGTTATGCAAATACATAAATCATGTGATTATTCTCTTTTGAGCTGTATTTGGAAATTGCTTTCATGCCTGCCTAGGAGTGCAAGGAAGTGAACAAAGTGTGCAAAGTGAATTTTATACTCCGTCAGCTGCATGGGACCAACTTTATCTAAGTGGCTCTATAAAAGACAACACCAGGGAAAGCACAAGAGTTTTAAATTATCGAAGGAACAGAATGAGATGAAATGAGCTCCAGGTGTCAAGAGGAAGTGTGAGGAGTATAAAGAAAGAAAATGTGCAGAAAGAAACTGAGACATGGGAAATGTGTGAGGCATGTAGAAAAGGAGGCCAGGAGCAAGAGTGGAAGACAGAAAGGCAGAGAGAGACTGAAAGAATTAGAGAGTAGACACAGAAGAAGAGATGGACACAATTTTTGTTTTCTTTCTGGTTGGGTAGGCCAAAGTCTTCCTGGGGTTAGGATGAAGCAAGCAGGGAGTCCAGGATGTGTTTGTAATTTAGTGGTGAAATGTTTAATTATTTTGCTTTAACTCTTACCATGAGCTCCATCAGCTGACGAGGGCTGTATTCCCCTAACTATATTGAACAGGATCAATAATTGGCCACACTGGATAGAGGAAGGAAGCAAATTGAAGAGTTTGAAATGACAGAAGGAATTTGGAAAGGAAAAAGATGAGACAAAATTGTCCCCAGAACAACAACAACAACAACTTGTATTTCTATACCACCAAGGTGCTTCACAGGAGTATTATAAGAGAAAAATTTGACTGAGCCACATAAGGAGAAATTAGGGCAGATGACCATAAGCTTGGTCAAAGAGGGGTAGGTTTTAAGGAGCATCTTAAAGGAGGAAAGAGTGGTTTAAGGAGGGAATTTCAGAGCTTCGGGCCTAGGCAACAGAAGACAGAACCACCAATGGTTGAGTGATTATAATCAGGGATGCTCCAGAGGGCAGAATTAGAGGAGCGCAGATATCTCTGGGAGGGGGGTGTGTGGTTGTGGGGCTGGAGGCAATTACAGAGATAGGGAGGGGCGAGGCCATGGACGGATTTGAAAACAAGGATGAGAATATTGAAATCGAGACGTTGCTTAACTGGGAGCCAACGTAGGTCAGTGAGCACAGGGGTAATGGGTGTACGGAACTTGGTGCGAGTTAGGACATGGGCAGCCGAGTTTTGGATGACCTCAAGTTTATGTAGGGTAGAATATGGGAGGCCAGCCAGGAGTGCATTGGAATAGTCAAGTCAAGAGTTAACAAAGGCATGGATGAGGGTTTCAGCAGCGGATGAGCTGAGGCAAGGGCGGAGACGGGCGATGTTACGGAGGTGGAAATAGGCGGTCTTAGTTATGCCGTGGATATGCAGTCAGAAGCTCATTTCAGGGCCAAATATGACACCAAGGTTGCGAACAGTGTGGTTCAGCCTCAGACAAATGTTAGGGAGAGGGATGGAGTCGGTGGCTAGGGAACGGAGTTTGTGGCGGGGACGGAAGACAATGGCTTTGGTCTTCCCAATATTTAATTGGAGAAAATTTCTGCTCATCCAGTATTGGATGTCAGGCAAGTGGTCTGACAATTTATAGACTGTGGAGGGGTCGAGAGAAGTGGTAGTGAAGTAGAGCTGGATGTCGTCACCGTACATGTGGAAACTGACGCTGTGTTTTCGGATTATATTGCCAAGAGGCAGCATGTAGATGAGAAATAGGAGGGGGCCAATAGAAGTTCCATGCGAAGTGACAAGCATGGAGAAGAATAAGCAACATTTAAGGCTCAGGGTGGGAATGATTCAGGAAGGTTTTAAAAAGAGGTGAGATAGAGGACAGGATGACATTGCTCAGTCTCCATTACTGTCCATACACAGTAGGGCCAATTTCTCTGAAGGGAACAAAGTGTTGCATTCTGTAGTCAAGCAACCCAGTAAAAGGCAAAAATGATTGGGAGGCTGAGCTTCCCTAATTATTGGAGTTGTAACCTTAGAGGCTTACTTGAGACTTTTTGTTCCAGAGGAGCTAATGGGGCATATATTAATATATCACAAAAGAATCTGCAATAGACATATGGAGGCCACCTGGAAGAGATAAATGAATTGGGTTAAATTTCCTTTTCTGAACCTTCATCCATCCTATTAGAGATAGGAAATACTTTCCTTTCATCTTAGTAGTAAGCAAAATCTTTTATTCAGATCAACTAGATTAAGGATAAACCAAGCAGTGCAATGCTTTGGAACCATCTAAATGGTCACTTCTGTTCAGTTTCCTTGAAGGGACAAATTCAAACGATACTTAAGATTTTTCAGAATTCATATCTATGCCAGAATGGAGCAGTTTTCATTGATATCAACTTTTAGGAATCACCGGCTGTATTTTGGATCATTTCTCAAATCATCAAACTGAAAATTTGTCTTTGTGGAAGATGTCAGAATATGCTACCGTTTGCTTTGACAGCTATGAGTTACTGTTTTCTAGCTTACATGGTTATTATAAGTAATAAATAAAAATGCTGGAAATACTCAGCAAGTCAGCCAGCATCTGTGCCGAGAGAAACAGAGTTAATGTTTCAGGTCGATGACCTTTCATCAGAATAGTTATAAGTTGTGTCTTGTCTCTTTTAATCACCAATCAATGACCTAATAGACACATAACAAAAACTCTGTTAACCACATATTAAATGGTGAAAAGCTGATGACGTTCTTCAATAGTACAGACTGTTGTGCTTAGAAACCTACCTAGCTGCCAACTACCAAATCAATTTCAGTCATGCATAACTTTATTGCCACGCTTATATTATCTTAACATTTATACATCATTCTCCTGTGCTGTAAAATTGTACAAAATGTAAAGTAGTCCATTCATCAGTAACGTATACAAATTAGGCACTTGCGTATTTAATGTAAATCTGTTGTGGGACTGCAACATAAATGCTGCTCTCTAATGCATGCATTCCTGACAAACAGGTGCAGACTAAAATTTTCTGTTAGTATTTTAATCACACAGGGTCACATTTTGGCATACTTTTCAAAAACTACAGTATAATGTTGCAGTTTTAGATTTTTAAACACTATTATATGTTCACTCTCTTTATATATTGTGCCATCAGTTTTCCCCCCGCATTTTATTATACATAATCTGATGACATTGATGTAGTAAAGTGTAAAGGAAAATTTGCTACTCATAAAATTGTAAAAGCAATCAGTGACAGAAAGCAGAATCAGTTCTAGCTGGCACGCGCTGAATTCATCAAAGTTACGACTGTGGAGATCATGTTTAGATATCGTCTATTCGTATATGTCTGCAGTGATGCTCTTACTAAATTGCATGGGGAGGGTGGGGCGGGGCGGGGTGGAGGGGAGCAGAACACAATGGCCCAGAAATTGGAGTTCGATGGTTGCCGCGGGGGTAAGGATCCCCCGCGATATCGCACTCCGCGCCTACCTTTATGGTTTTGGCCCACACGAACTTCTGGTCCTGGGCCTCTCCCTGGTGCCGGCGCGCAGTGTGTCCCAGAGGCGCAGTTAGTGCGATGCGACCTCTGGGATCACGTGGGCCAGTTAGAGCCAATGGCAGCACACCATCTTTCATTCATAGTTTTGACAGCAAGAGCTGTCAATACTATGAATACAACAAGCCCCCAAAAGAACAGCTAAACCTCAATTAAATTAAAAAAAAAAAGCCATCACATTAATAAAATAACTATAGTTAAATAAATTAACCACTTTAAACAAAAATTTAAATTTTTGAAAAAATTTAAATTCTTTTTAAAAGTTATAAAAATAAACTTACCTTTCTTTAAAGTCTCTAAAAAAGATAAACCTGTTGAAATTTTTTTTAAATAATACTTAATTAACTACTTACCTTGTTAAAAGGGGGTCTTACGCCTGCTTTCTTTGTGTAAAATCTTAAACACTTACCTGCGCGTTCAAACCTGAAAAAGAAACTAAGTGCGCACAACCTGTAGCACGCACGCGGTTCACTTAGGAACCGCCCCCTTTGCAATACCCGAAGTGCCGGTTTCCTGCGCATGCGCAGTGCATGCAGGAAACCGGCACTTCGGGACCTAATACGCGAGAGTACACAGTGCGTACTCTCCCGCATTAGGTCTAATTTTCAGGCCA
Source organism: Squalus acanthias (assembly GCA_030390025.1). Classification (NCBI taxonomy): domain Eukaryota; kingdom Metazoa; phylum Chordata; class Chondrichthyes; order Squaliformes; family Squalidae; genus Squalus; species Squalus acanthias. The sequence goes on from JASTWF010000031.1 coordinate 1,169,899, forward strand.
TTGTGTGCAAAACCATGAACTGGTTCAACCATTATGCAATGTTGTCTGGCTGTTTAAAAGTCCAGCTGAAGAGGTATGTTAATTTGGTTCACTTCTCTTGAATAAACAAGGAAGTAGAAAAGCCTCAGTCTGAGTCATGTGTGACATCAGCAGTACAGTGTGGTCAAGGTTTAGTTCCTGTGCCATTTATAGGGAGGGGTATATGTAAGTTTCTGTATTGTACTACCAAATAAGTTTCCAAACAGAACTACAATAGTTACCTCTATGAAGTCGTACCAAACCTTTCTAAAGGCAATTACAATACTGAAAGGTAAGTTTACTTGAACCGTTCGAGAACTGTTGTATGGTGTGTGGTTCAGTTTGAACTTAGTTTTACTGAATCAGAGGAACAATGTCTGCTGCAGGTCAGCTTTTGTCCTCACGACCTGTATTTGTAAGCAGTTCTAGCTAAAAAGCAACACAAGGCTATATTTCAAGTTTGAGAAAATGCTGTTAGCAAGGTGCTGACTTATGTTTGTTTGCTTGCTACGACCTTTTTGTCCTTGTTTAAATAATACATTTTCACACATGGCTTTTTGTGAACAAAAGGGATATAATTCAAGAATTTCAGCAAAAGCCACAAGCCACGTCTGGAGTTAGCCCTAATAATCAGATCTTCAGCTTTTGGAGATTTTATGTGATAAACTGTTATTTTTAAAAAAGCTCAATTTACTTAAGTTGAACATATTGGGATCAGGTGAATAGTTTAGCACGTAGCTCTGATTGCATTTATATCTTCCATACCGAAGGGCAACAGTTCCAAAAAAATTAGCAATGGTTTATGTGTGAGTGAGTCTTGCATCAATTATTAACATATAAATTCAGATTTTGAATATAGTCTGTAACATGGAAAGCAGACTAATAAAAATGCTTTAGGAGAAAATTTGGGAGTACTTTTCAGTATCTGCTTATAAAAATCCTGCTTCACCAAGATTTCCTTATCAATGAAAAACAACTGTGTCTATGTATCTACAAGGAATTGTGCAAAAAATCAATTTAGTTGGAAAATGTAATAATTGCAAACATGGTATTAATTCTCATTATTACTTACGGGCCAGTTTAAAAATTGTAAAATATTTTTTCAGTGTTCATTTGTAGAACTAGTGGACTTTGTGACCTAACACACAAGATAAACAACAGTTTGTCATTTGCTGTGTACATTTGACCTGTTAATCTTAACTTTTTGTTTATGCAGTGGTAGTTCCCTATTCACAGAACCAGTTTTTAAAAAAAAAAAACTGCTGGAATCTTGGGTGAAAGATACAAAAATCCACAGAGTTCTCTTTAATCTATATATTCCCCCTCCCTTTTTCATCTATTTAAAAATCTGGAATCATTCCTTGATGCAAGAACACAGCCAAAAATTGTAATAACAGAAAATGCTGGAATTTCAGATTTCCAGCATCTGCGGTATTTTGCTATTGCAAAAATTGTAATTTCTGTTATTGGAGAGTTTATTGAGAGTGGCTTGATAGCCACTGTGATTGAAACTGCAGTTTTGGTAGTTAAGTGTTGCGTTAGCTGTAGTTTTTCATTGGCATCACCTATAGGTTCACTGGTTACATTGGCTTACATTACTGATGACTAGTGTGCGATCATTCTGTAAAGAAAACTTGCCAAGTTTGGTTCTTCCATAATTTACAGTAACATGGGCAGAATCCTAGCTGTTAAGTGAATTCATTTTTAAATTAGCTTCGAATAGATTGAAATACTGTACTGTAGCTAATATCACCATTGACTCCGATGTCTGTAAATATAAAAAGTAATTTTGGTAGAAAGATGTGGAAGTAGCTTGTAAACAAGTTACAGTACAGGCCTGATCACCCTGTTGTAATGTAGGTTCACTTGAATAGTTTAGGCATTTGCAATATGATGGTGCTATCCAAAGCCGCTTGCTTCATTAACACTGGCTTTAAAGGCCTGTCCTTGAACAGAGCATTCTGCATTTGAGCAATGTCTCTACTTGAGTCCCTATGAATCTGTTTGAGTTTACTTTATTAATGGCAGTTGCACTTCGTTGTTTCCCAAGTTACACAGCTGACGGCAACATCTAGAGATGATTTCCTGCATTTTTTTTAAATGATTCTCTTTCGACCCCTCCACTGTCTAAGTTGTCAGACTGCTTGTCCGACATCCAGTACTGGATGAGCAGAAATTTCCTCCAACTAAATATTGGGAAGACCAAAGCCACTGTCTTCAGTCCCCGCCACAAACTTCGTTCTCTAGCCACCGACTCCATCCCTCTCCCTGGCAACTGTCTGAGGCTGAAACAGACTGTTCGCAACCTGGGTCTCATATTTGACCCCGAGGTGAGCTTCCGACTAGATATCCGCGCCATTGCTAAGACCGCCTACTTCCATCTCCGTAATATCGCACAACTCCACCCCTGCCTCAGCTCATCTGTTACTGAACCCTTATCCATGCCTTTGTTACCTCTTGACTTAACTGTTCCAGTGCACCCCTGGCCAGCCTTCCATATTCTACCCTCCGTAAACTTGAGGTCATCCAAAAATCTGCTGCCTGTGTCCTAACTCACACCAAGTCCCGTTCACCCATCACCCCTGTGCTTGCTGACCTACATTGGCTCCCAGTTAAGCAACACCTCGAATTCTCATCCTTGTTTTCAAATCCCTCCATGGCCTCTTCCCTCCCTATCTCTCTAATCTCCTTCAGCCCTACAACTCTCCAAGATATCTGTGCTCCTCCAATTCTGGCCTCTTGAGCATCCCTGATTTTAATTGTTCAACCATTGGTGGCAGGGCCTTCAGCTGCCAAGGCCCTAACACATGGAACTCCCTCCCTAAGCCTCTCTTTCCTCCTTTAAGACACTCCTTAAAACCTACCTCTGCCCTAATATCTCCTTATGTGGCTCGGATTTTGTTTGATAACTCTCTTGTGACGTGCCTTTGGGACGTTCTACTACGTTAAAGGCGCTATAGAAATAGTTGTTTTCCCCATAATAAGTGTTTATCTTTTTAGGTGCTCTTTTTGCCACAGGGGAACGGGCTGCTCTGTAACAATGTGCAAGATGTGCCTAGGTTAACGTGCTCTGAATTTTTTTCCCTCCCCCTCAGCATCTGCCCTGCGCTACCCTGATGGCCTTGCCATAATCAGCAATGAAACAGGGGACAGAGGACAGGAGGTAAAGGGGGGGGGGGGAAAAAGAGAAACAATTTGAAAAGTAAACTCTGACTGGTAGACTAATTTCTAACCTACTGCCAAAACAGACTTGTCATGTATGACTAACTTTTTAGTGGGACCTCTGATTTTGTTTGGATTTTTGTGTCAATTGCAGGGTTACAAATGCCCAATATTACCTTTCTGGGTCATGTACTGACTATGGGTGGGAGAGTAGCATCCTGCTCCAAAGCCTCTGCCAACACCACCACAAGATGTATGAGAACAACTTGTAGATTAGACTGTTCATTTTCCTTTTTGATGAAGCACTTGTCTTCTGCTCAATTCCCCTACATAGTTCCCAGTCTCTACTGTGCTTCTAAGTGGATTGAGTGAAATAAAACCAGCATGCCACCTGAAAATCTTGTTTTAATTTGTCATTTATTGGTCTTGTTGTAAAATGTAAATCCAGCTCTCTTCAGTCATTGAAGTTTGCAATCTGTCTGTTATTTTCTCATTTCTCTGTTGCCAAATTATCTGACCTTGGCAACTGTGCCAAAATGCTTCTAATTTTGAATTCAATCACCTTTTTAAAGTAAAATGTTTTCAGCGAAAAAAGGATCCTTTGATATTCCATAGAATTTACATCAGTCCAATTAAATGGAAATTGCTGCATCATTAACTTTTCAAATAACTCAGTTGCTTTAAGCACTTAATATATTTTCAGAGGTTAAACCTGGAGATCCTATCTCTATACCGTAAAGTGGTGAAACCGGAAGCTTTGGACTAATATGCAGTGTTGTAGAATAATAGTAATCACAAAAGCTGGACCAAAAAAAAAATCAAAATTAATCTACAGATTTCAGGAAGCAAAATTTTAGAACAAATTCAAAGTCTTTCTGCAGTTAGACATCAGCCCTTTTAAACTTACTGTTGTTCACGCTGTCCTGATCAGCTGTACATTGAACTTGAGCTAAAACTGTTCAGCGATCCTGTAAAAGCTGGGTACGGTAGCATAGTGGTAATGTTACTGGACTAGTAATCCAGAGCCCGGAATAAAACTGGAATAAAAATCAGTAGTGGTGACCATGGAGCTGTCTGATGGTGGTTAAAAACCCAACTGGTTCTCTAACCAGTGGGAAGGAAACCTGATCAGGCCTATACATGACTCCAGTCCCACACCAAGGTGGTTGACTCTTAACTGCCCTCTGAAGGGTAACTCCGTTGTATCAAACTGCTACAAACAGTAAGACCGGACGGACCACTTGGCTGCAAATTAGGACACTGCGAAGGCACACCCACTAACATCTGGGGATTGGTGCTAAAGTTGGGAGAGCTGACCCACAGGCTAGTCAAACAACTGGGTAATGCAGTCATACTCTCAGAATCATACCCGTCAGCCAATGTCCCAGACCCGTCTTATCACCATCTCGCCATCCCTGGGTATGTCCTGTCCCACCGGCAGGACAGACCCACCAGAGGTGGGGGCACAGTGGTATGCAATCAGGTGGGAGTGGTCCTGGGAGTTCTGATTATTGACTCCAGACTATTAAGTCCCATGGCTTCAGGTTAAACATGGGCAAGGAAACCTCCTGCCAAGTCCCCCACCATCAACATCTTGGGGGTCACCATTGACTAGATATTCAACTGAACAAACCACGTAAATGCAGTGACTACTTGAGCAGGTCAGAGACTGGGTATTCTACAACCAGTGGCTCGCCTCTCTACCACCTACAAGGCACTAGTCAGGAGTATGATGGAATACTCCACTTGCCTGGATGGGTGCAGCTGCAACAACACTCGAAGCTCGACGCCATCCAGGATAAAACAGTCCACTTGATCGGCACCCCATCCAGCAGCTTAAACATCCACTCCCTCCACCATCGGCATACCGTAACTGCAGTGTGTACTATTTACATGATGCACTATAGCAAGTTGCCATGGTTTTTGCAGCACCTCCCAAACCAATCACCTAGAAGGACAAGGGCAGCAGGTGCATGGGAACACCATCACCTCCAAGTTCCCCATCCAAGTCATACACCATCCTGATTTGGACATGTATTACCATTCCTTCATTGTCGCTGGGACAAAATCCTGGAACTACCTCCCTAATAGCATTGTGGGAGCACCTTCACCACATGGACAGCAGTGGCTAATGAATAAGGCCCACCACCGCCTTGTCAAGGGCAACTAGGGATAGCAATAAAATCCTGGCCTTGTCAGCGACACCCATATCCCAAGAATTTTTTGAAAAAATGGGGTTGATTCACCATAGTTGGTGATCTTCTAGAAATTTAAATTTGCCAGTTCTCATCAAAGCTCTGTTTATTGCATACTGGCATGTTTTCCTGGTTTGATATTGAATTGTCCTTGTATGTAGAACTGCAGATGCCTCCAGCAGAATACTTGTCAATATTTCAGTGGAAATGGTGGCATTTGATTGCTTGCGTTCATGTTGTAGTTTGTTATCCAGTCCATTTGGCATCTGTAAGCATGCACTTTACAGCTATTTTCAAGATACAATGCTTAAACTACACTAGTGTGTCCAGTCTACATCTTGTGTACAAAGCCAACAGCTAAAGTGGCTTTGGCCAAGAATGTGAGCACCCAAGGGACACCCGAGTTGAAGGTCCTTTTGTACTGTTCATCTGATTTGCTAAGACCAGCAAAATCATAGATTGCAAACCCCACCTAATGTGCTTCTATACTGATGTATAATATCAATATTGTGATGAAATTGTCTACAAATGTCACGCTCCAAGAATATTTTTTCTAGTTGCAATAATCTTGGTGGGGGAAGAGTCATTGGTTGTTTGGATCAGGGAAAATTTGTGGTCAGCGACGAAGCAAAGGTGTTCACTGCTGGCCCCGAAGAAAGCTGCCCACAAAGCTGTCATGATCTCTGTGGCGAGACGTTTGCCTTTTTCGTTGCGCAATTGATTTCAGCGCTCTATAGTGGGAATTCCCTAGTGCAATCTGCTGTGACATCAACAAGCTGTCTAAGCAGCCAATCACATTGCAGAATTCTCACAGACAGAGAATCAGGAAATGAGAAGCTGCTTTTATCCAGACTTTTAAAAATATTAGAGCGCAAAACAGAGATTGAGGCTCTTTTTTCAGGGCCATAACATTTGTTTAGCAGTCAATACACTGTTAAAACCCCAGTTATACCTAATCCAACAAAGCTTAACATTTAATGGGGTATTTAACAGCGATATTACTGTGGAAAAGCCCAAGTTTTCATCAGTTTCACCGATTTCATTGATTGCCGGCTATGCGGGGGGTGGTGCGTGCTAGTGTCAGCAGTGAATGACTGACCACAACTTCAGGATTTCCACATTTCGATGCGCATGCCTACATTCTGAAGTTGCAGTCAGTTTCAAAGGGGTAATAATGGCGAACACTGTTAGTTCACCGTTATTACCCACCGCAAATTCCTGCCTAACATTTCATTTTTGTTCTTCAGGTACATCAAAATTCTTATTAATCAGCTGATAAACTTGCAGCAGTGATCTAACAGATTTTACATCTGAGGATGTGATTACACGTCGTTGATATGGAATATACTGATTCTTGGTGTCTGTGCTGTCGGTCACAAAAGTTGACCAAAATAAAACCAAGCTTCCAGGTTAATATTTTGTACCTATTTTCTAAAGTAATGGGCAGTAGATTTCAAGTTTATAATCTTAGGGTTTGGCTGATTTTTATAAATTACTCTGTTCTCTGTCTCATTTGATCCCACGATCAGATTACGATCTTTTAATCATTCCTAGATATCCATTATTCTCAATATATCTGATCAACCTTATTTCATCTGAATGCTATGAAAGGATTTTCCAGTGCATCACGGCCAGGCTAATTCAGCTTTTGAGGTAGTGGATTAGAAAAAACATTGTATTCCTTTTATTTTTACTGTATTGATCCATTTTCTAGTGTGTCTGGAACATGTGTGTATATTGGAATCATGCTGTAACCATGTACTTTGCAATTAATTTCACTATTTAAAAGGTTGAATGTTTTTTGCAGTTTCATAACATATCTGACTTTTACTGTTCTTTCAGAAGATTGTTGGTTAAGTTTTTCAATGTAAACGAATGCCTGGCATATCAATGAGCAAAATCTGATCTCCAGTAAGTTGTTAAAGGTCTGTGTATAAATTTTTATCCATCCTAAGTGCAGGACAGGTCAAAAGCCTTCAGGTCGTTAGGGAACTAGATTTCTTTTAGCTAAAGTACCAATGGCTGTGAGCATTGTTCTAATGGGCAGTAACATTAGATGTACAATGTTTATTGAACAGCTATAACCTGTAACACACAATGCCTCTCTGTAACCAGTAAAGTTTTTTCACCTGGTCTTCAGATGAGTTATTGAATCACTTCAAGCAACCAGAAGAATACCTTTTTAGCTTAGTTTGCAAGCTTACTCTTGTGTATTGTTGAAGTACATTTTAAAAGACTGCTGTTGGAAGGAAGGTAGCTAATTAGATATTTTAAATGTTAGTTTTCCCATTTTTCCTCACCTTCATCAACTAGGAAGAAAATATAGTGTTTATTATTTAAAAATAAATGTTGGTACTTATAGCAATTACATTTTTTGGTTGTTAAATCTGGATTTATTAATAAAAGATTACATTGGAGTAAAATTGCATTCCAAAAATGTGTAGAGCATCATTGTTTTATCTATGATCAGTCAAGATGCAGATAGAATGAATGCTTACCTGGTATTGCTGTTGAGGTAAATAAAACAATATTATTATAGAGAAAGCTATCACAAATTTAGCATGCAAAATGTAGCTACAGTATGCAAATATGTAGCTGTAGGTTTAAAAAAAAATTAATTTCCCCCTTACTTTTGTGTTTTATTGTGTTAAAGTAAACACTGACTTTAAAATGTATTGGTTAAACCTGAAACCTTAAATAAAATAGACAGCAACACCAGCTGGCAATGCCACTCTGTCCAGTTAATACAAGCCAGGTTTTCTCATGCTGGCACATTGGTATGTAGAATGTAAATTTAATTTTCACTACCCAAGCTAACTATTCGGGTATTGCTAATGGCTATGCCTAAATTAATTGCTTAACAAAAAGGTAAAGAAACCAGTAATTGAAAATGGCAGATTGGAGTCTCTGATGGTTTTGGGCTTGCAGCCGGATACCATGTTCATGCTCCCTTATATGAACTGGATATTGTGATCCATTACGTAGTCATTAAGTCAAGATACAGGGTAGCACATTGCAAATCTCACCTTAATACAATTTAACTTCAGTCCCTCATTGTAAAGCTACTTGACACTAACCCGATTAGCTGTCTAAATTATACTTTCTTTTTGTCAGCCCTTTCACTGAATCAGACCAGGACTCCTCTAGGCCTGGTTGCCTCCCTTCTTAAGGTGGACTGGTCTAGGATTTACCTGTGCCATGTCAGCAAATCTTGATAATTGCTGCCTACTCTTGTTCATCTGGCCTCCTGGTGGACAGAAAATTGAAAGCAAAATGGTTCAAAATTCTGAAACTCGACCCCCATCTTTTTGTTTTGAATGAGTCTCTATGTTTGCTACTCTCCAATAATCCACTACTGTCCAGGGCAAATGTGTTTGCATTACTTTACTTTATTTTCAATTTGGAATTAAGGCTGCAGCACCAATTGATCTGAGACTGGTTTGTGTGAATGTTGCAGTGGTCGTATAAAATTCAGGTGTACTGCTGCTCTGATTTCTTGAATTGTTCAGTGATTTTACAACTCTGTTACCTCCAGTCAAGCGCACACTATGAATGTCAGCATATTGACGCACACATGTCCGTGTGCAAATTGTACCAAAAAACTTAAGCAAGCAAATTTTGCTGATTATATGGGGCTATAAATTGAAAAAAGACACCATTTTCAATGTAGTTTGTGAGTTCCAATGTTAGGTATGTGTCTAATGTCCTGTTGTACACTTCATCGTTGTAATCCATTTGAAAGGCCCCACAACCTCCGGGTTTCTGCGTGCACGAAATCCGGAACTTACGACCTGTCAAGGTACGCTGTGACAGATCATCCGAACCGCATGGAAAATGAGTATTGCTGGTGCAGAGTTGGGCTATTTGCCCAACAACTGCCCAGCAATTGCCCACGAAACTCATACGGCTGGTAAAAGCAGGTGTAGGACCTGCTTTCATCAGCGTAAGGGTATAAGCCTTAAATTAAACATTTAAAAATCAAAAATTATGCGCATACACTTTAAATTAGTTTATGCAAATATTGGCCTGGATTAAGATGTTTAAAATTATTTATCAAAAAATTAAACTTTTATTGAGATTGATGCAATGAAGGGACTTATGAATAAAATTGCAATTCAGTACATTTATAATCATTTGAATTCTGTAAATTGTATAATTATTTGGGGATTCCATTGCCTATCATTAGAGGATTCCCTTCATAAATTATTGCAATGAAATCCTCCTTTGTGATGGGAGTACCGGGCACACGTGATCCCAGGGACACTTCTGAACTGCCTGCGTCCCTGGGATTCGTGGGCCTTTATGCTGAGGCCCGAGACCGCAACTCTACGCAGCCTGGGCACCTGGAGGTAGCTTCGTAAAGGTTTCGTGGGTCGGAGGCGTACTCCGGAGGTACGCCTCCGACCGCAATTTCTAGCCCATTAATACACTATGGATTCAAGCTGATGGTATAATTCCTGTCTAAATTTGTTGGAATGAAATGTAATAAAATGCTTCATATTTAATCTCATAAAAATAATTAAAATGTTTCTGGAATTAGACATTCATTTTGTTGTATACTTTGAACACATGGCTTATCCATTAATATGAAACTAAAAGTACATGATAGACTTTTTGTACCTTCCTCAACAAGAGGATGCTTTAAACTGTTTACTATGATTCATTCACTAAACATTGCTTATTCGAGGAAGGGTGGGCGTTCTACTCGGAATGTTCAAGGTGGAGTAATGTGATAAGTGTGCAGCACTTGGAATCTTCATGTAACAAAACAGGGACAGGGTGGGTCCTGCTTATCGAGTGCATCAGAGCTAGGAGAATGCATTAAAGAAACTGGATCTCTCTGGTCATTGCTGCCATTTTTGTTCCAGATGTCACATGCATGTGAAAGTTTGCAGAATAAAACCTGAACAAAGATTGTCTTCAATAGTTGTACTCATTCAAAATTAAACCTAAATACAGCACCCACCAATTCAAAGTAAAAACTTAAAAGCCCTTTTAATGTGGCTACCTTCAGTTCAAAAAAGAATCAAATATATTCCATTCAGTTAAAAGTGAAATCTAATTGCCTTATTTATTGTAACTTGGAGGTGCTGTCAAAATTAGGGAAACTTTAGGAGTGATATTTATGATCTGTAATAGTGACTTCGATTGTACATTTATTTCAAGATATACAGCATGTTTGATAATAGGTCACATTTTTAAAACAAAGTCAGTGATCATCACGTCCAGTGAGTGGCATTTGGCAGGCCTGATAAGACTATTAGTTCCTTGTAAATGAGTTTTGATCAGCCTTGCACTTATGACATCACATAGTGAGTGAATATGGGTGAAACTTGTGACGGCCATGTTTTCAGCTTCCTGGATGCAGGCTGCCAGGGCCTTGCCACTATTCAGGGTTTATAGCAGAAATATGAAGATCTATGCTGAATAGTTTAAAACTATTGCAGGATGAGTTTTTTTAGTGAGCATGCAGTCAGTCTCTGAAAGAGACAACAACACAGTAAGTGTACTGATTCTGAGCAATTGTGTTGTAAATGGATCTCCTACTAGCCTTTATTTACCTTGCTGGAGCAAATGGGTGTAACTAGAGCTCCACAGAGAAATGTGGAAAATGCAAATATTTAAGATTTTTGTTTTAAAACAAAAAAAAAAGTGGAGGATGTCTTCAGTTAATACTTGCAATAGTTCCATAGGCTTTGGCAGCCCTCCAGTACTCAAACCAAGTGGCCATTCTGAATTCTGCAAACCTAGATTCTGATCGTTGACTGGGCATTTGATTGCAGTAAGCATCTTAACTGAGTCTGAACTTGTTCTTGCCCAGTGTTCACAGGAATATTTTTCAGCAGAGTGTCACTGGATAGTGATCAGGAGCAGAAACTCTGGCTGATTTCCCTTCTCCTCCCCTCCTCCTGCTGGCACAGCTATAGTCAGCTTCAAGTACCAAAATTCAGTTACACTTTATAATCTGTGTTATATAGCACAACTTGTCTATCCCTTCTGCCTCCCCCACCCCCTGCCCAACAACAGTGCCCACACTTTTTGTTAGGGAGCCTGCTGGTCAGTTTAAATATATCCTGCAATTTCAGGCAACTATTTGTACTCTATTACTAGGCACACACACATCTTAATAGGATAGCTAATAAACAGTAAATATTAGAACAAATTACAAATCTTACTGCAAGTTTTATAGAGCATAATGAAGGGATACCTGGCAGTAATCTCTGCGCAGTTCAGAGGACAACTTTTGAATATAAAGTGCAGAAGAAATGAAAGGGGACAGCTTTGTAAATATAGATTTAAAAAAAAAAAATTAAACCCAAGTTGAATCTTTTGGAGATTCTTGTGGAGTTACCTTCTCAGTTGTGAGATATGTATGAAATAAACCTCTTTGCCTCTCTACCTCTTTTCTCCTTTAAGACGCTCCTTAAAACCTACCTCTTTGACCAAGCTTTTGGTCACCTGCCCTAATTTCTTCTCATGTGGCTGGGTGTCAATTTTTTGTCTTATAACACTCCTGTGAAGCACCTTGGGATGTTTTACTACTTTAAAGGTGCTTAAAAAAATACATCATGTTGTTGTGTGCCTTAGGACATTTTACTACATTAAAGGCGCTATATAAATACAAGTTGTTTAAATTGGGTCATCACAAACAGGCTATCTTTGTGCACCAGAATATACTGCAACAATAGGACAGCTTCACTCCAGTAAGACACAAATTATAGTGGTATAAATTCATCTCTACCACCAGCTTTAAAAAATCTAATATTATACACACAAACACTCCTTGCAAGTGACCATTGTGTACTAGATGTAGTCATACCTGCTAAGCATCGCTCATTAGGTCATTAATTGATGGTTTCACAAGATAAGACAATGATGAGGAAGGCTAACCATCTAGAAGACTCTACAGCCCCACCTCCTCCTCCCCCACTCCATCAGAGCATCAACTGTTTCGAGTGTCTGTGCTACCCTGCTCAGAAGCCTGTTTCATGTAGTGAAGGGCTTCATGACCGACCTAAATTTCTTTGTACCAGTGCCACCTTATTCTAGTGTCATAGGGTAATTTGAAATAATGTTCTGGATTTACCCTCTGCTATACTGACCTCTAAAACCCCCACACCCTCCCCATCATTCCTTTTAAGACTCAACCTAAGCTTCTCTGTCTTTTTTCACAACTCTACTCTACTGAGAGAGAATTTCTTTGCCTCTTAGGTTTAAATCTCTATGACTAGCACTGCACACAGTATTCAAGGTGGTCTGATTGTAACACTGAAATTTAGGCATGACCTCCTCTGACTTGTAGTCCACATGAGTGTATGTTCTCTTCAGGACCGATGACAAATTATACAATTTCTGCTGCCTGAAATCCAAAACAAAACCCTCTGAAGAACTTGTTTGGGAGCTCTTGTTTGCTGATGACTGTGTCCTTACCCACATAGAAGAGGGCCTCCAAGTTATCATGGACCATTTCTGGAATGCTTGCAAGAAATTTGGCCTTCCTATCAGTCTGGAGATAATGGAAGTTATATACTGGCCTACCCCTGGAAAACCTTGTGTGCCACCCAATATTACCATTGCATGGCACAAGTTGTCTGCAGTGGATAGGTTCGTCTACCTAGAAAGCACAATGCCATGTGATACTTTGCTAGATGATGTCAAGCACAGATTGTTTAAAGCCAGCTTTTGGAAGGCTCCGTGTGAGGTTATGGGATTTAAGGGGCATTAAAATAGCATAAAAACTTAAGGACTATAAGGCAATAGTTGTCACACCCTTACTGTATGTGTGTGATAACTGGACCTCTTGCAGTCACCACATCAGAAAACTCAATCATATCCACCAAGGTTGCCTCAGAAAGATCATGAAAATTCGATGTTGGCACAAGACTGAGGCACTGAAGTCCTCAGAAGGGCAAATATACCAAGCAGAGATGCAATGATAGTAAAGGCGCAGCTAAGGTGGGCTGGTCACTTAGTCCGAATGCCTGATACTAGACTACCCAAGAAGGTATTCTGTGGTGAACTGAAGCTTGGTAAACGCTCTCATCGTGTCAGTTCAAAAGATATACAAGGATTGCCTAAAGACCAATCTTTAAAAAAAAAAAGTGTCATCTCAACTGACACATGGAAACACGATGCTTGTGACAGGAACAAGTGACAAAAGGTAATTCACACTGGCGTGAAAAAACTTGAAGCCAGTCGTATCCAGCTAGCCGAAGAAAAGAGATATCAAAGGATATCAAGGAATTATTAACCCTCCGATCAATCTCTCATCTGATGTCTTGTGTGTGGGAAAACATTTCTCATGAAAATCGAATTTACAATCATACAAGAACCCACAACCTGTATTAAATTGGAGATGAATCATCAACTGTCATCATTGACAATGATGGACAAACCATCATCATCATGTCACCCATTGTTTTCTTGTGTGCAGTACTTTACTCTTGTGATTATTAGATTTCTTCTGCTGTTCCAGCATTTACAAAATGGATAAAACAAAATATGTAATTTCCATGGCCTGCTACCTTCTAGTTCAGCTACTTGATGTCGACGAATTTGACCAACTTGCACCAGGTTCGTAAATCTGACTTGTGTTGCTCTTAAAGAAACATGGTTCTATATATATTTAAATGAATTTGAAAACCATGTTGTTACCACTGAATATAAATGTCACGTTTACCATTTTCTCAATGGTGAGAACTGTCTTATCTTCACTGGTGCTGTATACTGTGGGAGGTTTCTGAAGTGCAGCAAATTGCGTTGAATTGCCATTCTTCTCCATCCCCATCCCCTACCTGTAGTGACGTACTGTAGCTGTTAATATGCCAGTGTGTTCCACCAATAAGTTGCACCATATATATGTCTTTAAAAAAAAATACTTTTACTGTAAAGGACAATTAATCCATTTTATGATGTGGCTTTAATGAAGCTGGTTTGCTGCCATAAAAATGATAAACTAACAAATTAACACTGGGATTCTGGCACATCTTCATTAAAATACTTAGTGTTGCCGTAACCTGGAGAAAATAAATTTTCAGGAGGAATACAGAGTTCGAGGGGGGCGTTGTAGGGCTGGAGAAGGTTAGAGATAGGGAGGGGCGAGGCCATGAAGGGTTTTAAACACGAGGATGAGAATCTTAAGTTGAAGGCGTTGGGCGACCATGAGCCAATGTAAGTCAGCAAGAACAGAGGTAAGGTAGAGTAGGCGATCTTTGTAATGGAGAGGATACAGGGCTAGAAGCTCAGCTTGGGGTCACATAGGATGCCAAGGTTGTGAACCGTCTGGTTGAACCTGAGACGCTGACCGGGAGGGGGATGGAATCAGTGGAAAGAGTACGGTGTGTGTGGCAGGGACCTATTATGATGGCTTCCGTTTTCCCAATTTTTAACTTGCGGACATTGTGGCGCATGCAACTCTCTCTCTCTCTCTCTCTCTCTCTCTCTCTCTCTCTCTCTCTCTCTCTCTCTCTCTCTCTCTCTCTCTCTCTCTCTCTCTCTCTCTCTCACCCTTGTTGTCTCTCACTCTCTTTGCTTTAGAATCAGAATGATACAGCACAGGAGGATGCTATTCAGCCCATCGTGCTGTGCCAGCACTTTGATGTTTTCTCTGCTGAACCTTTGGGGTTTCGCCTTATACCCTACTTACCCCTCCCCTTCCCCAGGAGTTTGAGGAGCTGCAACTCTACTTTCCCACAGTTCAGTTCCTCAGGATCATTGCAAAATCAATTATGAAATATAAACCATGCTGTAAACACTTTATGAAGCTGTATGGACAATGTCTAGGACACACAGCAATACAAGCTTCTTTGGAAAAATTGAGAGTTTCTGGGTAGTTTGCATAGTTAAGGATAATGTGTGTAACTGCCCTGTATGGTGGTGGTTGATATCTGGACCAAATAGGAGACATGGCTTTCTTTCGCAATGCTTTTTCTCCAATTTCTCCTCCTCTCCTGGAGCTGTTTTTGAAGGGGTATGGTTCCACGGTCATCATTTGGATCTTGACCAAGTGTCTTGTGTTCCAGGTTAGACAGTGAACGGTGGCAAGCCCCTCAATTCTAGGAATCATTAACGCTAAGGCTGATTCTGTCTTTACCTGATGTCTACAGATGTGTACTTGCTCAACAGAGATCACTGGCTAGCGATCAACAGTGGGAGATTTTTCTCTCCACTCCCTAACCAGGGTGGGGGGTGGTGGAGCGGAGGAGGAAGAGAGAGCACCGAGACCAATGCTCTTAAAGATGTCCCAGCTGAGGTCACCTAAATCGGTGCAGATGTGTGATTAAACCTGGAACCATCCTGGTCGATATGGTTCAACTACTCACTGCCTCAGTCAGCTCAGCTAACAAGGGAGCATATACTTATGTATTTATTTGACGATATCCACTAAAGTGGGTTTTATATCACCTAAAACAGCAACTTGCATTTGTATATTACCTTTTTTGAATGTAGCAAAACATCCTAAGGCTCTTTATGGTGGGAAGGGGGAGTGGTAAAAAGAAAGACATTGTACACTGAGTAGCAGTTGGGAGGTGAACAAAGCGGCGGGTCTTAAAGAGGCTTTTGAAAGATGGGGAGAGATGTAGCAAGATTATTCTAGAATGCAGGGATGTAATGACTGAATACTGTCATCATTGTTTGTGGGCGAGAGGTGTGGAAATGCAGTAGCAAGAGTGAAGGCTGCGAATGGGGATATAGGATGGGAGGTGATTGCAGAGGTACTTCGAGTTAGGCCATGAAGGGAATTTTTTTAAAATTCGCTTATGGGGTCTGGGCGTCGCTGGCAATGCCAGCATTTATTGCCCATCCCTAGTTGTCCTTGAGAAGGTGGTGGTGAGCTGCCGCCTTGAACCGCTGCAGTCCGTGTGGTGAGGGTACTCCCACAGTGCTGTTAGGTAGGGAGTTCGAGGATTTTGACCCAGTGACGATGAAGGATCGGCAATATACTTCCAAATCAGGATGGTGTGTGACTTGGGGAACTTGGAGGTGGTGGTGTTCCCATGCGCCTGCTGCCCTTGTCCTTCTAGGTGGAAGAGGTCGCGGGTTTGGGAGGTGCTGCTGAAGAAGCCTTGGCGAGTTGCTGCAGTGCATGTTGTAGATGGTACACACTACAGCCACGGTATGCCGGTGGTGGAGGGAGTGAATGTTTAAGGTGGTGGATGGGGTGCCAATCAAACGGGCTGCTTTGTCCTGGATGGTGTCAAGCTTCTTGAGTGTTGTTGCAGCTGCAGTCATCCAGGCAAGTGGAGAGTATTCCATCACACACCTGACTTGTGCCTTGTAGATGGTGGAAAGGCTTTGGGGAGTCAGGAGGTGAGACACTCGCTGCAGAATACCTAGCCTCAGTATTTATGTGGCTGGTCCAGTTAAGTTTCTGGTCAATGGTGACCCCCCCGGATGTTGATGGTGGGGGAATTCGGCGATGGTAATGCCGTTGAATGTCAAGGGGAGGTGGTGAGAATCTTGCTTGTTGGAGATGGTCATTGCCTGGCACTTCTGTGGCGCGAATGTTACCTGCCACTTATCAGCCCAAGCCTGAACGTCATCCAGGTCTTGTTGCATGCGGGCATGGACTGCTTCATTATCTGAGGAGATGTGAATGGCGCTGAACACTGCAGTCATCAGCGAACATCCCCATTTCTGACCTTATGTTGGAGGGAAGGTCATTGATGAAGCAGCTGAAGATGGTTGGGCCAAGGACACTGCCCTGAGGAACTCCTGCAGCGATGTCCTGGGGCTGTGATGATTGACCTTCAACCACCACAACCATCTTCCCTTGTGCTTGGTATGACTCCAGCCAGTGTAGAGTTTTCCCCCCGATTCCCGTTGACTTCAGTTTTACTAGGGCTCCTTGATGCCACACTCGGTCAAATGCTGCCTTGATGTCAAGGGCAGTCACTCTCGCCTCACCTCTGGAATTCAGCTCCTTTGTCCATGTTTGGACCAAGGCTGTAATGAGGTCGGGAGCCGAGTAGTCTTGACGGAACCCAAACTGGGCTTCAGTGAGCAGGTTATTGGTGAGTAAGTGCCGCTTGATAGCACTGTTGATGATACCTTCCATCACTTTGCTGATGATTGAGAGTAGACTGATGGGGTGGTAATTGGCCGGATTGGATTTGTCCTGCTTTTTGTGGACAGGACATACCTGGGCAGTTTTCCACATTGTCGGATAGATGTAGCTGTACTCGAACAGCTTGGCTAGAGGTGCGGCTAGTTCTGGAGCATGATAGCCGGATGTTGTTGGGGCCCAAAGCCTTTGCTGTATCCAGTGCACTCAGCCGTTTCTTGATATCACATGAAGTGAGTCGAGTTGGCTGAAGACTGGCTTCTGTGATGGTGGGGACCTCAGGAGTAGGCCAATATGTATCATCCACTTAGGTGAACTCAGTCGGGATGGTGGTGGGGCAATACAGTTGCCTCAGCATCTTTGGGCTAGGTAGGCAAGAAACAAGCCAGGGTTCTTGCTCCTGTTTTCTGTCTCGAGACTCATGCTGGAAAGCCAACTTGGGTAAGGAGCGAATCACCCTTAACTATGATGCTTTCCACCACCAAATATCCCGTTGACAATTACTCTTGGGTAGGGTACCAGCAGGTTTCCAGCACCCTTGGAATGGTACTCCAGTGCAAGTTGCTGCTTTAAGAATAGGAGGGGGTAATATTCAGGACCAGTGAAGGGTGTGAAATCAGTGTGGCAACTTCTTGCAAGTCATCACCTTCGTAGAATTGCTTCAAATGACCCATGTCTTGAGGACTGTTCAGATTGCTGTTTTAACTTTTGTAACTTATCCCTTGTTACTTCCCTGATATGAGTTTGTAAAACTTCATCTGAATGGCATCAGCAAACTTGTGTTTATGCAATTAATTCAACTCCTTTTAAAACAGGAGTTTTAAAACATACCTTTCAATCTGAGGTATTTGAGCAGTTTAGAGTGTAGCTGCCCTTCTTTCAGTTTGATTAGCTGTGTCATCATGAAAGCCCATCAGATTCACAATTTAAAACATTTGGCAGCATATTTTATTAAATCCAGTTATTTGGTAGTTGTTTGGAAGTGCTCGCAAAGAAAATTTGCAAAATTTTAACTGGTGTGCAGAATGCTGCATTACTTATATGAAGGACCAGTCTGTGAATAACTAACTTGTAATTCCAACAAGTTTTGGTTAGCTTATGGATTTTCACTGCCAAATGTTATCCTCTGAACTTTCCATCTTCTGTTTCTGCCATGAATTTTCATTGTACTGATAGACATTTTCTGTAAAGAGTACCCAGTTTATCGACCATTATGACACATTGGGCCAAAAATTGATCCCGCTGCGCGAGAGTACGCACTGCGTACTCTCGCGTATTCTCTCTCCAATTGCCGGTTTTCTGCATGCACTGCGCATGCGCTGAAAACCGGCACTTGGTCTTTGGAAAAGGGGGCGGGTCCTCGGTGCACCGCGTGCGCGCTACAGGCTGCGCGCACGCTGTGCACTTAGTGCTTTGGACGCGCAGGTAAGGACGGAAGATTTTAGAAACGAAAAAAGGAGGAGTAAGACCCACTTTTAACAAGGTAAGTAGTGAATTAAGTATTATTTTGAATTTTTTTTAACAGGTATATCTTTTTTAGAGACTTTAAAGACAGGTAAGTTTATTTTTATAACTTTTTAAAAGATTTTAAATTTTTTCAAAAATTTAATTTTTTATTTAAAATGGTTAATTTATTTAACTATACTTATTTTATTAATGTGATTTTTTTTAAATTTAATTGAGGTTTAGCTGTTATTTTGGGGGTGTGTAAGATTCATAGCTTTCACAGCACGTCTGTGAAACTTATGAATGGAAGATGGTGTGCTGCCGTTGGCTCTAACTGAGTCACGTGATCCCACAGCTCGCACGAATTCACTACGCCGGTGGGATACGCAAGCACTGCCCAGCTGATGTCTAGAACATCAAGTTCGTGCGAGCTGGATCTGAAAAAGCCAACGCGGAGTGAGAGATCGCGCCTGCTCCTTACCCCCGCGGGAACAGAGCGAGATCAATTTCTGGGCCAATGTCTCTACATCATAACACATTTAGATGGGCTACTGGTAAAATGAGACGGAGAGGTTATTTGTTGTTTCTTACGTTCTCATGAAGCAATTGTATGTGTATACAGTTTATGTTCGTGTGCGTTTCATCGGGGGGATGAAAGATGCTTGGGTTACTTACCCAGGGTCACTCTTGTGTACCTTTTGATGGCTGGTTACAAAGCAGCAAGGGTAGAACGCTGACGTACATTTGCCTTCTTTAAACAAGAAAACAAAGTTGCGTCCCGAATTTTGGTTGATTAACTAAGCAAGAAAATTTAGAAATTAAGTCACCCTGGACCACACCTAAGGTGTGAATGCACTGCGATCCTGTTCCAAACCCACACCCTGTAGTCAGAGCTTGTGTGATTGTCTGGGAAGCTGACTTCAATGCTTTCTTATGTATAATGATAGCTCTGTGGTTTTCTGCTGCACCAGTGGAAACCTGTTTTGTGTTGAGATTGCATATAATACCCAACCCTCGGATCAGTTACACAAAATACAGCATTGATTTCTTTGTGTTGTACTTGCTGACAGTTTAAATGATAATGCACACAAGAAATTATGCTTTAAACCAAGTACAAGTACTCATTGTATTAGTCTCATGCTAACCACTGTTCTTGATGTACCAAATATCACCAATGATTTTGAATAATAAGGACTGAATCATAGATTCTGTGATTACTTCAATTGAAATGGTGACTAGGGGACAAATTGGGCTGTGTAAAGTGAATGCTGTATAACACTACAATTCTTTTCCAATTTTGATACTTTCAAAGTAAATCTCGTCAATAAATTGTGTATAAAAAGAGAATTTTTAATTGTACTGCTTAACATTCTATTGAGTAGGCATCTCCTCAAAACATACGTTTAGTTTGCTTCATTGATCTTTTGCCTACATGTGATAGATTTGAGAACATTTTTTTAAAGTGGTGCAGTATTTGGAAAATAGATAACATATGTTGATGGACAATATTCATAAATACTAATGACCCTTACTTGCTTTAATAGGGCACTTACACTGCATAGCCTGTGTGCAAAGACAGTTTCATGTAATAAAGATAAACAGTATAACTATGCAAATTCATCATTCCACTGTTTTTCCACTTGCTGCAACCCTGAAACTAAAAATGTATTCTTGTTGGCACAAGCAGTGTTTCTGCTGTTGAAGCAAAAGTAACATTTTCCACTAGTGTTTTGTCGCTCTTCAGTCACTAGTTTGTGACTCTCAAAAGAAAAAAGAAAGACTTGCATTTATGTAGCGCCTTTCACGACCTCAGTACATCCCAAAGTGCTTTACAGCCAATGTAGTAGAACTGTAAGATGCTCCTTATCACCAAATTTCATCTTTGTCTTTCCCCCTACTCATCTGGCAGCTTTTCCCTTTGAGCACCTCACCTCTCCTTTAAAATCCTCATTCTCTACCACCAACCCAAGCCTCTCCACCTCCAGTTGGTGGAACAACATTTGATGGGATGTGATGTGCATCTACGTTCTGGTTGTCAGAATATTGGCAATGCATGGAGTGAGTTCTGTTGCTTTGTGGGAGTGGAGGTGAGGAGGATTGAAGTAAACATGATTTCTGAGTTTGTGATGAATCTGAGGACATGCATGGCAATGAAAAATTGGAAACTTGTCGATCATCCACAGCACATCTGATATCTAAGCCAGGCAGTTCATAGTACTTCACGTCATAAGAACATAAAAAATAAGAGCAGGAGTAGGCCATACGGCCCCTCGAGCCTGCTCCACCATTCAATAAGATCATGGCTGATCATCGACCTCAACTCCACTTTCCCGCCTGATCTCCATATCCCTTGATTCCCCTAAAGTCCAAAACACTATCTATCTCAACCTTGAATATACTCAAAGACTCTGCATTCACAGCCCTCTGGGGCAGAGAATTCCAAAAATTCACAACCCTCTGAGTGAAGAAATTCTTCCTAATCTCAGTCTTAAATGGCCTACCTCTTATGCTGAGACTATGCCCCCTAGTTCTAGACATTCCAGTCAGGGGAAACAACCTCTCAGCATCTACCCTGTTAATCCCCTTCAGAATCTTGTATGTTTCAATGAGATCACCCCTCATTCTTCTAAACTCCAGAGAGTATAGGCCCATTCTACACAATCTCTCATCATAGGACAGCCCTCTCATCCCAGGAATCAATCTAGTGAACCTTCGTTGCACTGCCTCCAAGGCAAGGTTCACTAGATTGTTTCATGGTTAATGAGTCAGGTTGACTGGTCAATAATTAATGGAACCTGGACTGGTGGATCGATTAAACCTGACACTGGGGCATGGGTTTCTTACCACTCATTTTCAGAAAAGCCAATGCCCTAACGGTTAGAGTGATCCTAGCAAGACGAGCACGGGAAGCTTACCAGTGCTCTGCACTGGAAGACTTCCATGGTTTTAGCTGGTTAAGCTCTATAGTACCCTGCACATATTTGAGGGAACCTAGTGCATTGCTCTTACTAACCTCTCTGGGACTTTCTAGTGTAGTGTATCTCTACAGCAAGAGTGTGAATCACAACATAAACTCTACCTCTTTCTCAGTTACTTGGTTTGGAGATGCTTAAACATAGTTTTGTGTTTCTGCACCTGTCAAACACCTATCTGATCAAAAAAAAACAATCTTTGGCCTTGAAAAATTCTACATGTGCTTAAATAGTAGTTAGGTTTTTAACATTAGCAATGAGGTGGCAGGGCATCAGCCCTCTGGTAATGTTGAGCAGTTTAAAAATTAAGTTTTAGAAGTTCTTGGGCTGTAGAACAGATAAGCCGAGAAATTTGTTTTGTGCAGGTGGCACTTGTACTGCAGCTGGTTTGAAGCTGAAGTAGTGTGAAACTATCTGCTTATGGTCTCTCTCTTATTAGAACTCCATCTGGCCGCCTTCACTCCAGAGTTATGCCACGCAGTTGTCATTGATCTGATGCCTAAACTGATTTGCATCAGTGCAGACTGTAATATAACTGACCTGTTAAATATTCAAGGTTAGAAAGAACTGTTTAAAAACTTCATATTTCCAGCAGAATTAATATTGGGAAGCTGTTGGTCAATAATGAAATTCTACCAACACAAAATATAAACAAAAGGGAGCCATTTGTCAACTCACAGGCTGTTTACTGATTTAAGAAGAACCAGTTGCCTCTACAGTATTCTAAATTAATAGGTACTTTTATATTGCCAGTGTGGTGTCAGCGACAAGTTTGCAGCGCTTCCCCGCAGAGATCCCACTACAGTATTAACATCTCTGATGGCACCCGGGACCTGATTTTTTTAGTAGATCTTAACAACGGGTTGAAAATTGGCATCTGTTTCCATTGGCTGTACAGTGGGGACCAATGACTTAAAACGGCAGGGTAAAAGGAGGAGAGTATCATTCAGAGGTCGAAGGTCTGCACTTGCAGACAATTTTCCAGGAACACCAGCAGCAGTATAAAAGTGCCTTGAGTTTCCTATGATACCATGCATATAAAAAGGCAAGCTTGATATTTTTTTTAATTTGTTTATGGGATGTGGGCGTCGCTGGCAAGGCCAGCATTTATTGCCCATCCCTAATTGCTCTTGAGAAGGTGGTGGTGAGCCGCCGCCTTGAACCGCTGCAGTCCGTGTGGTGAAGGTACTCCCATAGTGCTGTTAGGTAGGGAGTTCCAGGATTTTGACCCAGCGACGATGAAGGATCGGTGATATACTTCTAAGTCAGGATGGTGTGTAACTTGGAGGTGGTGGTGTTCCCATGCGCCTGCTGCCCTTGTCCTTCTAGGTGGAAGAGGTCGCGGGTTTGGGAGGTGCTGCTGAAGAAGCCTTGGCGAGTTGCTGCAGTGCATCTTGTAGATGGTACACGTTGCAGCCACAGTACGCCGGTGGTGGAGGGAGTGAATGTTTAAGGTGGTGGATGGGGTGCTAATCAAGCAGGCTGCTTTGTCTTGGATGGTGTCGAGCTTCTTGAGTGTTGTTGCAGCTGCACTAATCCAGGCAAGTGGAGAGTATTCCATCACACTCCTTACTTGTGCCTTGTAGATGGTGGAAAGGCTTTGGGGAGTCAGGAGGTGAGACACTCGTCGCAGAATACCCAGCCTCTGACCTGCTCTTGTTGCCACAGTATTTATGTGGCTGGTCCAGTTAAGTTTCTGGTCAATGGTGACCCCCAGGATGTTGATGGTGGGGGATTCGGCGATGGTAATGCTGTTGAATGCCAAGGGGAGGTGGTTAGACTCTTGCTTGTTGGAGATAGTCATTGCCTGGCAGTTCTGTGGCACGAATGTTACCTGCCACTTATCAGCCCAAGCCTGAACGTCGTCCAGGTCTTGTTGCATGCGGGCATGGACTGCTTCATTATCTGAGGAGTTGTGAATGGCGCTGAACACTGTGCAGTCATCAGCGAACATCCCCATTTCTGACCTTATGTTGGAGGGAAGGTCATTGATGAAGCAGCTGAAGATGGTTGGGCCTAGGACACTGCCCTGAGGAACTCCTGTAGCGATGTCCTGGGGCTGTGATGATTGACCTTCAACCACCACAACCATCTTCCTTTGTGCTAGGTTTGACTCCAGCCAGTGGAGCGTTTTCCCCCCCGTTTCCCATTGACTTCAGCTTTACTAGGGCTCCTTAATGCCACACTCGGTCAAATGCTGCCTTGATGTCAAGGGCAGTCACTCTCACCTGATATGTTTTCTGAAAGATGGACAGCAATATATTTGTGCTTGTTTTGGGCAGCTGCAGAGTGATTCATGCAATTGCTGAAACATTGAGATAATCTACATGGAAAGCAGCAGTAAAGAAGTATTTCATTTTGTCAAATTTCTTTTTTTTACAAAACTGTAGCTGCAGGAATACAGGATGTTAGGATTAATAGTTCAGACATTGAACCAATATGTCCACCAATATCACAGAAACATAAAACTGAGTTTTTTTTACACACTGTCAGCCCTGTTTCTTAAAGGACTGAACAAAAAGCTTTCTGTATTTAGTGACAAGAACACACTGGCATCCAAACATTTCAGTAGTCCATCAGATATGTCTTGCTTGTCATGGTTGCTGGTCTGTTGCTAATGTGATTGGTCTTGGTTTGGCCCATGGTGTTTAATTTGAGCCCTGGTGTAATGCATTTTGCATTTTTCAAAGATGACATGATCTGACTTGTGACATTTCTTTCCTTCAGTTTTCTTCAGTGGCATCTCTGTAAACATCTGCTGAAGGGTGATAAAGGGAATGTTGTGGTCTAAACCTTACATTATTTAAAATACTTAAGTCTTGTAACTATGATAAATATTAAGTCTGCACTGTATACTGTACTACAAATTGTACTTGGTCACAAAAGTTCACTTTACATAAGCACTGGGAGGTTACACTGTAAATGGGCGGAAGAGACCTCCCCAGGATACCAAAGCAACCTGGTTGCACATTGCACAGGAGGGCACAAGCAGGGATGTCTTCAGGAGGACCTGGCTGCAGTGGCACAAAGCTTTCAATGATCTCAGTCGATCACGAAACGTTACTGCAAAGCCACACTCAACCTCATCCTGCTGTGCCACTCATCACATCCCCATCACTCTGCCTTCCCTACCCTACTCCTGCACATCCTTACACACACCAACTTAACTTGCACCTCCACCCATCCCCCTCTCTCTATCTACATCATCACATCCCCATCTCACTAGCCACCCCACACACTCACCCTCATCCTTGTCCAATAATACCAACTAACGACACACAATGGTAGGCACTTGGGTGTTTTCCTGGACCTGATGGCCTACACCCTAGGGTTTTGAAAGAGGTGGCTATAGAGATAGTGGATGCATTGGTTGTCATTTTTCAAAATTCCATAGATTCTAGAACTGTTCCCGCAGATTGGAAGGTGGCAAATGTAACCCCACTATTTAAGAAAGGAGGGAGAGAGAAAACGGGAACTACAGACCAGTTAGCCTGACATCAGTAGTAGGGAAAATGCTAGAATCTATTAAGAACGTGGTAACAGGGCACTTAGAAAATAATAGGATTGGGCAGAGTCAACATGGATTTATAAAAGGGAAATTGTGTTTGACAAATCTGTTGGAGTGTTTTGAGGTTGTAACTAGCAGAATAGATAAGGGGGAAATCAGTGGATGTGTGGTGTATTTGGATTTTCAGAAGGCATTCGATAAGGTGCCACACAAGAGGTTATTAAACAAAATTAGTGCTCATCGGATTGGGGGTAATATACTAGCATGGATTGGTTAATGGACAGAAAACAGAGTAGGAATAAACGGGTCATTTTCGGGTTGGCAGGCTGTGACTAGTGGGGTACCGCAAGGATTAGTGCTTGGGCCTCAGCTATTTACAATCTACATCAATGATTTGGATGAGGGGACCAAATGTATTATATCCAAGTTTGCTGATGATAGAGCTGGGTGGGAATGTAAATTGTGAGGAGGATGCAAGGGGGCTTCAAGGGGATATAGACAGGCTAAGTGAGTGGGCAAGAACATGGCAAATGGAATATAATGTGGAGAAATGTGAATGTATCCACTTTGGTAGGAAAAATAGAAAAGCAGAGTATTTTTTAAATGGTGAGAGATTGGGAAATGTTGGTGTTCAGAGGGACCTGGGTGTCCTTGTACACAAATCACTGAAAGTTAACATGCAGGTACAGCAAGCAATTAGGAAAGCAAATGGTATGTTGGCCTTTATTACAAGAGGATTTGAGTATAAGAGTAAAGATGTCTTACTGCAATTATATGGGGCCCTGGTGAGACCACACCTGGAGTATTGTGTACAGTTTTGGCCTCCTTACCTAAGGAAGGATATACTTGCCACAGAGGGAGTGCAACGAAGGTTTACCAGACTGGTTCCTGGGATGGCGGGGGGGGATTGTCCTATGAGGAGAGATTGAGTAGACTAGGCCTATATTCTCCAGAGTTTAGAAGAATGAGAGGTGATCTCATTGAAACATACAAAATTCTTACAGGGCTTGACAGGGTAGATGCAGGGAGGATGTTGCCCCTGGCTGGGGAGTCTAGAACCAGGGGTCACAGTCTCAGAATAAGGGGTCGGCCATTTAGGACTGAGATGAGGAGAAATTTCTTCACTCAGAAGGTGGTGAATCTTTGGAATTCTCTACCCAGAGGGTTGTGGAGGCTCAGTCGTTGAGTATATTCAAGACAGAGATCGATAGATTTTTGAATATTAAGGGAATCAAGGGATATGGGGATAGTTCAAGAAAGAAGATGAGCTAGAAGATCAGCCACGATCTTATTGAATGGCAGAGCAGGCTTGAAGGGCCAAATGGCCTACTCCTGCTCCTATTTCTTAGGTTTCGCCAATGTTCATGTAAAGTTTCTGTTGATGTGTTGCCAAACATTGGAATCTTTATTTTCCACACTTTGCCTCCTTGGACATATCCGTGTGCACCTTTGGAAGTGGCTTTGTGAGTTGCAGTGAATGGTGAGACATACCCTTACCCCCCGCAATGGTGATGAGTGTGAAAGGAATGGCTTGGGCATTGCAGGGATGCTTTATGGTGCTGGTGTGGGGTGGTGCCAGCCTGGCGCATCATGTGGCAGCCAGAGTGTACATCGTCAAGTGAAGTAAATCTGGCCATGGTAAGGCCATCCCTGACTTCCTGAGAAGCATTGTAGTCGGGTGCTGATGCCCTGTGTCCTGTGCAGCATCAGGTAATTGTGGAGAAGGTTGGTGGTGTTGTTGGTGATGCTGGTATGCCTGGTGATATTGGTGTTGGGTCTGATCGTGGTGGGATTCTGAGGACCAAGGTGAGATTTTTTTCAAATCTGGAATAGATGGCAGCTGAAGTTGAGATGACAGAAGCGATCTGTCAGTGGTGAGAGAGGTTGCTCCAAGGAGGTGACAGTGGATAGCGAGTTTACTCCAAACACTTCCAAACTGCATAAAGCTGCAAAGTGTATGCCAAATCCTGAAGGCTCCAGTTTCTAACATTGGAAAGTGAGCAGCTGTGAAATGGTAGCTTTTATACCACTTTTGCAACTGTCGAACAATTCGGAGGAATGGAGACTCATTGAGAACCCGACATACTTACCTGACGTGATCCCGCTCGCCGGGAACCTCGTGAAAAAGCTGGTAAAATGGTAAGTACATGGTAAAATGCTGCTTAAGTACCTTTTTAACAAGCTTTTAAGTATCTGAATTGGCTGATCCGCCGCTTGGTGTCGGGTTGGTCATAGATGACAGACCCGACACTTGGGAAACTGACAGAGGCGGGTTGACCGCGGGATACTGACCCGCTGTCAATCTTATTGATTCTGACAACGGATCCGCCTCTGAACCCGCTCTCTGCACGCCGGCCAAATTCCGGCCTTAGTGTTTTGAGAGTTGTGTCCAATAAGGAAATTGCACTCCTGATGCTTTATTTGAAAAGTCTTTTAGGAAGATTCAAGTATATGGAACCAATCTCACAGCTGCCTTCTGTTGACAGAAAACCGCCTTCGTTAAAGTAGTTGCAATCGCATGATATGATATTTATGGGACGCTGTCAAAAATATGGTACTTCCCTGTATTTACTGTGTGGGTAATGTCATGCAATTGAGGTGTGGCTGAAAGGAAATTAAATTGCTATAGTACTGAATTGCTTGCTTGCAGTAGGAAATGCTAACCTGTAGAAAATTGAAGTTGTGTTTCAGCATCAAAATGAGCTGTTTTGTGACGACTTTATGCTGAGGTAGGACATGGGTTTTCCCACCAGATAAAGTCCCAATCTCAATCGAGCTTTTTGGAGAGGTGTCCCTGAACTGTTCTTTGGGAAAGGAAAATTTTAAATAAATTTGATTCAAGTTGACATCTGTGCTGTACTTTTTCACTCTGAGGACTTCAGTGCCACTTTGCCAAAAGGTTTTGTCAATAAGTACTGCAAAACTTGTTTGTGTTTATAAAAAGAAACTTTTAATGCTGTGAGACTTTGACTTAAAATAGACAGACAACGACAACTTGCATTTCTATAGCGCCTTTAACGTAGTAACAAGGTCCAAGGCGCTTCTCAACTGTACCCTGTTAAAATATATTAATTTTATTAAAATCTGGGATTGTACTGACTCCATTTCCATGCATTTGCCTACAAAGCTGGGGCGATTGTTCTTTCTGTATGTTATCACATTGGATCTACTCCACAAAATCTCATTGCAGTAATACCAGATCACTGATTCAATCCAATTTAAAAGCACCTCAATCAAGTTAATAAGGCTTTGATTTGTTGGTTAGCAGTGAATATTTCTATTTTCTGATGTGCTGGATAGAACATTCCTAGCATTCACGTGGAATATTTTCTAACAAACCTGTAGTAATAATGTCAGAATTTATTAATCGTGCCTAATGCCAAAGATTTTGATGAAACTGACAAATTGGTAGTGGTGCTACCAATTTTGTTGGTACAATAATTGACCAAAATCTACTACAAAGCTTCCACGTAAATATTTAAAAAAAATTCTTATGATATAAATAGCAGAAGCTACCAGCGTTCAGTGTGATTGTCTAATCTCAGGATTACAAAGAAAGTTAGAAACTGCTCATGCATTGTCATTCTGGTTTATGTTGTCATGTGAACCCTGAGATTAGATTGCTGCTATGTGAGTACACCCAGGTATCCATCATTCTTTACTTAATCTGAATCCTAGTATAAATACCTTTAATGCATCATTTTCTAGTAATTATACGAAACTTGTAAGACCCAACAGCGCAGTCAATATGAATAGGTGTGTTACTACAATTTACAGAAGGATTAAAAAATTAACTGTCAATGTAACTTAACGTTTAAAGCTGAGGAAAATACTGGGCTATGGGGAGAGAGCAAGGCACCGAGATTAGTTTTGGATTGCTGTAGCAAAGAGCTGACACAAACCTGATGGGCTGAATGGCCTTCTGCCATTGTAAACTTCTGTGGTTCCACTTCTGGTTGGGAGGGGTAAAGATTGTGTGTTTAGGAGTGTGAAATTTAGAATTATCTTTATTCATACTTGTCTTTTGCTAACTGTAGTTGTAAGGTAGTATTTCCCACAACCCTATGTTTTGTAACTTAAGTAATAATATATGATACTTGAAGATATCAACTCTCTTTTTCAATTCCTGCTGTCTTTAATTCTTTATAAAATACAACCAGGTAAAGTAGAGAAACATTACTTTCTGCTGTAATACAAATTGAACTATTTTCATCATAATTGTGATTAAGAACAAGAATTTTTAGAAATCGAGAAAGACCACTTGGCACAACAGGCCCATCCCATTTTAAATTAAATGAAGGTACAGTGTATTTGAGCAGGACACGTAAGGTGCTGCAGGGGAGTAGAAGGTTGATTTGTCTCCTATGATCCCTTTCCTACTATGTTAATTTCAACTAGAAGGAAGAAAGGAAAAACTCAATGAGAGTTATCCTGAGCTGCTTTCATACACTTTTCAGATCTACTTCAGAGATGAACAGGAGGGTTGGGAAGAGGCAGTTTGGGCAGAGTTGGTGTGTACCTGGGGAGACTAGAGGATGGGAAGAGAGTCTTGAGCTAGGAAAAAGATTAAAATTAAAAGTTTTGAAAAACTACTTCAGTTTTCAACCCCCACAAAAAAAAATGATGAATTTTACATAACCAGAGCTAGAACATAATTTGAACAGCTGTATGTGGAAAAAATTGAAGCAAATATTCCTGCAAGACATTAATTGGCTGAAGAA
Organism: Squalus acanthias; assembly: GCA_030390025.1. Lineage (NCBI taxonomy): Eukaryota > Metazoa > Chordata > Chondrichthyes > Squaliformes > Squalidae > Squalus > Squalus acanthias. The sequence goes on from JASTWF010000031.1 coordinate 1,199,985, forward strand.
CATTGCCAAGATTCTTAAAATTGTGTACCAGTCATTGAGAATTCAGTCCTGAAATAATGCTTTCTGCTCCACTGGGGATGGGGATGCTACTGTTCTTGTCAAACTGGCCCACGAAGGAGCTAATGAATCACATTGAGCAGACATTGCACAAGGAAGTAAATTCAGACCTCCATTAATGTTCTGCTGTTCATTAATAAAAGATGGGAATGTTTGATATTTGGTCTTTGCAGTCAGTTTAGTTGAAGGAAGTGTTCTGTGTGTTAGAAGGTGTAAGGTTCATTGTCTGGAAACCCTGATTCATTTTGCAAAGTAATTATGGGTAACATTCTGCTGGGAGTGCATATTGCAGAAAACCATGGGTTGGAGTTGCGCAATTTTGCAAACTGGGCAGAATGTTTATCGTGGCTAACAATTAATTTGCAACCCTGTTCTTGGGTTTGTCCTGAAGTTGCTGACTTCATACTGGGCATGGTTCCATGGGGACTTGCATTATTTATAGTGAATCTTGACTCTGAACATTAGGCTATTCGGGAGGACATCATAGCTGAGCTTCCTGTTCACTTCCACTAGGGAGAGCTGAACTGCATTTCTATTCTTGACTTTTTCCCCCAAGGGCCTGAGGCCAATTGTAGGCAACTTCCGTCATGTGGCAGGAAGTATCTAACTCCCCGCATTACCAAAGATTGAATCTATAACCTCAGTCTGTGACTCAGCTACTTGCTGGGCTATTGGGAATCCCCTGCTTTTAAAAGTAGGATTTTAATTGCATTTTGCAGTAAATTAATTTTAATAAACCAAGCTAATTACCACAAATCTGTCTCCTAAATTATGGTGATTACCAGGAGTCTGTTGTAATAAAGGAATTAAAATAATGGAAATTTGAAAGTAAATGAAGTCCAAAAATTAAACCTGATTTTGAAAGTATTAAGCACGTATTCTGTAATTTAGCATTTATCTCAGACTTTGCTAATTAACATTAACACTTGACTGAACCTCAACCCTGGCCCACCACTCAAAATATCATAAGCCTTAACTTTTGCATTTTTGCTCTTTCATAAGGCTGAGCTATTAACCCTAGAGGATTATAAGCAACTGAAACGCAATTTTATTGAAAGATGGATTTTTTTTTTACATTTTTAATTGTGATCTCCTTGACCATCCCATTTTGCCCCACTCTCCCTGTCCTGATCTTGACCAATTAACTCTTTTTATAGGTTCAATATTTTGGAAAGAAAAGGCTAGAAAAAAAATCAAATAAGTAAGCATGGGTAGAAAAAAGTTATTTTAGTCTTTTTTTTACTGAGTTGTTTCTTCCTCTTGCTGTCCACTGTTTGCCAGTTGGAGCACGTTTAGTAAAACTAGACTTTCATTGGCCAAAATCTACTTTAATGCTTTACAGCCAATTTAAATCATAAAATTTGAATATATATGTCTGGAAATGTTTTTCCTCTTTTTATGTTGCAACAAGTCAGTGAAGTCACTGAAGCTCTGCACCACTTGGCAGACGAGAAAATACAGTTCTAGTAAACTTTCTCCAGATGGCATGTTTTAATTATGAATAAAAACTTGTGGAAGGTAATTCCTGATTGTAATGTCTGATTTGGGTGCCCCGAGCTGTACTGTGCAAATGAGAATTATGGTACGTAATCTCAGAAGTTGCTTTCTGAATTACTAGCTGGTGGTAGTTTTTAGCACACATTAGGCCCGTGATCAGGGTATCGAGCTGCCGTACTAGGGGGCATTTGGTCAAATTGATCATAAATTCCCTATTGTCAGATCAATGCTAAAGATGTCTGGCATGTTGTAATGTGTAGGTTAACTCCATCCTAACCTGAGGGATTGTTAGACCGTCAAAATATCTGTCTCTTATCACCTTTGTGGAATTTCACCCATGATGCTTTTCGTATGAGTCATTAATTTTTTTTCATGCATTTCAAACCGATTGCTGCAAATGTTTAAAAAATGGTTTCCCTTTCATTATTTTGAATACAACTTTAAATAGATTCAATGTAGTAAACTGTAATATTGTAGAAATGTATAAATTCTCCATTTTTATGAATCTGTACTTCTGTGCCTTGTCGTTCAGTTAATTCCTGTGTGTCACAGGAAGTTGAGCAGTCTGCCCTGGGGTTAGTTGGAGTATGTTATTAACTGACTACTTTATTAACTGCTTGGCATTTATTTATGTGATCACTGACTGTTAAACACATAAACAGTAACTATACTAGTTATCTGGTTCACTGGCAAAATTACTGAATGAAAAACTTCCTGAATCTACTGGTATGGGAAGGAAACAAACTGGCTTGTCCTTGTCTTGGTAATTTGACTGCACAATGGCAGTAGCTGACTGTTTAGAAATTGTATTAAAAGTCCTGTTGGTGAGAAAAAGAAAAAAAACTTGCATTTATGTAGTGCCTTTCACGACCACCGGACATCTCAAAGCGCTTTACAGCCAGTGAAGTACTTTTGAAGTATAGTCACTGTTGTAATGTGGGAAATGCAGCAGCCAATTTGCACACAGCAATGTGATAATGACCAGATAATCTGTTTATAGTGATGTTGGTTGAGGGATAAATATTGGCCAGGACACTGGGGATAACTCCTCTGCTCTTCAAAATAGTCATGATGCGGAGATGCCGGTGTTGGACTGGACCCACTTCAAAATAGTGCCATGGGATCTTTTATGTCCACATGAGATAGCAGACGGTGCCTCGGTTTAACGTCTCATCCGAAAGATGGCACCTCCAACAGTGCAGCACTCCCTCAGTACTGCACTGGGGTGTCAGTCTAGTTATGTGCTCAAGTCCCTGAAGTGGGACTTGAACCCACAACCTTCTGACTCGAAGGCGAGTGTGCTCCCAACTGAGCCACAGCTGACACTGCATGGGACACTAACCATGATTTTGGTACGGTTTCTTATTTGCATATCGGAATATCTGTTCATTCTGAACATCAAAACATAATGTGTTAAGAAATTTGATGCTTGTGGCTAAAAAGTTTAAGGCATTGCATGCGAATGGATACTTTACTTGTACCCACAGTCAGAAGATAATTCTAGCTGTATATTTTGAAGAACTTGAGTTCTACAACTAAATTCTTGTAGCTTCATCAAAAACATGTGCTGAAAACTAGGCTCTGAGGAACTTAATCCCTATAAGCGATGATTTGAAAGCAGTTGCTGCATACTGTGGGCAAAAGTAGTGTCTTGCAGGCTCCAACAGCTCACATTACATCACTGCCTGATAATCTGCTGATGCAGTACGTGCTGACGAGAATGCTTCCAGCACTGCACCCTTTCTGATTTTGTATGACTGTCTCAGAAATACAAGAAAATTAAAGGCTGTCTCATGAGTTGTACAAGAATGAGGGTGCACCAGCTAAAAGCATTTCTTTTGGTTTAGAAATAAATACTCCAAACATGGATTCCATTTTCATGTCATTGCCACAGGCTATGAGAACAAGTGCAAGCCAACAGAACTCTTTGTTTAAAATTTGCATTAATTTGGGAGTCTTACTCATAAGCTATGCTTTCCAAGCTTACTTAGCTTTGTAATGAATACATTTCTCAAATGTTTTACATAAGGTCTGCAATTAGTAAGAAAAAGTAAAGAATATTTATGTAACAACAAAGTTGTAGAACATATCTCTCAAACAAAACAACCACTCTCCCCAATTTGGCATTAATTCCACCTTGTAGATGACAGACTTAAGATTACACTCATCCCTCAAAGTTGAAGGGGAACTCATTAAAAATGGTCCCATTAGCTCTCCCATGCTACTGCCCACTGACAATACAGGGCTTGGAGTGCACTTTCTGATGCTTGTTACAGCCCTGGATGGACAATTGCCCTGTGCCACTGCTGCTAATTAATCTGCCAACTTCAGTTGGAAGCCTGCTGGTGCCATTCCAGTTTCCCATGTGTGGTGTTACCAACCTCCATGTGGGTAGCTGGAATATTTCTGCACTAGTTTGTGATTAATCCAGCAAATATGCTTGTTTTATTAAGGACAGGAACCATTGCTGCTAAGTGAAACCCCAGTTTGGCTGTTAAAGGATGGGGAATTATTCCACCCTCTTCCTGCCTTGCTTGAGCACATGAGTTCTTCCCACTCAGCAGAAAGTCTGAAGTGTCAGGATTCTGTTTGAAACATCCTCTGCTGCTGGCTAGAACTAGAACAAGTGGTGCCACTGAATTCTTTTATATTAATCACTGGAGCTTTATAGGGGAAAAACTAATCAATAATTCAGTGGTTGTGCTTACGCCTCTGTCAGAAGGTTTTAGGTTGAAGCCCTGTTCCCCAGACCAGTACATAATTAAGCTGTTGCTTCAGTGCAGTACTGAGGGAGTGCTGCACTGTTGGAGGTGCTGTTTTTCGGATGAGACATTAAATCAAGGCCCAGTCTAGCGCCTCGGGTGGATGTAACAGATGCCGTGCTACTATTTGAAGACGGGCTGGGGAATTCTCCCTGTGTTCTGGCCAACAATTTTCCTTCCACCAACACCACCAAAAACAGATGAGCTGGTCATTATCTCTGCTGTTTGTGGGACCTTTGGTATGTGCTGCATTTGACTACACTTCAAAAAGTACTTCATTGCCTATAAAGTGCTTTGGGATGTCCTGAGGTTGTGAAAGGCATTATATAAATGCAACTTCTTAAATAGAAACAGAAAATGCTGGAAATGCTCAGCAGGTCAGGCAGCATCTGTGGAGAGTGAAGCTGAGTTAATGTTTCACGTCGATGACCTTTCAGAACTGGAAAAAGTTAGAGATGTAACAGGTTTTAAGCAAGTACAGAACAAAAGGGAAGGTCTGTGATAGGATGGAAGGCAGGAGTGATTAAATGACAAAAGGGATGATGGTGCAAAGCAAAAGGAGATGGTAATGGGACAAGAAAAGAAACAAAAGATGGGTCTAGAGGAGCTGTAAATGGCAACAGCAGAATCGTTAGCAGCAGCTGCTGTCTTGAAAAAAATGGGAGCAGTGGTTATGATCTGAAATTGTTGAACTCTATGTTGTCCGGTAGGTTGTAAAGTGCCAAATTGAAAGATGAGGTGCTGTTCCTCGGGGTTCGTTAGAACAGTGTAGGAGGCCGAGGACAGAGAGATAAGAGTGGGAGTGGAGCGGAGAATTAAAATGACAAGCTTCCAGAAGCTCAGGGTCACGCTTGCAGACTTAACGGAGGTGTTCTGCAAAGCGATCACCCAATCTGCGTATGGTCTCCCCAATACAGCGAATACACCATTCTAAAATGAAAGACGTACAAATAAATCGCTCTTTCACCTGGAAGGAGTGTTTGGGGCCCTGGATGGTGGGAAGGGAGGAGGTAAAAGGGCAGGTGTTGCATCTCCTGTGCTTGCACGGGAAGGGGAGGGGTTGTTGGGGGTGATTGAAGAGTGGACCAGGGGGTGGGTCTTGCATGTGACATCATCCGATGACATGGCGTCCGCTTCCACATGTACACTGATGACATCCAGCACGACTTCTCCACCTTCAAATGAGACTGCTTGTCTGATAGTCAGTCTTGGATAAACTGCAATTTACTCCAGTTAAACATTGGGTAGACTGAAGCCATCATCATCTGCCTTTGCCACTAACTCCATACTCTTGCACTGTTTTCATCCCCTCCTGATCCATTGTCTCTGGCTGAACCCAAGCTGAACTTCTAACCCCATATTCTCTGCACCACAAAGACCACCTACTTCCACCTCTATAACATCGCCTGCACCCCTACATCAGCCCATCTGCTGCCGAAATCCTCATCTGTGTCTTTTTCACCTCTAGACTCCACTGTTCTGATGCTGCTGTTGCCAGCCTCCCATCCTCTAACCTCTAAACTGCAGCTCATCTAGAACTCTACTGCCCGCATCCTATCTCACACCATGTCCTGCTCACCCATCAGCCCTGTCCTTGATGATCGACATTATCTTCCGGTCCCCCAACACCTCCAAATTAAAGTTTGCATTCTCATGTTTAATTAGCTTCATGGCCTCACCCCTCTCTATCTCTGTAATCTCCTGCAGCCCTACGACCCCCCCCCACCAATGTTCCCTGTAAGCTGCGTGACCGTGCAGCCAGCTTGCCGGCTTTTCAAGAGAAAAACTGCGCATGCGTGGTATTTTGAATGGACCACGTGGCCCGAAAAAAAAATTACAGGGAACATTTGCCCCCCCCCCCCCCCTGAAATCTGCATTCTTCTGATTCTGGCTTCTTGTACCTTTTCCCTACCCAGCCCCACCATTGGCGGCTGTGCCTTCAGCTGTTTAGGCCCCATGTTGCCGATCATTCCAGTAAGGTTGGGATCCCTACCTCTGTCTCTACAGCTTCCTCACTTCCTTTTAAGACCCTCCTTAAAACCCACCACTTTGACCAAGCTTTTGGTCGCCTTTCCTAATCTTTCCTCCTTTGGCTTGGTGTCCATATTTGTCTGATTTACGCCTCTGCGAAGCACCTTGGGGATTTCTTTTAACATTAAAGCTACAATATAAATGCAAATTGTTAATTTTCTACAGTAAACACAAACAAAATCTTTTTTTCTTCTGTGTTGTAGAGTTAAAGCTGGTAACAATCGCAAAATTGCAAGATATGTTTTGATGAAGAAGGGCCTTCAACCCGTTCCGCCTTCCCATTACAGTATCTAGTTGTTTATTGAATAAGCCCACTATCCTGGCCTCAGCTACTCTTACTGATAATCTGTTCCAGCTGTTAATTATTCTCTGTAAAGAAATACTTCCTAACATCTGTCCTAAATTTGTCCTTCAGAACCCTGAACCTGTGCTCTCTTTTCTTGGTGTCCTGGAGTGTATGAAAATATTGGTTTGTGTTTATTTTCTCTATCCCATTAGATATCCTGTATCTAGTCTGGTCTGTTTTTGAAGCTGAAAAGCCCTAGTTTATCAAGTTGTTTGTCAAGCACTTCACTAACACTGTTGCTCTGCAGTGAACTGACTTGAAGGCCTGCATGGTCTGAGCAGAGCACTGTACTGCTTCAATGTGACTTTCTGAAGATTTGAATTCTCATGATTTGGTAACTTTTATTTTCCAGTGCCCAGCTGCAGGTAGATCCCTCTCTTTGTAAGGTTTTAGCTGGGTCTTTTGAAACCGCAGTCCTTGTTCACCTCTCTATTTACCCGCCCCCCTTCTCCCCACATTTCTGCTAATTTAACTACCTTGCATTGGGGAATTTTAACCCCTCAAGGACGGGTGGGTTGGGGGCAGGTGGGAGGTAAACATTTTCAGAATCGCAACCCCAACCTCAACACGCCTCCATTCCGCCCACTTCCGGTTTTAATGGAGGCAGGTCAGGGAGCGGGCAACCAATCCACTCAGGTTGGTCAGTCAGTAAAATCTTTTAAGGAGGCTGCGTGCCTCCATTTTAACAGTTTAAAATTTTTTTTTAGCCCATGGAGGCTGGGTTTCCCAGGGCTTGGGAATCCCGACAGGTAAAAGGAGGCGAGAAGGGCTGGATCCATGAAGTAAGTGCATTTATAGCACTGTTTGTGGGCCAGGGGGAGCTGAAGTGTTTCCCCCAGGCCCAACAAGCTTATTTCTTTACACACTCTGTGATCGGCTGACCCCCCCCCCCCCCCCCCCCAGGCATCAGCTTCCCTGCTGTCGATCTGGCTGGCTGGCGGCAAACCTGCCGAAAAAATTGAAGACGCCCTGCGGTTAATTTCTGCAGGACGTCCAGGAAACCCGTCCGGAAGTCCCCTCCTGCTCTCTTCATGGCCCCAAGTAAATATCAGAGCCGTTGCTTTATGTATAATAGGAAATGTTGGTGTTCCAGCACAAACCCCAAGGGCACCCTACTCAATTCTTGCCCCCCCCCCCTTTCATTGCCACCTGACTCCTTTTAACAACTAGCTTTAGTGTCAGCTGTGGCTCAGTGGGTAGCACACTCGCCTCCTGAGTTAGAAGGTTGTGGGTTCAAGTCCCGCTCCAGGGACTTGCGCACAAAAATCTAGGCTGACACTCCAGTGCAGTGCTGAGGGAGTGCTGCACTGTCGGAGGTGCTGTCTTTCAGATGAGACGTTAAACTGAGGCCCTGTCTGCTCTCTCAGGTGGACGTAAAAGATCCCATGGCACTATTTCGAAGAAGAGCAGGGGAATTATCCCCGGTATCCTGGCCAATATTTATCCGTCAACCAACATCACTAAAAAAACAGATTATCTGGTCATTATCACATTGCTGTTTGTGGGAGTTTGCTGTGCGCAAATTGGCTGCCGCGTTTCCCATATTACAACAGTGACTCCACTTCAAAAGTACTTCATTGGCTGTAAAGCGCTTTGAGACGTCCAGTGGTTGTGAAAGGCACTATATAAATGCAAGTCTTTCTTTTTTCTTTCATTCCCTTTAGCCAGTAACTAATCCAAATCCATGCTTTTCACTCATGATACCCAATAACTTTAGTTTGTAATCTCTCATTTGCTGCTTTATCCAAGGCCTTTTGTAAGTCTAAATACTTCAAGACCTATGGTTTCCTTTCCCCAACCCCTCCCATCATCAATTTAAGATATTGTCTCTTTTTAAAATAAAAACTGGATTATGGCCAGTCTATCCTTTTGAAAACCACATTGGCTATACTCTGGTCGAGCACTTTCATACTGATACTCTTCTATTTTGTTTCTGATTTTCAAAATCGAGATAATAGGGTCGCTGTCTTTGCTAAGCTTGGCCTTCATCCCCTAAAGTTGTATCCTACTTGTGCAGCTTATTTCCTTCCAGTTCTTACAGTATATTCTGGACAAGGTGACGCTAATTTGTGCTGTCTGCCCATAGACTGACCTTTTGGCTGCTTTGTTTTTCACAGAATTTTGGCCTTGAGGAATCTTTAATTTTCAAAAGAAGTCTGGCTGTATGCGTATTATACTACATAGTTGCATATGGAGAATCATATAGCACAGTGTCATAAATATTTCAAATGCGCACTGAATTCCTACATGTCAAAAACCCCTTTTTAAAAAAGTTTTCTTTTTATCCCTTTGGATGGAAGGGCTTGAGACTGCCAACAATATCTTAATTTAAATTACAGGCTTCTCCTGCGCTTCATTGGATACATTTCATTGGCTCTTGGGCATGTCACAAGGCTGAGGATTTTGCACTAATGGAGCAGTCATCGGTTGGGGACCTTTACAAACCTCAACCATCTGGATTTATAGTAGCTGTGCAGGAGTTCAAAGCCTGAACTATATTGCCTTCCTAGCTGAGTGTTATCAGTAATACTCTAGGGGGGAAAAATTGGGTTGCTTTGCGCCTCCCGTTAGCACCCTGAGGGAGGTTCCCCCGAGCGAAATTCAGCAGGAGGTTAGTGGCGGCGGTAGCCGGTAGCGCCCCATGGCGCTGCGCCTCCAGCAATGACATCATCGCCGTGCGCAACGCCCCGCTCCTGCCCTGGCCGTAAACTTCGCTTGCACCCCCCCGACCTACCGCCGGACACTATGTCCGACAGGGTCAGGTTACCATGTTTGCAGCCGCAGCGGTGTAAATTAAAGGGCAGGCGCTGGGCGGCCATTATTTTTGGGCCTCCCAGCACCTGCCCCCTTTCGCTGCCTCCTGTGGGGTGCCGGCCGTGATCGGTCAGCCCAGCACTCTTCTTGAGTGCTGGGCTCTTTTGCTGGCACCCCGCTCCCCGATGGTACAGCAGGGCCCCGATGCGCGCTGTGCTAGGCCCTAGTGTGAGCTGTGCTAGGCCCCTCCCCTTTAATCTGGGGAGGGAGGCCTGTAATACTGCGGCGCTGTTGCCCGTAGTGCCACGTTATTCAATGGTAGCGCCCCAAGAGGGAGGGGGCGCGCTACAGTAGCGCCCCGCCTCCTGCTTGGGGCACTACCATTCAATGTTCGGCATGGGGGCACTAACTTTTTGCGCCCTGGCGAAGTTAGCGCCCCAAAGATGTCCTTATTTAGCTGAGTACTGCCTTCATGGAAAAAGTATTTGGCAAATTTTTTAAATTATATTTACAAACATGACATAATTATGTATTCATTGGGCCATAATTTGCTGTCGGAGTGAATGTAATGGTGTATGCCATTAGTTAGACTTGTTTTTGCAAATTTAGGTTTTTTAATTTTTTGTGTGGCAAGTTGCTGAAAGTGCAAGCTGATAACTTTGTAATGAGGGGAAAAAAAGAGACCGAAAGGAAAATGTTACCTTTTTTATATTTTTTAAATCTCCAACAACAATTAAAACCTGAAGACTGAGTCTGCACACTTGTAATTGTTAATTTTCAGAGCCAGAGAGGTTGACTGGCAGTAATGAATACTTACCACATCGTTAAAAGGGTACTTAGACTGAAATGAATAAGACTTGACTTTCTGTGGCGAGTTTAGTTCATATCTACTGCGCAAATACAGCAACTTCACGCCATTCAATGCATTTCAGTGTCGCAGCTCGGACAGTAACTTCTGGATTTCCATGTTTAACTGCACATCTGCCCTCGCCTGAAGTTGCTGTAGCATTTGCGCATAAATAACGGTGTGGGCCATTAGCCTCACTGTTATTTTGACAGTAATTTATGGCCCAATATTGCTTTGATGAAAATGGCCCATGGTATCTTTTCTCCATACTCTCATATTCCCTTTAATTAAAAACATTTAAATATTTAATTTATGATGCTGCTATTTGGAAGTTGAAAAAGAGCTTGATGTTAAACCAATTTCTCATCCTTCACTTCCTCATTTTCAAAATTGAATAGCTACATCAATAGCAGTTTCAGAAGTTTAAAAAAAGTGCAAAATGCTTTCACTGGGGAAATTGTGTTAAGACTATACAGTAATAAAACTGTAAAGTGGATTCCTACAATGTGTTTTAATGTAAAATTGAAGTTAGGTAAAACCATAGAAATTCCCCATCCTAAATTGAATCTGTTTATCTTGTTTTTAATGTCCATGCCCTTTGTTCTTGCGTCTGTTTATTTTAAAAAAACTTGTCATCGCAGTAAACCTTTCCAAATTATTTCTTTTCATCAGACTCTAGTTCCTTTTTTAAAAAAAAATCTTGTACGTTGTATACTTGGATAATCATGACTTGTCAGCCTAATAATGCATGTAGCATATATTCCTCTGCAGTTGTTCAGCATTAAACATGCTTTTGCTGAATGAAGGAGCAGGCATTTAAAAAAAAAGTTATCTGATTTATTACTGAATTTTGTGTGATAGATTTTCATGAGTTGTTTTTGGTTCCCTTCATAAAATAGCCATTTTGAAATCAATAATGCAGCTAATCACTCTCCAAAAGTAACTAAGCATGTCACCTCCAGAACATTTTAAAATCATTTGTTGAATTGTTACCAGATTTCAAAGTGATTTTCAGATTGTAGTCTACTTTTATTTTTTCTTAATTATTTTTTCTTCCCTAAACTCCCTCCCCTTTCCTGTCTCTAGTTATGCTTGCCATGCCATTCCCCAGTTGAGTGAATGGGTACAAGACCTCTGGAATTGCTCAGTTAAATGGACTACTCGGATGCCAATTTGAAAAACTGTGAATGGCTTATTTGCAATTTCTTCTAGGGTGCACTTTTTGCTTCTCCTTCCTGCTGAGAACGTACTCCTTTCCTCCCATTGATGCCCAGATTGAAATTGAAGTGAGAACCCATCTTGTGGGGAATTCTGTGCACCGAGTTACTCCATGACCTTGTGCCTTGGTAAATCAAAGTGTGAAAGTTTCAACAAACTTGTCAGACTTCAAGTTAACTGCAACCTGAACTGATATTTCAGTTGTGTCTCGTTCCGCAATAATTTGACATCTGAGTAATGAAGAAATGCTTAAATCAGATTTTCAAAAGCTTTCTTCTCCACATTGGAAAATAGATATGCTGGTAAAACCACCTGTCAATCCATCTGTGGCTTTTTTCTTGTCACTTTAGCCACGCCATGCTTTATCAGGATTTCTTTCAGTGCAAATGGTTTATATACTACCATTGTATCTTAATATGTTTAGTTTTTCATATGAATACCTGCTGCGGTATGGATTGGAAGACATGTATTGAACTAATATTTACTGTTGCAGGAGAGGAATGAGTATAAAAGTTGAGGAGAGTAAACTCAATTTTGATCAATGAGATCTGAATAAAAATTGATGTACAGTGCAGAAATTGTTTTTTTTAAACTCTTTCTCACCCCCACTCCATTCCAGTCAATACTGTTTTGCAGTGAGTACAATAGCACGGAGAACAGTTTGGCATAGATTGTGCCAATGGCGCAGCCTTTTGTTTCTAGCTTCAATTTCTGCGAGCTAAATTGTGCTGATGTTTGGACATGCAGTGTATGTCCTCTTTAACCTGTAATTCATTAATTTTCACCTCCCAGTAGCGCTTGGCAGCTATGATTTCATGCACTGAATAGTATTTCCTGGCACCAAATGTACAGTCAGCAGGGAGCTGGATTAGTTACAGTAAATCTCAGCCTTCCATTTTAGTGTTATAGTGCTCAGTATTTCATTTTTAATCAGTGAGTCTTCAAACCACACTTTACATCCGGTGCAAAGACCTTTGCAGTATTCAAGACCCAGAACCTGTACATTCTCTGCCCTTATTTGCCTAAATGTAGCCACAAGGGCAATCAACAACTGGCCAACACCTAAAACCTCACTATGAACTTTGACGACAGTTATCAGACTGAATGAGATTGCCAACTGTTTTCAGAAGACCAAACCAATGGAGCATAAACGGCAATCCAGTGTGCCAGATGTGATGGATCACAGTAATGAGACTGGAATCTTACAAACTAGTTTTGCTTGTTTATACCAACTGTTGACCAATCTATCACTTAATTTTAATTGCAAAACTCATTTCATGAGCGCCCCATGATTTACATTGCAAGTCTGTGCCAACCATCTCAACCACTGTTGTACAGACTCCTCCTATTCTCGAGGTGCATATCTGTATGCTCTGTTACACATGTGTAACTGTGTAATCACATTTCCAGAAGGTTAAGGAGGCTGAATTTGGAATGATACCTGAACTTGGTTAGAATTGCTGCCTTGGAATTTGTTGGTGCTGGTGAGCCCTCATAGAGGATGATTTAGGACTGTAGAATTAAGAGTTTACGCTGTGGAAAGTCAGGTTTGTGCAGTGTCAACATTCACTGTACTATCAAAAGCAAAATGTTAAACGGGTTACTTTCCAGTATTTTACACAGCACCTTTGCCCCGAAATCCAGCAATCTGAGTTTATTATATCTTTTCACTTTTCTTGGTTTGTCCTATTTAACATAAACAGAATTCCTAAGGATTTACTTTATCTTCAGAGGAATTTAAAAGTTAAAAAGTAGACATCTTGGATAACTCACTACATTATCCCATGTATACATTTTAAGTTGGAGTGTCTTTGTATAAATGGATTAGAAGGAATGCACTGAAGATTTTTGGCAAACTAAATATGAAATTAGAATGAAAGCAAAATCATATAATCTGCAGATAAGTATATTGCTGATTCAATCAGTTCACTCTTACTGACTGAATCGTTAATCCAGTTTCTTTATGCACTGCACATGATATAGATTCAATTCACAACTACATTTCACATGGAGACAGTAGGGTATTGTAATAGTTAAATGAATGCTGTAATGTTAGGCCATTTTCACCACTCTCCTCTTCTGAAGGTTTCGCCTCTTTGCTGTAGTACTGTTCCATGAGTGCCCTCCAGTACCTGGTGTGAGTGCCGCTTGAGCTCCAGCAAGCTATTTGATTGCAATGGGGGAGGCGGCATCACTGCTTAACTCTAATTTGTCTTTGCCTGACGTCCATTCACAGATACCTCCATTAAATGGTGATCCAGAGCAGACATTTTTTTCGCTCTACAATGCCAAATGCCCCTATTGCCACTCTGAATGAAATCAGCAAACTCAGCACAGACTGGGGATTAAATCTGGGACCTCCTTTGTCTGCACTGTTCAGCTACTCATTCCCTAATCCCACAGCCATCAGGGAAAGACTTGCACTGCTGAATAATAATAAAATGGCCTGCATTGCAAAGATTTGCAAATTCTCATGTCATTCCACTGTGAATCAGAGCTCGCTCATTGTGATTTCGATGGAGTTTGTACTTGTTAGTGCCACACTGATTTAAAATGCCGAAAACATTTTTATTTAAAAACAGTTTTGAAACAAATGTGAAATTGAAAACCTACAAATTATTAGTTGTCCATCAGGTTACTTAATCATTCACCACAGCTCCAGTATACAGATTTGGTTTCCTTAATCCACCTTTTGTTTTGTGTTTTTATTGTTGCTGACCCAGTATGGCACAATTGGCATTCAGGCTGCATATTTCCACCTAAAAGTCTTGAATTTTGTGCACACCCAATACCAAGTACCATTATCTTATCGAAAGATTTAATCCTCATATCTGTGTTGTCTGTCGATATGGGGCTCTGTAGAATGAAGGCAATGGGATCGGGTGCCAGATTTACGGTGTTTGCTATAGTACACATGTATGTATGGTAGATTTCAGCTGTGACTACCTTTTTATAGAAGCAAGTTGTACTTAAGAGAAGATCTGTTTGTTTATAAATTTAGAGACACTTGAATTGGTGTTAAGATTACATGTTTGAGGACAAGAATGCCTGTTTTTTTTCCTCCATGGCACCATGGTGCAGGAGGCCATTCAAGTGGGGGGAGTGAAAGGTACAGTATAGTCAGGGGAATAGATACTGCTCTCTGCAGCCACGACAGAGTTCCGAAGGTTGTGTTGCCTGCCTGAGAAGAACTTTGAGGGGGAGGATCGAGTTGTCGTGGTCCACGTAGGAACCAATGACATAGGTAGAACTAGGAATGAGGTTCTGTTTAAAAATTAAAAAGCAGAACCTCAAAGGTAATAATCTCTGGATTGTTACCTGAACCATGCGCAAATTGGCACAGGGACAAACAGATTAGAGGTTTAAATGCGTGGCTCAAAAGAGTGGTGTGGGAGAAAGGGGTTTCAGTTCATGGGGCACTGGCACCAGTACTGGGGAAAGAGGGAGCTGTTCCGTTGGGACGGGCTCCACTTAAACCGGGCTGGGACCAGTGTCCTGGCGAACTGAATAACTTTGGGCAGTAGACAGGGCATTAAACTAATAAAGGGGTGGTGGGAGGATTCAGGAAAGAGTAAATTTAAAAGCAGCGAGAGAAATGTCAAGGCTCTAGAGCAGAGTAGTGTTTTGGGTAAAAATAAGCAGAGTGGGTCAGGAAGGGACAGAGAGAGTAACAAAGGTAATAAGGCATCAGTGACACCAGGGAAAAATAGAAATAAGAGAAAGCTAAAGGCACTATATCTGCGCGAAGCATTCGCAACAAAATAGATGAATTAATAGCACAGATAGAAATTAACAGGTTTGATCGAATAGCCATAACGGAGACGTGGTTGCAAAGTGGCCAAGGTTGGGAACTAAATATTCCAGGATACTTAACTTTTAGAAGAGCTAGGCAAAATGGAAATGGAGGTGGGGTAGCCCTGATAATAAAGGAGGGGATAAAGACAGTAGAGAGAAAGGATCTTGGCGCCACCCAAACTGATTCTACTTCTTGATTTTCGGAGCTAAGAAACAGCAAGGGGCAGAAAATATTGGTGGGAGTTGTTTATAGGCCCCCAAACAGTAGTTGTAATGTAGGGCAGAGTATAAATCAGGAATATTTAATCTACATATAGACTGGGCAAACCAAATTTGCAGTAATCGTGTGGAGGACGAATTCATGGAATGTATGCAAGATAGTTTTCTAGATCAGTATGTTGAGGAACCAACTAGGGAACAGGCTATTTTAGATCTAGTATTGTGCAATGAAAAAGGGTTAATTAATAACCTTGTAGTAAAGGGGCCTTTAGGGAAGAGTGACCATAATATGATAGAATTTTATGTTGAGTTTGAAAGTGATTTTGTTAAATCCGAAACTAGGGTCTTCAATCTAAACAAAGCAAACTATAGGTATGAGGGGCGAGTTGGCTAAGGTAGATTGGGAAATTACATTAAAAGGTATGATGGTAGACAAGCAATGGCTAGCATTTAAAGAATTAATACATAATTTGCAACAAATATACATTCCTTTAAGGCACAAAAACCCCACAGGAAAAGTGGTCCAAACGTGGCTAACAAGAGAAGCTAAAGATAGTATTAGATTAAAGGAAGAGGCTTATAATGTTGCCAAAAAGAGTAATAAGCCTGAGGATTAGGAGGAATTTAGAATTCAGCAAAGGAGAACCAAGAAATTGATAAAGGGGAAAATAGAATGAGAGTAAACTAGCGAGGGACATAAAAACAGACTGTAAAAGCTTCTATAAGTATGTAAAAAGGAAAAGATTAGTGAAAGTAAATGTGGGTCCCTTACAGCCTGAGACAGGAGAAATTATAATGGGGAATAAGGAAATGGCCGAGAAATTAAACAAATACTTTGGGCTCGATTTTTACCAGCCCTGAGGAGGCGGGTTTGGAGGCGTGTCAGCTGGTAAAATCGGAACAAATGCCTTCAGACACCCAACCCACCTCCATCCCGCCCCCACGCGATTTTCGTGAGTGTCTGTTCAGCTGCCCCCAAACTGACCCGACTCCAACTGATGGGACAGGTAGTTAAGGCAGTTAAGAGTCTGTTAACTGCCTTGCTAATCCTATTTTGACAGAGGTTTCCCATTTTTGTGCCTCTAGCTCCTGTTTCCTGTCTTGTCAGAAACAGTCCTGCTGCAAGGAGACGAGTTGGTGGAGGACATGATCTGTAGTCATTATTGGTGCAGCACTTTAAAAGCGCTCCTGTAACATGGCTGGAATTCAAATGCAACAACTTTTTTGTTGGAGGTTTGGGATAAGATTTTGCAAATCTACTGACCTTGTGACTGGTCAAGCTGATACACCTCTGCTGTTTGAACTGATTGGGAATAATTTCAGGCCACTTTGAGTGTGCGCTTGCAAGTTTCTTGCCTCAACTGAAATCTATAACAACAGGATGGGAACCATTTACATCCTCTCATCCTGGTCGGAGGAAGAGCAGCGCGGCTTAGTACTGCCAGATGAACAAGTGGCTCAGCACACAGCTTCCTTGGAGGGCGGTGAAGAAGGCGAGGAGGAGGACGGGGAGTGACGCCCTACGGGGCCGGATGTGGCCAATCTAGCAGCAGGCAACCACATTGCTGGCCGTCAGACAAGGGATGCACTCATCCATGCCAGATTACGCTTCAACCACAGGTGGCTGGCACATGGAGATGAATATAAGTCCGACATTCTCAAAACCCCAGGCATCATCTGTCCAATAAACGGTGGTTTGCGCTCAGTGTCGCCACCAACATTCTACATGAAAATCACCCTGAGCCCTCACTCTTGAACTTCCATTTCCCAGAACACAGAGGCCACACTTTAGGTGATCTCAGCAGATCATTAAACCTTTTTCCACACTGAACCCATGTGCGTCTGCACACAGACCTCGAGCTCACCTCCTCAGCAATTTGCAGCCAAGCTGCCTTGGTTTGCTGAGGAGGCCTCCTCCTTCCGTTTCCAGGGAAGAGGAGCTCCTGACGTCCTCTAACTCCCTCAACAAGAGCATGGGGAGAGCCCCCATTGAACCTGGGTGCAGCCTTAGTTATTGGGGCTGCTGTTCCTGCAGCAGCCAGCACCTTTAAGAGAAAAAAGCATTAATATTACTAAGCCAATGATTGGAACAAATCTGCCATCTTTTTCATTTCATAGTCATAATAAATTGATATATTAAAAAAATCATAAATATCTTTCTGGAATAATATGAACAGCAATTTCATTCCTTAAATTTTGTTCAGAACAGATGCCGTCAACTCCTCTTTCTATATAATACAGCACCGATCCATTCCATTGACATTTTTCCCAAAGGGGACATGGCCCCTTTAAATTTTCATCGAAACAACGCGTCATCAGACGCGAGAAACTGACAGCCTCCAAGCAATTGCCTGGAGGGACCCGCACGTCGGCCGTAACAAAGCCAATCAAGGCAAAATAGTAAGTTCTGGGAGAAGGTAGCCGGGAGCGGGTCGGAAAGCCTCCGAGCAGCGGACCCGCACTCAACCCGCCTCCATTAATAAAATTGCGGCCTTTGTGTCTGTCTTCACGGAAGAAGACGCAAAAAACTCCAGGTTTCGATTTGTGGGGCACTGGCACCAGTACTGGGATAAGAGGGAGCTGTCCCGTTTGGACCGGCTTCACTTGAACCATGCTGGGGCTAGATTCCTGGCGAATCGAATAACTAGGGCTGTAGAGAGGGCTTTAAACTAAAGAGTGGGGGGAGGATCCAGGTGAGCGGGAATTTAAAAAATCAATGAGAAATGAGAAAGCGATAGAGATGGGGGAAATAATAACCAGAGTGTGACCGGAAGGGACAGAATGTTTAACAATAAGAGTGCAACAGAAAATGGGGCCAAAACAAGGAGAAATGGTAAAAAGACAAAGTTAAAATCTCTATATCTGAATGCACGCAGCATTCGTAACAAGATAGATGAGTTGACGGCACAAATAGATACAAATGGGTATGATCTGATCGCCATTACAGAGACGTGGTTGCAAGGTGACCAGGGCTGAGAACTGAATATTCCTGGGTATTTGACAATTCGGAAGGATAGACAGAAAGGAAAGGGAGGTGGGGTGGCTTTGTTGATAAAGGATGAGATCAGTGCAGTGGTGTGAAGTGATATTGGCTCAGAAGATCAAGATGTAGAATCGGTTTGGGTGGAGATAAAAAATAATAAGGGGAAAAAGTCTCTGGTGGGCGTAGTCTACAGGCCCCCGAACAGTAGCAATACTGTTGGACAGAGTATAAATCAACAAATAATGGAGGCCTGTAAAAAAAAAAAGGTACGGTAATAATCATGGGTGATTTTAATCTCCAGATTGATTGGACAAATCAAATTGGCCATGGTAGCCTTGAGGAGGAGTTCATACAGTGCATCCAGGATGGTTTCCTAGGACAGTATGTAATGGAACCAACAAGGGAGCAGGCTATTTTGGATCTGGTACTATGTATTGAGACAGAATTAATAAATGATCTCATAGTAAAGGATCCTCTAGGAAAGAGTGATCATAGCATGGTTGAATTTCAAATTCAGTTGGAGGGTGAAAAAGTAGTATCTCAAACCAGTATCCTGATCTTAAACAAAGGCAATTATAATGGCATGAGGGCAGAACTGGCTAAAGTGGACTGGAAAAATAAATAAAGGGTAAGACAGTTGAAATGCAGTGGCGGACATTTAAGGAGATATTTCATAATTCTCAACAAAAATATATTCCAGTGAGAAAGAAAGATTTTAAGAGAAGGGAGCACCATCTGTGGCTAACTAAGGAAGTAAAAGATGGTATCAAATTGAAAACGAAGGCATACAATTTTGCCAAGATTGGTGGGAGACCAGATTTTTAAAAACCAGCAAAGGATGACTAAAAAAATAATAGAGAGAAGATGAATTATGAGAGTAAACTGGCAAGAAATATTAACAGATAGTAAGAGCTTCTACAGGTATATAAAAAGGAAGAGAGTAGCTAAAGTAAACGTTGGTCCCTTAGAGGATGAGACTGGGGAATTAATAATGGGGAATGGGGAAATGGCAGAGACTCTGAACAAATATTTTGTATCTGTCTTCACGGTAGAAGACACGAACAACATCCCAATAATGGATAATCAAGGGGCCACAGGGAGGGGGGGAACTAAAGACTATCACTAAGGAAATAGTACTTGGTAAAATAATGGGACTAAAAGACGACAAGTCCCCTGGACCAGATGGCCTGCATCCCAGGGTCTTAAAAGAAGTGGCTGCAGAGATAGTGGATGCATTGGTTGCAATATACCAAAATTCCCTGGACTCTGGAGAGGTCCCAGCGGACTGGAAAACCGCAAATGTAACACCCCTATTTAAGAAAGGAGGGAGACAGAAAGCAGGAAACTATAGACCAGTTAGCCTAACATCTGTTGTTGGGAAAATTCTGGAGTCCTTCATTAAGGAAGCAGTAGCAGGGCATTTCGAAAATCATAATACACTCAAGCAGAGTCAGCATGGTTTTATGAAAGGGACATCATGTTTAACAAATTTGCTGGAGTTCTTTCAGGATGTAACGAGCAGGGTGGACAAAGGTGAGCCAGTGGATGTGGTGTATTTGGATTTCCAGAAGGCATTCGATAAGGTGCTACATAAAAGGTTACTGCATAAGATAAGAGCTCATGGAGTTGAGGGTAATATATTAGCATGGATAGAGAATTGACTAACTAACAGAAAGCAGAGAGTTGTGATAAATGGGTCATTTTCCAGTTGGCAAACGGTAACTAGTGGGGTGCCATAGGACGGTGCTGGTGCCTCAACTATTTACAATCTACATTAATGACTTGGATGAAGGGACCGAGTGTAATTTAGCCAAGTTTGCGGATGATAGAAAGATGGGTGGGAAAGCAAGTTGTGCAGAGGACTCAAAGAATCTGCAAAGGGATATAGACAGGTTAGGTGAGTGGGCAAACATTTGGCAGATGGAGTATAATGTGGGAAAGTGCGAGATTATCCACTTTGGCAGGAAAAATAAAAAAGCAAACTATTATTTAAATGGAGAAAGATTACAAAATGCTACAGTTCAGAGGGACCTGGGGGACCTTGTGCATGAAACACAAAAAGTTAGCATGCAGGTACAGCAAGTAATCAAAAAGGCAAATGGAACATTGGCCTTTATTTCAAGGGGGTTGGAATATAAAAGCAGGGAAGTCCTGCTACAACTGTACAGGGTATTGGTGAGACCACACGTTGAGTACTGCGTACAGTTTTGGTCTCCTTACTTAAGGAAAGATATACTTGCATTGGAGGCAGTTCAGAGACGATTCACTAGGTTAATTCCAGAGATGAGGGGGTTGACTTATGAGGAAAGGTTGAGCAGGCTGGGCCTATACTCATTGGAATTTAGAAGAATGAGAGGTGATCTTATTGAAACATATAAGATACTGAGGGGGCTCGACAAGGTAGATGCAGAGAGGATGTTTCCCCTCGTGGGGAAATCTAGAACTTGGGGGCATAGTTTCAGAATAAATGGTCGCCCTTTTAGAACTGAGATGAGGAGGAATTTCTTCTGAGGGTCATAAATCTGTGGAATTCTCTGCCGTGGAGGCTGGGTCATTAATTACATTTAAGGTGGAGATAGACAGATTTTTGCAAGATAAGGGAGTGAAGGGTTATGGGGAGCGGGCAGGGAAGTGGCTTTGAGCCCAAGATCAGCCATGATCTTATTGAATGTTGTAGCAGGCTCGAGGGGCCAAGTGGCCTATTCCTGCTCGTATTTCTTACGTTCCCAGAAATAGTGGGGAACCAAGGCTCTAGCGAGAATGAGGAACTGAAAGAAAGTAATATTTGTGGAAAAAAAAGTACTGGAGAAATTAATGGGACTGAAACCCGATAAATCTCCTGGACCTAGGGTTTTGAAAGAGGTGGCTATAGAGATAGTGGATGCATTGGTTGACATTTTCCAAAATTCCATAGATTCTAGAACTGTTCCCGCGGGTTGGAAGGTGGCAAATGTAACCCCACTATTTAAGAAAGGAGGGAGAGAGAAAACGGGGAACTACAGACCAGTTAGCCTGACATCAGTAGTAGGGAAAATGCTAGAATCAATTATTAAGGACGTGGTAACAGGGCACTTAGAAAATAATAATAGGATTGGGCAGAGTCAACATGGATTTATGAAAGGGAAATCGTGTTTGACAAATCTGTTGGAGTTTTTTGAGGTTGTAACTAGCAAAATGGATAAGGGGGAATCAATGGATGTGGTGTATTTGGATTTTCAGAAGGAATTCAATAAGGTGCCACACAGGAAGTTATTAAACAAAATTAGGGCTCCTGGGATTGGGGGTAATATACTAGCATGGATTGAGGATTGGTTAACGGACAGAAAACAGAGAGTAGGAATAAACGGGTCATTTTCGGGTTGGCAGGCTGTAACTAGTGGGGTACCGCAAGGATCAGTGCTTGGGCCTCAGCTATTCACAATCTACATCAATGATTTGGATGAGTCGACCAAATGTAATATATCCAAGTTTGCTGATGATACAAAGCTGGGTGGGAATGTAAGTTGTGAGGAGGATGCAAGGAGGCTTCAAGGGGATATAGACAGGCTAAGTGAGTGGGCAAGAACATGGCAAATGGAATATAATGTGGAGAAATGTGAAGTTATCCACTTTGGTAGGAAAAATAGAAAAGCAGAGTTTTTTAAATGGTGAGAGATTGGGAAATGTTGGTGTTCAGAGGGACCTGGGTGTCCTTGTACACAAATCACTGAAAGTTAACATGCAAGTACAGCAAGCAATTAGGAAAACAAATGGCATGTTGGCCTTTATTACAAGAGGATTTGAGTATAAGAGTAAAGAGGTCTTACTGCAAATATATGGGGCCCTGGTGAGACCACACCTGGAGTATTATGTACAGTTTTGGTCTCCTTACCTAAGGAAGGATATACTTGCCACAGAGGGAGTGCAACAAAGGTTCACCAGACTGGTTCCTGGGATGGCAGGGGGTGGGGGGGATTGTCCTAAGAGGAGAGATTGAGTAGACTAGGCCTATATTCTCTAGAGTTTAGAAGAATGAGAGGTGATCTCATTGAAACATACAAAATCCTTACAGGGCTTGACAGGGTAGATGCAGGGAGGATGTTTCCTTTGGCTGGGGAGTCTAGAACCAGGGGTCACAGTCTCAGAATAAGGGATCGGCCATTTAGGACTGAGATGAGGTGAAATTTCTTCACTCGGAGGGTGGTGAATCTTTGGAATTCTCTACCCCAGAGGGCTGTGGAGGCTCATTCGTTGAGTATATTCAAGACCGAGATCGATAGATTTTTGAATATTAAGGGAATCCAGGGATATGGAGATGGGGCAGGAAAGTGGAGATGAAGTAGAAGTTCAGCCATGATCTTATTGAGTGGCGGAGCAGGCTCAAAGGGCCAAATGGCCTACTTCTACTTCTTATGTTTAATGATCTGAGAGTGGGAACGGTAGCAGAGTGGTAATGTTACTGGGCTAGTAATCCAGAGGCCTGGACTAAAGATCCAGAGACGTTAGTTCAAATCCCACCACAGCAGCTGGGGAAATTTAATTTAGTTAATTAAATAAATGTGGAATAAAAAATGTCAGTAATGGCAACCATGAAACTATCGGATTGTCGTAAAAATCCATCTTGTTCGCTAATGTCCTTTAGGGAAGGAAATCTGCTGTCCTTACCTGGTCTGGCCAATATGTGACTCCAGACAGTGACTCTTAACTGCCACTCAGTTGTAACAAACCACTACAAAACACATTAATAAGAATAAAACCGGACGGACCACCATCACTGTGGGAGTGCCTTCACCACACGGACTGCAGCAGTTCAAGAAGGTGGCTCACCACCACCTTCTCGAGGGCAATTAAGGATGGGCAATAAATGCTGCCAATGAATTAAAAAAAAGCTGAAAGTAAAGCTTAAGCAGAGTCAATGTGTGTGGTATCTGCACGTTATAAAATATTAAGAGGATGCATTAGGTCTTTGTGTTCTCGGCCTCAAGTCTCTAGCTGATTCTAAAGTTTAGAAAGACTTCTAGTTCCTAGCCTTTTTGATTTAGATTTGTGTTGCGTACGGGAAAACAGCAGTGCAGTCCAGAAACATGGAATTAATGTTGAAACATTCTTCATTATTGTTTAGTGTACTGCAGTACATTGGTCATGTGATACAGTAATATGGGTCAGCTTTGAGGCCTGTGAAGGCTTTTCTGCAGTCTGTCATGAGTGTCAAATTACTGTCTTTTTTTTAAGTATACTGTATATATGTAGGATAAACACACAATTCCACCGCAGTGAGATAACATTGCATTCCACAGCTGATCTTAAATTTGGGCTAACTATTCCTCCAGGCAGCAGGGGGAGACTTTGGCAAATATGGTCTCATCTGTCAGTTCTTTCAACAAAATGTTTCTTTTCTGACTGGATCAAAATCTGTGTCTGCAGCAATACTTTGCAATAACCTCACAGCCTTCTTATGAAACATGAATAATGTTAGCACCCTCAAAGTGTTGAAAGGTGCAAGTGAATACTTTTTTCGATCACCAAATATGTGCTTTTATTTATAAAAGAAATAGTAGCGGTGCCTGGGAAGGAAATGCTATGTACATTGTTGCCAAAGATTGTGGCAAGGTTTGTTGCGAATCAGGTTCTTTACTTGCACTGAGTTTTTTGTTACCTTGGCAGTACTTGTGAAGAATCAGGGCATGGAATGAAGGTTTTGGCCAGGAAATTTGCTTTTTAAAACTTCGAATCAGAATGTTGCAGCACAGAAGGTAGCTATTTAGCCCATTGTGCCTGTGCTGGCCCTCTGAAAGAAGCAATCACTTAATCCCATTCCTCTGCTCTCCTCCTCCTCTTCCCCCCCCCCCCCCCCCCCCCCCCGCCCCCACATCATTCAAAAAAAATTAAACTATATATCCACTTCCCTTTTAAGAGCTATTCTGGACTCTGTTTCCATTGCTTTTCCAGGTAGGGCATTCCATGCCCTAACAACTGAGATCAAAAAATAATTATAGAATCAAAGCTGTGCTATGTTTACCTAGGTGCATAAGAACTTCAATTAGCAGGAACAATTTTCAAGAGACATTTTAATACACATTTTTGTATTCAATTGCCGTGTCTTTTTAAAAAGGGCTAGTGAAGTTCAATTTAAAGTTATCCGTACTGTTAAAAATCTTGTGCCTGTACGGATGCATGTCCAGTGATGTTAGGCTGTACAGTTTCTTTGGCCAGTCAGATCACCGAACAAGTGACCAATATACAGATACAGTAGCTTAGTGGTTATGATACTGGACTATACTTTGACTAGACTAGAGGCCTGGACTAATGATCCGGACACGAGTTCACATCCCACCACGGCAGCTGGGGAATTTAAATTAAAGTTAATTTTAAAAATCTGGAATAAAAAGCTAGTATCAGTAATGGTGATCACGAAACTACCGGATTGTCGTAATAACGCGTCAGTAAATGTCTTTTAAGGAAGGAAATCTGCCATCCTTACCCGGTCTGGCCTATATGTGACTCTAGACTCTTAACTGCTCCCTGAAATGACCTAGTAAGCCAGAGACTTAAACACATATTCCAGGCTGATAGTTCAGTGCAGTATTGAGGGAGTGCTACACTGTCCGTGGTGCCGTGTTTCAGACGAGATATAAAACTAGAGGCCCCCTCCTGACCCCTCTGAGGTGGAAGTGAGAGATCCCACGGCACTATTCGCAGTGTAGGGAATTCTTCTGGTGCCCTGGCCAATATTTGTTTCTCAACCAACATCACTAAATCAGATTATCTGGTCATTATCTCATTGCTGTTTATGGGACCTTGCTGTGCACAATTTGGCTGGCGTGTTTCTTACATTACAACAGTGATGACACTTCAAAAATAATTCTTCAAAGCGCTTTGGGGCGACTTGAAATCCTGAAAGGCGCTATAAAAGTGCCAGGTCTTTCGCTCTATTATACTTTGTCATGCAATCATCTTCATTTCCCATTTATCCTTAAGACATTTATATTGGGGGGAAAAAAATGCAATTTTAATACTGCTTCACAATGTCAAGTAATCCCAACTTTGTTTTCTAAGAGCTGCAATGACCGTAGCCATTCCCGTAGTTCTAACATTATGCAATGTGGTGTTTTGACACTAATATTTGATGCTTGACTGGGGTACAACTGAGGACACTGATATTTGAGATGTGCAAGACAGATGGGTGAGGAGGGTTAAGGAAATGAGCATTTATTTAATTCTGTATGCTGTAAATTCTAGACTGAAGTGAATAGTATTCAATTCAGCAGCCAGGGGGCAGGAATGCCTTAACATGCTGTTAATCACTGAACCGTAGAGCATTGAGGAGACGAATGAACTGGGTCATTGCCAGCTCATGCTGAATCAGATATGATTGTTCTAATCAGCAACCATATTGTCAAGATTTCGTCTGGGTGTATTGGAACATTATCATAGTACAAAATAATTCCAGGATTTAACTCTCCTCCCATCCAGTTCTTGAAGTGTTAGTTGTTTGCCTGGAACATTAATCAGTAGCCTTTACCAACATTTTTTGTTTCATTTGATGGCAAAGGTCAGAATCCTTAGATCATCTATTTTCTTTTTAATAAAAGAATAACCAGAAATAGTCCATCATTGTGTTTTCATCCTTCATGTGGAGCAAATGTAAAAGGTTTACTCCATTGGAAGCAGTCTTGTATTGATGTACCTTGTGGGATAAATGTTCAGGAATAAAAAAAAAAACTTTTTACACCGGACGATGACATAAAATCCAGAATGAGACTAAAACAGTGAGCCCATCAAACCAGTTCCATCCAAATTCCATTTTTCTTCTATGACTCCACCACGCTACCTATCGAGCCCTCTACTCTAAGATACACTATTTTCCTTTCCTGGCAGGGAAAAATAATCAAATTGTTGTTAAGTACCTCCTTAACCTGCTTCTGAACATGCATTGATCCAGCTGTTTTTTTTAAAAAGGTAATGATTGATCCCCCTCCCAAATTAACTACCTTCTTTGGGAGTTTGTTCCATGCATCCATTGTCCTTTGTGATTTAAAAAAAAATTCTAATTGCTTGAGGCTTGCAAATTGTCTGTGTCCTCCTGGCTTATGCTTGTTGTCCAAGAATAAACCTTATTTTCACCTCATCTATATTTTTCATTTATTTTAAAGATCTGGATCATGTCTCCCATCAGTCCATTGGAAACAAGTTGAGTTGCTTGAACTTTCTTCCTAACTTTGTTGCCCAGAGCAGAATTCAAAGCCTTTTGTCTTTGATGATTGATGGGTGCATATTGTGAACCTTTGGCCACATTTGAAGTTTAAATCCACCTTCCCATTAATTTGCTTACATCTCAAGTTGCTGATATTAATGGATCTAAGTGTTCTGATTTAATATTCACTAATGAGGCAACATGTGCAAAGAACAGCCTTTCTAAACCTCTAGCCCCATAAAATGGAAACCAGACAAAACAGCAAATAAATTAGTGCAAAAAGGATTGAATTATCTGAGGTTCATGGGGGCTCTATGTGGACTAGGGACTGCAGTTTGGACATCCCTGCCCAAAGGCCTGGAAACATTCTGGCTACTCTTCTCTGAACTCTTTCTAAGCATCTATATCCTTCTTGAGATAGGTGACCAAAACTTTTTATTTATTCGTTCATGGAATGTGGGCGTCGCTGGCAAGGCCAGCATTTTTGCCCTTGAGAAGGTGGTGGTGAGCCGCCTCCTTGAACCGCTGCAGTCCGTGTGGTGAAGGTACTCCCACAGTGCTGTTAGGGAGGGAGTTCCAGGATTTTGACCCAGCGACGATGAAGGAACGGTGATATACTTTCAAGTCAGGATGGTGTGTGACTTGGAGGGAAACTTGGAGGTGGTGGTGTTTCCATGCTGCCCTTATCCTTCTAGGTGGTAGAGGTCGCTGGTTTGGGAGGTGCTGCCAAAGAAGCCTTGGCGAGTTGCGGCAGTGCATCTTGTAGATGGTACACACTGCAGCCACGTTACGCTGGAGGGAGTGAATGTTTAAGGTGGTGGATGGGGTGCCAGTCAAGCGGGCTGCTTTGTCTTGGATGGTGTTGAGCTTCTTGTGTGTTGTTGGAGCTGCAGTCATCCAGGCAAGTGGAGAGTATTCCATCACACTCCTGCCTTGTAGATGGTGGAAAGGCTTTGGGGTGTCAGGAGGTGAGACACTTGCTGCAGAATACCCAGCCTCTGACCTGTTGTTGCCACAGTATTTATGTGGCTGGTCCAGTTAAGTTTCTGGTCAATGGTGACCCCCAGGATGTTGATGGTGGGGGATTCGGCGATGGTAATGCCGTTAAATGTCAAGGAGTTGTGGTTAGACTCTTGCTTGTTGGAGATAGTCATTGCCTGGCACTTCTGTGGCACGAATGTTACCTGCCACTTATCGGCCCAAGCCTGAATGTCATCCAGGTCTTGCTGCATGTGGGCATGGACTGCTTCATTATCTGAGGAGTTGCGAATGAAACTGAACACTGTGCAGTCACCAACGAGCATCCCCACTTCTGACCTTATGATGGAGGGAAGGTCATTGATGAAGCAGCTGAAGATGGTTGGGCCTAGGACACTGCCCTGAGGAACTCTGGCAGCGATGTCCTGGGGCTGTGATGATTGACCTCCAACCACCACAACCATCTTCCTTTGTGCTAGGTATGACTCCAGCCAGTGGAGAGTTTTCCCCCCGATTCCCATTGACTTCAGTTTTACTAGGACTCCTTGATGCCCCACTCGGTCAAATGCTGCCTTGATGTCAAGGGCAGTCACTCTCACCTCACCTCTGGAATTCAGCTCTTTTGTCCATGTTTGGACCAAGGCTTTAATGAGGTCTGGAGCCGAGTGGTCCTGGTGGAACCCAAACTGGGCCTCAGTGAGCAGGTTATTGGTGAGTAACCTGAGTGCCAAACTCCAGAATTGGCCTCACCGTTGATCTGTATAATCTGACTTGCACCTCAGTACCTGATTTTTGCATTTTTTATATATGGCCTCCTTTTGTGTAATATCATTCCATATGACTGCCTCACATGGACAATATGCTTTCACTGATTAATGATCGCTCCCAAATCCTCCTTGGCCTTTGCAATGGAAAAAGTTTTGAAATAGGACCTTTCCATATTATAAACATGATTAACGTGTATTCCCATTTAATTTTTGTCGTCTTGTAAACACAGTACAGTTTATTTTATGACATTCAGTTGCTTCTGAATTTCTCAAGTTTAATTAGCTTTAAAAGAAGCAAATGACTATAGCATTTCTTTGAGCAGTTTGGAAAATAGGTCATTTTTTGCAGCACTTAAAATAAGATGAACTGGGCTAGCCTCAAATGTTCACTCTCTAATGTACCACCTTAATGTAAATCTAGACCACCACTTGTGCCTGGTAATGTGCAAATGGACCTCGACGGTCTTTTCCAATCGTATACATTCATATCCTATCAAATTTAAAGATGGGAGTCAACAATATGCTCCTGTGTTCCACTAGTGCACACTGGATTGCTGCATTATTTACAGCACAAGCCTGAGGCCTGCTGTGCTCCCATTGTGCACAGTGGTATCATGCGATGGGAAAGACCTGTGATGGTGAGGATTTGCACGCAAATGCTGGCTAGTATTGCAATAGCAGTTACTACTCTACTTACAAATTAAATGGGTGTCTCTCATCAGAGAGCATAGGCCTCCACTTCCATCTCATTTCCCACTAAATAACCTAACACAACTGCACCTCATTATTGCATTGTTGCATTTCTCAAAAGTAGGAGAGGTCCATGTTGGCTGCAATATACCCATCCTGAAGCCCATTTTGGATATCAGTAAATGACCCCACCACGTTTGTATTACATTGGTTTGATGTGTGAAGCCCTTAGATGTGAGTACGACTAGGCTTTCTGCTGTATGTTGCAGTTTGAGTGTGTGCCCTGCTGGAGTATGAGTCTGCGTGAAATGTGATAGAAAGGGCTGTAAGGTTGTGTGGAGCTTAGCATAGTTGAGGGGTACATTTGGGACGGGCCAAAAAAACACCATTTTACGGCATGTAATCCTGCACTGTCAAGTGGTACATGGTACTGTTGGGTAGTCTTTTACTTTGTCGGGTTCCTTTTACAGTCAGCCGTATTTTCCCATATTTGTTCTTGGGTCTTGCATAAACTGTACAATGGTTAGCCACCTTCTGCTAGGTGTGTCCCACAATTCTTGCTCCTTTCGTAATGCTCTCCAGTGTGGCATGCAATAGGCAGTGATGCCAGGCATTTCATCAGGGGATCTCCTAATTGGCCACATTCACTTCAGCGCAAAATCAGTGGAAACCTCTGATAGACGTGTAACCGAGATTTCCACTAAACTTCCGTCAAGTTACAGCAGCTAATCAGGAGAACCTCCAAGAAATTCCCAGTGTGCAATGCATAGAATTTATGTAAATTAGGTCAGTTGTTTGCCATGCAGGCATGGATAGCACTTGATGCACAGTATCCTGGAGCTGCTCATCTAGGATTGTATTATCAGTCCCATGGTTTGTATGTTTTTATGGAATGTAGTGTAAAGTACAAAATGGCAGAATTACTTGTTCTGCTGTGCATCTGGCTGTTTCTTTGCCTGCTTATGTCATCCTGTTTACACTTCTCATTTAAATTGTCAGCTTTGGCACTCTTCCCCATTAAGTCAGAAGTTCATGGTTCAAGCTCCATTCCGGGACTTGAGCACATATTCCAGGTTGACACTTGGATTAGTGCAGCTCTCCCTCTGTACTGCTATTGTTGGAGGAGCCGCTTTTCAGATAAGACAGTAAACCGAGGCCCTGTCTGCCTTCTCAGGTGGATGTAAAAGGTCCACGGCACTATTCAAAGAAGAACTGGGGAGTTCTCCTGGTATCCAAGCCAATATCTTTCCCTCAAACAACATCACTAAAACAGACTCTCTGGACATTTGTCTCTCATGTTAGCAGGACCTTGCTGTGCAAATAGGCTGCCGCATTTCCTTACGTTACAGCAGTGACGAGACTTCAAAAAATACATTATTGGCTGTGGAGCACTTTGGGATGTCTTGAGGTCAGAAAGGCATTTTTTTTCTCGCTATTGTCTAGATGGAGAGGGATACATGTATAGGATATTGTTGTAACCCATAACCATGTTCCTCTTTGTATTGTGTAATCTTTCTGTAATGTTCTTCATTTCATCAGTACTGACTTATATGTTGGGTTGGGTTAAGAAGCTATGTAAGCAAACCTTCAACAATTCACTGGAAGGAAATGGTGTAATATATAAGCTGACTCGATTTCTTGTGGTCTAATTATGAGCAACTAGTCATACATGAGTGCATAGATATATAGTGGCAGAGCAAGTTGGTACAAGTTAGTAAGATCCAGTTTGTGCCATGATTAGCCTTTCAGTGCGTTTCTAGTTACAGCTTGGCTTCTGAAAGGCACCAAGCAAAGTCAAGTACTTGTATACAGAGAGGAAGAAAAATGTTTGCACCTTGTGTGTGGTTACAGAATGGAAGAGGCCAGTGGAAAAAATGATCTGTCTGCACTTTCTTTTAGGGAATGATATTTGATGCAGGGGCCCTAAAGAAGTGGGAGAAAAATATGTTTAGGGCTTTGGAGTAGTTAGTGTCTTGGTACATCATTGTATAAATCCTTAAGAGTAATCCCCTATTGCACCAAATATCCCACAAGGCCCTAAGGGAACAGGTGTATGTTTGATTCTGTATGTATATGACTTCATTAGTATTGTATCTGGGATCTTTTAAAGTATTCAAATTGTTGTTGAATGTGCTGAAAATAAATCCTGATTGCTTGGTTTCCTATCTGGCTCTGTGCGCATGTCTAATCTAATAGAAAATCTTACCTGACCTAAAATGGAGTGTGATCACAAAATACATTTGTTCAGAACTACTTTGACTCAAGAGGCTAAAACTGGTATTGAGTGCCATTGTGACTGAACAACAGTATTTTAGTAATGGTTACTCATCAGCTCTGCTAGCTCAGTTATATTTTTCATCTCCCACTTGCTCACGGTGATGGGCCAGATCTAGTGAGTAATAAAAGTGTGTTGGGCCAAATGTAATGTCCTGCCTGGCCTCTGGGGAACACTTGTGGACCGGCTGTTATCAATACATTTAAATAATTCACTGCAAGCTAGATTTGGTTTGTGTACCTTATGTTGTGCAAACTTGCTGATCTTAAGAGAAATAATGTCTCAGAAAGAGCTTTCAATTTAAAGAATTATTTTTAAGTATCTGCCCTTTTTATGTTTCAATCACATGACCAATGAAACTGGAGAATTTGTTATTGCCAACACCCTGAAGAAGATTAAAGACCCAACTTTTTGGATTGGCTGGAGCCTTGAGTCTTCTAACAGACACTTTAAATGTGCTTCTATTGGCAAGCACCTTCACTTCAGTGGGATTGGTTCTTTTTAATTTTTAGATGCTGATGCAACTGTGTACTTAGCTGGTATGAACCTATTTGATGACTTAACTAGAGATGAACACCCAAGAAAAAATTTCGAAACCCACTGAGTCGAGAGGTGTTGTAGGTTATGTGTTGAAACATAGAAACATAGAAAATAGGTACAGGAGTAGACCATTCGGTCCTTCGAGCCTGCACCACCATTCAATGCGTTCATGGCTGAACATGCTACCTCAGTACCCCATTCCTGCTTTCTCGCCATACCCCTTGATCCCCCTAGTTGTGAGTGTTATATCTAACTCCCTTTTGAATATATTTAGCGAACTGGCCTCAACAACCTTCTGTGGAAGAGAATTCCATAGATTCACCACTCTCTGGGTGAAGAAGTTCCTCCTCAGCTCAGTCTTAAATGGCTTCCCCTTAATCCTTAGACTGTGACCCCTGGTTCTAGTTTTCCCTAACATTGGGAACATTCTGCCCGCATCTAATTTGTCTAAACCAGTCAGGATTTTAAATGTCTCTAAGATCCCCCCTCATTCTTCTGAACTCCAGAGGATACAAGTTCCGTTGACCCAATCTTTCTTGATATGTCAGTCCGGCCATCCCAGGAATCAATCTAGTGAACCTTCGCTGCACTCCCTCAATAGCAAGAATGTCCTTCCTTAAGTTAGGAGACCAAAACTGCGCACAATACTCCAGGTGTGGCCTCACCAAGGCCCTGTACAACTGCAGCATCACCTCCCTACTCCTGTACTCAAATCCCCTTACTATGAAGGCCATCATTTCGTTTGCTTTCTTGACTGCCTGCTGCACTTGCATTCCCACCTTCAGTGACTGATGTACCATGACGCCCAGGTCTCGTTGCACCTCCCCTTTCCCTAATCTGCCACCATTCAGGTAATAGTCCGCCTCTCTATTTTTACCACCAAAGTGGATAACCTCACATTTATCCACATTGTACTTCATCTGCCAGACATTTGCCCATTCACCCAACCTGTCCAAGTCACTCTGTAGCCTCCTAGCATCCTCCTCATTGTTCACCCTGCCTCCCAATTTAGTGTCATCCGCAAATTTGGAGATATTACATTTAATCCCTTCGTCCAAATCATTAATATATAATGTAAACAGCTGGGGTCCCAGCACCGAACCCTGCGGTACCCCGCTGGTCACTGCCTGCCATTCTGAAAAGTACCCATTTACTCCTACTCTTTGTTTCCTGTGTGCCAACCAGTTCTCAATCCACGTCAACACATTACCCCCAATCCCATGTGCTTTAACTTTGCTCACCAATCTCTTGTGTGGGACCTTGTCGAAGGCCTTCTGAAAGTTCAAATACACCACATCTACTGGTTCCCCCCTGTCCACCCTATTGGAAACATCCTCAAAAAATTCCAGAAGATTTGTCAAGCATGATTTCCCTTTCACAAATCCATGCTGACTTGGACCTATCATGTCGCCACTTTCCAAATGGTCTGTTATGACATCTTTAATAATTGCTTCCATCATTTTACCCATGACCGATGTCAGGCTGGTCTATAATTCCCTGCTTTCTCCCTCCCTCCTTTTTTAAAAAGAGGGGTTACATTGGCCACCCTCCACTCCATCAGAACTGATCCAGAGTCTAAGGAATGTTGGAAAATGATCGTCAATGCATCCACTATTTCCAAGGCCACCTCCTTAAGTACTCTGGGATGCAGACCATCAGGCCCCGGGGATTTTTCAGCCTTCAGTCCCATCAATTTCCCCAATACCTTTTCCCGACTAATAAGGATTTCCCTCAGCTCCTCCCTCTTACCAGATCCTCTGACCCCTTTTATTTCCGGCAGGTTGTGTGTGTCCTCCACAGTAAACACCGAACCAAAGTACTTGTTCAATTGATCGGCCATTTCCTTGTTCCCCATTACGACTTCCCCTGTTTCCGACTGCAGGGGACCTACATTTGTTTTTACTAACCTCTTTCTTTTTACATATTTATAGAAGCTTTTGCAGTCCATTTTAATGTTCTCTGCAAGCTTCCTTTCATATTTTATTTTCCCTGCCCTAATCAAACCCTTCGTCCTCCTCTGCTGAGTTTTGAAGTTCTCCCAGTCCCCGGGTTTGCTGCTACTTCTGGCCAATTTGTATGCAACTTCCTTGGTTTTAATACTATCCCTGATTTCCCTTGTTAGCCATGGTTGAGCCACCTTCCCTTTTTTATTTTTACGCCAGACCGGGATGTACAATTGTTGTAGTTCATCCATGCGATCTCTAAATGTCTGCCATTGCCCTTCCACTGATAGCCCCTTAAATATCGCTTGCCAATTTAACCTCGCCAATTCACGCCTCATACCCTCAAAGTTGCCCTTATTTAAGTTCTGGACCATGGTCTCTGACTTAACTGTTTCCTTCTCCATCCTAATGTAGAACTCCACCATACTATGGTCACTCTTCCCCAGGGGGCCTCGTACCACAAGATTGCTGATTAGTCCTTCCTCATTACACAACACCCAGTCCAGGATGGCCTCCCCTCGAGTTGGTTCCTCAACATATTGGTTTAGGAAACCATCCCTTAAACACTCCAGGAAATCCTCCTCCACCGTATTGCTTCCAGTTTGAGTAGCCCAATCTATATGCATATTAAAGTCACCCATGATAACTGCTGTGCCTTTTTTGCACGCACCTCTGATTTCCTGTTTCATACCCTCCCCCACCTCACTACTGCTGTTTGGAGGTCTGTACACAACTCCCACTAACGTTTTCTGCCCTTTGGTGTTCTGCAGCTCAACCCATATTGATTCCACATCCTCCAAGCTGATGTCCTTCCTAGCTATTGCATTAATCTCCTCTTTAACCAGCAATGCTACCCCACCCCCTTTTCCTTTTATTCTATCCTTTCTGAATGTTGAATACCCCTGGATGTTCAGTTCCCAGCCTTGATTGTTCTGGAGCCACGTCTCTGTAATCCCAATCACATCGTATCCGTTAACATCTATTTGCACAGTCAATTCATCCACCTTATTACGGATACTCCTTGCATTAAGACACAGAGCCTTTAGGCTTATTTTATTAACATCCTTTGTCCTTTTAGACTTATGATTTAGTATGGCCCTTTGTGTTTCTTGCCTTTGTTTACTCGGCCTTCCCCTATTGTTTCTCACCCTTCTAACATTTGTTTCTGACTGCATATTACTTCCCCCTGTTTCGCTACATAGGTTCCCCTTCCCCTGCCATATTTAAATCCTCCCGAACTGCTTTAGCAAATATTACCCCGAGGACATCGGTTCCAGTCCTGCCCAAGTGCAGACCGTCCCTTTTGTACAGGTCCCACTTCCCCCAGAACTGGTTCCAATGCCTCAGGAATTTGAATCCCTCCCTTCTGCACCACTGCTCAAGCCACGTATTCAATCTCACTATCCTGTTCTCTCTATACTGATTAGCACGTGGCCCTGGTAGCAATCCAGAGATTACTACCTTAGAGGTCCTACTTTTTAATTTAGCTCCTAGCTCCCTAAATTCTGCTTGTAGGACCTCTTCCCGCTTTTTACCTATATCGTTGGTACCTACATACACCACGACAGCTGGCTGTTCACCCTCCCTCTTCAGAATGTTCTGCAGCCGCTCCGAGACATCCTTGACCCTTGCACCAGGGAGGCAATATACCATCCTGGAATCTCGGTTGCGGCCACAGAAACTCCTGTCTATTCCCCTTACAATTGAGTCCCCTATCACTATAGCCCTACCACTCTTTTTCCCGCCCTGCTGTGCAGCAGAGCCAGCCATGGTGCCATGAACCTGGCTGCTGGTGCCTTCCCCTGGTAGGCCATCTCCCCCAACAGTATCCAAAGCGGCATACCTGTTTTGGAGGGAGATGACCACAGGAGACTCCTGCACTACCTTCCTGATATTGCCCTGCTTCTTGGTCACCCATGCACTGTCTGTCCTAGCCTTTACCTGCGGTGTGGACAACTCACTAAATGAGCGATTCACCGAGTTCTCGGCATCGTGCATGCTCCATAGTGAGTCCACCCGCAGCTCCAGCACCGCCATGCGGGCTGTCAGGAGCTGCAGCTGGACACACTTCCCGCACACGTAGTTGTCAGGGACACTGGAAGTGTCCCTGGTTTCCCACATGGCACAGGAGGAGCATGAAACGGGTCCGAGACTTCCTGTCATGACTTAACCCTTATGTTACTTTATTACTAAAATTTAAACTTATTTATCTTAGGTCCAGGAGTTAAGTCCCTGAAAACAAAATATAAAATCGAACCTACCTTTTAAATTCCCTCTACCCCTAAAGGTTAGAGGAGGTGGGAGGGTGGGAGTCACTACTAGTGTAGTGTCTCGGGTTTAGCAACCGCTCCACCTATATACGGGTACCAATGTTGAAGAACTCCATTTGTTTTCATTTATAAGAGACTGAATTTATTAGTTTTTTTTCAGGTGGGATTTTACAAAACATTTGTTTTTACATTGACTGGCTGCACATGGGTAACAGTAAGCTGAAGAAACAAAATGGCCACTGAGAAATTTTTCAAAAGTACTTTGAGCAATTTGTTTGGTTCACTGCCTTCTTTTATTGGTACACTTTGTTGGCTGCTCCTACTTGATTTGTTTTTGTGATGTTACAGAAGCACTATTAAATACACGACAACATGAAATGGGGTGACGAGGAGAAAAACTCAAGAATTTTAACATATTACTAATAAATGTCACTTATTGCATCCTATTGAGATTGGGCCAAAAAGAATAGCTTTGGCTTGCCAGTGTTGAACTTTATAAGAACATAGGAGCAGGAGTAGGCCATTTAGCCTCTCGAGCCTGTTCTGCCATTCAGTGCGATCATGGCTGATCTGTGACCTAACTCCATATACCTGCCTTTGCCCCATATCCCTTAATACCTTTGGTTAACAAAAATCTATCAATCTCCGATTTAAAATTAACACTTGACCTAGCATCAATTGCCGTTTGCGGAAGAGAGTTCCAAACTTCTACCACCCTTTGCATGTAGAAGTGTTTCCTAACTTCACTCCTGAAAGGCCTGGCCCTAATTTTTAGACTCTGCCCCCTAGTCATAGACTTCCCAACCAATGGAAATAGTTTCTCTTTATCTACCCTATCTGTTCCCCTTAATATCTTGAAAACTTTGATCAAATCACCCTTAACCTTCTAAATTCCAGGGAATACAACTCTAGTTTGTGTAATCTCTCCTCGTAATTTAACCCTTTAGAGTCGAGATCATTCTAGTAAATCTACGCTACACTCCCTCCTAGGCCAATATACCCTTCCTACGGTGTGGTGCCCATAACTGAACACCATACTCCAGGAGTGGTCTAACCAGGGCTTTGTACAGCTGTAGCATGACTTTTAACCCTTTGTAGTCTAGTCCTCTAGATATAAAGGCCAGCATTTCATTAGCCTTTTTGATTATTTTTTGTACCTGTCCATGACATTTTAATGATCTATGTACATAGACCCCCTAAGTCTCTTTGGACCTCGACTGCTAGCTTTTCACCATTTAGAAAGTACTCTAATCTATCCTTTTTAGGTCCAAAGTGGATGACCTATATTGAAATCCATTTGCCACAGTTTTGCCCATTCACTTAATCTATTAATATCTCTTTGTAATTTTATGCTTCCATCTACACTGCTTACAATGCCGCCTATCTTTGTCATCGGCAAACTTGGATATATGACTATCCCGTCATCTAAGTCTTTAATAAATACAGTGAATAGTTGAGGCTCCAACACAGATCCCTGTGGGGCGCCACTAGTCACATCCTGCCAATTAGAGTACCTT
This sequence comes from Squalus acanthias, assembly GCA_030390025.1. Lineage (NCBI taxonomy): Eukaryota > Metazoa > Chordata > Chondrichthyes > Squaliformes > Squalidae > Squalus > Squalus acanthias. Next base: position 1,237,647 of record JASTWF010000031.1, read on the forward strand.
CCCATTATCCCCACTTTCTGTCTCCTGTGCTCAGCCAATCTCCTAACCAGGTCAATGAGCTTCAACTTTAGCTAACAGTCTCTTATGAGGGACTTTATCAAATGCCTTCTGGAAGTCCATATAAATAACATCCGTCGGCATTCCCCTGTCCACTCTTTTAGTCACCTCTTCAAAAAATTCAATCAGGTTCGTCAGGCATGGCCTACCCCTTACAAATCCATGCTGGCTCTCTCTGATCAGCTGATAAATTTCACAATGTTCAGTCACTCCATCCTTAATAGACTCCAGTAATTTCCCGACAACAGATATTAGGCTAACTGGTCTATAATTCTCTGGTTTCTCTCTCTCACCCTTCTTAAATAGCAGAGTGACGTGCAATTTTCCAATCTAAAGGTATGGTTCCTGAACACTGAGAACTTTGGAAGATCATAGTTAGGGCATCTGCAATGTTCTCACCTACTTCCTTTAAAACCTTGGATGAAAGCCATCTGGTCCTGGGGATTTCTCACTCATTAGTGCCATATTTTCTTCATTACTGTTGATTTACTTATGTTAATTTTGGTGAGTCCCCGTCCCTGATTCAATATGAGTCTCCTTGGGATGTCTGGCATGCTATCCTTTTCCTCTACTGTAAATACTGACGCAAAGTAATTATTTAACATGTCCACCATTTCCTTATTTTCATTTATAATATCACCATTGTCAGGTTTTAAGGGCCCACATTGCTCTTAACCACCCTCTTCCTAATATAATTGTAAAAGTTTTTTGTGTTGATTTTGATATCCCTCGCAAGTTTCTTTTCATACTCCCTTTTTGTAGCTCTTACTGTTTTGTCACCCTTTTCTATTCTTTGTGTATCTCCTATTTGCCAGGATGTGTGCTTTTTTTTTGCATTCTTGTATGTTTTTTCTTTTAGTTTTATGTTGTCCCTTACCTCTTTTGTCATCCATGGCTTTTTTTGGGCAACTAGAGCTGTTGCCCCTTCGGGGTATAAACTGGTTCTGTATCGCCTGAATTCTTTAAACACCTCCCACTGATCTTCTGCCGTTTAACAGATTTTCCAATTTTACTGTGGACAGTCTATGTCGCATTCCATTGAAGTCGGCTTTACCTAAATCTAGAATCTTAGCTGTTTTGCGTTTCTCCCTTTCAAACACAACATTGAACTCAGTTGTATTATGGTCGTTATTAGATAAATGTTCAAGCACCATTAGGCTGTTAACTAAATCTGGCTCATAACTCATTATTAAATCTAATATGGCCTGGCACCTTGTTGGTTCTAGGACATAATTGTTGCAGAAAACTATCCTGAACACACTCGAAATTCGCTACATTTCTGACAGGAGCTCATCTGCTTATCCCATTGAATATGGAAGTCAAAATCCCCCATTAAAACCACTCTGCCTTTACTACGTGCTTGTCTGATCTCGATTAATTCTGCCACTTCACAGCTGCTACCAGAGGGCCTATACTCAACTCCCACTGCAGTATTAAATCCTTCTCTCTTTCTTAATTCTACCCATCAAGTCTCCACTGCCTGCTTACCTCTTGTTATATCATCTCTTAGCATAGAAGTGATTTCATTCTTAATCACTAATGATACTCCTCCCCCCTACCAGATTCCCTATCCTTCCTGTAGACCTTACAATCTGGTGTACTTTAGAACAGTGACTCCACTTCAAAAGTACTTCATTGGCTGTGAAGCGCTTTGAGACGTCTGGTGGTCGTGAAAGGCGCTATAGAAATGCAAGTCTTTCTATCTTTCTTACTCAGTTCCTAGTCCTGACCGTCTTGCACTTATGTCCCAGTCATGGTTACCATGTCATACCCTCTAAGTTGAATTTACGCCTGCAATTCATTCAATTTGTTCCTTATACTTTGTGCGTTTGTATAAAGAACACTTATTTGGGCCACACACACCCTAACCTGTCCTTCTGCTCTAATGTTTTTCTCTTTCTTAATTCTCTCTCCTGATTTAATTACTTTATATCTTTGTTTTCCCTTTACCTGTAGTGCCTAATGCACAATTTCTGACTATTACTCGACTCTCTTCCTGCTTGATTTGTTTTAGAATTATTATTTATTTTCCATTTGAGCCCTCCACCACCCCCCCCGCCATTTAGAAGTTCTAACTAAATTACCAAATGGTGTCAGACAGGCACTTGGGACAGTATAGCCACATTTGTGGAATCTAGGGTGGTGAAGGGGAGATAAACAGCTTGCATTTGTATTGCGCCTTTAACGTGATAAACATCCCAAGGCACTTCACGGGAGTGTTATCAAACAAAATTTGACACTAAGCCACTTTAGATATTAGGATAGGTGGGCAAAAGCTTAGTCAAAGAGGTAGGTTTTACAGAGCGCCTTTGCGGAGGAGAGAGAGATTGCGAGCTGGAGAGGTTTAAGGAAAGAATTCCAATGCTTAGTGCCTAGGCAGCTGAAGACACAGCTGCCAATGGTGGGGCGATGAAAATCGGGGTTGTGCAAGTGGCCGGAATTGGTGGAGCGCAGAGATCTCAGAGGCTTGTAGGGCTGGAGGAGGTTAGAGGTTGGGAGGGGAGATGCCTTGGAGGGATTTAAAAACAAAGATGAGAATTTTAAAATCCTGGCGTTGCTGGACTGGGAGCCATTGTAGGTCAACGAGCATGGGGATGATGGGTGGAAGGGACTTGTTAGGATGCGGACAGCAGAGTTTTGGATGAGCTCAAGTTTAGAGGGTGCAAGGTTGGCCAGGAGAGCATTTATAACAAAGGCATGGATGGAAGTTTCAGCACATGAGCTGAAGATAAAGGTGGGTATCATCAGTGTACATGGGAAAGCTGACTTCATGCTTATTGATAATGATGGCAAGTGGTAATATGTAGATCAGCATAGGAAGTGGACCACAAATGGAACCTTGGAGTACGTTGGAGATGACTGCCGACATTGGGATAGGTAGGAATGGAACCAAATAAAACCATTACCACCGTGTTGGACCACAGAGGTGAGTCTGTGAAGGAGAAGGGCATGCTTGACCATGTTAAATGCTGTGTTTCATCTTCCCTTGCACTCTCTCCAGCATTTAACATGGTCAAGCATGCCACCAATGCATAGAATGTTGTTGGTGACTTTGACCACAAAGGTCTTGTTGTGGGTGGACTGGAAACTGAAAGGATTTATTGAGAGATTGTGGCCATTAGAAAGGAAGGGGAGGTTGGAGATGGGGTGGTAGCTGCTGGGGACCATAGAATTGAGGGTATGCTTTTAAGATTTACAAGCGTACAAACAACGCATTTAAACTAATAACTTATTCAAGTTGAAAAATGTACCGTAAAATTCTTTACAAACAGAAATAAAGTGCACTTTGAACTTTTAAACTTGTGCTTCCCTGAAGTTTTTAGTGGTAAGGATATCAATATAGTTATTGTGCCAGTAATATGTGTTATGAAAAATATACTGGGAGGGAAGGAAGTAAAATCAGTATAACAATTCATCATGTCAGGGCTACTTTTTTATTATAATATAAATTGGGAGAGAGGGTTTAGGAAGGTAATCTGCGGGAGGATGTTTGTCTCTGGCATCCCAGCAGCACTTCTCTGTTGGTTCTGGGTTCAATATTGCTTCCCCCTGTACCTAACCTTGAACTGAGACCATATGTATGTCACTTTAAAAAAAAATGTTGCTAATTTTACAGAAGTAATGATCTCCCACAATAAAAGCGTATACTGTTTTATAAGGACAGGAGCATTATAGCAGGTAACACACCATGTATGTGTTCAACTATGTGTAATTGATGTGTCTCTTTAAGGCCACAAAGTATAACTTATACCACAATATATTGCTGTGCCATCCTTTGGTCAGTTGGAGACTGACCGTTCTTAGCAATTAGAGTTTAGTCTAGCTTTTTTACTTAACTCAATTATTTTTGTGTATACTTTTTTTGAAGTCAATCATAAGGTAATTCTGTTGATGGGGTAATTTTTCTGTGCATTGGAAATGATTGACTTTCTATGTCTTTTTATACTTAATACATGCCAATTTGTCCACATTTTCTTTATGTTGAAATACAATGACCCAGATACGTCTTCCAAACCAGCATCTGGAGTTGCAACGTATTGTGCCACACTGTGGTAGAAGATAGATTTGCACCCTCCATATATTGCTACATGGCTATACTTCTAGTTCCAGAAGTTGATACAGGTTTGAGATTCTATCCCTGTTGACAGGCAGCCTTATGCATTGGTACTCAAAGATTTGGGGAGTAACATGTCAGTGGTACTCGCACTGCATCAATGAGTGTCTTGTATGGCACTGAATCTCCTGAACTGTATTCTCCTATTGTTGAAATTTCTTCTCCAAAGTATCTAACATTTCCAGACTTAATGTAACACCCATGCAGTACAGTTCACCAAAATAAATCATCCTTTAAGCAATATCTCAATAGAAAGAAAGACTTGCATTTATACAGCGCCTTTCACGACCACCGGACGTCTCAAAGCGCTTTACAGCCAATGAAGTGGAGTCACTGTTGTAATGTGGGAAACGTGGCAGCAAGCTCCCACAAACAGCAATGTGATAATGACCAGATAATCTGTTTTTGTTATAGGGATAAATATTGGCCAGGACACCGGGGATAACTCCCCTGGTCGTCTTTGAAATAGTGCCATGGGATCTTTTACGTCCACATGAGAGCAGACGGCCTCAGTTTAATGTCTTATCAGAAAGAAGGCACCTCCCACAGTACAGCACTCCTTCAGCATTGTACTGGAGTGTCAGCCTAGCTTTATGTGCTCACAACCTTCTGGCTAATTTTTCCCTTCTCTAGCCAGGGAACACAGGCCAATTGTACGACCTGTCAGCAACCCTGGCCAAGATTGAACCCACAACCTACTGACTCAGGCGAGTGTGCTACCAACTGAGCCACAGCTGACACTCTGACACAATGAAAAATAAATACAGTGAACAAATGAAGTAGAGACTGAGTTCCGACGAAGGGTTTCGACCTGAAACGTTAACACTCTTTCTCTCTCCACGGATGTTGCCTGGCCTGCTGAGTTTTTCCAGCGTTTTCTGTTATTTCGGATTTCCAGCATCCGCAGTATTTTGCTATCGTATTAGAGACTGAGAAACTTTCCAGGTGCCAATAATTGCTGCTTTGCTCAGCAAAGAACGAATAACTCCATGTGTTAAATTTTGGCTGTGAATAATAACTGGTTAGAAATATTAACAAGCAGAAGCAAGTTTAAGAATGTGGGAAAAGTGATAATTCTCCATTAATGCTAGCATACAAATCTCCAACCCCTTAATGCACACTTAGTGTGCCTAGCTCTAACACAGAGAGCAAGATAAATCTCTAACTTAGTGTTATCCAGTGCCCAAAGCATTCTGCAGAGGTAGTGAGGATGTTTCTGACTCGGAAAAGGAGTGGGAGTAGTTGTAGAAATTTGTATCTTTACAGTCACAGCATTCCAGGATATTGCACCTATTAAGCTTTTGTCTGTGGCTCCTACATACAGGAACTGCAGAGCTCAGATGGAATGGTTGTGTTTAATGTGAGACATTACAGTGATAAAATTTAAAAAAAAATCTGACATGTTCACAATTGTCTAAGCTGACAAATTTTAAACTTAGTGGGTAAATTTGGAGTTTGAATGAGTTGAACCTCTCTGCCAGGGTTGCTGGCAGGTCGTACAATTGGCTTGTGTTCCCTGGCTAGAGAAGGGAAAAATTAGCCAATGTCTGATGAGAATAGGTTCAGGCTTGCCCGTGGTTCTACCTCCTCCCACTCCCTTTCCCACCCCACCCCATAGTTAACGTGCTTGCCAACATTGTCTAGACTCTCACATGAAGAATGGCCACTTGGGAGAGATATAGGAGTGTTGCCAGTGCCCATTAAATCATAGCTCAGCATAAGTCAATGCCTTTGTGAGAGATGGGGAAGTGGTAGCAAGGCGGTTGGGAGGAGGTGGCGGCAAGCAAAAATGCCACCAAGCAAAAATACTTTTTTAATAGGATGTCCCCTTCCAAATGGGATCTGTGCAACTGGAATGCCACAACAATAACTTGCATTTATATAGCACCTTTTTAAATGTCCGAATGTGCTTTACAGGAGCATTATCAAACAAAATTTGACACCGAGACACATAAGGAGATATTAGGGCAGTTGACCAAAAGCTTGATCAAAGAGGTAGATTTTCAGGAGCATCTTCAAGGAGAAAGAGGGACGGAGCGTTTTAGGGGAGGGAATTCCAGAGCTTAGGGCCTCGGCAGCTGAAGGCACAGCCGCCAATGGTAGAGCGATTAAAATCGGGGATGCGCAAGAGAACAGAATTGGAGGAGCGCAGATATCTCGGAGGGTTGTAGGGCTGGCCGAGGTTACAGAGACATGGATGGGAATTTTAAAATTGAGGCATTGCTGCTTCGGGAGCCAGGTGCCTTCAACTATGTTTTGGAGAAGCCGCCAGTTAAAATATTTTTTGGAGCCTTAAAGAACCTTGTGAACAGTTTGCATGCAGACTTCTGACTTCCGATGTGCTGGTGTCTGCTTTTTGGTGTGCTGAGCACTTAGAAGCTTAAGGGCCTCAGAATGCCTGATTACAAGGGGAGCAGGCTTCAACATATCTCTGTCTGCCTGAGTCTAGGGGGGAAAAATTCAGTTGCTTTGCGCCTCCCGTTAGTGCCTCCTGCTTGGGGCACTACCATTCAATTTTGGCCGCGGGGGCGCTAACTTTTTTGGGGCACTAAAAGTAGCACCCCGGCAAAGTTCAAGCCCCATCAGGGCCCCCTAGATGTTTAATACTACTTGTGCTTAATTTTTAAAAATCATTAAAAAAAAAAAAACCATGAGAGTTTTGAGCCTTTTGGGAGCAAAAGTGCACTAGTCTAAATTTGATGTGAATTTGATGCAAAATGTGTAAAATAACATTAGTTATTTTCATCCTTTTTCTGCTACCAATTTATTAGGCAGATACTAGCATTTGCCCATAAAGTATTTGATGATCTGTGTGCTTCTGTTATTAGCATTTCTTATTTTTTTGTGCTTCCGAATTTCCTGGAATAGACATTTTAAGTGGTTATTCATCTTGTTCTGCTCACATCCACTCAGTTGGCTGTCTGTTTACAAACTGGTTATTTTGAATGCGTTACGCCTCATTCTTCCAACAGCATTTCTATGGAGGGTTCCAGCTATACAAGATGTGTCACTATAGGGCTAATGGTAGTAAACATAAGGTAACATGCATCTGCTTACTTGTGCAAACTTTAATATATTGTCACACTGATTTTGTAGTGGAATCTTGACTGCCGGTATAACAAGGGACCGTCATTCATACCACCCGTTGCACAGTGGCGAAAAGTAGGATGTAGGAGTGTCTTATTGTGGAATATATATTTTCCTTATAAAATTTTCCTGTACCACTCAACTGTTGAAGGTGTTAACCTGCATGTTGGTGGACAGTTCCATGAGCCCATTGATGCCTCTCCCAAGTGACCATTCTTCATGTGAGAGTCTGAATGGCGAGTGTCAGCAGGCTATTCAACTATGGGGGGCTTCAAAGCTAAACCTAATCCTGTCCTCATCAGCTGTTCACATGCATGTATGCATACTTCCAGCATGGACCACGGAATAGTGATCAGGAGAGGGAAATCTGGCCCAATTTTTTCCCCTCCCTCCCTCCCTGCCCACAACCCAAGATGTAGTGGCCAGCTTTAGCATCCTTCTCTTCAACCAAATATATGAAAATGACAGACAGGAAAAGACCTACTGATCCATCCAGCCGATCCCCATACAGTTGTGATGACTTGTGCTTTACAATGCATACACTTCCCACCCCACTGTAAACCATGTAATTTTCTTGGAGAGGCAAGAAACCAGATTAAAAATCCAGGCCAATTAGGGGGGAAAAAATGAAAAATTCCTCTCCGAACCCCTTAGACGATCAAAAACGAGTCCAGGAGATCACTCTGGCCCTAATTAACGTTATCAGGTACCTACCTACCTACCTCTGGGTACAGTAGCATAGTGGCTATGTTACTGGACTAGTAATCCAAAGGCCAGAGACGTGAGTTCAAATCCCATCATGGCAGGGGAATTTAAATTCAGTTAATTAAATAAGTCTGGAATAAAAAGCTAGTATCAGTAGTGACCACAAAACTAGCGGATTGTCGTAAAAACCCATCTGGTTCACAAATGCCTTTTAGGGAAGGAAATCTGCCGTCCTGGCCTGGCCTATAAGTGACTCCAGACCCACAGCAATGCGGTTGACTCTTAACTGAGGTATTAGGGATGGGCAATAAGTGCTGGCCTTAACAGCGACACCCACATCCCATGAACAATTATATATAAAAAAAAACAGGGCCAGCTCTTGCTTAAAGGAATTCATCAGATTCAGCTGGCAACCTGTTCCACAGGTCCACTATTCTCTGGGCAAAGAAGAACCTCCTACCATCTAATCTAGTTCTGATTTTACATAACTTGAGAGTGTGACCCCTGGTCCTCGCTAACTTAATTTGTCTACACATACACAACCTTACCCCTTCATCATCTTATAAACCTCGATCAAATCACCCCTTCTACTCCAAGGTATATAAATCCACATAGATGCTTTAGGCTGGGAATTAATCTTGTGGCCTTCTGAACTTTTTGCAAAGCCTCAATATTGCCCACCATGTGAGGAGACTAAAACTGGACACCGTATTCTAATTGAGGAACAACCAAGGTCTTGTACAAGGACAAAATACTATGTATCGTATTATAGTTACTTGTCCTGTAAATGCACCCTATTCACTCTAGGTATAGTTTCATGGCATTGGTCATGAACCTTTAGTGATCTATGCACACAGAACTAGAAGACCCAGGTCTCTTTCTTTCACCACCGGCTTTAGTTCTTTGACATGCCCACTTGCATAACACTGCACTTTTCTAAGTTACAAGTGATTTGTCAGTCACGGGTCCAGTCTGCCAGCGCATCTAAATCTGCTTGTAGTAGTCGAACATCCTCTACAGTTGTGACTCTCGCACATAGGATCTGCTGACCCAAATGAGATCTGTTAACATGGTGTAGATTGAGGATCAAATTAGGCACCTTTCGTGGTCTATTGGACTTGCCTACTCGCTGAATAAAATGCTCAACCATCAGAGGAGTCCCTTCATTACACATAATCACCTATTGCTCCTACAACATTTATAACTGAGCAAGCAGTCCCTGGAAGTGTACACATGCAAAGAACCAATGCCTTGGAAGGGGAGAAAATGAACAAGAAATAGAGGAGAACAATTAACTACCTACTTGTGGTACAGTAAGCGGCTAAGTGATAAGATTTCACTGCTAACATGAACTTGATTCAAAGGTTTGATGTTTTGTACATTCTGTTTCGTTGATCATAAAATCAGTCTAATCTCTGCACTTTTATGACTTCTCTGCAGGTCATGTAGTCCACCACTGGTTGAACCTTAAGTATCGTTAACCAGAAAACTCATTCTCCGTGAAATAACTCTTAATCAAGTCTGCAATCAATTAAATTACTTTTTCAAAAGAAAATGTTAGCGTTTAAATGATTACAGTATTTTATGTGCTCCATTATACTTTTAATCTCTATACCTGTGAAAGTGCCTGGGAAAAAAGACCTGGTGGATTTGATTAATTTGAATTTTTTTTGTACTCTATTCTATTGTTGCTAAGGATTAGAAAAGCAAAAAAAAGGGTTGTGATTTGTGGGTACGTGGCAATTACATCTTGGTACAGTATAAGCCTTGTCTTGCATACAAATGTGAATAAGTGAATTTTGATGTGTCTAAGAAATGGAAATAGTATTTGTTTCCTGTTACCTTTGTGGCTATCTATCGTGAATCTGTTTCGTATGGTGTTTGGTTGAGGGAGCAATGTTGATCAGGACATCAGGAGAACAGACTTTTTTTGAGTAATACCATGGAATCTATAATATCTGTCTTGGCCTACATAGCTGTAATAGCTTGTTTCTCAGACCCAAGTCCAGATGGTGGAAGGAGGCCTTCCATCCTGATTATTTTTCAGGGCTTTGCTCATGCTGCCCCTGTTAAGTTCCCCATGCTTGGTACCTCTTATGGATGAATAGTGTCTGATGCTGTGGCTTCTTTCTGTGCTTCCACTGACATACTATCGTTGATCGTACAGCTGCTATCTGAACTCATGGGAAGCTCCTGTGTGCTGTTTGCTATCCTCCTCTTTGAGCTGCTGCCGAAAGCCAGCCACTTCACATGCTGCCCAATGTCAGATTTCACCGCCCCCCCGCCCGTCCACAGTCCTGTGCTGCCAAACACAAAGCACTCCATTGTTCCCAAACACACCCAATTGCTCACAGACCCTAGCTCATCCAAATGCTCATTAACCTCAAGTCCTGCCCCCTCTCCGCCCCCATTGCCTCCTACCTCCACTGAGTCCCCAGCTCGACTTGCACAAGTTCTACTTCCTTCTTGATATCTTCTCCCTGCTTGATCCTGGTACTCGCCTCTGATTAAATACAATTTGCTTACCATCTTGTTGGTATGTTGGTCTTTTTTTTTGAAAAGGGGCAAGAGTTAGAAATTGAGTACTTCTGTAAAATGTGAGAACTAGACAGCTTCGGAGAAATAAAGAGGGAGCCAGCAAAGGAACGTTTCACAAATAGAGAGAGAAAGATTGAGACACAAATATTCAGTTCAATGAGAAAAGTGTCCAAGTCAGTCAGTCAATGAGAAGGGAAAAGAGAATGGGAGGCAAACCGAAAAACCCAAAGAGCGATACAGGAAGAATTAGAGAATAATGAATGCAAGCTGCAGGAAGAGAACAGTAATTTTATTTTCATTTTCTCCAGGGACAATGGCACCTGAGATCAACCATATTATATAATAACGTACTGCATTACAATTCTGTTATAATAAAGCATATCCTCCGACTCACCATAAGCAACACCATGGAAAATCTGCTAATTAATTTTTATTTTTGTGCTTTACTACCAGGGCTCAATGGATACATGGACTATGTGTGATATGGTAATGAGCATCCCAACTAAGAATGCCCCTGGTTTAATTGGTGGTCTACTGAGTTAGTTAATCTTTGCCAGGTTAGCAGTGGGGCACTGCAGTTGACTTCAGTGTCCCTGGGCTAGAGAGGGGCAAAAAATGAGTGTGGCTTCCACTACTGATTGCTTTTGAATGATACCTGCTGAGAATGTATGTATGTGCCTGGATATTGGGTGTGGATAGAATAGGGCTTTTCTGCAATACCCACTGATTCCATAGCCTGTTGATGCTTGCTGTCTAGGCTTATGTAAGAAAATGAGCCATTTGGACAAAATACTGCAGGATTGCCAGCACTTGTGAAAACTGCCTAGTATGAGTCACCACTGTCATGGGGAGGTGGCAGAGAATTTGTCGTTCTTTAAGTGGCTTTCGAAATTTCTGGTTGACAGCTATTTATAATACTGTGGTTGTTATTTCCACGAATTGAGATGTAAAAGTAGGTACGATATTACATTCTTGCGTGATAATAGTGATCTGCGTGTTAGTTGAAGATGTGGTGCGTGCCAGTTAACATAATGCAGTACTTTTTGTTTTATTTGTTTATGGGATGTGGGCGTCGCTGGCAAGGCCAGCATTTATTGCCCATCCCTAAATGCCCTTGAGAAGGTGGTGGTGAGCCGTCTTCTTGAACCGCTGCAGTCCGTGTGGTGATGGTACTCCCACAGTGCTGTTAGGTAGGGAGTTCCAGGATTTTGACTCGGCGACAATGAAGGATCGGCGATATACTTCTAAGTCAGGATGGTGTGTGACTTGGAGGGGGTGGTGTTCCCCTGTGCCTGCTGCCCTTGTCCTTCTAGGTGGAAGAGGTTGCGAGTTTGGGAGGTGCTGCCGAAGAAGCCTTGGCGAGTTGCTGCAGTGCATCTTGTAGATGGTACACACTGCAGCCACGGTACGCTGGTGGTGGAGGGAGTGAATGTTTAAGGTGGTGGATGGGGTGCCAATCAAGTGGGCTGCTTTGTCCTGTATGGTGTCGAGCTTCTTGAGTGTTGTTGGAGCTGCACTCATCCAGGCAAGTGGAGCGTATTCCATCACACTCCTTACTTGTGCCTTGTAGATGGTGGAAAGGCTTTGGGGAGTCAGGAGGTGAGACACTCGCTGCAGAATACCTAGCCTCTGACCTGCTGTTGTTGCCACAGTATTTATGTGGCTGGTCCAGTTAAGTTTCTGGTCAATGGTGACCCCCAGGATGTTGATGGTGGGGGATTCGGCGATGGTAATGCCATTGAATATCAAAGGGGAGGTGGTTCGACTCTCGCTTGTTGGAGATAGTCATTGCCTGGCACTTCTGTGGCGCGAATGTTACTTGCCACTTATCAGCCCAAGCCTGAACATCGTCCAGGTCTTGTTGCATGCGGGCATGGACTGCTTCATTATCTGAGGAGTTGTGAATGGCACGGAACACTGTGCAGTAATCAGCAAACATCCCCATTTCTGACCACCTTGATGAAGCAGCTGAATATGGTTGGGCCAAGGACACTGTCCTAAGAAACTCCTGCAGCGATGTCCTGGGGCTGTGATGATTGACCTTCAATCACCACAACCATCTTCCTTTGTGCTAGGTATGACTCCAGCCAGTGGAGAGTTTCCCCCCCCCCCCGATTCCCATTGACTTCAGTTTTACTAGGGCTCCTTCATGCCGCACTCGGTCAAATACTGCCTTGATGTCAAGGGCAGTCACTCTCATCTCACCTCTGGAATTCAGCTCTTTTGTCCATGTTTGAACCAAGGCTGTAATGAGGTCGGGAGAGTGGTCTTGGCGGAACCCAAACTGGGCATCAGTGAGCAGGTTATTGGTGAGTAAGTGCCGCTTGATAGCACTGTTGATGACACCTTCCATCACTTTGCTGATGATTGAGAGTAGACTGATGGGGCGGTAATTGGCCGGATTGGATTTCACAGAATCACAGAATCCCCACAGTGCAGATAGAGGCCATTTCGGCCCATCGAGCCTGCACCGACACATATCCCACCCTATCCCCGTAACCCCACGTATTTAATCTCCCTAACACTAAGGGTCAATTTATCATAGCCAAATCAACCTAACCCGCACATCTTTGGACTGTGGGAGGAAACCGGAGCAGCCGGAGGAAACCCACGCAGACACGGGGAGAATGTGCAAACTCCACACAGACAGTCAGCCGAGGCCGGATTCGAACCCGGGTCCCTGGCGCTGTGAGGCAACAGTGCTAACCACTGTGCCACCGTGTTGCCCTTCAATTTGTCCTGCTTTTTGTGGACAGGGCATACCTGGGCAGTTTTCCACATTGTCGGATAGATGCCAGTGTTGTAGCTGTACTGGAACAGCTTGGCTAGAGGCGCGGCTAGTTCTGGAGCACAAGTTTTCAGCACGATAGCCGGGATGTTGACGGGGCCCATAGCCTTTGCTGAATCCAGTGCGCTGAGCCATTTTTTGATATCACATGGAGTGAATCGAATTGGCTGTAGACTGGCTTCTGTGATGGTTAGGACCTCCGGAGGAGGCTAATATGGATAATCCACTCGGCACTTCTGGCTGGAGATGGTTCCAAACGCGTCAGCCTTGTCTTTTGCACTCACATGCTGGGCTCCACCATCATTGAGGATGGGGCTATTCATGGAGCCTCCTCCTCCCGTTAGTTGTTTAATGATCCACCACCATTCACGACTGGATGTGGCAGGACTGCAGAGCTTTGATCTGATCCGTTGATTGTGGGATCGCTTAGCCCTGTCGAAAGCATGCTGCTTCTGCTTTTTAGCATGCATGTAGTCCTGTGTTGCAGCTTTTCCAGGTTGGCACCTCATTTTTAGGTATGCCTGGTGCTGCTCCTGGCATGCTCTTCTACACTCCTTATTGAACCAGGGTTGGTCCCCTGGCTTGATGGTAATGGTAGAGTGAGGGATATGCCAGGCCATGAGGCTACAGATTGTGGTGGAATACAATTCTGCTGCTGGTGATGGCCCACAGCGCCTCATGGATGCCCAGTTTTGAGCTGCTAGATCTGTTCTGAATCTATCCCATTTAGCCCGGTGGTAGTGCCACACAACACGATGGAGGGTGTCTTCAGTGTGAAGATGGGACTTCGTCTCCACAATGATTGTGCGGTGGTCACTGCTATCAATACTGTCATGGACAGATGCATCTGCGACAGGTAGATTGGTGAGGATGAGGTCAAGTAGGTTTTTCCCTCGTGTTGGTGTTCTCTCCACCTGTCGCAGGCCCAGACTGGCAGTTATGTCCTTCAGGACTCGACCAGCTCGGTCAGTAGTGGTGCTACCGAGCCACTCTTGGTGATGGACATTGAAGTCCTCCACCCAGAGTACATTCTGTGCCCTTGCTACTCAGTGCTTCTTCCAAGTGGTGTTCAACATGGAGGAGTACTGATTCATCAGCTGAGGGAGGGCGGTAGGTGGTAATCAGCAGGAGGTTTCCTTGCCCAAGCTTGACCTGAAGCCATGAGACTTCATGGGGTCCAGAGTCAATGTTGAGGACTCCCAGGGTCACTCCTTCCCGACTGTATCCCACTGTGCCGCCACCCCTGGTGGGTCTGTCCTGCCGGTGGGACAGGACATACCCAGGGATGGTGATGGAGGAGTTTGGGACATTGGCTGAAAGGTATGATTCTGTGAGTATGACTATGTCAGGCTGTTGCTTGACTAGTCTGTGGGACAGCTCTCCCGATTTTGGCACAAGTCCACAGATGTTGGTGAGGAGGACTTTGCAGAGTTGACTGGGCTGGGTGTGCCATTGCTGTGTCCGTAGCCGGTGTCGAGGTCGATGCCGTTTGGTCCGTCCGGTTTCTTATTTTGTTTCGTAGCAGCTTGTTACAACTGATTGGCTTGCTAGGCCATTTCAGAGGGCAGTTAAGAGTCAACCACATTGCTGTGGGTCTGGAGTCACATAGGCCAGACCAGGTAAAGACGGCAGATTTCCTTCCCTGAAGGACTTGCTAAAATTATTCTGTATTTTGAAAGTAGAAATGTGTGTAGTTGGATTAACTATCCTTTTTTGAAGAAAGACAATTCTTTGCCCTAAATAATTACAATTTTATGATTTTTTTGTACTAGAATGTTTAACTGTCCCTTCCCTTCCCCCAAATTAACCTGAATTATAAAAGGGTAGTTTAATTGAGTATTATATTTGTCAATGTAAACCATCATCAACCAGAGGTTTTGAGTACTTGAAGTGAATATAAAGTCAGATTATATAAAGTCAGATTATATGTGAATACTCCACTACAATAAAACATAAATCAATGAAGAATCATGGATGTATTGTTAAAGAGCAGTAGTTTTCAAACTTTTCTATAGGAACAGGAGTAGACAATTCAGCCCCTTGAGCCTGTTCTGCCATTCACTCAGATCATGGCTGATCTGTACCTCAACTCCATTTACCTGCCTTTGATCCATATCCCTTGATCCCTTCACTTAACAAAAATCTATTGGTCTCAGTCTTGAAAATTTCAATTGACCCAGCATCAGCAGCCTTTTGGGGCGAGAGTTCCAGATTTCCACTATCCTATGTGTGGAAAAACAGCTTCCTGATTTCACTCCTAAATGGCATAGCTCTAATTTTAAGCTTGTGCCCACTTGTTACTGATTCCCCCATCAGAGAAAGTAGTTTCTCTGTATCTACCCTATCAAATCCTTTTGCATTTTAAGCACCTTGATTAGATCACGCCTCGGGAATACAAGCCAAGTTTATGCAACCTGTCATCATAATTTATCCCTTTAAGCCATGGTATCACTGGTGAATCTGTGCTGTACCACCTCCAAGGAGTTGTGGGGGAAGGAACCCTTGCTCCTGGGGACACCCTGTCCTAATTTCCAAAAGCTAGAAAAATACATGCTTTATTTGTATGCTGCAACAGAAATAATGTGCTAGTTTGTCAAAAAATACAGAAATATTCAGAAATCTGTTGACCTCCGGTAGCCACTTGATAGAAAAAGGTATGTTATAGAAAATCAAATGGAGGTGCAATTTTTAATATTATGTCAGTAAGTACTTTAAAAAATTTTGATTTGCAACATTTACAGGATAGTGCCACGGCGGGAGAGCGCCACATGTCCAAATTGGTTAGGGTGCCCCGGAGTCATCAGGATGCCTGCCTGAAACTAACGTTAGGCCCATTGCCTATGCAAATAGGGCAGGGGGGGGGGGGGCCTCACGCCCATTTGGTGAATTTGGTGCCAGATTCACTGGGATTTCATTGTCATTACGCTACCGCTTTAGTGTTGTTGTTGTGGAGAAGCTTGCGCTGCCCATCGTCTTGGCTGCACAACTTGGGAGTAAGGTCGGCAATTTGATTCTCGAGCACCAAAGGTAAAGAGAGGTGAGATGATCTTCATATAGCAATCATGCACTTCTTAGTTACGTGTAGTAATTCCAGGCAGATTCAAAACCAGGTGCAAAAGGTTTCCAAATAAAAAGCAAACTACAAATACTGTAAATTTGAAACAAAAACAGAAAATACTGTAAAGACACAGTCGGCCAGTCAGCCTCACGGAGAGAAGTTAATGTTAAATGTAAACCATCATCAGAACCCAGTTTCCAGGTGACCTGCTGCACCACCTGGGAACTTCTTAAATGTAAATGTGAATGCTTTTAATCAAGGGAGAGAACCGATGCCAGTGCCTATTCTCTTGCAACATCAAACTTGCTGGCGAGCAGAACGCAGACACTGCGCAAGGAATGATGAGCAGTCAGCAGCGGAACTCCTGCCTGCTAGTGGGCATCTAACTCTCGAGATACTCGTAGGCCAATGGATGTTGCACTCTTGGGTCACTACCTAATAATTCTGTTTATGGCAAATTTTTCCATTTGTACGGTAACCTAGCACATCAGTTACATAGAACTTCCTGTATAGGAATACTTTGAATACGATACTCTCTTAAGTGAAGGACACAGTGTTGTCACAGTTTTACATTTTGTCTTCACGTGGAATAAACATATTTAACATCGTGTTTGGTAGCATTCTATTTATGCAGTTTTGTGTTATGTTAAATATAAATAAGCTTACTTTTTAGCATTGGAGTCTTGCTGCAATTTTTTCTTGCACACAGCAACATGCTAGGATGCAAGGAAATAGTTGGGCATTGGTTGCTAAGGTTACGGTGTACACTCACTGGTGATGCCGAATGCTGAGCTGTCAACGTTTTGGGCTGTCACTAGTTTCTGGAAAAGCAGTTCTGCTCATGTTAAATTATAACTGCGGAGCAAGCTCCATCATACACATAAATAAGGTAACCCTTCATCACATCATATTACTAGCCATATATATTCCATTAAGTGATACTCAGTGTAACTAACAACATCAACAATAACTTGCACTTATGCCTTTAACATAGAAAAACATCCAGAGGCGTTTCACAGAGGTGTAATCAGACAAAAATGCACATCGACTTAGGAGATATTACGAGGGTGATCAAAAGTTTGATCAAAGAGTTGGGTTTTATGGAGGGAGGGCCTTAAGAGGTGAGGGTTTGGAGAGGCTTCGGAAGGGCTTTCTAGATCATGGGACCGAGACGGCTGAAGGCACAGCAGCTAATGGTGGGCGGAAAGGGGGAGATGCACAAAAGATGATAGTCAGAGGAACGGGGCGTTCGGGAGGAGGAGTTTGTACAGCTGGAGGAGGTAATATAAATAAGCTTACCTTATAGAGGGTAAGGCCATGATGGGATTTAAACACCAGGATGAGAATCATAAGTTGGAAGTTTTGGGGGACTGGGAGTCATTGTAGGTCAGCAAGGACAGGATCATGGATGATCAGGACTTGGTGCAGGATAAGATACAGGCAGGAGAGTTTTTGATGAGCTGAAGTTTACAGTGTCCAAGAAATGGATGCAGAATTCAGTGGCAAATGGGCTGCAGTGGGGCAGAGTCAGCAAATGTTATGGAGGTAGAAGTAGGCGGGCTTTACAGTGGACAGTATAAGGGGTTGGAAGCTCAGCTCGAGGTTGAATAGGATATTGAAATTGTCAACAGTCTGGTTCAGCCTGACCCAATGCTTGGTGAGGGGCTTGGAATCTGTGGCGAGGGTACACAGTTTGTGGTGGAGGCCAGACAATGGCTTCAGTCTTTCCAATGTTTAATTGGAGGAAACTGCTGCTCATCGAAGACTGGATATCAGACAAGCAGTCTCACAATACAGAGGCAAAGAAGGTTGAGAGGTTATTGGCAGCTGACCCCAAGTCAAGAGATGATGTCGCCAAGGGGCGGTATGCAGATGAGGAAGAGAAGGGTGCCAAGGACAGATCCATAGAGGAATTTGGAGGTAACAGAGTGGGGGGCAGAAAGACAAGCCATTGCTGGAGATGCTCTGGCTATGATCGGATAGGTAAGAATGAACTCAAGCGAAGGCAATCCCACTGAGCTGGACAATGGAGGAAAGGTGTTGAAGGAAAATGATGAGCTTGACCTTGTCAAAGGCTGCAACGAGGATGAGGAGAGATAATGCACCATAGTCACAGTCACAGAGGATGTCTTTTGTAATTTTGGTTTGAGCCATTTCTGTGCTGTGGCAGAGATAGAAACCTGATTGGAGAGATTGAAACAAGGATACTGTGACCTAATATATTACTGCGAATCAGTACATGTTTATTTTTCCCTCTTTTTAAAAAAAAACATTGCTAGGCAGTATGGGAAATAAGAACATTAGATTACACCACCAGTGTTGTTTTCATCACAGGAGCACAGCAATATAACTAGTTATTGTACAAACTATAAGAAGGTGAGAAAGACTCTGGTTCATCAAACTCTCCCCATCCAGTTCATGGTGCAACCTTGTACGCTGTTTACCAATCTTCGAGCAATGCTATCTCCTGGTAGAAGCAAAAAATATCAGAGAAAAGAAACTTGTGACCAATTCAGGAAAAAATTCTGGGAAATTTTCGCTGCAAATCCTTAAGACATTCAAGCAGTTGTAACTGTTTAAATCAATGGAGTGAGTGACATATGGTTGAAGTTACAATTTATTCATAATTTACATTATACTTGTATTATAGCCAAGTATCTTGTTTCGTGTGGTTGCTAGATTTTGTAGTGTCACATTTTAATTTGACGGTACTCTATAGCGCTGTGGTTTTTCTAAGCAAAGTGCAGTGGACATTTCTGATTTGTGGGCACAGTATTCAACACTTGGCATGCTAACAACAAAATGCGTCAATGGAGGCTGTGGTAATATTACCACAGTTAATCAGGGTAATAGTTCAGCATGATGTACTTGAAGCAGAAAACATGTAGACAGACAATACAAATATGTATTCTTTTCAAACTATTTTAAGTTTTCTCTTTTTTTCTGCTCATTTTGCCTTAGTTAATTAAGATTCTTTTCAAAAAAAAGTGGTAGAATTCTGACCATATGTGGAAATGGGGTGATTTTACTAATATTGTTGAAAATACAATTTCTCACCAAATCCCTGGCAATAAAACGCCACTCTAACAATTTGGACCCCAACTCTCCATGTTCATAGCAAAATGCAGCTCATATGGGCAGACCTGAACCTCTTATGATCTGAAATGGGCAATCTTATGTTTGCCATATATGGGTGTAGCATGTTACAGAATTAACGGTTGCCTATATTATGCAATGTTTTGTATTGGAGGTTACATGA
Organism: Squalus acanthias; assembly: GCA_030390025.1. NCBI lineage: Eukaryota > Metazoa > Chordata > Chondrichthyes > Squaliformes > Squalidae > Squalus > Squalus acanthias. Next base: position 1,257,253 of record JASTWF010000031.1, read on the forward strand.
GCTCGAAAAAGCAAAATAAAACACCATGATGCCAAACCATATTCAGGCCAAAACTAGTAATCAAACTTTTGCAGATTTATAAATACAGAAGCAAAAGGAATACAGCAGATAATCTGAAATATGATGCTTAAATTACACACTACTTTAGATGGTCTTGTAAATAAAGTATCCAAAATCTTAGAATCCTCTTCAAAGACTTTGAACTGAAACTTTGAACTGAGGCTTCTTAGGTGCCATGGAGTCTGTCTTACTGTTACACCATGGAAATATGGTTAAGGAGCAGACTGCAGTATAGAGAAAGCCAGCAGCATATGTACTACAAGCAGGCTTTTAATACTATGGATCAAAGCGGTCCTCTGACATACAAATAAATTAATAATTTTACTTTTCAAGTGGATGAAGTGTGACATCTAAATTTATGAAATGTGATGGGTTTGTGTTGCTTTTGACACTTGTATTGCATATCAAATAGCTTTGCTGTCCTCAAACAGATAACATAGTACTGATGTAAGACTGCATCTGCCAATGCATTAACAGCTCAGAAAATTGAACTTGTAAATCTCGGCAATTGACAGCCCTACGGAGAAATGTTTGGCTGTCTGTTTCCCCTTCGCTGGAACCCATATCTATCTCTTCACAAATTTGTGTATTCTCACTTCCCCAGCCTAAAGATGCAAGAATTCTTTTCAGAAGGCAGCAAATAGAGTTTCAGTTCAAATTTGCAATATATTGGCCTATCTAAAATTTCAAATCAAACCGGTATATAGATTTTGGATTTTTGAAATAAGATGGGGTTCTGCTTTTGTTGCAACTATGAAGCAGTGTTATAATAAAACTCTTACAAATAACATTTCAAGGAATGTACTCCATGTTGATGTATGCATAGATCACCCCTGCAAATCAGCTGTACCCAAACTTGAGTGCTCTTATTTTTCTCAACAATCTCAACTGTAAAGTTGATGAGCTATATTACATCTGAAATATGTGCAGTTCTGAGCACCTCATTAGGAAGGATGTTACTGGAATGCTACCAGGAGTGAGAGGTTATAGTTATGAAGAAAGGCTTAAAAAATGAGCATTCTTCACTGGAACAGAGAAGGTTTAGGGGATCTAATAGAAAGTTTGAAAGATTTTGACAGGGCAAATAATAAAACATTATTTACACTGTTTGGTGAATTGGTAACAAGAGTGCACAAGACACCATGTGAGTGCCAAGGCGCGCGCACAGTTCTAATGAAGAGTTACACCTGACACTCTTATCCTTGCACGTGCTCACTCTCTTGGATGTTGATCCTCCTGCTCTGCATTTGCAGCATTTCCTGTTTCTATTCTCTACATCCAAACAAACCCAGCATTGTCCCGAGAACAATGAGTGGGGAAGTTCGTAACAGAGGGTTATTACAATATAAATTACTTACCACAGGTGATTATTGAGAAAAAGTCTACAACATCAGTGAAAAGGGAATTGGGTAAGTATTTGACAAGGAAGAAATGAAACTGAATCGTGAAAGTTCCAATTTGAAGAGCTAGCACCAGCACAGGCAGGATGGGCATGGCCTCCTTCTGTTCTATAATTTCTATGATACAATTTGTTAGTGGTTGGGAGAGTTAGGGTAATGGATGGATGAGCTGTATTGGGCCAAATGGCCCTTTCTTACCCCTGAACTTTATTATGTTCTCACATCCACTACTGTTAACATGCAGTACAGTGAAACCTGTATAAATGGACACTCCCAAAAACAGACACCTACAAAAAAAATGGACACTTATTGAGAGACCCAAATAATTTATATGGTAAAATATATAAGAAGCACCGTTCAGCACTACTCTCTGTTTCCTGTCACTTAGCCAATTTCGTATCCATGCTGCCACTGTCCCTTTTATTCCATGGGCTTCAACTTTGCTGGTAAGCCTATTATGTGGCACTTTATCAAATGCCTTTGGAAGTCCATGTACACCACATCAACCGCATTGCCCTCATCAACCCTCTCTGTTACCTCATCAAAAAATTCAATCAAAAAATTCAATCAAGTTGGTTAAACACGATTTGCCTTTAACAAATCGTGCTGGCTTTCTTTAATTAATCCACACTTGTCCAAGTGACTTTGCCAATACAAACCACAAGACAAAAAAAGGTTATTTAAAAAAGAATTAATTCATAATGACACAAGATCTGTTACTGCTTAAGTTATCTTACCCTTTTTATGTTTGATATATTTCTGACTACAGAAGCTCCGACTGTTCTCGTAGGTGAGCCTCACGCCCTATGTGTTAACACGAGCTCTGATATGATAATTTTGATAAAACACCCAGGATAATGAACAGAAAACCTTTTTTTTAGATTTGCTTTAGCCATTGGTTCTCTGCTGTGCCTCCACAGGATCCTTATCCCGTGTTCAAGAAAGAACAATCACCTAATTTATGGTTACATTAGATGTTCGACTTGTAGTTGCTCAGATGAGGAAAACAATAAGTGGTTTGCAATCTCTTAACTAATCTCTTTTTTTAAATTAACTTTTGTATATGTACTTGTTTTCTTGAATTCTTACCACTACAGGAGCTACCTCACCTGACCTAATCCACGTTGACTTCCCAATTTCAACAGTCCAGGCTAATAAATTCAAAAGGAGCCGCCAGTCAGACACGTGACTGAACAAATCACACAGTATATTTGTTTTGTGTTTGAAATATATGTTTTGGTTTCTCCCTCAAACTAACTACCTGGAGACAACTGAACATTTAGTCTTCGCAGCATTTGTATTGATTTAGGCTGGGACTTGACGTCTAACTACAGTTGGCTTTCAACTCCTTATGTTCCATGACTGGTGAAATTAGAGAAAAATGCTTTAATTTTTGTGTCACGGTAATCCTTCCAAACTCCAACCTGTAACTTCTAGTGTTTATCATCTCTTCTGACCACTCAACTACACCTCTTGGCCCACATGTCAATTGATATAATGACACCCTTTACTCAGCCACTATACTCTTCATTTCAGAACTGTTATCACCTCTTCAAAGAATCCAACCTCTTCAAAGAATCTAACCTCAACATGTCTGTCCTTTCCAACTATCTCTCCACTGACATGCTGCCACTCTGAGACATCATCTGTAGTGCAGGGTTAGCTTCCATATGTATGCTGATGACATTGAACTCAACCCCATAACCACCTCTGTGCTGTCAGACTACGTGTCTGACATAGTCGTGGATGAGTCAAAAATTCCTCCAACTGAGCATTTGGAAGACATTTTCAGCTTCTGCTGTGAAATCTATCATGCCACTGACTCCACCATGTCCCCTTCCTGGCCATCTGCTCGGGCTGAACCAGAGCAAGCAAATCGGGGTGGCCCAGAGCTCAGCTTCAAAGTTCACATCCTATCTTTCACCAAGACTGCCAATTCCATAACATTACCTGTCTCTGCCCCTACTTCAGCCCCACCACTACTAAAACCCATATCCACAATTTTGTCACCTCTAGATGGGATTTCTCCAATGTCCTCCTAGCTGGCCTCTCATTCTCCACCCTCCATAAACTCCAAAACTTTGCTTCACATGTCCTATCCCATACTAAGTCCCAATTGCCCATAATTCCAGTACTCATTGAGCTATATTGGCTTACTGTCCCAGAGAATATTGAATTTAAAATCCTTCTCTTCAAATCCCTTATGTCATCTGCTGCATCTCGGTCCTCCAACTCCACTACTGTGCAACCTGCCCTCCCTTTGCCCCATAGTGCTATCAGCAGTCTTGGCCCTACTCCCCAAACCCCTGCACCTTCCTCTTTATCTTTAAAAACCTGCTCAAAACAAATCTTTTCACACCAAGTTTTTTGTCACCTTTCCACCATGACCTGGCACATGTTTCTCCATATATTCTTTCTTCTCTCCAGATGCTCTCTCGGCCAGCTTTCTACCTCCCACCCTCCATACACTTCAGCTCATCCAAAACTCTGCTGCCCATATGCTAACTCGCACCAAGTCCCATTCCCCCATCACCCCTGTGCTCGCTGACCTACATTGGCTCCCCGTCTGACGATGCCTCGATCTAAAATCCTTTCCTTGTGTTCAAAACTCTCCATGGCCTCTCCTCGCCCTATCTCTGTAACCTCTTCCAGCTCTGCAATCTTCTGATATCTCTGCACTCCTCCAGTTCTGGCCTCTTGTGGATCCCTGAGTTCCATCACCCCACCATTGGTGGCTGTGCCTTCAGCTGCCGAGGCTCCAAGTTCTGTCATTCTCTCCCTCAACCTCTCCACCTCTCCTCCTTTAAGACGCTTCTTAAAATCTGCCTCTTTGACCCAACTTTCAGTCATCTGTCCTAATATATCTCTTATGTGGCTTGGTGTCAAATTTTGTTTGAAAATGTTCCTGCAAAGCACCTTGGGATGTTTTACTATGTTAAAAGGCACTATAGAAATGCAAGTTGTTACTCCTACCTCTGCAAAGTGGCGTGGGTTTCTTCTATGCTACAGGCACGATGTAAATGCAAGTTGTTGTTGACTATGTTTTATCACGGTGGCATAGTGGTTAGCACTGGTGCCTCACAGCGCCAGAGACCCGGGTTCAAATCTGACCTCGGGTGACTGTCTGTGTGGAGTTTGCACATTCTCCCCGTGTCTGCGTGGGTTTCCTCCGGGTGCTCCGGTTTCCTCCCACTGTCCAAAAATGTGTGGGTTAGGTTGATTTGGCTATGATAAATTGACCCTTAGTGTTAGGGGGGGATTAAATATGTGGGGTTATGGGGATAGGATGGGATATGTTAGGGGGAATTAAATACGTGGGGTTACGGGGGTCGGGTGGGATATGTGTACTGTGGGGATTAAAGCAGGGACAGGGTACTGGATTTGAATGATCAGCCATGATCGTATTGAATGGTGGTGCAGGCTCGACGGGCCGAATGGCCTACTCCTGCTCCTAGATTCTATGTTTCTATGTTTCTATCTTCTGCAAGGGGAAAGGATGGGAAGGGTAGTAGTTAATTACAACATAACTCTGAACATAATGCAAAGCAGACCACAAAAGCTCAGGAAATAAGCTGTATTAGAAGTCAAGTTTTTAACTTTGTTGCTCTTCTAGTGGATAATCATCCTCCCAGTGGTGCTGGTAAATGGAAAATTTGGATTATGACCTAATCTAGAGTGCCTGAAGTCAGTTAACACCAATACGTCAGCTGCTGACTACAGCAGCAAATAAAGACAAAGTGCCTGTGCTCTGAGTAAACTTGCAAGGATCTATTGAGACTGGGCCTGTACTAGAGAGTTCAACTAAAACTACATAACTGTTTTTTAAGTTATTTTTTTCAAAAACTGCTAAAGCACCGGATATCTCTGCACACAGGAAGCCTCCGTGGTTATTCACTTGAAGAGCTGAAACATTTATTTTATTTTAAGTGGTACAGCAGCAACATCAGCAGAAAGGAATTTATTGCAGCCAGTTCCTAGTTTCTAGGGAGGAGTGTTAGAGGAGAAATGCCAGTACCCAGCTCTTCCTTGCTCGGGCCTGTACTCTTTGTTGTTGGGCATTTTCTCAGCATTGCTAGTGTCTGGTACTTTCACAGTCGTAACCCAGGCAGAGAAGGTGAGTATTCTCCACCTGGTCATGCATGATTCAGCCTGGAGCAGGAGTTGAATCTTTCAAATAAACTTTTAATCTTGACTGCATGATGTTTGCTTCACTGTTTTCCGCTTAAGAAGTTGGTCCGGCATTTAACTGTGAATTACTAATCATGAATTGAGATGACCAAAAGTTCCTATACTTTCCTCTCCTCTTTGGGATGGAGTTGCAGTAATGGGACATTACCCTGTTTAATGTGACTGGCTAGCTTAAAATTGCACTTGTTTTTTTGTGGAACAAATTAGTGCCAAGATGAAAATCTTCCTGTCAATTTTACTCAATTTAAAAAAAAAAAATCAGTGTGGGTACAGCTTAGAAAATCACCAAATTGTTTGCTGAAATTATCAATAGGAGGAATTTCACTTTGAATGATAAATGATTGAAAATTCAGATCTACTGCTCATCCTTAATAGTTTTTAAAGATAAATCAGTAGTTTTCTTAAATGCTTTAACGCAATTAAGGTCAGTTTGGATGCAATCCCATTGCTAACGTTGTTAACAAAAGCAAAGTTAATGTTGAAAATAACTAATTTTGAAAAGTGACCTCTTGGAAAGGACTGGGGTCAACATTTGACACCTTTCCTTTCCCATCTTTTCTTCATTTTAAAAAAAAGTTTAGACAATCAGTACTGCTGATGTCATTTGAAAGAATGGCTTGTAGGAGTAGCTGAGCCCAAGGATGTGAGATAACTAGATTAAATGTACACAACTGAACCTGAAGCATTCTGGGTTCATAGTGGTATCAATTGACGCATTGCCAAAATCAGTAAACCTGAAAGCTAATGCCCATGATAGCATCATGAGGATTTGCTGTTTCCACAATTAATTAAACAGAAGTAGACATGCAAAAACAAACAAGTATTCAAGTTATTGATTTATTTGTAATGGTTTGATTTTAAAAGGGGATCCTGAATCAACATCTTTAGGTGTTCATGTTGTGGTATTGATATTTTTTTGCAAGACTTGGGTGGTAAGCATTTATTGCAACCTAACTGGTAGGAATTACCCCCTTCCATTTTACTTTGACAATATATTTGATGCTCAATAACGTCTGTCACTGAACCAAACTTTAATGATTTTACACTACAAACATTTTTTGTGATATTTGAATATTTGGGTTTGTTCAAATATACTGATACAAATTTCTGAAAAATGGAACTCTCAGCAGGTTTCGTAATCAAAGTCTTTTGAAACCATTGGAAAGTGAGCAATAAGAAATGTTAAATTTTGTTAAACCGAATAAAGATACTTCCTAGTTCACCACTGCCATTTGTCACTCCTTGAAGACTGTTCAGTAGCATGTATCACATAGGATTACAGAGGATATACAGCACAAAAACCGGCCATTCGGCCCAACAAGTCTATGCCGGTGTTTATACTCCACTCTACCCTCCTCCCATCTTTCCTCATCTAACCCTATCAGCATAACCCTCTATTCCCTTCTCCCTCGGATGCTTGTCTAACTGCCCCTTAAATGCATCTATACTATTCGTTTCAACCACTACCTGTGGTAGCGAGTTCCACATTCTCGCCACTCTCTGGGTAAAGAAGTTTCTTCTGAATTCCCGATTTGATTTCTTGGTGACTATCTTACATTGATGGCCTCTAGTTTTGCTCTTCCCCACAAGTGGAAACACTCTCTGTATCTACTCTATCAAAACCTTTCATGATTTTAAAGACCTCTATTAGGTTACCTCTCAGCCTTCTCTTCAAGAGAAAAGAGATCTAGTTTGTTCATCCTTTCCTGCTAGGTGTACCCTCGCATTTCTGGTATTATCCTTGTAAATCATCTTCAGTGGGGCCTGTGGTACATTCTAGGCTATGGGCTTTTCAAATTCTGCTGTCCGTATAGCTCTAGCATTCTGTCTGCAGAGAGAAACCAAGTGGTGCAAGCTGGTCCATTTCTACAAAATAGTTGAACTAGCAGCACCATACAGCATAAAACCAGCAAAGCGGAGACATGCAAGTTCAAGGAATGAGTGGCTCAGGTCTCAAAATTTAATCTTCTGGAAGGTGTGAAGTAACCCTTGCAGCACTATTTTTAATGCAACTCCATTGAAATTGATTTAAGCAATGTATTTATTTTTTTGCTTAGTTGGCATTAGTGTAAAGAATGATTAGGTTCATAATGATGGAAAAGCAGGAGAATTGTCTTCAACACATACTTTGTGTATCCACAGTAACTCCTATTTTGTCTTTGCCACGTATTCATTGGTATAATGAGCTGAGTAGCCTGATAGCTGCAATGCAAGATGAGGGAGTTATGAGTTAAGATGGCATCTGTGACTAAGAATTGTATTTTGGCTTATTCAAATGGTGAGTGTCACTTGTCTTTATTTGAGGAGAGATGAAAAACTGATTCTTCAGTGGTCCTATCCCACACTCTTCAAAGGGAACCATCTGTTGGCAATCATTCTGATCTAGCCTCCAAGCTTATAAGGATAAAAATGAAAGTGAAGTCAGATGTGCCATCTTAGAGCACCAATTCATATTGGGAGATACAGGTTTGACTATTGCAGTGCTGAACTCCAGTCTTGGCTGCATTCCTGCTGTGCAGGTGGCGAGTAAGTTCAAGGGTTCTGCCCAAAACAATCCCAAGAGGGAGGGAAAATCAGAGGAAACTTTATTCCGAGCTATTCCCCAGCAGCGAAGCATTGGCTGGGTCTTGGAAGCAGATTGATCAACTATTATAGCTGCAATTGGTGCATAGCTTGAGGGAGGAGGAGATCAAAATAGGAGTTACCCTAAAAAAGGAATCAATTGATTAAAATTTCACTGACTTGAAAAGATACAAACTTAGAAATACCAGGGATTTCTATTTAGGTTGAACTCGTCCTATTTCTCACTTAGATTTCTCCAAGGTACCCAATAGCAGTTTTATCTCCTAGCTATCAATGGGACCTCAATAATTAATTGCACAAGAAAAGCACAAGTTGCTATTTTAGCTATGTTTTTCCTGCACCATGGACAATGACAGTGAGGCAGTTTGTTGCCTGTTGTCTGTCATTGGAAATTCCCTTTTGCTTTCAACCTCTGCTTCCTGCAAAACAAGTAGATTGTAGGGAAACAACAAGACAAAATCTTGAATTGTTCCCCATTAATTGATAGATTATTCCTACTCGGTGGAATTTGAAGCCAGTGATTTTGCGTTGAATGTTACAAGAGGATGAGAAAAGTGTACATCGATGAATGTTGCTCAATTGAAGCTTGATTAAACAATATAACTTTATTACTATGGTTCTTTGAGGGTTAAGCTGGTACTGTAGCAGCTTGGAGAATTATACATTGTGTTTTAATTTTTCTTTTATGTACAATAACAGTTTTTGTTTACCACCGTGAAGAAGTAGTACTACTGATGAGACTTCTGGAAATTAAATTAATTTGATCCAATCAGAGATCTGACCTTCATCAGAATGCTGGTTTTGACACTGAAAATTGTGGTAGCATTTCTGAAATATATCCAAGAGTGTCCAAATTAAAATTTTACATTTTAAGGGGAAGCTCGATAAGTACATGGGGGAGAAAGGAATAGAAGGTTATGCAGATAGGGTTAGATGAAGTAGGGTGGAAGGAGGCTCGTGTGGAACATAAACACCTGCACAGACCAGTTGGGCCGAATGGCCTGTTTCTGTGCTGTAATTCTATGTAATGTACATTTTCTTATACTATCCTACTATGCAAAACAGGTCTGTGTTCTTTGCCGATTACAAGTTATTGACTGAGTAGAAAAAAGAAATATCTTTCAAAATCTAGAAAGAAGTACATAGCAGCAGATATAAACTTCATTTTAAAAATAAATAGCATGATAATGAAGCAATGCAGTGGAATAGTGGGATGCAAGTTGCATCTGATTCCTTGCATGGATCCTGCCAAATCTTCGCTTGGCTGAACAGTGGAGGCACTGAGTAGAGACGGTAGGAAAATGAAAGCCGAGTCCTGCTTTGGTGCTTTCAGGCGTTTGCCTTTTTGGGTAGATAGTTAAACCATTTTAGAAAAGGTTTTTTTAATTTATAAAAGTGCCCTTGCTTGGGTCAAAGTAAAATGGAATTAGCTTTCAAGTTTGATATTAAATTTAGTCCCAAGTTTAAGGAGTTGCTGATGAAGTTGGTCCAGTGATTGTAATGCAAGTTTATTAAAAGGGGCATTAAAGATGATTCTGGAAGCTGCAGGCCAGTGGGACTGGCATTTGTAGTGGGTCAAACATTGAAGAGCATCCTGAAAGAATAGCAAGGCACCTAGAGAAATATGCAATGAGGGAATTAGCATAGCCTTTTAAGATGGAGATCATGCCTGAGGCCATTTCTTTGCTATGCTAATGTTTTGCTAAAATCTATCCATTAGGTAAATCATCTCTTCAATTTGCCTAATAGATCGATTTTAGCAAAGCTTTTGGCAGCATGCTTAACAGGAGATTGGCCCACAAGATGGAAAGGTACAGAATGGGGTGCGGCAGGGAGAAAGTACTGAGTGGATCAGACATTGGTTCAATTGGAGGAAGCAAAGGATAGTTGTATATGGTGCTACATCAGAATGAAAAAAGGGTGATTAATGTGGTGCCTCAGGCATTTGTTCTGGGGCCATTATTATTTACATTGTAGTGGGAAGTGGGAACACAAGTGAAGTTGTCCAAATTTGCTAAATATGGGAAATTGAGTGGGGCGGAGGGAAGTGATTTGAAAATAATTGGGAACAAAAAGATTGAATACAGAGTGATCCGGATAGATTGGGGAGTTGATCTGACAAGTTGCAGATGTTGATCATATGAATAAGCGCAAGGTGATGAGACTGAGTCAGGGGAACAAGCAGAGGGAATGTAAGTTGAAGTGGTAAACTACAGGACACAATACAGGAGAGGGGTCTGGAAGGTAACCATCAGCACCATGTGATGTATCAATAAAGAATGCAATCAAGATTTTAGGGTGTATAATCGGAGGGATAGAATGAGGACTGGTTGGAAGAAGAGAGAAAACCAGGCATCAATGGTTCAGCCCCATCTAAAGTACTGTGTACACTTTCTGGTCAGCATATTACAGTGAGGACATCTTGGCATTGGAGGCAGTACTAAGGAGGGCAATTAATCTGATCCTGGGGATTGGGGCACCTGAGCTACGAGACTGGAAATGTTTACACTGGAAAACAGGGATGACCTTATTGAAATTTTCAAGGTTTAAATAGATGTAGATAAACTAAATCCTAATAAACTTTTCGCCATGATCATAAACCTTTCCTCTTCCAAGTTTGAATCATGCCCCCGGTTATAGATAGTTTAGATGTAGCTGCACACACAGGGTGACCAGTGTGTAGAAAAGACTGCACGTGGAGACATTGGAGGTAGATAATGCTGGAAACTTCAACAAAGAGTTGCTTAGGTTTTTAGGCAAAAGAAGCGATTTGAAGGATGATGGATGTCAAGTGGTTTTTTTATATTTTAAGACTGGCCAGATGGACTGCAGTGGCCTGTTTAGATCCTGCCAGCCCTGTGGCTCGTATGGTAGTGGAAATTGTCAAATATTCAAAATAATGACTTTGTTTTAGAAAAAGTACTTTTCACTTGATTTTGTTTTAATTTTTGTGAACTGACTGCATTGTAAAACTAGAGTGCTAGCTGACCACCTTAATGTCATTGTAAAAAGCTACAGCTTATGGAAGATGGGGGGGAAAAAATCCCCGGTGATGCTAATTTCTAGTAACAGCATGTTTTTAGGTGACAGCACCAGGCTCCTTTTTATTCGTGTTTAAATGACTCAGTTAGATTCGCTGCTACAGTATTTCTGTGAATCACTGTCAGCTTTGAGGAAATGACGTTAGACTGCCATGTTTTAAGGAGGTTGATCTGAGCAGTGTTATTGAAGCAGTGCAGCACAGATACTGCAGCGATAGCAGGTGAATACAGCAGAGAAGTTAGAAAATTATAGCCATGCCAGATTAAAGGCTCGCTGCCTAATGCACAAGCTGCGAAAGGTATTTATAGCCCTGAGCAGTTTATGTCCGTGTTATCAGTACGAAGCAAGAAAAAAGGGAAATGGTTGCAGCCTGTGTGCATTCCAGTACCTTGTGCGTGTTTGATTCAGCTCAGTAATGTGGGTCACTGGAAAATTAATTACTGGAGAAGAACGAAGATGCATCAGCTCTTTCTTTTGAGTTTTTAATTTGACTGCAATTTTTTGGCAACTGAACAACTGAAACAAGCCTGACTGGAATTTGTAAAACAGTGCAATAACTGTAGGAATGTACAGATACACGCAGCAGTTTGTTATCCTTTACTAAGAGACTTGATCTCTTATTCACCTCTGCTGCTATAATTTCAACTGGTCTCAATAAATCCATAGGACATTTTGTTTGTAATCTTTGGATTCAAAGTTTCAGTGTCTCTAACAGACATAAATGACATTCAGCCTCACGTGGGCTCCTTCTGAGTTTGGCAGTTTGCAAAGGCTGTTACGGTGGTTTAATCAGAAGAGAAGTGGGAGAGATCCTTATTAAAGCTTTCAGGAAGTGGGCGGTTCATGACCTTGTATACCAAACTCTTGGCTCATTGCATCATAACTGCATTCTCTTGCTTTAAAGCCTCAAGCTTGTAGGACGAATACAAAGCCATGAATACAATGTCAGCAACGCGTGCTGGTAAGATGTGGGGCCTCCACAGTAATGACAGAGAGCTAAATGCAAGCCTGGTCTCCTTGATGTGCTGCATGGGTCAGTATGATGCTTTCATTCTGTTTCTACTGTAGTTACAGTAATACTGCAATCAAGACTGTTAGTTTCCTTTAATTGCTGTAAAAAATACTAATGTATACGATTGTAAAGCTTGAATAGTTTCAAATGAGAACGTTTTCTTTGCAGTGGCAGAAATAGTAAGTTGGTAACGTTTTTTCTCCTCCACTCCTCCCGCCACCCCCCCCACCCCCAAAACAAAAGACAATCTGCCTAAATGAAGACTTATGAAGCTGTTCTACTTCTATTCAGGTGCTATTGATTTAAGAACTGAAAAGTTCTTGTAACTAATATTTTGGCCCCATGAATTTAATATGTTGGGAATTTTCAAGATGGCTGCCAGGCCTCTGAGAAGATGTGGTGGAGCTCTCGAGATGTGCTCTCCATTCTCGTACTAACATTCTGCATTCTAGTACTAATATTTCTTAAGAGTTTAAATGTTCTAGTAATTACTAGACCATGTGGTATTCAAATGTCACATGTAACAGAGTAGTGCAATACGATTTTTATTCTCATCAGAGCTAATATAATTCACTCATGGAAATTGTATTTCATTTTTTGCTGTTTTTTTTGTTGAGTGAGTGTTTAGAATATGAAACCCATTTGTGTAGTGGTGCATTGTATCATGGAGGAGTTCCACACAGGTTTGGGTCTGCAATTTCTCTAAAACGGGGAGTGAATTCCTCATAACATCTGGCAGCTTGTGGTTGGCGCAAGGCATTTCTTCGTAGAGGGGAAGTGAAAAATATAAGTTCTTTTTTTGAATCACTTGCCAGTTATACGGAAGCTTTAGTTAAATACCTGCCTACCTTCTTAGATGGGATATGGTACAGGAGGGAAAAAACTTATTGAGGGAAATATGCTTTTTAACTAAAGAGTGGCGGGCTAGTGTAATTATTATTTTTTTAAATCATACTTGTATCTAATTTATTTTTGATACTGATCTTTATGCACTCTTGTTTTGAATGCACTCATCAGTTTAGCATTCTCCTTATAATGTCCAATAACAGATGATTTCTCATGGTGTCCACCATGAGAGGACATTAAACAGTACATCACTACAGAAATTGGCTTAAATATCTGAGTATTCCATGGTATTTTAAATGGTGTATAAATTCACCTTGTGTTGGCATTCACTTTATACTGAGCATACTCATGGCAAGACTGGATTTGCAGGCCTCAGAAGCCTTATCCTTGGGTGGGCCTAAACCATAGTACAAGTTGAGGCCAGACTGAAAACAGTGATTTTTATTTTATGTTTCCATCAGTAAATTTGGGTAGGAAGAGCATGCAGCAACCTAGTATCAATTTGACTGTGTAAAAAATCAAACTGTAGTAACTATGCCACTCTTTCTATAGATATAGATATTTATATTTATTTAGTGGCACAGTTACTACAGTTTGATTTTTACAAACCTAAAAATCACTTTGCACAGGCTACATATAATGGCAGAGCAGGTGACTGCGTGTGTACGGTATTAAACTGCCTGCATCGGCTATTGCATGTTGCTGCTTTGACTAAAGATGTCGGCCGTGGTTCAGTGGTAGCACTCTCACCTCTGAGTCAGAAGGTTGTGGGTTCAAGCCCCAGTCCAGAGATTTGAGCACAAAATCTAAATTTAATATCTCAGTAAAAGCACAAATTCTAAATTTAATATCCCCAGTCAGAGGTGCCGCCTTTCTGATGAGACATTAGACATCTGCCCTCCCAGGTAGATGTAAAAGATCCCAAGGCACTATTTTGAAGAAAAGCAGGGGAGTAGATGGTGGAAAGGCTTTGGGGAGTCAGGTGGTGAGACACTCGCTGCAGAATACCTAGCCTCTGACCTGCTCTTGTTGCCACAGTGTTTATGTAGCTGGTCCAGTTAAGTTTCTGGTCACTGGTGACTCCCCAGGATGTTGATAGTGGGGGATTCGGCGATGGTAATGCCGTTGAATGTCAAGGGGAGGTGGTTGGACTCTCGCTTGTTGGAGATCGTCATTACCTGGCACTTCTGTGGCGCGAATGTTACCTGACACTTATCAGCCCAAGCCTGAACGTTGTCCAGGTCTTGTTGCAAGCGGGCATGGACTGCGCTTTACAGCCAATGAGTATAGTAACTATTGCAATGTAGTAAATGCGGCAACCAATTTGACCAACTGACATCACTAAAACATTTGGTCATTATTATATTGCTGTTTGCGGAACCTTGCTGTGCATAAATTGGTTGCCGCGTTTCCTACATTGCAACAGTTACTATACTTCATTGGCTGTAAAGCGCTTTGGGACACCGCAAGGTCGTGAAAGGTGCTATATACATGCAGTGTCTGTCTGTCTTTCTTGGCTAGGACCATGTGCCATAATCACTCCTGATAGATTAGGAATTTTTTCATCATTTTATCTATACCAGGTGGATAATACAATTTTTATGTTGATAATATATAAATACTTTAAATTGCTTCAACCTGGCAATTGTTTTGGACATTCTCAAACCTGATAATTGAAGAAGAAAAAATGTATGACATTTTTTCTGTCCATTCTGTTCTCCAATGCATACACCAACTGCAGGCAAAAAGTCAGGTTGCCAGCCTGATCCTAGCCCTCTGCAGGTACCACTCAGTGATGACTCTTGTGCATTGTTTCCCCTTTCCCTGATAGGATAGTCTATTCCCCACTGAGCATCTCTCATTAATTTTACAGTTGCAATTGGGAATCCATTGACGTTATGCATTGGTGCTCCAGTGAACCAATAGAATTTTAACTGAAAATGTAGTAAACGCATATTTGCTCAAAATTTTGTGCTCGTTAACTTTCGGATTAAGATGGTGCATCTTCAAAGTTTCGTAATAGAACGTTTTACTGAGATATTAAATTTATAACATTGATTAAGGTGGTGCATTTATTTATTTCCTGTATCTAAGGCAACTACTTGTGTATCAATGCAGGAGGTGTACATGAAAGTAGCAGTTGGCAATCTGACATCCAAGCAATAAAGCAAGAGTTGTGAGACCACCTCTGGTTGGTAACCTCACAGCGCTTGGGCTTCTCATCAGGTGTTGTGTAACTCCAGGCCAGTTCAAAGCCACATTTTGAAGGTGCCCAGTTATGTCTCCTGAGAACTTTATCAATTAGCTTTGAACGCTATGAGAACAATGCTGACACAAACATACTCTTGTAATGTTAAAATTAATCCGGGAGTTGGTGGGGGGGGGGTGGGTGGTGGAGGTGGTAGGGAAAGAGGAGCTCTGCGCATGTGTTGAAGCCTATGCGTATTGCTTTTGTCATTGAGCTGTGTGTCCAGAAATAAAGTAAAAAGTCATCGGCGTACTAAGTATATGAGCTGCGTAATACAGTGCACAGTCTGAGACTGGTTGTAAAAAAACTAGTAATATATATTGCAGTAATTCCACTAATTGAAGCAGTTGAAGGTTGACATTACTGAAACTGCCGTACAAAATGGTGAAATATCTGAACTTGGTTGTAAAAGACTAGTAATAAAACAGTCTTGTGCAGTGCAGCATAGTTCATTTTAGTATTATGCGTTGCATATAGAAATATAACTAAATTTGAATTTTACTGTAGAAACATTTTATTTTTGCATCTGTTTTGTCATGAAGGAAACTTTACTTGGTGCTTTTTGTGAGAAGATAAATTGCAGTTATTTTTAAAAATGTTTTCTGCAGAAAATGCTTTGCAGTATAGTTTTTAGGGTTAAACCATGTTAATGTAGCTGGCAGCATCTTTCCATTAATGCAGCTCTTGCAGTCAGTCTTGCTTCATCATTGGAAATAGGCATAAGCATGATGTTCCATCTGAACATCCAACAAATGGGAACTTCCTCTAAAATCAAAAAAAAATTGCATTTGGATTTATTAACCAGCTCAGTACCAGTATCTCTCTTTAAATTCCTATATAATAACTATACTAAATATGATTTCGGATTTCAATTTCTCTTCCCCATCCCTCAATTTTTGAATGTATTTACTTCTTCCCCACTTTTCAGATTTCCATTAACCATTCTCCAGCCCAGAAGACAGTCATAAAACTTGTTCTGAGGTTTCTGCCAATGTAGATGCTAGGCTGGGCATTATGGTGAGAACTATAGGTGACTCGTACTTTCAAAGAAATTCCCTCGTATGAGGAAATGCTGAGCAACCACTTGTCATCGCCCAAGTGAAATGGGTGAAGTCACAGCTTTGCAGTTAGGGAATTGAATTTCAGCATGCCTACAACCACCCTGTGGCCCAGTACAGAGAGTGCCATCAAGCTGTGCTATTATTCTGCATTCTCCGTGTTTTAATTTTAAAATACCATGTTGGTTTAACCATAT
Source organism: Squalus acanthias (assembly GCA_030390025.1). Lineage (NCBI taxonomy): Eukaryota > Metazoa > Chordata > Chondrichthyes > Squaliformes > Squalidae > Squalus > Squalus acanthias. The sequence continues at coordinate 1,273,887 of JASTWF010000031.1, forward strand.
CTTTAGTCTTTCATTATGTTTGTTTTGTGATGTTGCTAATGTTCTTTATCAAAGTATGTAAACTCATGATTAGTGGTTTTAGTAGGTTTGATAGTCATCAGCAGAGAGCACCTTGGAGTGAAATAGTCTGTCACAAGCTGTATACCTGAGGTATTGCTCACAAGAGAAATGCTAGGAAGTACAGACAGAGTACATACACGTGTGAGATCACAGTCCTGAGCCAGGAGTTTGGAAGATTGCACTTTCACATGGTAATCTCCTGCCAAATGTGCGAGAATTACTAGGCCTTGGGGGCCAAATGCAGGAGAATTGATCTGTCAAAAAAGGATATTTTTGTTGGATCTAATAGTCTGTTGCTTTTCCTAAAAATTCTTGTGTTATAATTTTGGGTTTTAACTCGCAATATAATAAATGCTTTATGTAACTCTGATTTTTGTTTTAATGAATTGGAAGCCCATTGAGAAGTTCTATTCAGATATAATTGTAAAACTGGCTCCCATAATTTTTTTTTAAATAGTCCTGTATGTGATGGTTGTAAAACAGAAAAAAAATACTTTATAGTGACATGCCTCTTGAGCAAGCCAGCCATTTTGCTGGATTTTTGAGGCTAGATATCTAAGGATCCGTTAACTAGGTATAGCGCAGTTAGATGCAAAGTAAAGTTTTTTTTTCTATTCTGCCTTAATACTGTGCTTTAACCCAAACCTTAGAAGAACACCCCAACTGCACTGGTGGGATACTTCACCACTTCCTACACCAGCTATCTCTGTGCTCTTAGTCAAATTCTCAATTAATGCCAAATCATTATGTTTATGAAAAGAAGTTACAGAATTAATGTTGGGACTATGCATTAACATTTATTGGAGACCCACATTTCCCCTCCCTATTTTTTTGTAAGTTAAACATGACTGGTTCTCTCGTTAAATGTGGTACACCGTATCTGGTGCAGTTCTATGGCAAGACATAAAATACAAGAAATTTCTCCACTACAACCTATTAGAAAGTTACTTGGTGTTTTTAAAACTAACATTTTGAATTGATTTGAGAATAGCTATTTGAGTGGTTTACATGAAGCAACAATGTGGAGCAGGAATGAACAGGGAATTTGTCTCTTATTCAGAGACCAGAATTACATCTGAGCATAATTGCAATTTTAACTTGATACCCTCCAGGGAAAGGAGTGGTAGAGGTCTAGTCTCTATACTGGTAAAGTACGCTTGCTGTTGGCCAATCATCAGATGCTATTGATAATAACGGTGAAGAGTTTCATTGCTTAAATTGTGCTGATTACAACTAATTATTATGGTGACGATATCAGAGAAAATCTATCCTTTTTTAATGCTATTTAAATGGTGCGATTTAGAATTGTTGGGGGAAAATTAACTTTTTTTCTGACTTTTTGCAGATGAGCGTGACAGAGTGCAGAAAAAGACGTTCACAAAATGGATCAACAAACATCTCATAAAGGTACAATTGTTTAACTTCAGCGTTCTGGGAGGGCTCCATGATGCAAGACTTTGCTTGTCTTCAGATCTATTTTTGATCTTGCATCAGTAAATAGCACTGAAGGTGATACAAACCTTTGATTTGTTCACCCTGCAGGGTTTTTCTTTGTGTCAAATTTTCATTTTTACTTTTGATTCTATTTTGCCACCGTCCACTGTTGTAGATCTATTTCATTCCAATATTCTTTATAGTTAAGGAACGCTGAAAGCAGTACAATGCACTCTCCAATTTTACTGGGGGCTTGAAGTCGGAAAGAAAGATTTACAATTGTCTAGCACTTTACCGTGACCCTTAGTTGCTACATTTTCGGCCATTTCTGTTACCAATGCATTATGACAGCTCGCTTTGCTCACAACAATATCCCACAAACAGCAATGAGATGGAGAAGCAGTTAGTCTGTTGTTGGGGGCATTGATTTAGGGAAAAAGTGTTGGCCAGAACATTAGGAGAAACCATGACCGTCTGACTCGGACAAGGCTGCAAAGCGAGTCAGTTTGACAGTTTGTAGAGCATGAGTTTTTCAGTTGGGGTTCCTGGGTCCGCAAGAGGATCATAAGACTCTGCATAGGATTTCTGTTTGTCATCAGATGTGTATTTTTCTGTATTTTAGAATATTTTCTGAATCAAATGAATTAATATTTCATGTGGAATTAATGCCATTAAAGTGTTGGAACGCACTGTTTCTATTTTTTGTAATTTTAAAGAGTACGCAATCTGATTTTTTTAAAGTTACCAGTATGACTCTATAGCAATGGCTGCCTCTTCTCTCAAAATTTTCTCAAAACCAATATTTTTGGACAAGCTTTTGGTAACCACACCTAATCTGTCCCTCCATTGCTTGGTATCTGTACTCTTTTATATTGCTAGACTTTTTCCTTCCTCCCCATCAGTGAAAAGCCTTGGGCCATTGTCTATATTTAAGAAGCTATATAAATCCAAGTTGCTGCTGTTACTTGCAAACCCAAATATCTTTGTGATATCAAATGGAGAGAATCTTGGGACAAAACTAAAAAATAGAAAATAATTTTCAAACTAAAAATAGTATTTTGACATTTTTTTCAGGGGTTGTTTCCAAACAAGTGTTGATTACTAAAGCACATCACTAAGCCCTAAATAGTTCTACAGCACATCACCAAGCTGTAAATAGCTCTACAGGCTGCCTCGTCCAATAGATAATCTGTGGTCACATGGATACTTCCATGGGATAAAGTATTATGTAGCTATTTTAGGAAGGAGTAATGGATTGTCACTATTGTGCATTACATGATAAATGTTGCAAACGTGCTTACTTTCTTAACTACAGGAATTGGATGTCAAATGGAGCTTTCAAGATATGTGTTTTTTTTTGCATTATCTATTTACTGTCCCAATTCTTCCTTCAGCCGACATGGCAGAATAATTTGCAGCTGCTCCACCTTACCTCTCTCTCTCAAATATGGAATGTGCTGTTACCAACCAAGAGCCCTTACCAGTTACCCAGGAGAAACTGTGGGCCATGTTTTGGGATTTTTTTGATCACTTTTTTATTTTCTCCATGGAAAGGATCTGGGAATGAGTTGTGTTTTGAAACCGTGAATTTTCACAGATCTAAAAGGAAAGAGCCACAAGCTGCAGATGTTGAAGATATATTATAACCAAACCAGCCAGTTTGTGGAATGCTGTGGCTCACAGTCTATTTCAGACTAAGACAATGAGCGTCAATTGTCTCATTCCAGCCCGTCAAACAAGGATGGCCCCTCTTCTTTTTGAGAATAGCAGGAGATGATTTCTTTAAACCCACACCCCAGAAGAGGAGCTGAGGTAACTGGTTTTACTGACTGGTCTATTGGTGAATGATTGAATGGGGAAGAAATCACCGGGACAGCCCTTTCTCCCAGCTGGAAACAGAGGGGAAAGAACTAAGGGGCAAATGGGCACTTAATCAGCCAGCTAAGTCTGGGGAGGAAGCCTAGCCAAGCAAAGGAAACTCACTCATCTTAAGCCCAGAACCAGTCGGGATCAGAAAGCCGATAACGAAAAGTCAAGCGAGCCCACTAATAGGGATAGCATGGCGGATTTTTTTCTTGTTGTCGAGGATGGTTCTATAGTTACTTGAATCAAGATGAGATTTGATTGTATCTGTTACTGTCTTATGATCACTTGCTGTCTGTAAAATAAAGCAGCTTCACAGCTGGTCTTGTGCTTCATTTTACCTTCAGATAGATTGGAGATGTGCGCACGAGGGCATGTATGAAAGATAATGCTATCCAGTTCAGATCACATGGGGGCCCTATTATTACACATCTTTATTACACTATTACATAATTAGCTATCAGGCAGTACAGGCATACTCCTGAGTACAAGATGTTGGAACCGCTTACGGGAGTGCTTATCACTGTTGTACCCGAGAATATCTGAGGCAGACCGGGAACGAGTGTCAGTCAGGGTTAGTATCAAAACTTGCAGTCCTCTGAGTTGGGTGTTTATTACTTGACTACTAGAGTGAATGGACCGCACTTGTATTTATTTCCTCACTGGTTTTCTCATCCCTCTGGTTTTTTTGCGTCATTGAGTACTTGCTGAGATATGGAATTGACTGTCCTTTCTTACCTTGTTCATTCTTCATGTGCAAGGCCAGGCAAGAATATTGTTGGGCCATTTGACCATGGGACCCAACATCCAAATCTGTTGCTGTCTATATGTGAGCAAGATGTACTGGATTAAGATCAGGAGTGGCTTTCTTTCTCTAACCTCCCCCCAACCTTTTCCTGAGTCTAAAGGTGATAATGCCAATGTAGCACGCCTATTGCTGCCCCAGATGAGATTAGCTGACTCTGCACAGACCTTGGAAGGAAGTTGAGACCTTCCTGCCTGTACTAGACCAGGCAGTGTACTTACCCACCGCATAATTTGATGAAGCATTTTTTTATTTTTCTAAATATACTCATCAGGGAATTAACTAAAAAAAATCTATGGAAACTGTGTAGTAAAACCGTACCATTGGTAAAATAAAACCACTGCTGACCAGAATTAAAGTGGCATTTGTGCTTTTAGCCATTTCTGTTGCATTGATTTTGCACATTTTTGTTTGTGGAAATGACTTGCTCTGGTGGTACTAAGACAACAACAGTATCTTTTGTTTCGTAAACTGTTAGATGGATATCATTGGACAATAGACTATCATTCATTACTTCCTCATTCATTTGCAATTGTGTATATATAAATGAGCAATCCATGTATAGCCTACATGACTGCATTTTATGGTTTAAAAAAAAATTAATAACGTGTATTTTAAAAGTGTATTCATTTGTACTATGTGTGTGTTTATTGCCAGTGATCATAATATATATTATATCATCTTGTAGGCTACACACGGATTGCTCACTTGTACATACAATTCAAATGAATGAGGAAATAACGAATGATTGGTCTATTATTTAGTCTTCGTCCCTCTCTCTTTACCTATAAATATCTTTCAATCTACAAATCTCTCTATAAATATCTCAATCTATATAACTATCTCTATATCCACCTATATATTCTCTCTACGTGTGTGTGTGTGTGTGTGTGTGTGTGTGTGTGTGTGTGTGTAACAAGGCCCCTTGTAGTCTGAAAAAAAAAATCTAGATGGGGAGGAAAGGAAAAGAGACAACAGAATATCCCGTCACCAACAGGAAATGAATGGATTGGATTAACTGCTAACCAGCTCTCTGTGGATCCCATGCAGCGCCGGACTGGCTTTCCCAATGTAAAATTTCGGCCACGCACAAAACTGTGAATGGGCCATGTAGCCCCTTAAAGGGGCCACACACCCAAAAAAATTAGGGGGAACATTGCTGCTAACTGCCCAATAGAGAAGCAACAAACAGTTGAATAATACAAAAGCTCAGGTCACTGAGTCAATTAAAAGGCATTAGAGGAATAAAATAATGTACATATAGTTAAAATGGTGAAAACCTCTTCCCATCTCCATCTCCAGCACCTTGTGCTGAAAAATAAATTGGAGGATTTAGCGAAGGTCTAAAATTACACATGTTCAAACCAGAAGGCTGAAGAGTGTCCCAGGAAAATGTGAGTGCTGTTCCTGAAGTTTGCATTCGGGTATCTTTTGGAGGCCCAAGATGGAGAGGTCAGAGTGGGAATATGAAGGTGAACTAAAAATGGTGAGTCATATTTGTAGCTGGAATGAAGATGTTCAGTAAAGCAGTCACCTAGTCTGCATTTGGTCTCCCAATGTAAAATTAAGAGGAGGGGATTGCACCGTGAACAGAATGCAATGCGCTAGATTGAAGGAAGACATGTAAATTACTGACTACAACAACAACTACTTGTATTTATATAGCACCTTTAACGTAGTAAAACATCCCAAGATGCTGCACAGGAGTATTTTAAGACAAAAAATTTGACACCGATCCACACAAGGATAAATTAGGGCAGGTGACCAAAAGCTTGGTCAAAGAGGTAGGTTTTAAGAAGCATCTTAAAGAAGGAAAGAGAGGTAGAGAGGCGGAGAGGTTTCGGCAGGGAATTCCAGAGCTTAGGGCATAGGCAGCTGAAGGCACGGCCACCAAAGGTTGAGCGATTAAAATCAAGGATGCTCGAGGGCAGAATTAGAGGAGCGCAGATATGTTGGCGGGGGGGGGGTGGGGGTGTTGTGGGGCTGAAGGAGATTAGAGATAGGGAGGGGCAAGGCCATGGAGGGATTTGAAAACAAGGATGAGAATTTTGAAATCAAGGCGCTGCTTAACCGGGAGCCATTGTAGGTCAGCGAGCACAGGGGCGATGGGCGAATGGGACTTGGTGTGAGTTAGGACACAGGCAGCCGAGTTTTGGATGACCTCAAGTTTATGTAGGGTGGAATGTGGGAGGCCAGCCAGGAGTGCATTGGAATAGTCAAGTCTAGAGGTAACAAAGGCATGGATGAGGGTTTCAGCAGCGGATGAGCTGAGGCAAGGACGGAGACGGGCGATGTTCCGGAGGTGGAAGTAGGCGGTCTTTGTTATGCTGCGGATATATCATCAGAAGCTCATTTCAGGGGCAAATATGACACCAAGGTTGCGAACAGTGTGGTTCAGCCTCAGACAGATGTTAGGGAGGGGGATGGAGTCAGTGGCTAGGGAACTGAGTTTGTGGCGGGGGACTGACAACAATGGCTTCGGTCTTCCCAATATTTAATTGGAGAAAGTTTCTGCTCATCCAGAACTGGATGTCAGACAAGCAGTCTGACAATTTAGACACCGTGGAGGGGTCGAGAGACGAGGTAGTGAGGTAGAGCTGGGTGTCGTCAGCATACATGTGGAAACTGACGCTGTGTTTTCGGATGATGTCGCCAAGGGGCAACATGTAGATGAGAAATAAGAGGGGGCCAAGGATAGATCCTTGGGGGACACCAGAGGTAACGATGCGGGAGCTGGAAGAGAAGCCATTGCAGGTGATTCTCTGGTTACGATTAGATAGATAAGAATGGAACCAGGCGAGTGCAGTCCCACCCAGCTGGACGACGGTGGAGAGGCGTTGAAGGATGGAGTGGTCAACTGTGTCAAAAGCTGCAGACAAGTCAAGAAGGACGAGAAGGGATCGTTTACCTTTGTCACAGTCACAAAGGATGTCATTTGTGACTTTGAGAGCCGTTTCGGTACTGTGGCAAGGGCGGAAACCTGATTGGAGGGATTCAAACATGGAATTGCGGGAAAGATGGGCACGGATTTGGGAGGCGACAACACGTTCAAGGACTTTGGAGAGGATGGGGAGGTAGTTTCCAAGGACGGAGTGATCATGGTTTGGTTTTTTCAGGAGAGGGGTGATGACGGCAGATTTGAGGGAGAGGGGGACAGTACCTGAGGAGAGAGAACCGTTAACAATATCAGCTGACATGAGAGCCAGAAAAGGAAGTTGGGTCTCATAGACAAGATGAGCGCAGGGAGGTCCTGAGGGGAGATTGGAGAGAAACTGGATAAAGATGTGAGTTCAGGGCTAGGGCAGGGGGAAACCTTAGAGGAAGTTTGGCCCAGTGGGTTCGGGGAAGGAAGGGAAGTGGCAGAGGCAGCTGAACGGATGGCCTCAATCTTAGAGACAAAGAAGTCCATGAGCTCCTCACACTTGTTATCGGAGGTGAGGGTGGAGGAAACATGGGAGAGTGGTTTAAGAGGATGGTTGGCTGTAGAGAATAGGAGCCGGGGTTTATCTTTGCATTCCAGAATGATTCTGGATTAGTGAGCAATTTTGGCAGACGAGAGCAGGGCCTGATAGTGCTTTATGTGGTCCAGCCAGATCTGACGGTGAATGGCTAAACCATATCCGTTTGAGTCTACATCCCTTGGACTTAAGGGAGTGAAGATGAGAGCCGTACCAGGGGGGACGGCCAGGGTGAGAGAGGGTAATTGTTTTAGTTGGGACTCGGGCATCAAAGATAGTGGTTAGGGTGTGGTTGAGCAGATCGGTAGTTGCCGAAATGTCATGGTGAATGGAGGTCCAGAGGATTTCATAAGTGCAGTTGGGAGATAGTTTTTTCCAGGGGCGGACACAGAAGGAAGTAGGGTTGAGGGGGGTGGGGGTGGGGAGCGATACGAGGAAATGGTCAGAGATGGCCTTATCTGCAATTGACACGATGGAGTTAGCGAGGCCACGAGAGATAGCAAGGTCGAGGGGGCGGCTGTGAATATGAGTTGGGGAGTTTACATGGAGGGAGAGATTAAGGGAGGATAGGAGGCTCGTGAACTCAGGGGAGAGAGCATGATGAATTGAGATGGAGGTTGAAATCACCGAGGATGAGAAGTCGTTCGGTGCAGAGGCTGAGGGAGGAGAACAGGTGCAGAGGCTGAGGGAGGAGAACAGTGAAGATATCTCAGTAATAAAATTTGTATGGTACTTGGGTAGGCGGTAGAGAACAAGAATTTTAAATGAGAGGTGAGAGGGGTGGAATAAGGTGAGATGCTCAAAGGAGGCGAAACTGCCGGAGGAATGGGGGGACAGACCAAGGTGTGATTTGGTGATGAGAACCACACCGCCACCACGGCAGTCTGAGCGGGGCAAGTAGTGGAAGCTATAGCCAGGTGGGGAGGCTTCATTTAAGGAGCATCGACGAACCACTGTCATTTGGGCTGAAATGCCTTCACTATCAGAGGCAGGGTATCTTAAGCAATTGAAGAGAGGAGATTGGGGGAAGAAATGGCAATGGATGACCACGGGTACAGTTGAAGACTACAGCAGCTCAGAAAGGGGCTGCCAGCCCAGCAGCCATCTTGTCCCTAGCATGGAATGAGTGTTTGGGTTTCTGACAGTGGTGTTGGAAGAGATGAGGTGTTGCAGAAAATATTATTTGTGCTAATATTTTCCAATTTAAGGCAACATGAAGCTCTAATGTATTTGAGTAGTTTGGATGACAGCGTATTACTCGGTATTCCAAACCTTGAATATGTTGCACTACGTTATCAAACAGTAAAACGGTTTTGTTTTTTTCTGTTGGACTGTTACTGTAAGAGTTCTTATCTTCCATTATCACTACCATTGTGTACAAAATTTCTCATGACCAGAGGACGTGTGTATTACAACATTATGACACCCGCCCAACACTAGAATGTCATGTGACTCGATTGGTAGCACTCTTGCCTCTGAGTCCGAAGATTGTGGGTGTCCCACTCCAGAGACTTGAGCACAAAAATCTAGGCTGACACTCCATTGCAGTACTGAGGGAGTGCTGCACTGTCTAAAGTCTTTCGGATCAGATGTTAAACAGATACCCTGTCTGCTCTCTCAAAGATCCCATGGCACTATTTTGAAGAAGAACAGGGGAGTTATTCCTGGTGTCCTGGCCAATATTTATCCCTCGATCAACATTACAAAAAACATTATTTGGGACCTTGCTGAGCACAAATTGGCTGCCGCCTTTCCTGTGTTACAACAGTGACTACACTTCAAAAGTACTTCATTGGCTGTAAAGTGCTTTGGGACGTCCTGATGCTGTGAAAGGTGCTATATAAATGCAAGTCTTTCTTTTCTTTCTAGAATGGAGTTGATTGACAGGAAACGAGGATTTAATTGAGAAATAATGCATTTGGGTTTACAGATCACTCCAGTGCAACATAGCCACATGCACAAAATGCAACCGATGCACATTATACATCAATCTTATGGTTAGGAAGGACTTTGTATCCAACAAGTAAAAGTCCTAAATAACAACAGAAAACGCTGGAAAAACTCAGCAGGCCAGGCAGCATCCGTGGAGAGAGAAACAGAGTTAACGTTTCAGGTCGAAGACTTTTCGTTAGAACTGGAAAAAAGCAGGAAATGGAACAGATTTTAAAGCAAGTTTAGGGGCTGGGAAATGGGGGAGGGGATGAAAGAACAAAAGGGAAGGTCAGTGATAGGATGGAAGGCAGGAGAAGTAAAGAGGCATTAAGAGATATTCAAGGCAAGAGGAGATGGTAATGGGACAGGTTAAGGAACAAAGGATGGCGCTAGATGAAGTGTGAATTGCGCTGGCAGAATGAAGGACAGCTGCCATGTGGGAGGGAAGAAAAAAAGGCACAAACGAAAAGTGTGGATAAAAAATATATATATGTGATAGGGGCCGAGGTTATGATCTGAAATTGTTGAACTCTGTTGAGTCCAGAGGGCTGTAGTGCGGGAGATAGAACGGACACGGTCGAGGGCCGTGTCAACCACAGTAGAGGGGAATCCTCGGTTGAGGAAAAAGGAAGACATATCGGAAGCACTGGTATGGAAGGTGGCATCGTCAGAGCAGATGCGGCGGAGAGTCTGGAGACGGAGAAACTGGGAGAATGGAATAGAGTCCTCTCACGAGGCGGGGTGGGAGGAAGTGTAGTCCAGGTAGCTGTGGGAGTCAGTGGGCTTGTCGTGAATGTTTGTCAATAACCTACCCCCAGAGATGGAGATGGAGAAGTCGGAGATGGACCATGTGAAGGTGAGGGAAGGGTGGAAATTGGAAGCAAAGTGAATGAAATTTTCTAGTTCCGGGCGAGAGCAGGAAACGGCACCGATACAGTCATCAATGTACCGGAAAAAGAGGTGAGGGAGGGGACCCGAGTAGGACTGGAACAAAGAGTGTTCCACATATCCCACGAAAAGGCAGGCATAGCTAGGACCCATGCGGGTACCCATAGCAACACCTTTGATTTGGAGGAAATGAGTGGAGTCAAAGGAGAAGTTGTTCAATGTGAGAACAAGTTCAGCCAGGCGGAGGAGGGTGGTGGTGGATGGGGACTGGTTGGGCCTCTGTTCAAGGAAGAAGCGGAGCGCCCTCAGGCCATCCTGGTGGGGGATGGAGGTGTAGAGGGATTGTACGTCCATAGTGAAAAGGAGGCGGTTGGGACCAGAAAACTGTTAAAGTGGCGGAGGGCGTCGGAAGAGTCGCGGATGTAGGTGGGAAGAGACTGGACAAGGGGAGAAAAAATAGTCGAGATAGGAAGAGAGAAGTTCCGTGGGGCAAGAACAAGCTGAAACGATGGGTCTACCGGGGCGGTCCTGTTTGTGGATCTTGGGAAGGAGGTAGAAGCGGGCTGTGCGGGGTTGGGGAACTATGAGGTTGGCGGCCGTGGGAGGAAGATCTCCAGAGGAGGTGAGGTTAGTGACAGTCTTGGAAACGGTGGCTTGATGTTCGGTAGTGGGGTCATGGTCCAGGTGGAGGGTAGGAGGAGCTGTCGGAGAGTTGGCGTTCAGCTTCCGCTAGGTAGAGGTCGATTCGCCAAACAACAACAGCACCACCCTTGTCAGCAGGTTTAATGACAATGTCGGGGTTGGATCTGAGAGAATGGAGTGCTGCAAGTTCAGAGGGAGGTAGGTTGGAGTGAGTGAGGGGAGCAGAGAAATGGAGACGGCCGATGTCACGGCGGCAGTTTGCCATGAAAAGATCTAGAGAGGGTAAGAGGCCAGAGGGAGGGGTCCAGGTAGAACAAGAATTCTGAAAGCGGGAGAAAGGGTCAGCCGTGCGGGGGGAAGACTCCTGGCCAAAGAAGTGGGCACGGAGGCAAAGGTGGCAGAAAAAGAGCTCAACATCGTGCCGAGCTCGAAATTCATTGAGGTGGGGGCATAAGGGGATGAAGCTCAGGCCTATATGGTCCTAAAAGTAAAAGTCTTATATGGCTAATGAAAGGGGAAAACTTTGTTGTTACTGCATTTTATATTGCATGTAAAAGCAAAAGCATATCCACTACAACAACAATTTGTATTTATATAGCACCATTAACGTAGTAAAACGTCCCAAGGCGCTTCACAGTAGTATTATAAGACAAAAAATTTGACACCAAGCCACATTAGGAAAATCAGGGCAGGTGACCAAAAGCTTGGTCAAAGAGGTAGGGTTTAAGGAGTATCTTAAAGGAGGAAAGAGAGGCAGAGAGGTTTAGGCAGGGAATTCCAGAGCTTAGGGCCTAGGCAACAGAAGGCACGGCCACCAATGGTTGAGTGATGCTCAGGAGGGCAGAATTAGTGGAGCGCAGATCTCTCGGGGTTTGTGGGGCTGAAGGAGATTAGAGCTAGCGAGGGGCAAGGCCATGGAGGGATTTGAAAACAAGGATGAGAATTTTGAAATGGAGGCGTTGCTTAACCGGGGTGCCAATGTAGGTCAGCGAGCACAGGGGTTGATGGGTGAAGGGGACCTGGTGCGAGTTAGGACACGGGCAGCCGAGTTTTGGATGACCAAGTTTACGTAGGGTAGAATGTGAGAGGCCAGCCAGGAGTGCGTTGGAATAGTCTTGAGGTAACAGGCATGGATGAGGGTTTCAGCAGCGGATGAGCTGAGGCAAGGGCGGAGATGGGCAATGTTACGGAGGTGGAAATAGGTGGTCTTAGTTATGCCATGGATATGTGGTTGGAAGCTCATTTCAGGGTCAAATATGACAACAAGTTTGCGAACAGTGTGGTTCAGCCTCAGACAAATGTTAGGGAGAGGGATGGAATCAGTGGCTAGGGAACGAAATTTGTGGAGAGGACCGAAAACAATGGCTTCGATCTTCCCAATATTTAATTGGAGAATTTTTGCTCATCCAGAACTAGATGTCGGACAACCAGTCTGACAATTTAGACACTGTGGAGGGGTCGAGAGAAGTGGTGGTGAGGTAGAGCTGGGTGTCGTCAGTGTACATGTTGAACCTGACGCTGTGCTTTCAGATGATGTCGCCAAGGGGCAGCTTGTAGATGAGAAATAGGACAAGGCCAAGGATAGATCCTTGGGGGACACCAGAGGTAATGATGCCGGAGCAGGAAGAGAAGCCATTGCAGGTGATTCTCTGGCTACGATTAGATAGATAAGAATGGAACTAGGCGAGTGCAGTCCCACCCAGCTGGACGACGGTGGAGAGGCATTGGAGAAGGATTGAGTGGTCAACCATGTCAAAGGCTGTACATAAGTCTAGAAGGACTTCAGGACACTTCATGTGTCTTGGGGGACCATGTGTGTAGGAAGTGTTTCCAGCTGCTCGAGCTCAGGGTTTCCGAGCTTGAGGGGCAGCTGGAGTCACTGCAGCGCATCAGGGAGGCTGAGAGTTTCCTGGACCGTACATTCCAGGAGGTGGCCACCCCACAGGCACAGCGAGTTCAGGATAGTAAATGGGTGGCCATCCACAAGAGTAGGAAGAGGTAGGAAGTGCCGGAGTCTTTGGGGTGTGTCGCTCTCAAACCAGTATGCAGCATAGGAGACTGCTGGGAGTGACGACACCTTGAAGGAGTGCAGTCCAGACCATGGCACCAATGGCGAGGGACTGCACAGGGGGGAACAGCAAAGCGTAGAAATGCAGTTGTTATAGGAGATTCCAAAGTTAGGGGGACAGACAGGCGTTTCTGTAACCGTCACCGTGAGTCCCGCATGGTGTGTTGCCTCCCTGGTGCCAGGGTAAAGGACATCACGGAGAGGGTGCAGAATATTCTGCAGGGGGAAGGGAGTGAGCCAGAAGTTGTGGTACATGTTGGTACCAACGGCATAGAGAGGGCAGGTGTTGAGGTCCTGCAGTCAGACTTTCAGGAGCTAGGGAGGAAGTTAAGAAGGAGGACCTCAAAGGTAGTAATCTCTGGATTACCCCCAGTGCCACGTGCTCGCGAGAGTAGAAATAGGAAGATAGGGAGGATCAATGTGTGGCTTGAGGCATGGTACAGGAGGGAGGGCTTCAGATTCTTGGGGCATTGGGACCAGTTCTGGGGCAGGAGGCACCTATTCAAAGGGACGGGTTGCACCTCAACAGGACTGTGAGCTAAAAGCACAATTAGCCGTGTGGGAATATGATGTAGTGGCAATAACGAAAACGTGGCTTAAAAATGGTGAGGACTGGGTGCTTAATATTCACGGATACAAGGTGTTCAGAAAAGATTGGGAAGGAAAAAAGGATACAAGGTGTTCAGAAAAGATTGGGGTGGAAAAAAGGGAGGTGGGGTGGCAGTACTGGTTAGGGAAGACATTGTAGTGTTGGAAAGAGAGGATGTCCTTGAGGAGGCAAGGACAGAATCCATTTGGTTAGAGTTGAGAAGTAAAAAGGGTATGATCACACTGTTGGGGATATTCTATAGGCCTCCAAATAGTGCGAGAGAGATAGAGGAGCAAATCTGCAGGGAATCACATAGATGTGCAAGAACTATAGAGTGGTGATATTGGAGGACTTATCGATTGGGATAATAGAATAAAGGGAAACGAGGGGGAGGAATTTCTGAAATGTGTTCAGGAGAACTTCCTTGACCAGTATGTTCTCAGCCCAACTAGGAACGAGGCATTGCTAGATCTGGTGCTGGGGAATGAGGTGGACCAAGTGTCTGTGGGAGAACACTTGGGTAAGAGTGATCATCGTATCATAAGGTTTAGATTAGTAATGGAGAAGAGCAAGGAACAATCTAAAGTAAAACTTTTAAATTGGAAGAGGGCTAACTTCAATGGAATGAGAGGAGATCTAGCCAGGGTAAAATGGAACCAAAGATTGATTGGAAAAACTATAATGGAACAATGGGTGATCTTTAAGGAGGAGATGTTTCAGGTACAGGCTAGGTACATTCCAACAAGAGGGAAAGGGAGGGGAACCAAAGCCAGGGCTTCTTGGATGACGAGGGAGATAGAGAATATGATGAAATAAAAAAGGAGGGTGTATGATGCATGTCAGGTGAATTCTTCAAGTGAGAACCAGGCCAAATACAATAAGTTGAGAGGGGAAGTGAAGAGGAAAATAAGACTGGCAAAGAGAGAATATGAGAATAGAATAGCAGTTAACATAAAAGGGAACCCAAAAATCTTCTACCGGCATATAAATAGTAAGCGGGTAGTAAGAGGCGGGGTGGGGCCTATTAGGGACAAAGAAGGTGATATATGCTTAGAGGCGCAGGGCAAATGAGTAATGAGTACTTTGTATCGGTGTTTACCAAGGCAGAGGATGCTGACAAAATATCGGTAGAAGCGGAGATGGTAGAGGTAATGGATGGGGTGAAAATTGATAGGCAGGATGTACTGGAAAGGCTGGGTATGCTTAGAGTGGATAAGTCGCTTGGTCCGGATGCCTTGCATCCCAGGTTGCTAAGGGAAGTGGGGGTGGAGATAGCGGAAGGATAGATATGGAGTGGTGCCAGAGGATTGGAAAGTGCCAAAGGTGACACCCTTGTTCAAGAAAGGGTGTAAGGACAATCCGGTCAGTTTAACATCAGTGGTGGGTAAGGTTTTAGAAACAATAATCGGGGAAAAAATTAACAGGCACTTGGAGAGGTTTAAGTTAATTGAGGAGAACCAGCACAGATTTGTAAAAGGCAGATCGTGTTTGACTAATCTAATTGAATATTTTGGTGAAGTAACAGAGAAAGTTGATGAAGGAAATGCAGTGGATGTTGTCGATATGGGTTTTAAGAAAGCGTTTGACAAAGTACCACATGAAAGGCTGGTTAACAGAATTGAGGCTCATGGGATAGGAGTGTCAGTGTCAGCTTGGATAAGAAATTGGCTTAAGGACAGAAAACAGCGAGTCGTGGTAAATGGTTGTTTTTCAGACTGGAGGATGGTACAGTGGTGTTCCCCAAGGGCCACTGCTTTTTTTGATATATATAAATGACTTGGATATTGGAATACAGAGTAAATTTCTAAATTTGCTGATGATACCAAACTTGGAGGTGTGGCAAACAGTGAGGAGGATACCAATTGACTGCAACAGGGCATAGATAGGCTAGCAGAATGGGCAGACAAGTGGCAGATGAAATGACAACAGAAAATGCTGGAAAAACTCAGCAGGCCAGGCAACATCCGTGGAGAGAGAAACAGAGTTAACGTTTCAGGTCGAAACCCTTCGTCGGAACTGAGAGAAAAGCAAGAAATTAAACAGATAAAAATGCAAGGGGGAGGCTGGGGGGAGGAATAAAAGAACAAAAGGGTTGGTCTATGGTAAGTAGAGACATTAAGAGATGCTCAAGGCAAGACGAGATGGTAATGGGACAGGTTAAGAAACAAAAGCTGAGGTGTGAAAAGCTGGCAGAATGAGACAGCTGCCGTAGGGGGAGAGAGAGAAAGAAAAAAAAAGGAAAAAGGCACGGACCAAAAGGGGTGGATAAAATGTATATATATGTGGGAGGGGCCGGGGTTATGATCTGAAATTGTTGAACTCGATATTGAGTCCGGAAGGCTGTAAAGTGCCTAAACGCAAGATGAGGTGCTGTTCCTCAAGCTTACGCTGAGCTTCCGTGGAACAATGCACGAGGTCGAGGATGGTGAGGTCTGAGTGGGCGTGGAGGGGTGAATTAAAATGACAAGCGACCGGAAGCTCGGGGTCATCCTTACGGACTGAACGGAGGTGTTCCGCAAAGCGGTCACCCAATCTGCGTTTGGTCTCCCCAATGTAGAGGAGACCACATCGTGAGCAGCGAATACAGTATACTAGATTGCAAGAAGTACAAGTAAATCGCTGTTTCACCTGGAAGGGGTGTTTGGGTCCCTGGAGAGTGGGAAGGGGGGATGTATAAGGGCAGGTGTTGCATCTCCTGCGCTTGCACGGGAAGGTGCCGGGTGAAGGGGAAGGGGTGCTGGGGGTGATAGAGGAGTGGACTAGGGTGTCTCGGAGGGAGCGGTCCCTACGGAATGCTGAAAGGGGAGGTGAGGGGAAGATACGTTTGCTGGTGGGATGGCAGATGAAATTTAATACAGAGAAGGATGCATTTTGGCAGAAGGTATAGGGAGAGGCATTATAGACTTAATGGCACAGTTCTAAAGAGTGTGCAGGGACAGAGGGACCTGGGGGTTCATGTGCATAGATCTTTGAAGGTGGCAGGACATATTGAGAGAGTGGTTAGCAAAGCAAATGGGATCTTGGGCTTCATAAATAGAGGTATTGAGTACAAAAGCAGGGAGGTTATGCTGAACCTATATAAAGCTCTGGTTAGGCCACAACTGGAGTGTTGCGTCCAGTTCTGGTCACCATACTTTAGGAAGGATGTGAAGGCCCTTGAGTGGGTGCAGGAGAGATTTACCAGAATGGTTCCAGAAAAGAGATTTTAGCTGCAAGGTTAGGTTGGAAAAGCTGGGGTTATTCTCCATGGAGCAAAGGAGGTTGAGGGGAGATTTGATAGAGGTGTACAAGATTATGACGGGTTTGGATAAGGTAGATAGAGAAAGACTGCTCCCATTAGCTGATGGTACAAGGACTAGGGGACATAGATTTAAGGTTTTGGGCAAGAGATCCGGGGGGACGTGAGGAAGAACTTTTTTACGCAGCGAGTGGCAGTGACCTGGAACTCGCTGCCGATGAGGGTGGTGGAAGCGGAGACGATCAATGATTTCAAAAAGAAATTGGATAGGCACTTGAGGGAAATAAACTTGCAGGGCTATGGGGATAGAGCGGGGTGATGGGACTGACTGGATTGCTCTACAGAGAGCCAGCATGGACTCGATTGGCCGAATGGTCGTCTATTGTGCCGTTGTGACTCTGAGGGATAGTTTACCTTCGTCACAGTCACAAAGGATACCATTAGATTTGTTGAAGAGTTAATCCTATTAATGCACGAACATCTCCACATTATAGGCAATTGCACTAAATGTTTTAACTTCAGAAGAAAAAAATTGTAATGTAAAAGAACATCCTAGATTCACTCAGTAAATCAGCACTAAATCATAGTTATGGCATTGGTAATTTAAAGAAAATGCAGTTGCAGCAAAGCATAACACAAGACCAAACTGATTGTCATAATGGTGATAACAGGAAGAATTTTGTGGTAGAAGTAACCGTGAGGCTAACCGCACTCTCAATTATTTACGTGGAAATCAGACAGCAACTTCCGGCGACTGCACACGCACAGTTAAACATGGAAATCAGGAAGTTGCTGCTACTCCAAAAGCTGTGCGATAACGGCATCTCGGCATTGAACGGCGTGAAGTTGTTGTACTTACTTGATATATACAAACTAAACTTGCCACAAAAGGTTAGGGCTTGTCCATTCCAGTGTTAGTACCCTTTTAGCAGTGTAGTAAGTCTTAGTTCATTAACATTTACAAGTGTGGAGTCTCATTTCTTCAGATTTTAATGATTGGAGATTTAAAAATTTGTTTTTTAAATTCACTCTCTTAATCCAGTCTTTCATTCCTTCTCTTTATTTTGCTTTCTGTACCTGATATGATATTGAATTCAGTATTCTAACTGACACTAGATCAGACTCACTGCTGTTCATTACCAATTCTTCAATCTGATTGGTTAAGGAGATGTACAGTTGCTTGCCCAGTTCACACAGGTCCCGGTTGCTCTGTAGAGGGCACTGTGCTTTTTGGATAGTTCGCTGGCAGGAACTTCCAGTGCAGAAGCCCATGGAAAGTCTATGGGCAAGGTCCCGTTTGTTTGCTGCTGACTGCAAAATCCAGCCAAGCATTTATCTCCCACTTTGGAAATAACACCGGGTCTGCTGGAAAGTGTAGTGCCTAAATCTTTTCAAACCAGCTTTTGTAACTGCCAGCAGAATCTGTCTGTTTGGTAGATAGACTTGTTAGTTAAGATCTTTGGCTCATATTTGGCTACAGACAGTTTGACATTTTTGTCTTCTGCATAGCTGAAATCCAACCCAAGTCTGTTCTTGAGTGGATTAACTCCAGTAGTGCACTGCATCTGCTGCAGTATTTTGAATAGTCCAGTACCATACTCGGTGGTGCAGTTACACACTAAGCCATTGGGGGAGCCACTGTTTTGTTCCAAGTCCAAAACCAGACTGGATGGAATTTAGGAAAAGAGGCAGTGATAAAAATGGACAGCAACAGCACACACAAAATAAATAAGCATTTGATACATGCCTACATTTTCAGTTGTAAATTTTTTAAAAATTCACGAGTTGTCCCTGCCAAACAGAATCTCATCAATAGTGATTTAAATAAGGATCAGCACTTGAGAAATGTTGCCACAGAAGAATGACCTCAATAGCCATGCCTCTAGTTACTGTTAAAACGCTTTAAATATAACAGAGAAACTTAGTGTGTGAGTGGTAAAGGTGGCATTTTATAGGTAAACTAGTAAATACCAAGGCCTGTGTTACCTGAACCGTAGGCTCTGCCTGAGTGCAGATCTTCAGATTGAGGAATTTCTGATAGTTGCACATGTGCAGGACAAAGCAGAAACATGGGAGTTGTAGTTTTTGCTGTCCAAGGCACCTTGCAGCAGTGGCTGATGTGCCTCAGTCTCCATTTATACTCGCTGGTGACTTCTTGTTTGTGACTCCTGATGCATATAGCTTTGTTGAACAAGCTCTGATGTCACAACCAGGTTGGTAGCTGATTGAACAGATGCTCTAAGTTGGTGCTGATCGCACTGAGATGCTGTGTGGCCTGAAAACAACATTTTTACTGCCCAATCCATATTTTTAATGGACAGCCTGATGCAAACTGGACAGATAGCAACCTTATGGAAGACCAGAGTTTGAATATCTTCCTTTAATATTATAGGGTTTTTATATGTGATGAGTAACTGAGATTCCCTTTGTTGTGGTGTCAAATGAAAATGGGTCTTTTTGTTAATTAAAATTACTTGCAAGAGTTCCTCCAGCAGATTTAACTGAGTGGAAATCATTATAAATTTGTGAAATCAACAGTGTCAGAACATGCAAAATAAAATTATATTCTGCTGGCATAAGAGAAACGTGTATTTATTCATGCAGTGATTCCGAGAACTGTACATTATTATACAAATAATCTTTAGTGCGCGTATGGATTAGTCAGTATTTATGTTCTACACTGCTTGAGTGAGAAATGTTGACACCACTGCAAAGGAAACCTTAGCCTCAGATGTGTGGGTGTGGCGGGCAGGGGGAGGTGAAGCTTTTCCTGCAACGTTAAGCATTTTACATAGTTCTGTAAGAAAGTTGCTGCAGTAATACTTTCTTCAAAGCCCAGCATATGAAGGTGGCATCATGCAGAGTGGTTGCTGTGCTTAATGGTCTTTTCATAACAGAAGCTGTGAATAGAATGTTCAAATGTAGAGTAGTGACAGTCTGTAACTGGTACAGTACTGCTATTTCAAACAGTACACAATCTTGCCAGTAGAACCAGGGAAGAGCAAGTGGGTATCTTAATACTATATGGCGTGGGTACTGAACAATCATTTGTAAGCAGATCGTCTTTGTGTGTGGGGGGGAAGGGGCATTTACTACTTTGAGGATTTACCACTTCTAAACTCTAACATATATGTTAACAAAATAAAATTATTTGAGAGTTGTATTTAATGGTCTTTAAATGGTGATGTGTTCACAGCAATGAAAATCCTTTCCTCGCCCTTGTTAAAGCACCAACTCATACTAGGGTAAGGCTCCATAGAAGCCAACAGCTCTTCGATATCTCACCCAAGTGACCATTCTTATTTTTTATTAGTCGGCTATTGGACTGTGGACAATATCCCAGTCAAGCCCGATATTGTTCACACCCAGGGTATACTTTCCAGCTGTGGGTCACTTAATAGTGATCAGAAGCTATGTGTTGCATTTTAAAACAAATTTAAGTTCCAGCCTAATAATAATGGAGAAGAGCATCATACTGGTGGTGGTGATGTTGACCAGTATCATGTTTTTATAATCTTGCATTCTAATATGCCACGGCTGTTAAACATAGAAGATAGGAGCAGGAGTAGGCCATTCGGCCCTTCAAGCCTGCTCCGCCATTCAATGAGATCATGACTGATGCAGTTCTTATGCAGGAGATTTTCAGTATCTACACTTAACATAGGTTCACTGGTTGATTGCTTAACATCACTGTCCTCTCAGAACTTATAAACCGTACAATTTTTTTAATCATGTACTTGGATACATTATATGTACTGTATATGTAAGAAGAATGGACTTGTTTGTCTTTGAATTGAAACAATACCAATGGGTGTCTGAATTTCCTTTTCTCCACTGCATAGTTAAACGTTTAAGTTTAGAAAGCTGAGCACAAGTCAGATTTTGTCTTCCGAATTGGCTCGCTCATGAAAATTTTGTGATGTTGCCCTCCAGGTGTAGGAATACAAACTGCAGTTTCAGGGGGAGGGCAGCATAGCTGAACAACCTTTAAGAGCTATAGATGTTGGAAAGCCCTTGTAAGAAAACTGACCAATTGTGACATGAGTGTAGAATTATTATAGAACAAGGCCTCGCTTTTAACGCCCCCCCCCCCCCCCCCCCCCCAATCCGACAGACAGGAATGGGTTGGGAGAGGAGCTAAAATCGAAGTCCTGCCTCCAACCCACTGCGTTCAGGTCATCAATGAGGCTCCCGCTGAAAGCAGGCGGAGGGCTACTTAAGATGCAAAAGTCGCGGCCCAATCGTAGCTGTGACGCAATATTTATGTCAAGCCAGGATGAGTCCAGCACTGGCAGCAGACCCATGGTGGGAGGAGCCGACTGGCCAGAAGAGTCCAAGGGAAGTTTTAAAAATGTCCTTCTCTTTGAACAATCGTGGGCCATGAGTAGCAGAAGTGCTCCCCCAAGTCCTGCAAGGAGTCCCCTTTCTCGTGCCTACCCCCCCCCCCCCCCCCCCTAATCCACAATCACCTTGAAACCCCTCCCACTGACTGCCAGAGACCATTCCCACGGGTCCCCGGCTGCATCATCCTCCCACCAAATTCCCGCTCTGGCCTGCCAGCCAGGTGGTAAATCTGGTCAGTTGTCTGGCGGGACTCTGGGAAGTTTTATTGAAATGAAGCCCTGCCGTTAAGATTGGACAGGGCTCCGTGTCCTCGGGCTCTTCAGGTGTGCTGCTGCATTTCCTACATTACAACAGTGACTACGCTTCAAAAGCTGTAAAGCGTTTTGGGGCATCCTGAGGTGGTGAAAGGCACTATATAAATGCAAGTTGGTTCTATGAGTCGGGTTTTCTGTCCCAGTTACAATTGATGGACCAGATGAGGCATCACCTATGTTGCCCACATGATATTTAGTTGGATCCACTAGTTTAAATGTAATATCTTGCCACCACCTGTGTTCTATTTATTTCTGTTAATTTTGCATTTGCACTAACTGATATTATAGGGTTATTTAATATTGAAAAACAATCGACGTTAAACAAAAAAGGAAAATTGTATAAATATCAAGTTGTGTGCTGTTTAATACAGTAGTCCAAAACTTAGTTTAGCTTAATTTAGTTCTAACTTGTGACTGAGGCGTTGTCTCCCACTTGTGATATATTCAGATCATGTTCGTATTGGGAGTATTCTTACGGTGGCACTTTTTAGGCTAGAAAACTAATCTCCCCTCTTCTCTTACCCCCTTCCACTATTTTCAATAGTTTGAGGGGTCAGGGTGGGAGAACGAGACAGCATTAAACTGTTCAACTGAATAATGGGCTCACATTATCACATTGTTCATATGACAATACAAAGTAAATGTGCATTAACAATTCAGAGTTTCAATGCTGGTGGGACTTTAATTAAAGCTTGAACAAAGCATATTTTTGGATTGCATATTAAATATTGCAGTGTAAAACCATAACTGAGGCATTATTAAAGATTAAGTTGGCAGCCAGGGCTACTTGTATCAAAGAACAGATCTTGTAAATTGTATACAGAAATATAAACATAAAACTGATAGTCCAAGAGATGACTCGTGATTTGTATGAAAGTTTGTTTTGCTGCTTTTAAACAGACCTTCTTTGAATTTGTTTAGATCAGTACATTGACTATACAAGTTGTGAAACACAAACTAAGTTGCAGTTGATTATTATAAAGGTGGCTTTTGTAACATTGTTTATTGTTAGGAATTTTTCTTGGGATGTTTACCTCTTGGTGTATATATACTTAGTATTAACCAGAAAACTATCCTCACTTGTATTCACCACTCCATTGATAGCCAATTTTCAGCCATGACGCCTGGGCCTTCTGGAATTCTCTCTCTAAACTGCTTTACTTTGTAGCCCCTCTTGTATTTCAAAAGTCTCCTAGAAACTATTCTGTTTCCCATCCTTTAAATTTTTTCCTCTCTTTCTTGGACCATTTTTCTTCCTAGTTAAGTGCTTTGAGAGGTTAGTTTTGTACAGAACACTGCAAATGCAGATTGTTGCTATTATCATGGTGGTGGCAAGGGAACCTATTTGCTGCGCAGAGATGTCCCTCAATTTGCTGCTGTAAATGCAGCCTTGTGGTGATGCCAAACGCAGAGCTGGAATGCAGCTGAAAAGCTCATGACCTCTGCTGAAGATTTCAGTTTGGTTCTATGAAAATCAGCCAGGGTTTCATCTGTCAGTCACATTTCCCAGACAAGGTATATTCTACATGGATACCCTGGCATGACGGCTCCATGAGGCAGCATTTGCAAATAAATCAGAGACAGTTTGTTGGAGTATTTTTACGGTGGCACTTTTTAGGCTAGAAAACGAATCTCCCCTCTTCTCTTCTCCTACCCCCTCCACTATTTTCAGTAGTTTGAGGGGTCAGGGTGGGGGAAACGAGATCCTGTTTAAATTACTGGGATTCTGCCAGTTTATGGTTCTCTAAATGTTCAACTTATGTTGAAAAGCAAAGGGAAAGTGGTTTTCATTCAAACTGTAAATTGTTAAGTACTGTGTCATTAAACTCATTGCAAGTGAACAGTGTGTACTGTAACTAAGTGTATGCTAAAGTGGAGTGTACAATCTTCATTTATATAACCAAGGTGTTTGTCTTTGTACATTTATCAATTTCAGCCGCCATGTACTGTAAATGTATAGCACGTAGCAACTTAGTTTGGCTGCAACTTGTGCATGATTGAAGCATTATATCCTACTTGCTGTGACATGCTCAAATCACGTACATAACCGTACCATTGATGCTATCAATTTTCAGATGCTGCCTTTTGCTTCGAGCCAGAAATTCAAATCTATTCCTTTTATGGAGTATAGTTATCAATGAAGACATTAAACAGTTTAAAGCCGAGTGAGTTGACACTTTTAATCTGACATACAAAGTAAATGTACAGTAGCAATTCATGGGATGAGTTTTAACGTGCTTTGAATTAAATATTAACAGCGTGGCATTTTTCAATTGTATTTTAAATATTGCTGTATGATTAAACATTGCCATGTGAAAACCAATTCAGGCATTATTGCATTATTAAAGTAAAGATGAGCACCCTCGGGCTATTTATTTCAATGAATTAATCTCTCAAATTATTTAGGAAAATTGTGAAATGTAAAACTCAATCGTCTAGACAACAATCACTTTTAAAATACAAGAAAGTGCCTGCTTAAAAGTTTGTTTTTATTTTTGGCACAAACCATTCAATTTTCCTGAATCTTGCTGTCTAACTTGGAACAACTCTGAACTCCCGTATATGCAAACTGAATAGGGGATTTGATCCTGCCAATCATGTGCATACTTCTCTTGTCAGTCAAATGATTGGTATGATGTACAGTGAAATCCACCTAAGGGATTTATTTTGTTCAGGATGTTTTGATTCCCTTAACAGGATGGTTCTCTTAACCAGAACCATCTCCTGATGTACAATTTTAGAAAGCCACAAGTTTTAAATGAGTCAGGAAATGAGCTGCTAGAATGATACCAGAACTGAGAGGTTATACCTTGAGTATAACCCCTCAGTTCTGTGGGTGGTGAAGTATGCAAGAAAGTGGTTGGAGGTGGCCTTGTCTGTGATCGAGAAGATGGGAGTGGAGAGGTCATGAGTGGGTGGCTGTGAATATAAATCTAGAGAGTGAGAGGTTAAGGGAGGACAGGAGGGCAGTGAATTCAGAGGAGAGAGGGAGCCAAGATGAAGATTGAAAGACTGGAACAAGGTGAGGTGCTCAAAGGAGGAGAAGGTACTAGAGATGCAGGTGGAGAGATCACTGTTTTGGAGATGAGGGCCACACCACAACTCTGATTAGTTTGGGCTGGGTAGATGGTGGACAGGAATATGCTACATTAGCATCCCCTGAAGCCTCTGTGACAGTTACAGCTTGTTGTTTTTACCATGTTTATTTTTTAATGTGAGTGAATGCCTTGGGTATATAATCCTGGTGACTGAAAACCTCACACCAAGGTTTAGTCCAGTGTGAATAGGCTTTTTTTAAAAAAATGCAGCATCATGTGAAAATCTGCAGTGCAGCACTACTTTCAGGAGTCGTCTGCTTCTGTCTGCTATATATGGCATCAGCATATCTTGTTGAGTCTGAGAATTGGCTTTAGTAGCACCCATAATATGCTGAGCCATAGCTGAAATACTTCTCTGAAGGAACAGCTGGCGTGTTAACCCTTTCAAACACATAGTCTAAATGCTGCTCATCAGCACTGATATATTAACTGCTCAAAAGCTGTGTTAATTTTTTTTCCAATGTCATAATTCTCAAACCAAAAAATTGGAATAGCAGGACTCCTAGTTCATGATTAAGCTTTTCACTATCATATTCATTTTTACCTGTGATCCTAATCTACAAAGAAAAGTATGCTAGCCATGAAATTACTGATATTTCCTAAGCAGTGCAGAAATAAATAAGTCTAACTCAAACAATCATACTGTGCTGTCACGTAAGTGCAAATCACTGCACCATTTTATAGCCAACAAAATGATATTGTCCAGCTGAGTGGGACTGCTCTTGCTTGGTTCCACTCTTCTCTATCCAATCGTAACCAGAGCATCTCCAGCAATGGCTTCTCTCCCTGCCCTGCACTGTTACCCCTGGAGTACCCGAAGGATCCATCTTGGGGCCCTGCCCCTTCCTCATCTACATGCTGTGTCCCTTGGTAACATCATCCAAAAACATGCAGTCAGGTTCCACATGTACACTGATGAAACCCAGGTCTACATCTCCACCACCTTTCTTGACCCCTCTTTTTCCACTGTGTTGTCAGTCTGGTTTTCTGACACTCCGTCCTAGATGAGCCGCAATTTCTGGCAGTTTAACATTGGGATGATCGAAGTCATCGTCTTTGGTCCCTGATATAAACTCTGTACCCTTGCCACTGATTCCATCCCCCTCCTCGGCCACTGTCACAAGTTTAAGGCAGCTGTTCGTAACTTCAGTGTCCTATTTGACCCCAAGCTGAGCTTCCGTCTCTATATCCTCTCAATCGAAAAGATCGCCTACTTCCACCTCCGTAACATTGCCCGTCTCCACCCTTGACTCAGCCCATCTACTGCTGAAACTCCATGCCTTTGTCACCTTCAGACTCGACTATTCCAATGCTCTCCTGGCCGGCCTCCCATCCTCCATCTCCATATACTTCATCTCATCCAAAACTCAGCTGGCCAAAGCCTAACCGCACCAAGTCTCGCTCACCCGTCACCCCTGTGCTCACCTACATTGGCTCCTAGTCCCCCAATACCATTTAAAATTCTCATCTTCAATTCCCTTCATGGATACCTCCTCCAGCCCGAGAACTCTGCTTGCCTCCAACTCTGATCACTTGTGTATGCCACACTCCCTTCGCGGCACCGCTGGCGACCATGTCTTCAGCTGTCTCGGCCCTAAACTCTGGAATTCCCTCCCTAAACCCGTACACATCACTTCTCCTCCTTACTACCTACTTACAACCAACCTTTTTAACCAAGCTTTTAGTCACCCATACTAATATCTCCTCCTTTGGCTTGGTATCAATTTTTGTCTGATTACACTTCTTTAAACCACTTTGGGATGTTTTTCTATGTTAAAGGCGCTATAAAAGTCCCAAATTGTTGTTGCAGCACTACTCCCAGGCCCTGCTAACTTTGTTTGCGTCCCCCTCTTTGCAACTTGCTGCCACTTCACTGGCCCTTATTGTTCTGGATCCCGGCCGGACGTTTGTCCCGGGTTCTTGATTCCCCATATGCAACGCCACAGGAAACCACTGCCAATATAGAAAGTAGCACAGATTGATCCTTTACCTCTTTTTGGTACGATGAAAGTCCATTCAGATTTGTTCAACTAATTTGATTTGATGTAAAAATGTAAATTTTGGCAGCTGATCTCATTTTTATCTGCAATTAAGTTATTAT
Organism: Squalus acanthias; assembly: GCA_030390025.1. NCBI lineage: Eukaryota > Metazoa > Chordata > Chondrichthyes > Squaliformes > Squalidae > Squalus > Squalus acanthias. Next base: position 1,300,721 of record JASTWF010000031.1, read on the forward strand.
ATTTCAAATAGATTATTCATTTTAGTATTTTAAATCTCATTTTGATCTCTTCATTTAACTACAAGGATAATCTCTCAATTTTTTTTAAAAGAAAAAAGCTTGTGCATTTTCTGTTGAGCAACTGTTCACCACAGCTGAAGGCTAAATTCCTAAATATGACATGAGCGTTAAGTGGAGACAGTAAAATAATGCATCCTCGAACAGCTGTGCTGTGACATTCTTTAAGGAGAAAGCTGCCTGGGATTGGGGTAGGGGAGAATTGGAGGATAATGGTAAGGGACAAGCTGTTAAGTAATACTTCAGTTTTTGGCCTTATTATAGTGAGCATTATTAATGACATCCTGTAGAGATGTATTTATATTTTTAAAGACTAATGGCAAGTTTTTTTTTATTCGTTTATGGAATGTGGGCGTCACTGGCAAGGCCAGCATTTATGGCCCATCCCTAATTGAGAAGGTGGTGGTGAGCCGCCGCCTTGAACCGCTGCAGTCCGTGTGGTGAAGGTACTCCCACAATGCTGTTAGGGAGGGAGTTCCAGGATTTTGACCCAGCGACAATGAAGGAACGGCGATATAGTTCTAAGTCAGGATGGTGTGTGACTTGGAGGGGAACTTGGAAGTGGTGGTGTTCCCATGCGCCTGCTGCCCTTGTCCTTCCAGGTGGAAGAGGTCACGGGTTTGGGAAGTGCCGCCGAAGAAGCCTTGGCGAGTTGCTGCAGTGCATCTTATAGATGGTACACACTGCAGCCACGGTCGCTGGTGGTGGAGGGAGTGAATGTTTAAAGTGGTGGATGGGGTGCCAATCAAGCGGGCTGCTTTGTCCTGGATGGTGTCGCGCTTCTTGAGTGTTGTTGGAGCTGCACTCATCCAGGCAAGTGGAGAGTATTCCATCACACTCCTTACTTGTGCCTTGTAGATGGTAGAATGGCTTTGGGGAGTCAGGAGGTGAGACGCTCGCCGCAGAATACCTAGCCTCTGACCTGCTCTTGTTGCCACAGTATTTATGTGGCTGTTCCAGTTAAGTTTCTGGTCAATGGTGACCCCCAGGATGTTGATGATGGGGGATTCGGCGATGGTAATGCCATTGAATGTCAAGGGGCGGTGGTTAGACTCTCACTTGTTGGAGATAGTCATTGCCTGGCACTTCTGTGGCGCGAATGTTACCTGCCACTTATCAGCCCAAGCCTGAACGTCGTCCAGGTCTTGTTGCATGCGGGCATGGACTGCTTCATTATCTGAGGAGTTGTGAATGGCACTGAACACTGTGCAGTCATCAGCGAACATCCCCATTTCTGACCTTATGTTGGAGGGAAGGTCATTGATGAAGCAGCTGAATATGGTTGGGTTTAGGACACTGCCCTGAGGAACTCCTGCATATAATGAATGCTACTGTACCACACATGGATTGAATATTTGTGAAACCAGCACTTCTTTGGACTCCTGAAACCATATGAATATCACATGATATATGTCTTGCATGATGCAAGATTTATGAACAGTTCTCCATTGACCACTATTTGAATCAGTTGCAGTTACCCTTTGCTATATGTCCGTTTCTCAAAAATTAATTTTATTGTAATAACCTTCCACAGTCTGCATATCAAAGCTCCATAGAAGTTCACCAAATGGTATATACACACAACAGTACAGCAAATGTGTGTTTCAGATCATGCAACACTTTACCTACAATGTTTTTCCTCTGATTGAAATCATTAGCCTCCTTTAACCTTCAAAATATGTCAAATTTGTTAAATCAATCAACATGTGGTAGAAACAAGGTTACATAATAGCACTTGGCTTCTGGAAGAATAAACTACTTATTAAGTCAAGCTTGTATAGCTCTGCATTCAAGCTTGTAAATTATTTGATGTTTTTATTTTTATCTGTGTAGACTATTAATGTAAAGTTAGAATGAAATTAACTTTATATTTGTTCACTTTTTATTACAAACCGAATTGTAAAAAAGCTACCTTTTGTAGAATCTTGTTGAACTGTTAAACAATTTTGGGGAAAGGAGTTCAATTGCTGTTCTTGTTGTCCTGTTCCTCAACACTGATGATGATTCAGCCCTAAATTCTGGAACATGAAAAGCTTGTTTGTCCATCAATCCTGTTGCATCCAGAGTTCTTGTATAATTATTCTTTCATGGACTCCACCACCCTTGTCGTTTATCTTTTTTTACTAAACGCAAAGATCATTCCCCTACCTCCCCTGAAGAATAGATTGAAGAGCATTTTTTAGTATTTTTATAACTTCCCTTCACTGAAATATAACCTAAAATAGTGTTGCGTTTTAATATCCTTTTGGGTTGTAAAACTCACTTATTTTTTGATCCCCAGCCTGTTGATTTCCTTTTCTTGACTTTCACTGCTTCCCTGTATTTTGGTTTTCTTTTGTCTCACTGCTCAGTTGCCTTTCTTCCTTCATTTTGTTGTTATTTGTCTTCAGTGACCTGGCTCTGTCATTTCCTCTTTTTACCTCATGCCATTTACATTTCTCCAATTGAGAAGTCAAGGAGACAACTGTACCCAAACCTCTGCCAATTCACTTTGAACCATCCGCTTATAAGTGTGTGAGAATCCCATGAATCTTCCCTCTGGTGTTTCCTTCACTGTCTTAAGGAAACCACTTCATTTCTGCTTGACACTTCTATGGTTGGCTCCAACTAATGCCGGGAATGGATTTTCTGTGGATTTACTGGCAGAGAGCCCTTTTCCTATGGCAATGTGGTACCATGTGCTGGAGCACTGTCGATCTGCACCATCGGGACTGGAGGCTTTACCATTTTCTATTCTTACATTTTTGGACTGATGTCTCGCACCCCTCTTTTTGATTGTAGAGATTGCATGTATTTATTATTAAAAAAAAAAAATTCTATGTGTCCACCATTTGTTTCTAGAGTTCCTCCATATGGTATTGGTCACATGGTCATCGAGACACTATCAATTCCACAGAAATGTAGACATGCTTTAGATCAGAAATGATCTCTCCTTAGTTCTGTGTACATTTTTTTTTTCTTTTAGCATTTCCCTCTCCTCAATAGCCTATTCATTTTTGTCCCCACCATCTCCACAGGAATAGTTCTTAAAGAATAATTGACAACACAAAGAAGAGAGTACTACAAAAAAACAAAATAAACTGCAGTAGCAAAACTAGAGTCAAATAAAGACCTGAGACAAATCAGCCAAGAGATAGGAAACAAGATAGCAAAATTAGAGTCGAATGTTTTTGATGATAAAGCCAATTTTGATGGTCCTAAAATAGTAACACAATAGAATCCAGAATAGAATAGGATTGATTGCTTAAATAAAGTAAAAGTTTAGACTCAGAAGTAATTAGACAATGTTGTGCATTGCTCTCATAAAGCCTTTTTATTAAGGACCAGATCTCAAACATGATGAAAAACCACATTGTCCTGTCTCATGTTTTATTTAGTTCATACAAACACGAACAAAAACTCTGGATAAGAGAATAGAATTAACTGCAAAAATGAAAATTTACTGTTAACAGAGGCCACGGAATATTTTTTGCTACGGATGTTAAGAATTATATTGCAGCCGTATAATTTGTGATGCCTTTCATTTCCATTCTGTATAGTCATGGTTAAAGTCATAGGAAAATAGCTCAGTTGTAAATATTAATTTATACTGTAATGCAGTAGATTATACTATTAAATAGAATTGCTCATGTTAATTAATGAGCTTTGCCTTGTCAGAAAAGTATGTCTTAAACTGGTCCACTAAACTCACTCAATACAAATAGATCTGTAATTTTCAAAACATGCAGATCTTTTCTTTCATAGAATATTTGTACCCAAAGTAATTCTCTACAAATGTTTTTATATTGAAAATATGCTGCTGGCAACGAGCACACAGTAATACTGCCACTAATGGCACATAATCAACAAAAAGAAAGAAAACATTTTCCTCCAAAGGCATCCAGGACCCGACTTCTCATGGGCCCTGAGAAATCTTGTAGAAAGCAGCAGAAAATGTGGAACACTAGTGAAGTGGTACAATCTAAGCTTTTTAAAAAAATAAATAAAGGGAATTACTGAAGCTGGTGTAAAGCGGTACTTTGTATAAAACCAGAATAGTAGAAGCAGAGGGAATAATTGTAAACTGAAGAAACAGGGTTAACGTAAGGTCTTACTCCAATGTGATGAACTTCTGGAATAGAGTGCCACCTAGTGCAGTAATTGAATTGATACGTGATTCACCAGGGCATGAAGAGATACAGATTTGAGGCAGGTTAAGAGATGAAAGTGGTCAGATTAGGTTCTGAAACAAGGCCTAAATGATGTTAAAAGTCTCTTTCTCATCCACGTATTCTTGTGTACCAGCTTGGCTGCAGGGATGTCAAAATGCGGTCCTCAAATTTTTAAATAAAAATTCAAATTCCACTAATGACTAAGAAATTGATGTCCATCGGCAACATCTAATTAGGAGGGAACACTGTTCCTTTAACTATATTTTTCCATCAGAAACCATTTCACAGCTCCATACTTAATATCCTGATGGGCAGCATCCTCAGTTCATTTTCTCCTTTCATCAACAGTTGTGTGACATTGTCTATGTAGAAAATAGTTGATTTGTACCAATGGTATCTTTTATTTTTAATTGCAGTCCTTTGCTTTAAAGTTTAAAGTGCTGTAAAGTTTAGATGTATCTATATAATTAAAAATCTTGCCTCACCTTTAAATGTTTGTGCCACACCTTATGTCTTGGTGTGAAAAATCATCCATCATGCTTTTTTGATTGGTTCAAATAACAACTATCTGTTAAGTTTAAAAACTTTGATTCATTAAATGTAGATAGGTATGAAAGTGAGCAATCCAGGATGAGGAACTTGCCCAAAACCAACCAAATTGCTCATTTCCCCCTCCCCCCGCCCCCCCCCACCACCACATACCAACCTGGAGCCAGCAATTACCCCAATCTAACCAACTGCAATGCTCAATTAATTTTTTTCCAAGTAGTTCCAGCAGCCATGTTGCTTTCTGACTCACTGCGCTATACACAACAATTAAATTTCTACTATACATGTATGAAAGACTTTTTAATGAATAAACATATACATTGTACATGAGAAATCCCTGAATTTACTTCCTCCTGCATATGTCTGCATGGGGCCTGAGGTGCACGTCTTCAGTTCTAGTTTTCACATGCGGAAGCTCAGTGCTTCTCGGTTACCTCTCTATACCGTCCTCTTGTGTGTCTGCAGGCTCTTGCTGGTCCTCACTAGCACTTGTCATCCCAACCTTTCCCATAATTTTCTGTAATTCACATGAGTCATCCCCTAGCCTCAGTTGTCCAAGCTGTCACTGCTCCTTTGTCCTGTTCCAATTCTTGACTCTGCTTTTTCCCACATTCACTGTGAAACAGCCAGCTCCCCATCCAATCAAACCCTGTGTATAGCAGCCAGCTTTCTGCCTGGCTTGACTCAATCTTGAAGACAGAATTTTAAAAGGAAATAGTTTCCTTTTGAAACATTTTGATGCAAGTAAACCACCCAAGCTGTTACGTATATTCTCTGAATTGGCAGATGGATGTCGCAATGCTTAACTCAATGAGGGAGGAGGTTTGGCAGCATTCAGCAGGACGGGTGAGGTTGCTGGGGTTTGGAAGTATTTAGGAAGATGGGGCCTGAGAGCTCTTGAGGGAAGGAGGAACTGACAGCATTTAGAGTTTTGAGCAGTACCTGTAGGGATGCAAGAGATGGGACAGGGGGGTTTAGGGTCTGGAAGCAATAGGAAGGGAAAGAGAGAGTCTGGCAGCACTGAATGGGGTAGGGCCACACTCTGGGAATGTCAAATCTGGCAACAGTCTGGAGGAGAAGGGTTGTGTTCTGCTTTCTGATTTGAAATCTGATGTGGAAAGATATCTCTCAACAGCTGCCATGAAGTAAACAAGTAAGTCTCTTTCGAAGTTCAGTCCACTGATTTAATTTCAAAATTCTATACTCTGCTCCCTGGCCCTCCCACTCCCCCTCAATTGTACATCATTCTGTCACAAACCACCTGCTGTGCTTTTGAGCTCAGAATAACACTATCTAAATATCACAAATGTACTCCAGATGCCAGTTCCTCGTGAGCAACTCCATCGGAAATTACCTAGTTTTAATAAAGATAATTTAGTTTTGTTTTTGCAACATTTCTTTCGGATGAGACGTTAAACCGAGGCCCCGTCTGCTCTCTCAGGTGGACATAAAAGATCCCATGACACTATTTTGAAGAAGAGCAGGGGAGCTATCCCTGGTGTCCTGGCCAATATTTATTCCTCAATCAACATCACTAAAAAAACAGATTATCTGGTCAATATCACATTGCTGTTTGTGGGAGCTTGCTGTGTGCAAATTTGCTGCCGTGTTTCCTACATTACAACAGTGACTACACTTCACAAGTACCTCACTGGCTGTAAAGTGCTTTGGGATGTCCTGAGGTCATAAAATGCACTATATAAATGCAAGTCTGTCTGTCTGTCTTTTTCTTTCTTTCTTTTTCTCCCTTTCTCTCCTTTCTCTCCTTTCTTTCTCTCTCTCTCTCTCTCTCGCTCTCTGACAGCACCTTTGATGAATATTAGTCATGTTTCCCCAGTACTGACTTGCCTTGGACAGCTCTTCTGAAATGAATCATACTTGACGTTGGTTATTTCAAGCCACCTACACCCATGGCAGGTGATTTTGTGTTAGTCAGTATTGCACAAATTCCTGTACTGCCAAGCTTGTGCAAAATTCAGCAGAAAAGAATCCTCATGATTATTTTATCTGTTGGAAAGCCATTTTGTTGGCAAAAAGGTCCAAATTTTAAACACAGGGGCCTCAAGTGCCTGTTCCTCAAAAATGTGCAAACCCAAACCCAGATTAAGAATCTGATTCAGGTAAAGATTCCTCTTAAGAGCAATCTGAATTGGATGCACATATAGAATAATATTAGCTCACTGTTCCGATCAGAACAAAAGCTTTGTCAATCCCGAACTGGGCAGTGGGATGTATGTGTTTATGATACACTATGGCTACTAAAGGAAAGTTAGAGATTTTCTTTGTGTTTTGGCATGACAAGCAAGCTAATATTTTATATTAAAATTAATGCTGCTTTTTCTAGGAGGTTATTATTCCAACGAAAAAACCTGAAATAGAAAATTGTGTTTCTGCAGCTCAGAGTATTAATGCTGTATTAGTATGATGACTGTCCATTGAATGATTCTTGGTACCAGGGATTATCACAAAACATTTTGAGAATTGCCACACAGTCAAAAGATTTATACTTTCAATATATTAGCACATTTTTTACAGATTATATATTTCTTGACAATGACCTTTTTCATGTAGTAATGACAGCAGAAATTCCTCTCGATCTTTTACACATTTCATTACTTTGCACACTTCTGAGGGTCAATGTCCTGGAAGTTCGCTCAGTTTTTGTGTCACAAAGTTTCATTCATTTTCGCATGCAAAAAATGTCCAAAAAAACGTTCACATGTTTATCCGATTCTTAGTTTGGTGTAATTTATGCTATTTGTCATGGTGTTTTGTGCTACTCTGTGTAGTTGCTGTATTAGTGTAATGTAGACCAATGTAAAACAGTTCAAGCAGATAGTAACTGAAGGAGAATGTTTCAGTTCGGATCTCCGGGTTATAGTTTTGCCTACTTAGGGCTTTGCAGGGCATAGAAGGTTATGTAATCAATATAACATAGTAATTTCTGAAATAGTTTCAGGACAAGTGAATGTGAATATAGTATGTGTACCAAAGTTAAAGTGTGGGATTGATGAAAGATTGGAAATGTCTGAGAAGAGAAACATTCATTAGGAAGACTGGGATAATCAATGAGTGAACTCATTCATTCACAGCATTTGTAAACTAACTTATAAGAAAACACTTTTCAAAGTCTGAGGTTTTTATGTGATAGCTGAATAGGAAACTACCAATGAGCCCTACTGCATTCAATCTTCTATTACCTCTTGGCAAACATAACATTCTCAAAGGCAGAGCTGCTTAGCATTTTTTTGTGTATCTTTCTGTTACAACAGTCACTTACTTTGAACAGAGTGTAAATCACAAGCGGAAATGAAAACGGAATTATCCTGCATTCAGTCGAGAATAGAGCTCGTACTCAGTGCACATTCCTAAACAGTTAATGGAAGAGAAAAGGTATTGCTGCTTTCTCAACTTGTATACAACTGATAATTGCTTATTTTGTACTGTATGCTTCCCATCATTAGTAACATTATACATAGGCTGTAGAAGAACAATAGTGCCCCCACACTGTGTCAGTGGAGGTCTGGAATTTGAAAAGAATATGAAGTTAAGGTTGTGTTCCATGTGTGCTGCTAGCTTAATATCTGCAAAGCTTCATCACCTTTCAATTTTACATTTTAGTAGTGAGAGCTGGGTTCTCACATTGTTACATAAAGGCCAGTTGAATGGCTCAGCTAATAACTAAAGCAGAGTTTTGCTTGCGATCAGATGCTTGGATCCGCTAATGCGAACATCATGAAGCTTTCCTTGTCTGCATTTGAACCATTTTCACTAAACTGGGCGTATTCGTAGCAAGCATGAGGACAACTCAATCAATATATCTGTCCTACAAATTCATTCATAGAAACTATAGTAGGACAAACCCAGACTTGTTTACCAGATCGTATTGCGTTCAAATTCCAAAGTGTTGCCCTAAACGGGTTCTGTGAGACAATTCGTAAACCGCGACACTGCAGGTGTCAAGTGAATGGCGACTGTAGATCCAGCAAATGGGTGGGTGGATAGATAGCTCAGGAACACAATAGACAATGCCATGAGTTGCATTGGCCTGTGTCTACCTGTGCTTTATACGGAGTTAAGATCTTTAATCATTAATAATCTTGGACAGTTACAGTCCACATGAAACTGATATGCACATTTTGATTCTGCATGATCTTGTGCAGAACAAGATCTTTGCTTGTTTGTTAAGCTCTCACTATGAAATTTTACCTGACTGAGTGAATTCATCCCAGGATTCTAGGCTACAGTAGAAATAGAGAACCTTGTGCTTCAGTGTGACCCTTCTTGGAATAAATCTCCTTTGTATTTATAGGACATATTTTCAAGGACCTTTGAAATAACCCAAGAGACTGGTAGAAGGATGACTGTTCTGTACAGTTATCATATTACTGTCATCTTTGGCGTTGTCATTTGAGAACAAACCTGTTTATTCAGTAAAATCTCCATGCTAATATTTGACAGTTTCTATTCAGGACTTTGTATTCTTTCAGTCTCTGCTGAATAGCCAGTCTCAGAAGAATATATAGCACTTTAGGAAAGATTTTCTTTTTTAGTAATAAAGATATGAATTTCTCCAGTCAATAATGTGCCATCAAAATATTTAAAGGTATAAAGTAAACAGGTTCTCATAATTTTATTTGGATCTGTATTAGGGCACGAGGTATATTTGATTAACTTTTATTATGACAGTACTTGGATAGCACTGCAATCATTATAAAAGGGCAATATTATATTTTGAGCTAAAGTGGTAAGACCTCTGTTAAAGATTTAAACATTTTTATAATGGGTTAACCATGTGTGAAATTGGATTAAATGTTAAACTGCTACATGCATTTTCTGTTATTTATATGTTTACTACATTTTTAATGCTGAGATGAACCCAAAAGAAATAGCTGTTCATTTGAAAAATAGTGTTGACATTGTAGATGAACCTTTTTTCCAAGATAGATTGTTGATGCACTAGTTAACAATGCAACAATTACACCTTTAAAACAAGTGTAAGTCAAGAAGGTAAGAAGAGAAGTACTGCCATTGTACTTCAATAGAGTTTACTACTGGCTCCAGGCCCTGATTTTGCATAAGGAGAATGCTGTAGATTGGACCACTTTATACTGGTTTTGTGCATTGTTACTAAAACTTTGGGCATGCATTCATGATATATGTCCTATTGTGTTGCTGCACCAGTGCCCAAGTCTAAATCAATTCTTGTTTCTCTGCCCCATTTCTAAATTCAATAAGTTATGTAGAAACAACCATTTGGACAAAAGGTTCTCCACTGATTTAGCTGATCTTAGTTGGGGTCTGTATGGTGAAGGTACTCCCACAATGCTGTTAGGAAGAGTGTTTCAGAATTTTGAACCAGCGACAATGAAAGAATGATATGTATCCAATTCAGGATGGTTTGTGACTTGGAGGGCAACTTGGAGGTAATGGTGTTCCCATGCATCTGCTGTCCTTGTTCTTCTAGGTGGTGGAGGTCACAGGTTTCGGAGTTGCTGCCGAAGAAGCTTTGGCGAGTTGTTGCAGTGAATCCTGTAGATATTACACACTACAGCCATGGTACACCAATGGTGGAGGGAGTGGAATTTTAAGCCAGTAGATAGGGTGCTGATCAAGCGGACTGGTTTGCCTTGGATAGTGTCGAGCTTCTTGAGTGTTGTTGGAGTTACACCCATCCAGGCAGATGGAGTGTGTTCCATTACACTCTTTACTTGTGTCTTGTAGGTGGTAGAGAGGCTTTGGCTAGTCTGGTGGTGTGCCTCTCGTGGCAAAGTATGCAGCCTCTGACCTGATCTAGTGACTACTACATTTATGTGGCTAGTCCAGTTCAGTATCTGGTCACTGGTGACCCCCAGGATGTTGATGGTGTGGAACTCGGCAATGGTAATACCATTGAATGTCAAGAGGAGGTGTTATGCTCTCTCTTGTTGCCACTTATTAGCCTAAGCCTGAATGTTGTCCATGTCTTGTTGCATGCAGGCATGGACTATTTCATTATCTGAGGAATTGCGAATGGAGCTGAACACTGTGCCATAATTAGCGAACAGCCCCACTTCTGACCTTATGATGGAGGGAAGGTCATGGATAAAGCAGCTGATTATAGTTATGCCTAGGAGGTTGCCCTGAGGAACTCATGCAGAGATTTCCTGAGGCTGAGATGATTAGCCTCCAACAGCCATAACCATCTTCCTTTGTGCCAGTTGTGACTCTAGCCATGGGAGATTTTCCCCCTTGTTCCCATTGACTTCAGTTTTGCTAGGGCTTCTTGATGCCACATTCAGTGGAATGCTGCATTGATATCAAGGGAAGTAACTCTTACCTCACGTCTGGAATTCAGTTCTTGTAACCATGTTTGGAGCATGTTTGTAATGAGGTCTGGAGCCCCGTGGTTCTGGTGGAACCGAAATAAGTATCAGTGAACAAGTTATTGGTGACTATTACTTGATAGCACTTTTGATGACGCCTTCCATCGCTTTGCTGATGATTGGGAATAGGCTGATGGGGTGGTAATTGGCCGGGTTGGATTTGTCCTGCTTTTGTGGACAAGGCATACCTGGGAAATTTTCCACATTGTTTGGTAGATACCAGTGTTGTAGTTGCACTGGAACAGCTCAGCCAAGGGTGCAGCTAATTTTGGAGCACAGGTCTTTCGCACTACAGCTGGGATGTTGTCGGGACCCGTAGCTATTGCTGTATCCAGTGCGCTCCGCCATTTCTTGATGTCACATGGAATGTATCGAATTTGCTGAAGGCTGGCATCTGTGATGGTGGGGACCGCAGGAAGAGGCCGAGAAGAATCATCCGCTTGACGCTTCTGGCTGAAGATGATTGCGAACACTTCAGCCTTGTCTTTTGCAGTTTGCTTTGTGCATTTCTTTGCAAGTAATGCTTGTTGGAAACCTCCCTCCGGAAAATAAGTGAAACCAGTCTTGACTGATGGTTCGATCATTCTTTATCTCTATTTTCCTTGAACTAATTAGCGACACACAACTTACTCTTTTTTTTATAATCTTGAAAGCTGTTTGAACTGTTTTATTTTTAACTTCATTGTCGTTTTTATCTTTGAATTGTAATTTCCTCTTTAACTGCTCTCTCACTGTTTAATACTGGGAGAATATTTTAGAATTAAGGTTAACGCCTTCATACTCATCTCTTGGTCCTCGTTGCACTTCTAATGTCCTTTTTAAACCTGTTTTGGAAAACTCCTGTACTCCTCGAGTGCTCGCCACATTTTCCCTGTAGGTTTGTGTAGGTTGTATTTTTTAATGCCTGTTTTGGATAATGCTTATTTAGCATGCACTTATTTTTTATTGTGATATGTACTCCTCTTGCATACTCATCATTACTTTCAAAATGGCTCAATTGAGATATATTTCAACATTTCCCAGTTCATTTTTGTTTGATCTTTACTCATTCCTGGTGTAAGAAGTACTGATTGGTGTCCAGTGACCCTTCTTAGAGTATGTTCACCATGGTCAAAAAAGCTGCTAACATGCCCCATTCTTCTCCCAAAGTAGCTGGTAGAGATATTGCTCTATAGCTCTTAGCCACCCTTCAGTACCTTCTGAGAATCAGCAAGCTATTTGTTTATGGTAAGCATCTCATCCGATCCCAGTCACTGGACAGTCATCAGGATTAGGAACCTGGTTGTTTTTTTTGTCCCTATTTCTTTATGGGTATGCTGAGACAACTACTTCAATTGGTGATGAACTATAAGTGAAATTGGCTGGCAGGAATTACGGTGTCTGACAGAGAGGGAGATGAATTAAGAGATGAAATTATGAAAGCACTAAAGCACCTCGGGTGAATGTCACAGCATCTGCTGATATTTAATTTCTCTAAATAGCTAGGAAGAATCAATTTCATTTGATTTCACACTCATGGTCTAAAAATGAAAGCAAAGAAGTTTTCATTCAAAATAGAATATTTTAAGATAAAAGCCACTTTGTGAAAAGCACAGCAATCTCTGCTGCACAAATTTTCTTCAGTGGCCAAGTTGGCCCATCTGTGCAGTGGTTTCAATAAAGTCACAGTTGAGATTCCATGTGGAAATACTTTCATCCAGTTCAGTGTTTGCTAGACTTGCCCACTGGAAAGGGAGGGCCCTCTTCAAAGAAGAGGCTTGAACAGTTCTCATCACTGTTGTAGAAGCAAAAAGATTCATCCTCACTCTTGCGTGGTGTGCAGCTCCCTCACAACAAACGTGGCTGAAACATATGGCAATCAGAATCAGTCATGTTCTTACTCCGCTTGGAACTCTGGCAATACCAAGCTGCTTGTGCTTGGGGACTCACTCAACAAACTGTACCTTTCCTCGCCACTCCCCCCCCCCCCCCCCCCCCCGCCAGCACAATAACCCATCCACTGGCTCTGAGGGCACTGACGTGCCAACCATTATGCAGCAGCATCTTACCCAATCTCCAGGCCTAACCTCAAAACCCAAGACAAAACAAGTTCCTCGTGTAAACCCAGCCACGCCAAGAAACCAGCAAATACCTATAAGGAGGATTCTAGCTAGGAATCTTTGCAAAGTGAGTGGTGTGCACTAATAATGCAAGTTAACAAATGTTAAACTGGATATTGAATGTCATCAGGGCTGTAACGTTTGTAAATGAAGGATTGGAGGAAGAGAAGAGGGTGTCATTACATTCAAACTAAGTAAGCGCACTTAATTTGAGTGACATGGGGAGAATCCTCAAGATTTGTAGCACAGTGTCAAACCTTATTTTGGTTTAGTGATTTTTCATTTTGATGGTGTAATGTTAAGTTCTTGTAGCTAACAGTGCAGAACATGTATAATTGATTCCTTTTAATAAGAGCAGGTGGAGAATCAGTTTAGTGAAATATATGTAAATGTCAAGTGTCCGAACTTATTGCCGCTCAAAGAGCTTTCCTAGAATAGCATTCTCTTAGTAAAGACGTTAAATCATGATATAAAATTCTATATGCGCTATGTAGTTCTGTTACTGAAAACAAGCCACTAACCAACTGATAACAGCTTCTAATTTATTGCAGCCAAAGTCAGATCATTTGGTTAATCTCCATTTGCCAAGCACTATTGGATGGGTGCAAGGATGTCAGCCTGGACCTTGTATTCTTTTACGTTAAAGCAAGAAAATAGTTAGAAATGTTGTTGGTTGCGATGATTTTTGTTTAAGATAGGACAAAATTATTACTTTCAGTGCTATTACATTTTTGTATTTATGCAAGGCCATTTTGGGGTGTGCCAATGCAGAATTGGTGGTGTAACTCAGGATTTAAGTCTTTTTTTTAATTCATTCACGGGATGTGGGTGTCACTGGCAAGGCCAGCATTTATTGCCCATCCCTAATTGCCCTTGAGAAGGTGGTGGTGAGCCGACTTCTTGAACCGCTACAGTCCGTGTGGTGAAGGTGCTCTCTCAGTGCTGACTTTGTCGTAGCAGTTTGGTACAACTGAGTGGCTTGCTAGGCCATTTCAGAGGTCAGAGTCAACCACATTGCTGTGGGTCTGGAGTCACATATAGGCCAGACCGGGTAAGGACGGCAGATTTCCTTCCCTAAAGGACATTAGTGAACCAGTTGGGTTTTTCCGACAATCCGGTAGTTTCATGGTCACCATTACTGATACTAGCTTTTTAATTCCAAATTTATTTAATTAGCTGAAATTAAATTTCCCAGCTGTTGTGGTGGGATTTGAACTCATGTCTCTGGATCATTAGTCCCGTAACATAACCACTATGCTATCATACCCCCTAATCTGGTTTCGTACCACTTGAGCTTCATGCTGAGAGTAGCACAACAGTGTTTGCTGCAAAACCGTATTTAAAAAATGCCCAGTAGTCCATTGGAATTCCTTGGGGCTTTTATAATGATAGAATATAGTGAACGCCCCTGGGGTGGTAAAGGGGAATGTGTGTCCATTAAAGACAGATGCAGGCAAAACTATAATGGATAATAAGGAAATGGTAGACTTGTTAAATGAGTATTATCCGTTTTCACAGTGGAGGAAGAGGACAAAATACCAGTGGAACAAGGGAATGTAAAATAATTCAAGGGGAGGATCTTACTGGATTTAATGTGTTAAAAATTGGTAATGGAGAAAGTAATGGGACTTGAGATAGAAAAATCTCTAGGACCTGATGGTTTCCATCCCAGAGTATTAAAAGAAATAGGTGAAGAAATTGTAGATGCGTGAGTCATAATTTTCTAAAGCTCTCTAGATTCAGGAATTGTGCCTTTGGATTGGAAAATACAGACCCATAATTTTTAACATCAGTTATGTGAAAGTTAATGGAATATATCATTAGACACAGAGTGACTGAGATCTTGGACAAGTATGAGCTGATCAAAGAGACTCCGCTTGGATTTGTGAAGGGTAGGTCATATCTGACTAATCTAGTTGAATTTTTTGAGAAGGTCATTGGCATGGCAGATAGACGGTCTATAGGTGTTGTTTATATGGAGGGCATTTGATAAGGTTGCACACTAGAGAATATTAGCAAAAATGAAAGCTCATGGAGGTGGAGGTAAGCTTCTGACATTAGTTGGTAATTGGATGGAAGGGAGGAGACAAAGTAGGGATAAATAGAATATTCTCTTCTTGGTAGAATCTGACAAGTGGTGGTCCCCAAGGATCTGCATTGGGGCCTCAGCTTTTCACCACATGTATATCGATGACTTGGATGAAACAATAGAGAGTTGTGTATCGAAATTTGCAGACAGCCCTATTTTAGGATGCACGGTAAGTTGTGTAGATGGGAGCACAAAACTACAAAGGGTCATAGATGGGCAAATCTGTGGCAGTTAGAGTTCAATGTAGGGAAGTGTGAGGTTCAGTAATGCCCTTTAGGGGAGGAAAGCTGCCATCCTTACCTGGTCTAGAACCATTCTTGTAAATCTTTTCTGCACCCTCTCTGAAGCCTTCACATCTTTCCTAAAGTGCGGTCCCCAGAATTGGGAACACTATTCCAGTTGTGGCCGAACCAGAGTTTTATAAAGGTTCATCATAACTTCCTTGCTTTTGTACTCTGTCTCTATTTATGAATCCCAGGATCCCGTATACTTTTTTAACCACTTTCTCAACCTGCCCTGCCACCTTCAACGATTTGTGCACATATTCCCACAGGTCTCTCTGTTCCTGCACCCCCTTTAGAGTTGTACCCTTTAGTTTATATTGCCTCTCCTCGTTCTTCCTACCAAACTGTGTCACTTTGCACTGTTCTGCAGTAAATTTTATCTGCCACGTGTCTGCCAATTCCACCAGCCTGTCTATGCCCTCTTGAAGTCTATCCCTATCCTCCTCACTGTTCACTATACTTTCAAGTTTTGTGCCCTCTGCAAATTTTGAAATTGTGCCCTCTGCAAATTTTGAAATTGTGCCCTGAACACCCAAGTCCAAGTCATTAATATATATCAAGAAAAGCAGTGGGGAACACCACTGTATACCTTCTTCCAGTCCGAAAACAACCGTTCACCACTACTCTCTGTTTCCTGTCACTTAGCCAATTTCGTATCCATGCTGCCACTGTCTCTTTTATTCCATGGGCTTCAGCTTTGCTGGCAAGCCTATTATGTGGCACTTCATGGCCTTTTGGAAGTCCATGTACACCACATCAACCGCATTGCCCTCATCAACCCTCTCTGTAACCTGATCAAAAATTTCAATCAAGTTAATTAAACACAATTTGCTGGCTTTCCTTAATGAATCCACACTTGTCCAACTGACTTAATTTTGTCCCAGATTATCATTTGAACACCACTTGGAAGAAGCACTGAGGGTAGCAAGGGCACAGAATGTACTCTGGGTGGGGGGCTTCAGTGTCCCTCACCGAGTGGCTCGGTAGCACCACTACTGACCGAGTTGGCCGAGTCCTGAAGGACATAGCTGCCAGGCTGAAGCATTTGCAACCATCTTCAGCCAGAAGTGCCGAGTGAATGATCCATCTCGGCCTCCTCCTGTGGTCCCCACCATCACAGAAGCCAGTCTTAAGCCAATTCAGTTCACTCCACGTGATATAAAGAAACGGCTGAGCGTACCGGACACAGCAAAGGCTATGGGCCCCGACAACATCCCGGCTGTCGTGCTGAAGACTTGTGCTCCAGAACTAGCCACGCCTCTAGCCAAGCTGTTCCAGTACAGCTACAACACTGGTATCTAACCGACAATGTGGAAAACTGGCCAGGTATGTCCTGTCCATAAAAAGTAGAACAAATCCAATCCAGCCAATTATCGCCCCATCAGTCTACTCTCAAGCATCAGCAAAGTGATGGAAGGTTTTGTGGACAGTGCTATCAAGTGGCACTAACTCACCAATAACCTGCTCAATGATGCTCAGTTTGGGTTCTGCCAGGACCACTCTGCTCCAGACCACATTACAGCCTTGGTCCAAACATGGACAAAGGAGCTGAATTCCAGAGGTGAGGTGAGAGTGACTGCCCTTGACATCAAGGCAGCATTTGACCGAGTGTGGCATCAGGGAGCCCTAGTAAAATTGAAAGTCAATCGGAATCAGAGGAAAACTCTCCACTGGCTGGGGTCATACCTAGAACGAAGAAAGATGGTTGTGGTTGTTGGAGGTCAATCGTCTCAGCCCCAGGACATCACTGCAGGAGTTCCTCAGGGCAGTGTCCTAGGCCCAACCATCTTCAGCTGCTTCATCAATGACCTTCCCTCCATCATAAGGTCAGAAGTGGGGATGTTCGCTGATGATTGCACTGTGTTCAGTTCCATTCGCAACTCCTCAGTTAATGAAGCAGTCCATGCCCGCACGACATTCAGGCTTGAGTTGATAAGTGGCAAGTAACATTTGCGCCACATAAGTGCCAGGCAATGACCATCTCCAACAAGCGAGAGTCTAACCACCACCCCTTGACATTCAATGGCATTACCATTGCTGAATCCCCCACCATCAACATCCTGGTGGTCACCATTGACCAGAAACTTAACTGGACCAGCCACATAAATTCTGTGGCAACAAGAGCAGGTCCGAGGCTGGATATTCTGCGGCAAGTCTCTCACCTCCTGACTCCCCAAAGCCTTTCCACCATCTACAAGGCTCAAGTCAGGAGTGTGATGGAATACTCACCACTTGCCTGGATGAGTGCAGCTCCAACAGCACTCGAAGCTCAACACCATCCAGGACAAAGCAGCCCGCTTGATTGGCACCGCGTCCATCATCTTAAACATTCACTCCCTCCACCACTGGCGTACTGTGGCTGCAGTGTGTACCATCTACAAGATGCACTGCATCAACTTGCCAAGGCTTCTTTGTAGCACCTTCCAAACCCAGAACCTCTACCACCCAGAAGGATAAGGGCAGCAGGCATATGGGAACGCCATCACCTGCAAGTTCCCCTCCAAGTTGCACACCATCTTGACTTGGAAAGATATCGCCGTTCCTTCATCGTCGCTGGGTCAAAATCCTGGAACTCCCTCCCTAACAGCACTGTGGGAGTACCTTCACCACATGAACTACAGCAGTTCAAGAAGGTGGCTCACCACCACTTTCTTGAGGGCAATTAGGGATGGTCAATAAATGCTGGCCTTGCCAGTGATTCTCACATCCCAGGAACTAATTTAAAAAAAAACACTTTGAATCCAAGAAAGACAAATCAGAATATTTTCTTAATGGTGAGAGACTAGGAATTGTGGTCAAGCAAAAGGATTTGTGTCCATGTGCACAGATCACTAAATGCAAGTATATAACATAATCAAAAAGCTAATGGAATGTTCATCTTTATTGCAAGGGCATTGGAATACAAATCTAAGGAAGTGATGCTTCAGTTGTACATAGCCTTGGTATGTTTTGTGCACTAAACCTCAGGAAAGACCTATTGGCCTTGGCGAAGGTACAGTGCGGATTTACTAGAATGATGCCAAGGCTTAAAAGGGTAAATTATGAGGACAGGTTGCATAAACTTTGTATTCCTTTGAATTTAGAAGGTTGAGGGGTGATCTAATTGAGGTCTTTAAAATGATAAAAGGATTTGATAGGCTGGATACAAAGAAACTCTTTCCTCTGGTGGGGGAATCTGAACAAGGGGGCATAATCTTAAAATTAGAGCTCGGCCATTTAGGAGTGAAATAAGGAAGCGGTTTTTCACACAAAGGGTAGTTGAAATTTGGAATTCCCTCCTCTAAAAGGCTGCGGAAGCTGGATTAATTAAAATTTTGAGAAAGATTGAGATTGATTTTTTTGGGGGATATGGCGCAACGGTGAGTAAATGGAGTTGAGATACTGATCAACCATGATCTAATAGAGGTTTGATGGGCTGAATGGCCGACTCCTGTTGCTGTGTTATGTTCCCAAGGATAGGTACCATGCAATCTGCATGTGTGTGTGCCCAAACTTTACCATTTATAAAAATACTCTTTAAAAACAACTGAAGCAGTTGTTGCTTTCTGTTTATTACCCTTGGTTCAGTTTTGATGTTTGGTTGGCAGCTTTGCACTGCAGCCTTCCCCTGTACTTGTATTGGATGCATGTCATCTATAATCAGGTTCTGTGTACACTTTTAGAAGAACTGAAGACCTGTACAATATGTGAAATATCAGCTTGTATTTGTAAGCAGTTTTATACTGTTTTAATAGATGAAGTTTGAGAAATACAAACTACACAGCAGAATTCTTTTGGAAGTAGGGTGGCAGTAATGAGCAAAGTGAGAAATATCAGTGCTACAGAATGGGCAATGTTTTGAACACTGTTACATCATACACTTGTAGGTCAGATGTAGCTTGGGTTAATTCATTGTCTACTGTACCAAGAATGTAACAAAAAGATCAATTCACACCAGTACTTCCCACTGCATCAATCTGACTTTTTCATTTCCCACACTACCTGTCCTTGTGGCCTCTAGAAGTGATACTGCCAATTTATTGTAATTTAAACAAAATCAAAAACATCTATGTTGCAGTGGTTTGTAAGAGACTGATATTTCCCTGAACTGGTGGGTTCAAAAGACAATATGATGATTTAGTAAATATTTTCTAAAGTAACAAATATCTGCGCATGAAAGCTGTACAGTAATTGAATCTTGGGGTTCAGGAAACACGGCCCAGAAATTAAAGACGGAGCCTTCCTGTGGGGGTAAGGCTTCCCCGCGATATCTCACTGCGCGCCTGCCTTTTCCTTCCGAGCTCGCACGAACTTGAGTTTCTAGACAGCAGCTGTGCAGTGTATGCGTATCCCACAGACGCAGTTAATTCGTGCGAGCTGTGGGATCACATGATTCAGTTAGAGCCAATGGCAGCACACCATCTTTCATTCATAGTTTTCACAGCAAGGGCTGTGAAAGCTATGAATACTATACCCCCCCCCAAAAGAACAGCTAAACCTCAATTAAATTTTTAAAAAAAACCATCATATTAATAAAATAAGTATAGTTAAATAAATTAACCACTTTAAACAAAAAATTAAATTTTTGAAAAAATTTAAAATCTTTTAAAAAGTTATAAAAATAAACTTACCTTTCTTTAAAGTCTCTAAAAAAGATATACCTGTTGAAAAAAATTCAAAATAATACTTAATTAACTACTTACCTTGTTAAAGAGGGTCTTACGCCTCCTTTCTTTATGTGCAAAATCTTCCATGCTTACCTGCGCGTTCAAAGCACTAAGTGCACTGCGTGCGTGCAGCCTGTAGCGCGCACGCGGTTCACCTAGGAACCGCCCCCTTTTGAAATCACCAAGTGCCGGTTTTCAGCGCATGCGCAGTGCATGCAGAAAACCGGCAATTGGAGACAGAATACGCGAGAGTACACAGTGCGTACTCTCGCGTAGTGAGACTAATTTTTGGGCCCACAAGTGCTGTTGTCTCAATTTTGATGTACTTACATTCTGTAACTTTAATCTCCTATCATTTATTTTTAATATTCAAAGTTAATCTTATCAAAACTACTTTCTACGTAGAATTGCAAGCTCCAGATATAATGTTGATTTTTTTTGCATAAACTGTTGCAGGCTTTGGCTTAGGGTCAGTTAGGTGTTGTATTTCTACTTTACCACATAGAGTATCCCTATCAGAGGATGGCTAGGTGCAACCAAACTGCTTAATACATAGTGTGTCTAACGTATACTTATTTGTTATGGCTAAATCATTGCCAAAAATTAGCTTTTCAGACAAAAAAGGAAGACACATAGAAAATCAAATCAAATGAAGTATTTTTTTATATTTATAGTGACAGTAATTATCAATCCATTGAAATGAATAGAGCTGAGAGACATTGAGTCACTTTTTTTCCTCCCAAAAAGTACACAATTATTGAGTCTCACCCAGAGGATTGCTCAACACATCACATCATTCATGATAAACTCAATGTTCTCTCTTTCTACGCCACACTCGCTACCCCCCCCCCCCCCCACCCCCGTTAATTATTCACATCCATTGCAACAGTTTTCGAATGGTATCTGCTGACAGATGCAGATTTAAAAAGGTTTCTGATGCAGGAAAGCTGTGAGATGTGCGAGTGCTGCGTGACTGACTGCCTAGGTGTAGATTGCCACAGCCCTGCTCGCTTTTGTAATTTCAGTGGGTGTAAAATCACGAAAGTTAACATGTTATCTGCTGGTTACTGTGATTTTAAACAAATTACCCAGATCTCCTTTGAAAGAAAGCTCTTTGAATGGCCTTTGCGTTTTCTTTTAGAAATAATAATATCCACACATGCTCATTATTTACTGTTGTGGAGGAGTAGAGAATTATCCCAGGGACACGGTTGTCCTCCTTATCACATGCCTTTAAATAACATTGATGCAGCCCATGGAGCATGGGACTCACTCATCCTCTTGGCCTTCAGGTGGTTCATATTCCAGGGATACAAGGGACACCAAGGAGAAAATGGAGCAAGTCATAGTTTTTCAAACATTCAAAACCCATTCAAAAATAGTGTGGCACAGTACTCTTTTCATGTACTTCAGTGCAGTATGTTTTCTATAATCTATTTTATCCTTGGAATGCATAATGTAAAGCATGCTTTTCAAACTATAGTAGAAATGTGGTTCACTTCGGTAAGGATTAATTTTCAGATTAAACTGCTGCTGTGCAATGATATTGAGAGCCCTTTGAATACAAATGAGGCCTAGTCAAATAATTTATAGCTGCCATGGAGGGGAACTTGATTTACCGAAACATTTTTACTTTTACATTTACAAAAACTGTATTCATCAGCCAATCTGCCAATGTTTGTTTCACTGACTGAGCAGGTCAGAAGGCAACATAACAACTCTTCTTTGTGAAACCTGTTTTTTTTTTAAAAAGAAAGAAAATGTAGGAATGTTGAACCTTTCTTCCCGCCCCAAAATCCCACTTCCTTCCCGAAGCGTTTTAGTCCAATTTCTGACCAGCCTTTTTGTGTGTCTATGATTACATCAGTTTTCTCAGAAAACTTGTTTGCAACCCTTAATTTTGTGATCCCTTTAGGCAGGCTTGCTCATCAGAATGTAACAAACGCTTATTATAAATGTAAGCACATGGCCTGCACTGTTAGCTGATCTCAGCAAGGGTGGTGGCAAAGCAGGACAATTGGTTTCAGTGACCCTGGGCTAGGGAGCGGAACATTGATCAGACTTCTTGCTTCTAATCACTACCTATTGACCCTGCTACTACTGCCAATATGTGGACACAAGATGAGGTTAGGAATATCATGGTAGAATAGCCTGCCAGTACTCATTGCCCCAGCTCCCAAGTGAAAAATGGTCACTTTGGTGTGCTTCTGGAGCGCTGCCAACTGCAGGACTGTACCCCAGGATGAATTGCTGATTTCAAAAAAGGAGAAAGTGAAGAAATCTGAGTAATTGAAATATGTGCTGAAAATTTTAATTGCTATACTGCAGAGGAAAAGTTGCTTTAAAATTATTTTTTTTTTAGGTACGGAAACACATAAATGATCTCTATGAAGATCTACGCGATGGACATAACTTGATCTCCCTCTTAGAAGTCCTCTCTGGGGTGACTCTGGTAAGTGCTATTTTTATAATTTTAAGTGAGTACATTGCAGAATGCTTAATATGAACTCTGATTAGATGAAATACTGCTTAAGAATTTTTACAATACATCAGTCTATCTAGATTATTAAAAAAAAATGAAAATGTATGCCCTCTTCGAGCCATCTGATTGGCCCTTTCAATCGCCTTGTAGAAATCTGGTTTGTGGGAATCATGCAACCCCTGAAGATTATTTCTGTCCTTCATTTTTAAAAATGTATTTATTAACAATGCTATAGGATATCTACTGTACATTGTTGTGAAAAGAAGTTGTATTAGTCAACAAAGAGATTGATTATCTAAAATGTCATTGGTGTAAAAGCATTTTTGTTTTACTTGTCAATTTTTTTTAACTCCCATGGATTTTAGCTATCGTGTTTACAGCTGGTTGTAGACGCTGAACTACAATTGAGATGGGGCCCTTGTTAGTGTGTTTCATATTTTCTCACCTAAATCAGCTTGCATCAGTACTGCCCATGTAACAACATGGCAGAGAGTGGAAATTTACCATCTGGATATTCCCCAGTATAATTTCAGAGGATTGCAGTGCTTTCTCAACACTATACAGGATTTAAATTGTAACACACACTGATGACATCTAGTGGGTGAGAATCAGTACGGCAACATTTTTTCATTAAAGCAATCTGATATATGTATTGCCGACCACAGGCAGCAATAGATAAAGTAACTGCTTTGTGTGATCATGGATAATGTGCGTCACTTGATTACTTAGGATCAGGAGTTAACCATTCGGCCTCTCGAGCATGGTCCACCATTCAATTAGAACATGACTGATCTGTACCTCAACTCCATTTACCCACCTTTTCTCCATATCCCTTGATACCCTTACCCAACAAAAATCTATTGATCTCGGTCTTGAAGATTTCAATTGACCTGGCATCCATAGCCTTTTGGAGGAGAAAATTCCAGATTTCCACTACCATTTGTGTGAAAAAGTGCTTCCTGATTTCACTCCTGAATGACCGAGCTCTAATTTTAAGATTATGCCCCCTTGTTCTGGATTTCCCCAGCAGACAAAATAGTTTCTCTGTATCTACCCCATCAAATCCCTTTTATCATTTTAAGGATCTCGATCAGATCACACTTCAACCTTCTAAAATCAAGGGAATACAAGCCAAGTTTATGCAACCTGTGCTCATAATTTAACCCTCCAAGCCTAAGTATCTTTCTGGTGAATCTGCTCATTCAACTTGGGTGAGACCAACAGATTTGCCAATTGGAGGAAACTCGAGTATGGTAGCATTTGAAATTGCGTGGCTGACCCCCCCCCCCCCCCCCCCCCCCCCCAAATCCTAAGCTCAATTTTAAAGTTGTTTATCTTGTGCTCTATTAATACCCCCTGCCATCCTCTACCCACCCTCTGTTGAAGTAGTTCTGTAGAGTTACTGAATGGATGTACTGTAATATATTTCCAAAGTGCTAGTATCTCATACAACTAGCTAGAGATGCAGTTTATTGTTTAAATTTAAACTATTGACCACAAACTCAATTTTCAGTTCTTGACATCAGAGGCCAACAGATAAATATGATTTGTGCTTCTAGTACTGACATAGCATTGTTCCCTCCTTACATTTCATTGAAGACAACTTCAGTGGACTATCTACTGCAATGCAGTTTTCCCAGAGACTACAATGACATCATTAACAAGCAGCTTCTCCAGGAGTTATTTATATATGGGGGAAAAAAACTCATCCAACCCGATGACAGTGCTCCTTGCAAACAGACCAGATATGACAATGGTGTTCAGTAACACCCTAAATGTTCAGCTTCACATATTATGTTGTAACACGCAATACATTACTCTACAGCTTTGAGAAAGAAAAAACTTGCACCTATGCAACGCCTTTCACAACCTCAGGATATCCCAAAGTGTTTCACAGCCAATCAAGAACTTTTGAAGTGTAGCCAGTGGTGTAATTTAGACAAATGCAGCAGCCAATTTGTACACCGAGCTCCTACTAACAACAATGAGATAAATGACCAGATAATCTGTTTTAGTGCCATTGGTAGAGGCATAAATGTTTACCAGGACATGGGAAATTTGCCTCCTTGCTCCTCTTTAAATTGTGCCATGGGATTTTTTACATCCACCTGAGAAGCCAGCCTCAATTTAATGTCTCATCTGAAAGAACTACATATTGCAGTGCTATCGCACTCACTAGTAAATTTAATACATTGTGATATCTGTGTATGAATGTAAAATTAATATGCATCTACTAGCAAATTTATTGTGTTTCATTAGCTGTGAAATGCTTTGGGACGTCCTGAAGTCGTGAAAGGCTCTATATAAATGTAATTTCCTTTCCTTTCTTTCCTTTTCTCCTTTTTCTTTCTCCTTTCTCTTTCTCTTTTGCTTTCTTTTCCTTTTTCTTTCTCTTTCTCTCTTTCTTTCCATTTGCAATATGTTCTGGTAGTGAAATCTGTAATCATTTTGTCTTTGCCATGTTATGAGGGAGCTCATAATAGTTAGAAGGATCTTCGAACTGTTAGTGCAGTTTAGCAAACATGATGTATGACATAAATGAGAATGGGACCTTAAAATAGTAGTGCATCATATTGGTGCATGGATACATTGAAGCACGTACCGTGAGAGACTATTTCTCTCCCGCATTACCCAAGGGCTGAGTTTCGCTGGTAGAAGTTCTGAATAAAGGGAAAGTACTTCCTCAGAAAAAGGAAAATTGTATTCCCAGTGAACCTGTGCCAGCCTAAAGCTGTTCAAGAGCAGCTATAGCAGAGGCTTGCCTGCTCTCAGAATGAGGCATTGTCCTGGCTCATAGTCATAACGGCAGAGAAGGAGGCCATTCTACCCATCGAGTCCGTGCCGGCTCTCTGTAGAGCAATCCAGTCAATCCCATTCCCCCGCTCTATCCCTGTAGCCCTGCAAGTTTATTTCCCTCAAGTGCCTGTCCAGTCTCCCCTTGAAAACATTGAGTGTCTCCGCTTCCACCACTTTCATCGGCAGCGAGTTCCAGGTCCTCACCCCTCGCTGCGTAAGAAAGTTTTTCCTCACATCCCCCCTGTGTCTCTTGCCCAAAACCTTAAATCTGTGTCCCCTAGTCCTTGTACCATCAACTAGTGGGAACAGCCTTTTCCCGTCTAGCCTATCAAAACCTGACATAATCTTGTACACCTCTATCAAATCACCCCTCAACCTCCTTTGCTCTAATGAAAACAAATCCAGCTTCTCCAACCTGTCCTTGTAGCTAAGATCCCCCATCCCCAGAACCATTCTAGTAAATCTCCTCTGCACCCTCTCAAGGGCCTTCTCATCCTTCCTAAAGTGTGGTGACCAGAACTGGACACACTATTCCAGTTGTGGCCTAACCAGCGCTTTATAAAGGTTTAGCATAACTTCTCTACTTTTGTACTCAATACCTCTATTTATGAAACCCAAGATCCCATATGCTTTGCTAACCACTCTCTCAATATGTCCTGCCACCTTCAGGGACCTATGCACATTAACTCCCAGGTCCCTCTGTCCCTGCACACTCTTTAAAACTGTGCCATTAAGT
The DNA here is from genome assembly GCA_030390025.1 of Squalus acanthias. NCBI lineage: Eukaryota > Metazoa > Chordata > Chondrichthyes > Squaliformes > Squalidae > Squalus > Squalus acanthias. Next base: position 1,326,975 of record JASTWF010000031.1, read on the forward strand.
GTATATTGCCTCTCCCTGTTCCTTCTGCCAGAATGCATCACCTCACACTTCTCTGTATCAAATTCCATCTGCCACTTGTCTGCCCATTCTGCTAGCCTTTCTATGTCCTGTTGCAGTCGATTGGTATCATCCTCACTTTGCCACACCCCCCAAGTTTGGTGTCATTGGCAAATTTAGAAATTCTACTTTGTATTCCAATATCCAGGTCATATCAAAAAAGCAATGGCCCCAGCACTGACCCTTGGGGAACACCACTGTCTACCATCCTCCAGTCTGAAAAACAGCCATTTACCACAACTCGCTATTTTCTGTCCTTAAGCCAATTCCTTATCCAAGCTGCCACTGACCCACCTATTCCATGAGCCTCAATTTTGTTAACCAGCCTTCTATGTGGTACTTTGTCTAATGCCTTCCTAAAATCCATGTAGACAACATCCATTGCATTCCCTTCATCGATTCTCCCTGTTACTTCATCAAAAAATTCAATTAGATTAGTCAAACATGATCTACCTTTTACAAATCTGTGTTGGCTCTCCTTAATTAGCTTAAACCTCTCCAAGTGCCCGTTAATTTTTTCCTTGATTATTGTTTCTAAAACTTTACCCACCACTGATGTTAAACTGACCGGCCTGTAGTTAGTAGAATTGTCCTTACACCCTTTCTTGAACAATGTTGTCACATTTGCCACTTTCCAATCCTCAGGCACCTCCCCCGCATCTAGGGAATTTTGGAAAATTATGGCAAGCCCTTCTGCTATCTCCTCCCCCAATTCCCTTAGCAATCTGAGATGCAAGCCATCTGGACCAGGCGATTTATCCACTCTAAGCATGCCCAGCATTTCTAGTACATCCTATCTATCAATTTTCACCCCTTCCATTGCTTCTACCTTTTCCACTGCTACCGATATTTTGTCAGCATCCTTGGTAAACACCGATACAAAGTACTTATTGAGTATTCTAGCCTTGCCCTTCGCCTCTAAGCATATAACACCACCTTTGTTGCTAATAGGCCCCACCCCGCCTCTTACTACCCGCTTACTGTTTACATGCTGGTAGAAGATTTTTGGGTTCCCTTTTATGTTAACCGCCATTCTACTCTCATATTGTCTCTTTGCCAATCTTATTTTCATCTTCACTTCTCCTTTCAACTTATTGTATTTGGTCTGGTTCTCCCTTGAAGGATTCACCTGACATGCATCATACACCCTCAGGACCCAACAAGGATCATAAACTGGTATCCATAGTAAGGAAATCCATACATTATAGATTAACAAAGTATAATGTGAATGTCTGTTGAGAATAACATTTGCTGGTAGATTTTATTTACACACTAGCAATCTCTGCTAGGACAAGTTAATTTCAAGCCTTTATTTGTGTGCAATTTTTGTGGTTTTTTTTCCTTATTTGCTCTTGCTTTGGTTCTGCCATTCTCTGTCTTTTTGTCCCGTGCTTGATAGCAAAAGGAACAGTCTGTGCTGAAGAACTTGCGCTTGGTGAGGCTGCCACCCTGTGTTTCTGAACACAGTCAGGAAGAGGGGGATGATATTGAGGGGGTAGGTGCCACTCCCCCCAAAAGGCGATGCAATAATTACTGTATCACTACTAGATAATCCACTCTGTTATTAAATGAGAGAGTACCTCAACTATATGGGTATTTAAAAAAAGACTGGTACGGTGTTGAAATAGACCTTTTTTTGTTGTGCACAATATATTTAAATGCTTTGTTTTATGTTTTATTGTGAATGTTTTACCTCTGTTTTGCCCCATTTTTCCTGACTTCCATTCACCAGTGCCTCCTTCAGCAGCTGGAAGAATTGGATCATTTGAGCTGTAGATAAAAAGTATACTTTGTGGGGAAAGAATGGCATATGCCATTTTTTTCCAGTGAGATGGCAATCTCTGTCTCTGCAGACCTGTCACCAGTCGTCTAAATAAGACAGACAGACAGAACTCCATTCTGGAGCGTAGCCATGTTGGAATTGGTGTTAAGGGATTTGAATCCAGACTGTCTTAAACTGTCCCTCTAATAACAGAGCTGCAGGGACTTATTACACCTTTATTAATATTTTATATTTGGAATTTGGTATGGGAGTTCCATGTATAATGTCTTGGCTATATTATTGCATATTGTACTGGCATAGTGCCATGTTGTGCTGTCCAGCCAATTGTAAAGACCGTTAAGATGGCCATTGATTATTTTTTTTAAATAGCAGTAAACTTGGAAAGATCCCAAAGCAGATGATTTGTGCTGCTGAGCCTGGAGGAAAAGACATGATACACAATGTCGTAAAGCTTTCATATATTGTATTTGGTATTGAAAAGAGCTTGAAATTGATATTGGTTCAACTGTATAAATATATGATACTCAGTGGATTATCTCTTCATTGATACAGTATCTTGCTTGTGGCATTAATATGAACAAAAACGACATAACTAATTCTAATCTTTCCTTCATTTTGTTCCTTCATTTATTATAGTTTGGGGCATTTGGGTTAATTTACTCAGTTTTTCATTAATACATATAGTTTATAATTTTAAATACTGTCTGGGCTAAACAACATGGGCTCTCTCTAGACATCAGATGGAGTTGATTTTGGTACCTTGTCTAGAGATTTTATCTGAGTTTGGGTGGGAGGAGTCGGGCACAAAACTGAATGATATAGTAATGCACTCACTGGATAAAATAATTGCCTGCAATGAAAAGCCCAAATAAGGCTGCACTGTGACTATGTAGTACTTCCTTTAAAAAAAAATACAGTTCCTGATAACATTCTTTCCATCATATTTACTGTAACCCAGACAGCTCTAATCAGTGGAAGACATGCTGAGATGTGTACAGTATATTTCACTGTAACAATGAAAGGAACAACAATAACAGGAAAAGTTTTTTTTTTGTGTGTTTGCCTGCTGCCTGAGATTGTGGCAGTAGTTTCCTTTACCCTAATAGATTAACCCAGATGATTTTTCAAGTGTTTGCTGTGAGACCTGGACTAATGCTGCACATCTTGAGAATCGTTCACCTCTTGGATACTTGCTTGCTAATAAAAGTAAAGTCTTTTTGCAAGAATAAAATGGTGGGGGAGCATGCAAGAAATGTTTCTAGTGTGTGATATAAAGTATAATTTATTTTGCTGTTCCATGACTTCTTTTGCAGCATATGTTTTACATGTAAAATGGCAAAGACGGTGAATGTAGGCCACTCATAATTCTATTGAAAAAAATTCTTAGCCTTACTATTCCTCACATATCATGGAGTTTGCAACGAATGTATTGGTAGTCTGTATACTTTTTCATAACAATGGAAAGGTAACTCTTGCCTCTACCTGGCAGTGCAATTTTTGGCTTACCAGACTCCTGGTGTCCAGTGCAACCTAATTACACTGGAATTATTTCACAACTTTTGCTGTCCATGGAGATTCTTTGATCAGACTGAAACCTGCAAGCTTTGTCCTCTCAGCACTGAACTAGCCCCAAAGACCTATAAGTGGTCAGGCTTGCAGTGGTTGAATTTGCCTTGGTCAGAACGGGCTTGTTGCCAGAACTTGCCGGCTGGTAGCCCTCTTTTTTTCCCTTTGTAACTACTTAAACCAGCTGATTCAAATTTATCACGTTGCATGGAGCTGTCCCATCATTCAGCATAGCTCCCTGGAGTATGGAATTAGAATCATCTAACTGGCTGCAATGGAGAAGTGGGTCAGTGCCAGTAAGTTCTGGGAAGAGACTGTCTACTGAAACAAAAGTGCTCATGCTGACCTCATTGTATGGGATGTTTCAACAACTGTGAATGTGGTGAGTCCTATCATTGGGTATTGAGCAGGTAGGGGGAGGCTGGCTGAGTGTCGGTAATCCAGGGGAAAGAGGTAGGCATAGCACCAGGAATCAAACAGACAGGAGAGACAACATTGCTACAATGATATTTCACTCTAGTTAAAGTATATACTCAGTGTGGCCGTGGGAGTCTTTCTAAATCCTTGGTATGCTCCTGGTGTGTACAGTTTTTACCTTTTTCTCAAATATAGCTTCAACATACCTTGCCCAGTTCTGGTTTGACCAAGCATTAATGTCTGGTTAATTGCTGCCTAGGTAGACCAATTTCTGGACAGATGAACTTAAGTAAATCTCTGCCCTCTCATTGAGCAGGCAAAAAGCATTAGCTTACTTATCATGACTGAGGTATGGTTTTGATCTGCAATTGTGGCACATCAGGCACCCCTGATGTGTTGCTAATAAGTTCATAGGATAATGCAACTCGTGGAGCTTAGATTGAGCTGCAAGGTCAGTATGCTGAAACTCTGGCAGTTCTGCTCAACTCACACCATCCGGGCTCCTTTGGATAGCCATATGTCAATTGACACCTTTTGTGGGTGACTTGTTGCTGCTCCTCACATCTCGAGCTTGGAGTGACTGCAGCATATCTCTGGGCTGGACTTGTTCAGCTGGTGAAGCCTCTGTACTAGCAGGAGAGCGAAGAAAGTGGCCTTGCAGATGGATTACCAGGGCTACTCCTAGCCCACCTGGTCACATAGCTTTCGTGAGAGAAACCACAAGATGGGTAAGAAGGAAAGGAGGATGTAGAACAAAAAACTTGGCATACGTCAAGTGCAATTGTTTTGCAACTTTCATTTTGCAATTTTCACAGTTCCTTTCATTTTTATTTTGAAAATTATTTTCTTTCTTTTAAGCATTTCCCACTCTGTTAAATGGCACTACACTTCCACAAGAGTGACCAAGTGACCTGTTCCTAGGCCTGCATAGATATATATCTGACTGAGATCACAAACTCTCCAAGTGGGGAATTACAGCACAAACTTGCATTCTACCCACCCCTTTGCAGTAACATAGCAAAGTGCTGCACTGTGGTACTGGGATCACAGAATCAGAATCAGAATCCCCACAGTGCAGATAGAGGCCATTTCGGCCCATCGAGCCTGCACCGACACATATCCCACCCTATCCCCGTAACCCACGTATTTAATCCCCCCTAACACTAAGGGTCAATTTATCAAAGCCAAATCAACCTAACCCGCACATCTTTGGACTGTGGGAGGAAACCGGAGCACCCGGAGGAAACCCACGCAGACACGGGGAGAATGTGCAAACTCCACACAGACAGTCACCCGGGTCCCTGGCGCTGTGAGGCAACAATGCTAACCACTGTGCCACCGGGATGACCCACTGAGCATGTTTAAATAAAGAGTATTTTATCTTTTATAAAATCTGAGAGTTTTCCATATCTGCTCATTGTATGTGTAAGGAGGAAATAAAAGGTTGAGTATCGTATGACAGTGTCTTCTTGATGTATCATTGCATTGTGTCTGATTCAGCATTGTTGACGGGCAGAAAGTGGAGCAGTGTCAGTTACTAGTGTCATCCATTCTGGCAATGAGAGATTTATACTCAAGAGAATCAATAAGTCGTGTCATTATTAACTGTTTCCCAGTCGACTTTATATTACTGTCATGTAGCAGTACGGATTGTATTTGAGATTTGAACTCTAAAATGCACTTTGAAGACTATTTAATTTCCTTCTTACTGCTGTTTTTCCATTGCTAATTGATAGAGGTCTCCTTTATTGCACTGCCTAAGTACTTAATAGGCTGAAAAATGACTTGTGTACTTCTCAGCTTTAATGACTTTAGAAACCATAAAAAAACTTTATTTGTAAATTAATTGACACAACTTTGTTTAGGAACTTCCAGCATCCTAAACTTATTGTTTGGCAGGGCTTGAGATTAGTTGGTAGGGAGTGCAGTTGAAGGCTTTGGCCTGGAAAAGCAGCAGGGCCTTGGGATGAGAGGAAGCCATGAGTGAATTGGAAGGTAGTGTGGGAATGAGGAGGGAGGCAACAGTGACTCAGCTGGGCTCGAGGTAGAACCGGCTTTCCACAGTGTTGATGACTAGATGTGAGGCAGAATTAGAGTAGGATGTGGAGAGAAGTGAAGATTTCCTTTGCACCGTGTTATAGTCAAAATAACACTACTGCAGTGTGTGCAGCATAAAGAAATTGAATTGTTCCCACCTCCCTCCTTTTTAAAAATACTTTAGGTTAAATTTGTTGAGATATTTTGGGTGAGCAAAAGACTTCAACATTGTGAACTATTTTGTAATGCTGTCTTCTGTACATAATGACAGCTGTCACAAAACAGTTTCTCTCACTGTTCTGATGTGAGCGGAGAAGTCCATAAATCTGACAAAGGAGGGGAATATTTTACTTTGTATCAATCAGATCTGCAGTAAATCTGCAGTTTATATTAAAGATTAGAACAACACTAACTAATCTCCTTTCTTGTGTTTTTTTTCTAGCCTCGTGAGAAAGGCCGCATGCGCTTCCACAGGTTACAGAATGTACAGATTGCACTTGATTACTTAAAGCAACGACAGGTAGGTAAATAGGTACAGTAGCCTCGTGGTTATGGTATTAGACTATTGATCTAGAGGTTGTGTATTCAAATCTCACCGTAGCAAGCCGTGAAATTGAATTTAGAAATTTATGGGCTAAGATTTTTCCCTCCCCTCCCCTGCAACCTCTATCAGAGTAGGACAAGACCAGCAATCATCACCTCCAAGTTTCCCTTTGTCACATACCATCCTGACTTAGACATATTGCTGTTCCATCATTGTCACTGGGCCATATCCTACAATTCCTTATCTAGCACCATTGTGGGAGCACCATCACTACAAGGATTCAAGGAGAAGGCTCACCACCACCATCTAGGAATGGGCAGTAAATGCAGCTTTGTCCACATCTCAAGAAGAAATAAAAAGAAATGGACAAACTTAATTTTCTGTATTACACATTACTTTCATCTTTCCCACTTTAGCTGTTAGATTTTAAAGTGGATTAGACACAACTTGAACTGTGCAGGGTTGGGTAATTAGATAAATAGTTTCGTGCAGGGTTCCCACGGTGGCTTAATGGGCTATTGCATCACCCAGCTTGGTACTAAGCCATTCAAACCCAGGGAGGTGCTAAGATCAATCGTTAGTCTATATTCTACATTTACACCTCAGCTAAGGCAATGGGTTGGAGCACTAGAATTGGTTTCAGTGTCTCTGGGTTAGGGAGGAAAAAAATCAGTGAATGCTGCTGGAAAATCTGTGCGTGTGGTCATCACTTTTTAGGCTTGGGTCTGATGCCACTCAAGTTAAACAACTCGCTGACACTCAACAAGTCACATTATATTGATATGCCACAGGGATGCAGCTGCCTGTGAAATCATACCTCACCTTTGAAGAGGAGGAAAGAAAATTGGACGTGCTATTTTTAATAGACTTTCAGCTCAAATTAGTAAATAACAAACTCATTTAATATACACTAAATTTCCAACAGTTGGATATAAACAGTAAGTTAATCATTTACTGTAGTAATCAGATGGGAGGAAGTCCACCCCTATCCTTTGAAATAACTCAGCTGTACAATTGTGCACAATACTGTATATATTTGTAGACTTTCAACTGAATTAACATCTGTTAATATATTCAATTGTATGCACATGACTAGGAGTTAGGTTATATAAAAGTACAATGTGGACAATAATTTGACTGGCTAACAACCTACTTCAGTGATTTTATGTCAATGAAAATTCAAGAATAATGCCATATAAATGTGTCCATTATGGCTTGAGTGGAACTGTCATTATCACTTTACTCAGTCACAATTCAAATTTGTGCAGTTGGAAGAATCAAATACCAAACTTGTTGATCGCCAAGACAATTTTTTTTAAAGTCCCAAAACCACCTAAATGATCAGTAAAGCTCTGGCCGTGGAAGCTCTGGTTTCTGTATTTATTTGAACTTGTGCATATTTGACAAATATAATTTGTCACATTTATTCCGAATGCACCAATTACAGGGGTTCTTGCTTATTCAGCAGAGAAAGGATTTGAGTTTTAAGCATTTGGTAATAACTTCTTTCTCCAGAACACTTCATCTGTGGGATTTATTATATTAAATTGTGTATTAAGTGGAGTATAATTCCTCAAATATCCAGTAAAGAAAGGTGAATCTGTGTGATACACTGAAGTACTGATTGTAGTTTTACTTTTTCAGGTGAAATTAGTAAATATTAGAAATGACGACATTACTGATGGGAATCCTAAACTAACACTTGGGTTAATTTGGACCATAATTCTACATTTCCAGGTAAGGGTATGCCATTGATTTGTTTGGCTTGTGGATTGTTTTGTTTTATATATTGTAAACCTCTGTATTTTAACAACAAATGACATAATACAATGGCAGTAAATATGATATTGAACTATACAATGTATTGAAGCAACCTAGTCTACAAATTCAATCATTTGTAGACTCAAAAAAAAAGTGAAATATTTGTCAAAACTTAATTTCTTAGTACTTGCCATTTTCTGTAAAAAAAAAAAAAAAAAGTAGTGGAAGCTCTGGCCAACCTACATGTGTGTGCATGTGTGTATTCACCCAGCTGGAGCAATCAATTACCAAACTTGTTGAACTACCAGACAATGTTGACCTGTGGGATTTATTATATATGTGTGTGCAAATATGTCTGAAGGTGCTTCACCGAGGTATAAGAAGAAACTAGATGCTGTGCCAAAGAGACATAGGTTAGCAGAAGTGACCAAACACTTGGATGAGCAAAATTTTTTTCCAATTAAATATTGGGAAGACCGAAGCCATTGTTTTCGGTCCCCGCCACAAACTCTGTTCCCTAGCCACTGACTCCATCCCTCTCCCTAACATCTGTTTGAGGCTGAACCACACTGTTCGCAACCTTGGTGTCATATTTGACCCTGAAATGAGCTTCCAACCACATATCCGCAGCATAACAAAGACCGTCTGCTTCCACCTCTGTACCATCACCCGTCTCTGTCCTTCCCTCAGCTCATCCGCTGCTGAAACCCTTATCCATGCCTTTGTTACCTCTAGACTTGACTATTCCAATGCATTCCTGGCTGGCCTCCCACATTCCACCCTACGTAAACTTGAGGTCATCCAAAACTCGTCTGCCCGTGTCCGAACTCGCACCAAGTCCCGTTCGCCCATCACCCCTGTGCTCGCTGACCTACATTGGCTCCCGGTTAAACAGCACCTCAATTTCAAAATTCTCATCCGTGTTTTCAAATCGCTCCATGGCCTCGCCCCTTCTCTGTAATCTCCTTCAGCCCCCCACCCCCCCCGAGATATCTGCGCTCCTCTAATTCTGCCCTCTTGAGCATCCCTGATTATAATCGCTCAACCTTTGGTGGCCGTGCCTTCCGTTGCGTTGCCTAGGCCCCAAGCTCTGGAATTCACGGCCTAAACCTGTGCGCCTCACTACCTCTCTCTCCTCCTTTAAGACGCTCCTTAAAACCTACCTCTTTGACCAAGCTTTTGGTCATCTGCCCTAATTTATCCTTCTGTGGATTGGTGTCAAATTTTTTGTCTTAAAATACTCCTGTGCAGCGCTTTGGGACGTTTTACTACATTAAAAGACGCTGTATAAATACAAGTTGTTGTTGTTGTTAAAGAGCTGGACTTTAAGGAGGAAGAGTGTAGAGAGGGAATTCTGGAACACGATGTCAAGATGACAAAGTACGGCCACCAATGGTATGGAAAAGGGAGGGGGAGCTACACTAGAGGCTGGAGTCAGAGGAAGAGAATATTTAATAAGAACATAGGAATCAGGAGCAGCCCATCTGGCCCCTCGAACCTTGGGGGGATTGTACAGCTGGAAAAGGTTACTGAGCAAGAGAGGAGTGAGGCAATGGAGGGATTTACACGCAAGGACAAAAAATTTAAATTTGAGGTGTTGGCGTACTTGGAACTATTGTAGGTCAGCGAGAACAGAGGTGATGGGAAGTGGGACTTGGTGTGGAACAGGATACAATCAACAGAGTCCTGGATGGCCTTCAGTTTGCAGAGGGTGGAGGATGGGAGGCCGGCCAGGAAGACATTGGAGTAATTGTATCTGGAGGTGACGAAAGCATGAAACGAGGGTTTCAGTGACAGATGGACTGAGGTAGAGATGGAAGTGGGTGATATGCAGAAGTAGGCAGTCTTTGTGATGGAGACGATATGGAGTGGGAAATTCAGCTTGTGGTCAATTAGGGTGGCAAGATTGTGAACAGTTTGGTTCAGCCTGAGATAGTGGCCGGGGAGGGGGATGGAGTTGGTGGCAAGGGCATGGACTTCGTGTTGGGTGCCAGAGATGATGGCTTTGGTCTTCCCAATGTTTAGATGGAGGTAATTACATCTCATCCAAGACTGGTTGTGAGGCTAGCAGTCTGGTAGCACAGAGCAGTGGAGGGATTGAGCAAGGTGGTGGAGAGGTAAAGCTGGGTGTCATCATCGTACATGTGGAATTCCATGTATGCGGATGATGTCGCCGAGAGGCAGCATGCAGATGTGGAGGTTGAGGGTGGATCATGGGGAACTTCAAAAGTAACTGGTGTGGCGGGTGCGTAGAACATAAGAACATAAGAAATAGGAGCAGGAGTAGGCCAATCGGCCCTTCGAGCCTGCTCCGCCATTCAATAAGATCATGGCTGATCTGATCCTCACCTCAAATCTAAAGAACACAAGAAGTAGGAGCAGGACCCGGCCACTCAGCCCCTGGGCCCGCTACGCCACCCACAGGGCCTCGACCGATCCGAACTCAGCCTCATGTCCAATTTCCTGCCCGCTCCCCGTAACCCCTAATTCCCTTTACTTCTAGGAAACTGTCTATTTCTGTTTTAAATTTATTTAATGATGTAGCTTCCACAGCTTCCTGGGGCAGCAAATTCCACAGACCTACTACCCTCTGAGTGAAGAAGTTTCTCCTCATCTCAGTTTTGAAAGAGCAGCCCCTTATTCTAAGATTATGCCCCCTAGTTCTAGTTTCACCCATCCTTGGGAACATCCTTACCGCATCCACCCGATCAAGCCTCTTCACAATCTTATATGTTTCAATAAGATCGCCTCTCACTCTTCTGAACTCCAATGAGTAGAGTTCCAATCTACTCAACCTCTCCTCATATGTCCACCCCCTCATCCCGGGGATTAACCGAGTGAACCTTCTTTGTACTGCCTCGAGAGCAAGTATGTCTTTTCTTAAGTATGGACACCAAAACTGTATGCAGTATTCCAGATGCGGTCTCACCAATACCTTATATAACTGCAGCAATACCTCCCTGTTTTTATAATCTATCCCCCTAGCAATAAAAGCCAACATTCCGTTGGCCTTCTTGATCACCTGCTGCACCTGCATGCTAACTTTTTGATTTTCTTGCACTAGGACCCCCAGATCCCTTTTGTACTGCAGTACTTTCCAGTTTCTCGCCATTAAGATAATAACTTGCTCTCTGATTTTTCCTGCCAAAGTGCATAACCTCACATTTTCCAATATTGTATTGCATCTGCCAAATCTCCGCCCACTCACAATAGAAAAGCCATTGCTAGAGATGCTCTGACTATAACCAGCTAGTCCAAGAGCGGAACCAAGCGAGGGCAGTCCCATTGAGCTGGACAGCGGAGGAGAGGTGTTGGAGGAAGGTGGAGTGATCTACTGTTTTAAAGGCTATCAGGAAGGATAATGCATCACAGTCATAGAGAATGTTATTCATGACTTTGGTTCGGACTGTTTGAGTGCTGGGGTGGGGGGGTCAGGAACCTGATTGGAGGGAGTTGCAGGAGAGATGGGGATGGATCAAATACTATTGCAATAATGATTTATCTATCCTCAGTTAAAATTGAGGATATTCTTCAGTGATCCTATTTTATTTTAAATGAAAATGTTGTTTATCAGTATTCTACAAATGAAGTATCCTAAACTATGGGGTCTGTTATCTGAAAGTTCTGCCTATGTTGAAAAATTATTTGTGCCTCTTGCAGTATTTTTGTCGAACCTGTTCTAGTTTTCTCATTCGTTTATTCTTTGCCAATTTGTTGGAACATGTTCAGCATTTTTATGGTGACAGAAACCTATTTATGTGGCCTTTTTAAGCATCATTTAAAATTAGGATTTAAGGTACTTTTATCACTAGAACTTACTACTTGTAAATTTTAGTAACTACTTGAGGGTGAAACTTTTCTCCTTTTGAGAGTGCTGCTGATCATTGTTTCAGAGGTAGGAAATAGTTTGTAGATTAAAAACCATATCCATAGATGACATTCATTAATTTAAATTTATTTTAAAGTTGATGGAAATATTCTTATTCATAGTTCTGGTGTTTGGTAGTACTCAAAAATGAAATTATTTAAACTCAGCTTCAATTACTTATAATAGTGTTTGGGAGGTCCTATAGTGTAATTTACTTCAACACTTTATCTTGTAAAATGGGTCTGTTGTCAGTTGTTTTTTCTGGGACTGCAGTAGGAGGGTGTCATGATAGTTTGCACAGAGTTCAAGTGTCGTTGAATTGTATTTCGTACTGAAATGAATGCCAGCTTTATTTTACGGCTTCTGTATGTGTGTGTTCTGATAGCACAGTCAATATGACGGATGTACTTTAGTTTCCGAGTTGCATTCTTCAGGGCCGAAACCTTCATGCTGTTGACAACCATTGTGCGTGTTGGTGGCAAGCTGGAAGTGCATAATGTGGTAGATTATCTGCCTCCATAGTTGAAATCTTTTCAAGTTGCTTGGGGGAGGGGGCCTGGTTAAACTTTTACAAAGACACGGGTCTCTGTTTCCCAGACAAGCTGGTGCTTGAGGGATGATCAGTGTTTATTTCCAAAGCTATAACCTGGTACTTTAAAAGAAATTCAAGATTTAATTTTCCTTATATTTATCTGGGACTATACTTGGACTTGTTTCTGTGTAAACCTGTAAATAATGAACTCAAGGCTGTGTCATTATCTACAAATGATGGCATGGAAAGGCTCCTTTCAAAAAGTGGAACTATGGGAAAAATTGGCTTGATACATTCCTGAATAAATTAGATAAAATCATATGTTTACCTTTTAAATTAAACACTAATTATATGAAATATAACATTCTATAAGTGGTATCTTAAATGCAGTGAAACACAAAATTCTTGTCTGTTGAACGTTCCACTTCAAGTAATTGCACATCTGCCATAGCGATTTGTTATTATATATTTCTCTCACTTTTGTCATGGCTTCCTATGTTGTGAAAAGTAGTACTGAAATTTGGAAAAGATTAAAACATTTTGTGGTTTGGTTTTCATATTAAAGACAGAAATTAGAAATGTTTTCTTAAGTAATATGATTAGTGTATGCCGTTTAGTGTTTGTGTGATTTCTCACTTATTGGGACATAGTGATAAGTGTACAAAATGTTGATTTGGCCAATGAATTTGAAAGTTCTATTCAAGTGGCTGTACTCATCCGTGAAGGTATCGCAGTTTTTTGTAAATGCCATCCTGTTTTGACTCATCTTTGTATTTTAATCAGTTGTATGATATCATCTCGTGACGAGGTACAAATAATTTTTTCAAAACATTTCATGACTGTGATCAGTAGCTGAAAACATCCACTGTGAAACCTGAATTTGCTCTGCAGGTGCAATACTTAAAATGATTCAGTGATGGGAGTTGAATATTGGAAGAATGTTTTGTCATTAAGTATTGACAGTGACAGTGCCGATTGTCACCCACTTCAGGTTTTGTATGAGCTATATCAGCCTAATGGACTCAGGAGCGTAGTCAGCCACTTGTATATTTTGTATATATGGGGCAACACGGTGGCATAGTGGTTAGCACTGTTGCCTCACAGCGCCAGGGACCCGGGTTCGAATCCGGCCTCGGGTGACTGTCTGTGTGGAGTTTGCACATTCTCCCCGTGTCTGCGTGGGTTTCCTCCGGGTGCTCCGGTTTCCTCCCACAGTCCAAAGATGTGCGGGTTAGGTTGATTTGGCTATGATAAATTGACCCTTAGTGTTAGGGGGATTAAATACGTGGGGTTACGGGGATAGGGTGGGATATGTGTCGGTGCAGGCTCGATGGGCCGAAATGGCCTCTATCTGCACTGTGGGGATTCTGTGATTTTGTAAATTCATTGTCTATTTTTATGTTGTAGAGGTTGAATTTGTATGGTTATAATGGCCTGGATTTTGGGGTCAGTGATGAAGTTACGGCGTTCGTCGCTGACCTCGGAAAGCTGCCCACAAAGATCTAACAATCTCTGTGGTGTGTATTTCACCTTTCCAGATGTTAATTTCATTCTGGCGCCATCTATAGGGGATCTCCGGAGTCCAGCAACAGTGATGTCATCAAGCAGGCTAAGCAGCCAATCACATTGAAGAATTCTTAGACAGCAAACTAGGAAGTAAAAAGCACTGATTATCCTTCACTTTTTAATCATTTTACAGAGATCGAAATAAAGATTGGGACATGCACATGGGATTAAGGTCGAAGCTGAAATATCATAAACATTAAAAATGTTATTTTAAAAATCTATTTTTTTTTATCATAATGGAGAAATTTGACATTCCACAAATATAAAATTAGTTTTTCAAGGCCAGAGAGGTTGTTCAGTAGTAATTATGACTTAGTACGCTGTTAAAAGCCCAGTTACACCTCATTCAACAGGCTTAAAGTTTTTTGGTTTTTTTTAGGCAAGGTTAGAGTGTAAAAAGTGGACGTTCACATCAATCCAAAGGATTTGTAGGATTTCCATCTGCGGGGACATCAACAGCGCACCCTGTAGAGGAGCGGGGAATTACTGACCGCAACATCTGGATTTCCGCGTTTAACTGCGGATGTGCGGACGCCAGAAGTTGCTGTCAGTTTCAGAGTAATGACGATGAACGCTGACCGTTTCACTGTCATTACAACCGCAAATTCCGGGCCAATGTTTAAAATATTTGGTAAATTGTGGGAAATCTCATTTGGGATCCCATTCTATACGTGTCAACCATGGCTCAGTTGGTAGCACCCTCGCCTCTGAGTCAGTTGGTTGTGGGTTCCTACTCGAGATTTGAGCGCAAAAATCTAGGCTGACACTCCAGTGTAACACTAAAGGAGTGCTGCGCTGTCGGCACATCTTTCGGATGAGACGTTATAAATAAATTAGTTGTTCCAGATTGGGAATTCATATTTATTATTATTAGAAGGCAATAGACAAAGACTAGAGTAGGTGTAATCTGGTGGTGCTCCAAATTTAGCCTTCACAACATAAAGTTGGCCAAAGCTCAATCTATACCCAGCACCTCATATTTAGGACCGATCTACACAGATCAGCCTGTACAATTACTACTTTCTGTTTCAAAAATATAATTGTAAAATCAAGAAAAATTATGAATGCTGGCAATCAAAATTAAAGAAGAAAATACTGGAAAAACACAGCAGGTCAGTTAGCATCTGAAAGAGAAAAGTAGATTAACTCCAAGTGTGTGACCTTTCATCAGCTGTCTGTTATATATTTTTGCCCTTCTTGAGGCTTTTGTGCACTATTTCCTAGCTGAGGACAGGCAGACGCCCATACCCAGGCCTGTACCAAGTGCCAGAAAGCATACAATAGCAGTCCTTCAATATTTCCCTTATTTCTTGTGGAAATTGCATGTCTGACATAAAAGACTGGTAAACCATCTCTGCATAATAATTACAATTTTATAAACACTGATGACTGGCAGGATAATGCGATATTGCATCAGTGTTTCAAACTATTCTGGGTGCAACCACAGTTTCCCATGTGCGGAGTTCTCAATATGAGCAGCGCTGTCAGGGAGGTGCCAAAAGAAGGAACTAAAATATTGAATTTATTTTGGACTGCTATCATGCACTAGAAAAAGAATGGTTTTGCCAAAGATGCCTGCCCTTTCAGTGGTTGGGTGGGGGTGGGGCTGGGGGATATTATGTGGGGAGACAAAGAAGTAGCAGAAATATATAGAAAATGTATTGAAAAATTTTAGATTAGTATGTGTATAGGAACGGTCAGCTGGAGTTCGCAGATCTAATTCCAGATGTCCCTGACATTACCTTTTGTGAAGTTAAACCCAAGGAAGTTTTCTCTGGAATAGTTGCCTATAAAATTCCGTGTCAATTTGTGAAGTAAATTGAATTATTTCACTTCTCTCATTTCAGCACAGACATAATGGTAGTATTGTTGCTATAGAAATATCTCCCCTCTTGGTTGCCCCAGTGTAGTATTTTTAACCATTAAACAATAAATGCTTAAAAATGCAGAATCTAGTTTGCCATAACAACAAATCCTTATAATCTTGTTCACAGGATAATTTGACAGTAGTAGAAAATGTGATTGTGTATTTTAAATTTGAATATTTATTTGAATCAAAAATCCATCTGATTGAATATTTCAAAGCTAAACAGAAGGTTCTTCATTGCCATATTGAATTGTGCAATGTTGATTCTGATGAAAGGAACAGAGCCTTTGTGCAAAAGTATTTGCCAAGATTTTTCCTTTGCAAAACATACATCCATTGATGTATATCACATCAGAAAGGTGACATTGCATCGAATTGTGTCATTTACACATGATGTCATTGCATCTAAATGCTGTGCATCTGTTCTGACTCTGAAGGCAGTCTCTGTTTAAATTAGGAGCTCTGTTATATTGTGTTAATGAATGTACGTTGGGGAGAAAGAGAGAAAGCAATTATATAGCCTCTTTCATATCCTCAGGATGCCACAAAGTGCTCCACAACCAATGCATTACTTTTCAAGTACAGTCATTGTTGTTTTGTAAGCAAACACTTCAACCAATTTGCACATAGCAAAGTCCCACGAACAGCAAATGAGACAAATAACCAAATTCTATGACTGGATCAGAATTGGTCTTGTATCAAGTATGCACTCATCTGGAGTTCATTGTGCTGTTTACCAATAAGTCATGTTCATGTTTTTCATTGACCTCCCCAGCATGTTTTTTCCAATTGCTTAACGTGTGGTTTCTAAATTGCTATGCACTTCAGTTGTCGGGTGGTAGATTTACCGTATTTGCATGAGGTTGAAGACTAAAAAGCTTTGTGTTGAGACAAATCTGTCGAGTGACCGAGCCATGAACCTGGATGTAGTCCAGCAGAGGGAGCACTTGGGTGAAGTACAGAAGGGCTGTATCACCCAATTAAATCACATCGGTATAAGTCACAGCCTTCAGGAGAGAAGAAAATGAAGGGGAAAAAATTTGGGCAGTGATTCGCTGCAAAAAAAAAATGGTAATTTGTGAGATTGAATATATTACCATTCACTTGGCTTGTGATTAATGTCTTCTGACTTCACCTGATAGTTTTTTGTTGTAATCTACTGCTCACTGAATATCTTGTATTCCTGTTCTGAGCCTGAATAATTGGGTTTAGGTTCAGTTGATTCTGGCTGGTTGTTGGGTTTGGCAGGTGCAGTTTCAAGCCAGAAACTTCTGAATGTAAACTAAGTACTTTGCATTGCTCAACATGAAATATCATTTTTCTGCTATTTGTAACCACAACGCCAAGGTAAACATACCTCTTGGGCAGTTTGTCTTTACCTTCTGCAGTCTTGAAAACCTCCAAATACAACATGTGGAATTCTTTGGACGGATGATTGAATATTTAAGTGCCAGTGGGCCATAATTGCTGACTTTCCCATTGTTGGATTTTCAGTTCATATTGGGGCCATAAATGTTCTGGCACTTTAATAGGTGCCCACTGTGATCCTTTAATATTTTTGAAGATTGTGGTCTTCAACTGGAAGGTTCTCTGTAAAGAACCTATTAATAAGCTTTAAAAATAAAATTGCTATTAATAAATGGCAACCGAGTAGCTGAGACTACCATGTTGGGTGATACCATTTTACTCACAATTTAGGGTGTTCTAAAAGGTTTCCCTGATTGCTTGACTGCTCCTCCTGGCACCACATTAAAACCACGGGCCGCTAACGGCCATTGCTCACCGATTGCCCCCCCCTTGACAAATTTGCTCCCATCCCCAACTGGCACCTGCAGCTCGCTGGCAGTATCGCAATGAGGTCAACGGGCTCATTTGCCGTTGTCCTCCCACCAGCCTCACTAGGCACAAGCGGCGTACGTTACACAGGGTCGGGCGTGATCCAATTTGTAGGCCCACATCTCCATCTGTTGAATATTCAGGTGAAGATTAAAGTCCTTCTGCTACCATTTAGATAGCAATAAAGATGAACAATTTGAGTATTTGGTCCCCAGAACACTACCGACTTTGTTGGCAGAGATATTTGGAGGCCAGTGTAGTCCATCTCCAGAAATTAGTGTGTAAGAACAAGCAACACTACCTTCAAAACCAAGGATGGAAATCACTTGCTCAGATGGTAGCCATGGCCATTGACTCCCTATGAACCACATGGTTTAAAGATCCATACTATAAATGGAGTATAAGATCAAAGAATAGCCACCTTCCCATACCACAATAATTTGCATTGTGAATTGTGTCTTTACAAATCACGTCTTTAACACTAATTGTCAGAGTGCCTAGGTTTGGAGCACCCTCCTCTGAGTTCGGAGGTTGTTGGTTCAAGCTCCACTATGCCTTTGAACATTTAATCTAGACTGACGCTTAAGTGCAGTACTGAGGAAATGCTGCTTTGTAGGAAGTGCCATCTTTTGGGCGTAACATTAAGCTAAGATTCTGCCTGCCTGTTTGGGTAGATTTTTTACAGGGCACAATTCGAAGACTAGAGTTCTTGCAGTGTCCTGGCCAACATCCCTCCCTTAATCATAACTACCAAAAATCAGATTTCCTGGCCTTTCATTTATTTGTTTGTGGGACATTAGTGTGTAGATTAGCTGTTGTATTTGCCTACGTAACAACAGTGACTGCACTTCCAAAAAAAAGTTTTTCACTGGTTGTGACCCTCTTTGGGGCTTCCCGAACATGAAGTGCTATGTAAATGCAAGATCTTTCTTTAATAATCACTGAATGCTTACTAAATGATACAAAAAATTGGTTATTGCTTTACTAGTTAGCTGGGTGCATGTTTGGACATGATTTTCAAACTTTTTATTGCAGTGCAAATGCAACAGCAGCCCAAGTATTGTCCTTAAATGAATATTAATTGATTTAAAAATTGGAATTTAATATTTTCCTAGCCTTTGTAACCCAGAGGCTGTTTTAGACAAGTGTCCATAGGCATATTGTTCTAAAGTTCTGCCACAGGGGAAGAAATCTGAACAAGCTTTCAATTAGGAGATCTGGAAATGGTGTTAGAAATTTATAGTTCAGATTCCCTCCACTGGTTCGCGCCTAAATCGGATAAACAAATGATTTCCAGTAATTTGTTAACCTGTTACCATAGCAACTTGTTATTCCTCTCCTGATTGGCCAATCAGGATGACACTGGGTTTCCCCAGTGTCATCAATCAAAATATAATTAATTTAATGAAAGTGCCCCCTTTTTAAAGGGCACAAACATTAACACCCAAATCATAAATAAAACACAAGGAACTTATCAAATGAAATAAGAATATTATTTACACTATCGACTACACACTCCAGTCCCTGTGGTGGTCTCCGGTCGCGGAAGACCTCAAGCGTACCGGACACTGCATGCTCCTTCTCCAGGGTCACCCGGGCGTGGACAGAGCCACGGAAGAGAGGCATAGCAACTTGTTACTGACAGTTCCGCTTCTAAAGCATTCTGAAGACTGTAGCTCATATTTTGATTTGACTTAAGTTTATAAAGTTGATTAATAGTTAACAAAGTTACTGCAACTTACAGCATTTATAATGGCTGGTGATACCATTTTGAAAGACAGTTGCAAACTTGTTTTTGTAATGGCTTTTTTCTGAAAATATAATACTGCAGCAGGTATTTTATCTTAATATTTGTAGTAGAATAGCTACGGCAATATTCCTTGTAATAAAAAGAAATTCAGTAGTGGAGGGAGGAGGAATAGGGAGAGGTTCACAGTCAGAACTCCTCCAGGCTAGTTACTTTCAATATGCAGCAACTTTGAAGGAGTAACTGTATTCCGACTTTGAGAAGCCTGACCCAGTTTCCTTCAGAGAATGTAGCACGAGGACAGACACAATGGACCCATAGTCACATTTCCCTTTATCCAATCCTTTACGACTGCAGTAGCTGATAAAGCCGTTCAACCTGAGGGTACGCTGCACCAAAAATAAAGATATTCTGTAGAAAGTTTAAAATATGTACTTTAAATATATCTATCTATGCAAAGTAACTCCCATTAAATATAGGTGCAATTCCAATCCATATTGGGCGTATCTTGTAACAGGTCTTAGCAGTGCCCTACTGAAGCTGAAAATTTTTGATCTGCTTTTCAATTTTTGGTGGTGCTGAGGCCATTTTCTGAAACCAGATATTTAATAGCTTGATTCGGGAGCTGTCAAAACTTGCCCAGTGAGGTCAGGGAAATAACATAAATTTTTAATTTCACGCAATATTAAACGTCTAATTTTTATATCATGATAGAAGCAGAAGCACATTTCTTTATTATAGAGTGCCTTTTTACATTAAATGGTTAAGATATACCATATTTATTTTTACTGTTTTTCTTTGTTTAAATTTAACTATAAAGGTTATTGTCACAGAATATAGTTATTTTACAATATTCAGAACTAGAAATTTATACAAAATAATTTTTGAAAACATACAGTAGGCATTGTATTCTATTTTAGAAACTATGAAGGAAAAATCAATGTTCAATCAATACAGTATAACCGTCATGTATTGTTTGAACAACATAGCAAAAAGCCACTAATACGGGAATGAAACTGAATTGAAATAATTTTGTTTGTAACTTTCTAATCATACATTTTATTGATATAACAATAGATATAACTATACATTTCTTAAGTTAAATATTATAAAATTTGAATTAGTTAAATAGAATTTGTAATTTTTTTATTACCATCCTCTCCAAATAAACACTACAGCCATATCTGCTACTTATTTTACACATTTTAAATCAAAAACTACGTTGGAAAAATTTGAGGTAATTGGAGTGGAAAAGCTGTCAGAGGTATTTGACTCCAGCTTGTATTGAGTATTAATGCTGGACAATGTACATCTAGCAATGCAGAGATTATTAATTTTTAAAAATTCAGTATTTGCAATTCTGGTTATGACCACAGAGTTGAACAAATATTTATTGCTTGGCACCCCGTGAGGTTGATGTAGTTTCAATTATTCTGCAGCATGCCAATGGCCTTTTTTTTTTGACATGACGCAGCCGTCTGCTTTTGCTGCTGAGACTGCGGTATCATTGAGTTAGCATATGAATACGGAGCAAATGTGGTGCACAGACTTAACCCATTGCCTGGGAGTGGTTCGTCACAGCTTGAAAGAATTTTATTTTTTTAGATATTAGAGTAATTCTGTGAGATTTGCTTTAGCAGCATTAAGCATATGTGTGTATGGAACTGGCAATAATACACACATGTTTGTGTGGTGCACGGAGGAAAGACTATTTAGTACTCAAAAGGTTAATGCACCAGTTTAAAATCTTGCCGTGGAAATTTGACAGCGTATGTGATTAATGGTTAAGGAATGCTGTTATAAGATTGTTGCACTTCCTTTTAACCAAATGTGCTAATGCTCTTCCGTGTCACTTTGTGGAGGTGTTTGAATTGTGCGTAGGGGTATAGTAAGGAGAGGGTGATCATTGTGACCTGGCAACTAGAGAAAACGTAAGCCAATCGAAGATCAGCTTGTTTTCGGTCAAGTGGTTCGAACTGCTGTGACATGCATTGGATTACTGTACGTTACTGAGACAGTACCTTAAGATGGCTGGCTGTGCAATATGCTGCGAGTGACTTGCAGCTGGTTAGAATTTTAAATTGCTGTTTGGATTCTCCTGGGGAGAGGCAGAACTTTTCTGATCGGTTGAGCTCAGATGTAGCTGTGAGGGATGATGGAGCATTAGATGCTGCCTGTATTTTAATTCTGACATAATGGGAAACTCTTTAGGATGCGTTCGAGAGCAACAAGAGACTGCAGAAACAGATCAGAGAAAATCTCCCCTCACGCCACAAAAAAAAATCAGATTTAAACGCATAAGGAGAAACAAGAAAGCTGCTTTACATTCTAGAGATGCTGCAGAAGGACCTGAGAAAAACCTGCCTGAAAAATCATTCCGGTTGGCGACACTGCAGAAAAAAGGTGACACTGGTTTGGATGCGATACATTTCCCTTTGGATTTAACGGTGGGAAAATTGTCAACGGAGACAGACACTGATCCTAAAAACTGGAACAAGGAATATGTTGAAGACCTTTCAGATGTGTTACAAGAGCCGGTGCATCTCAGTAATGCATCACATTTTATTACTAAGACTGTGATCACTCCAGAGAAATCAATAGATGTAAATGTTGAAGCTAGTGGAGAAAGTGCACAGCAGGTGCTTTCCGTTGAAGCTGAAATCAAACCAATCGGTGAACATGTGGAGAAATTTGGGAAAGAATTACATTTACCGGATCAAATTTCAGCAGGGAAAGAGCTCTGTGACCTAGGTGTAAAGCTTTCAGAAGCTGAAGTGAAAGGAGATTTGAGAGCTGTGC
Organism: Squalus acanthias; assembly: GCA_030390025.1. Classification (NCBI taxonomy): domain Eukaryota; kingdom Metazoa; phylum Chordata; class Chondrichthyes; order Squaliformes; family Squalidae; genus Squalus; species Squalus acanthias. The sequence goes on from JASTWF010000031.1 coordinate 1,349,355, forward strand.
CCTTCCCAGTGTCTGGAGAAGAGAACCAAATTCAGCATGTAAAAGGAAATACAGCAGTAAGCAGTGGAAGAATTGAGAATAGCACTGAGGCTGCTGCCTTCAACGGCAATAAAATAAAAGGTGATGTTGAAAGTCCCATATCATCCAGAGAGACGGCAGTGGAGAGACGACAGCTTGAGTGGGAGGGGAAAAGCGCAATGAGGTTCAATGCACTTGATAAGCTGTTTAAACCTCTACCTACTGAACACATATATGGGGAGAACAGCCAGTCATCACCGTACAGGGGAACTGAGGCTCTTGAAGAGGAAATAAAGTTATTAAGAATGGAGGCTAATTTGTCACCTTTGCAGAGTGACTTCACTTTAAATACAGAGCTCCAGACTAATAATACTCTGTACTCCTCTGGTTACTGCAGTAATTTTCCATCTACAGATATAAATGATAGTGAATCTGGCAGAACAACAAGCAGAGATTTTGAGCTGCTCTGCTCTATGCCCGATAGAAGCAACTTGTCCATTTCGGAAAATGAGTTTGGATTATCAATGAATAGTGAAGGCGAAGATGACAATTTAGAGCAGATCTCGCTTCTTGGCCAGGAAATGGTTAGTGTAAGGTTACTTTAATAATGTGGAGAAGCATATCTTGTCATTCTTTAAAAAACAGTCTCTAAAAAATGTTTCTAATTATGCATGCTGGTGTGCACAACAACATTGTACTTTAAAATGTTCAACAGTCTTGATATGCCTTTGCTTTACTGCAAGCAGCTTGTAAACAGCAACCCCAAATTTCATTCCTGAAAGCAACAAACATTATTGGGACTGCATTCATTTACTTGAAAGGAAGACAAATAAGAACTATGACTAATTAGTACCTGCCTATAGAGTATCCCCATGCTCTTATTTTAAAATTAATTGATTAAAAAAATTTCCATTTAAGGTCCCCTCTGTGAGGCCTTGAATCTAGCCTTGAATCTAACTACAAGGGTATGAGGGACAAGTTGGCCATGGTAGATTGGGAGACTACACTAAAAGGTATGAAGGTGGACATACAATGGTTAACATTCAAGGAAATAATGCATAATTTGCAACAAACATATATTCCTCTAGGGCATAAAAACCCAAAAGGAAAAGTGATCTAACCATGGCTAACAAAAGAAATTAAAGCTAGTATTAAGTCAAAGGAGGAAGCTTATAAAGTTGCCAGAAAAAGCGGTCAGCCTGAGGATTGGGATCTTTTTAGAAATCAGCAAAGGGGGACCAAGAAATTGATAAAGAAAGGGAAAATGGAATATGAGCACAAACTAGTGAAAAATATAAAAACGGATTGTAAAAGCTTCTATAGGTATGTGAAAAGGAAAAGACTAGCGAAGGTAAATGTAGGTCCTTTACAGTCAGAGACGGGAGAATTTATAATGGGGAATGAGGTAATGGCAGAGAAATTAAATAAATACTTTGTTTCTGTCTTCACGGAGGAAGACACAAAAAAACTCCCAGAAATAGGAGAAAACCAAGGGTGTGACAAGAATGAGGAACTTAAAGAAATTATTATTAGTAAAAAAAACAGTACTAGCAAAATTAATGGGACTAAAAGTCGATAAATCCCAAGGACCGGATGACGTACATCCTAGAGTTTTGAAAGAGGTGGCCATTGGAATAGTGGACGCATTGGTTGTCATCTTCCAAAATTCTATAGATTCTGGAACGGTTCCTGCAAATTGGAGGATAGCAAATGTAACCCCGCTATTTAAGAAAGGAGGGAGAGAGAAAACGGGGAACTACAGACCTGTTAGCCTCACATCAGTAGTTGGGAAAATGCTGGAATCTATTATAAAGGATGCAATAACTGGGCACTTAAAAACTAATAGTAAGATTGGGCAGAGTCAACATGGATTTATGAAAGGGAAATCCTGTTTGACAGACCTATTGGAGTTCTTTGAGGATGTAACTAGTGGAGTAGACAAAGGAGAACCAGTAGATGTGGTGTATTTGGATTTTCAGAAGGCCTTCGATAAGGTCCCACACAAGAGGTTGGTGAACAAAATTAGGGCACATGGAATTGGAGGTAATATACTAGCATGGATTGAGAATTGGTTAACAGACAGAAAACAAAGAGTAGGGATAAACGGGTCTTTTTCAGGATGGTAGGCTGTGACTAGTGGGGTACCGCAAGGATCAGTGCTTGGGCCCCAGCTATTCACAATCTATATCAATGATTTGGATGAGGGGACTAAATGTAACATTTCCAAATTTGCTGATGATACAAAGCTAGGTGGCAGTGTCAGATGTGAAGAGGCTTCAAGGAGATCTCAACAGGCTCAGTGAGTGGGCGAGAACATGGCAGATGGAATATAATATGGATAAATGTGAAGTTATCCACTGTGGTAGAAAAAACAGAAAGGCAGAGTATTTCCGAAATGGTGAAAGATTGGGGAGTGCAGATGCTCAAAGGGACCTGGGTGTCCTTGTACATGAGTCACTGAAAGTGAATGTGCAGGTGCAGCAAGCCATTAGGAAGGCAAATGGTATGCTGGCCTTCATTACAAGAGGATTTGAGTACAGGAGTAAATAAGTCTTACTCCAATTATATAGGGCCTTGGTGAGACCACACCTGGAGTACTGTGTATAATTTTGGTCTCCTTACCTAAGGAAGGATATACTTGCCATAGAGGGAGTGCAAAGAAGGTTCACGAGATTGATTCCTGGGATGGCGGGACTGTCTTATGAGAAGAGATTGAGTAAACTAGGCCTGTATTCTCTTGAATTCAGAAGAATGAGAGGGGATCTCATTGAAGCATACAAAATTATTACAGGGCTTGATGGGGTGGATACTGGGAGAATGTTTCCCTTGGCTGGGGAGTCTAGAACCAGGGGCCACAACCTGAGGATAAAGGGTAGGCCATTCAGAACTGAGATGAGAAGACATTTCTTCACACAGAGGGTGGTGAATCTTTGAAATTCTCTACCCCAGAGGACTGTGGAGGCTCAGTCATTGGGTATATTCAAAACAGAAGCCGATAGATTTCTGACTAGTAAGGGTGTCAAGGGATATGGCGATAGGGCCGGTGAATGGAGTTGAGGCAGAAGATCAGCCATGATCTCATTGAATGGCGGAGCAGGCTCGAAGGGCCGACTGGCCTACTCCTGCTCCTAATTCTTATGTTTGCTGAAGTGCCAAGTGGAGCAGATGCAATGAAAAGACAGGGTAACTAACCACTCCATAGCAATAGACCCAGTGGAGTCAATTGTAACTTTTGGACAACCGACTGGTGGAGCGTGCTGGCTGGTCCCCCATAATCGTGCCGAAGAGGCTGCTGTGATTTTTGAGGCCCCGGCTTCATTTACATCTGGGTGGCCAGCAGCGGTGTGCAAACAGATGTCCCAAGGCAGACCAATATTGGGCTTCCCCCAGCCGATAGCTAACTGCGGGAGGGTCGCAATTGCAGGGAGGCTGGGGGGGCGCAAGAGCTCCCTGGGCGGCAGCTCCACCGGGCCCCACAAACATAATTTGGAAGTTACCTTTGCGGGTGGTCTTCAGTTCCATCACACGTGGAACTGGTCGGAGCCTGCACGGCACGCGCTCCCACCGGTTTAGACCCAAAATGGTCATTGAGGTCCTCGGACCCCGATTTGCATATTGAAAGGGGCCTATCGCCTGAAATAGGCGGTTGCTTTGGGTGCCCAGCGGTAGGCCCTTTACAAAATGGCACCGGCTGCATCGTCTGTGTTAACGGGGTGATAAGGCTGCCAATCTCATTTTGAAATAGTTACTGCCCTGTTAACACCAGACATAGCAAGTGATGATCGACTCCAGTGCTTATTGCATCCCTACTAATCAAGTTTTATTGCATACTTTTTTGGTTTGGCCAAATATTTTCAAACTCCTTTGCTGGACCTCACTCCAGTGCGTCCTCTCCACTTTGTGCTTCAGCAAGTGGCCAGTTACAGATATCCACAGATGAATGTGGTAAACAGAAATAATTTTATGCAGAACAGTTGAAAACTAAACTCCTTTTTAGACACCCCTTAAAACCTACCTCTTTTTGACCAAGCTTTGGTCACCTGTCCTAAAGTCTCCTTTAGCTCGGTGTCCATTGTTTTGTTTGATTACGCTCATGTGAAGTGCTTTGGGATGTTTTATTATGTTAAAGATGCTATATAAACCCAAATTGTTTTGTCAAATTTTTGAAGTTCACCTGTTACTGTTTCTAATTTTAACCATACTGTTAATCAGTACAGTTCTACATAGCCTGCTCCTTGGTCCCACTATAACAGCACAAAGCAAAATACAATATAGGTTAAATCTTTTAAGGTAATTGGCAAAAGAACCAGAGGGGAGATGAGGATTTTTTTTTAACATAGTGAGTTGTTATGATCTGGAATGCACTGCCTGAAAGGGTGGTGGAAGCGGATTCAGTAGCAACTTTCAAAAGGGAATTGGCTAAATACTGGAAGGGGGAAAATTCGCAGGTCTATGGGGAAAGAGCAGGGGAGTGGAACTAATTGGAGAGCTCTTTCACAGAGCTGGCATAGACATGATGGGCTGAATGGTCTCTTGTGATCTATGGTTTTATGAAATTAGTTTTCCAGGGTATGAGGGAAAACTGCAATGCTGACAAAGTAATTTGGTACCCAATGGGATAAGTACAGATCTTCCCAGATGCAATTTTTAAAAACTCCAGTAGTAGAAATGAAGACTCCTTTGTCCTCAAGGCAAACTAATCAAATCATGCACCATAATGATTTTGGTATACTTATTTTTAGCATTTGCTTATAAATTTAGCAGCAAAACTCTTGTATCTGACCTTTTTAAATAAAGCTGTTGCGTCTGATCAGGAATACTGAACACCAACTTATAGATGAATTTATTGTTGCCGTGATGGCTAAATCACCTCCTTGTGCAATATACTTGAAATTTACACAACCACAGAATTGCTGCTTGGATTGGGCAATACTTTGGGAATTTGTTTTCCAGAACATTAATACAATCACTGGTAATTAGAGTGTTGTCACAAATATTCTATAGATTATTGAATTTGCTTTTCAGCATGTTGTCTCGCCCCTCTCTATCTCTGTAACCTCCTCCAGCCCTACAGCCCAGAGAATTCTGAGTTCCTCCAATTCTGGCCTCTTGTGCATCTCTGACTTCCTTCGCCCTACCATTGGTGGCCATGCCTTCAGCTGTCTAGCTCTGGAATTCCTTCCTGAAACACTCTGCCTCTCGACCTCTCCCTCTTCCTTTTTTCCTTAAAACCTACCTCTCTTGCCAAGCTTTTGGTCACCTGTTCTATTGTCTCCTTCTCTGGCTTGGCGTCAATTTTTGTATGATTATGCTCCTGTAAAGAGCTTTGAAATGTTTTACTACGTTAAATGTGCTATATAAATGCAAGTTGTTGCATGTGATACCCCTTAGGCAGCTGGGTTGAAATGTTTTAAATTAACCTCTCGAGTACTTGTGTTCAGGCAGTGTCAAGACACACTTTAGCCACATTTGAATATCTTCCAATTTTCCTCAGTATAAAATCCAGTTATTATGTACATGTTCAAATACTGGACAAAATAACCACACCATTCAGATAAGACAGTTTCCTCCTTTTGTGCTCGAGGAGAAAGTGTCTGATATTTTATAGCCTGATGTACTTTTTGTTAACTTAATTAAAACCAATAAAATTGTGAACATTCAATGCATGTGTGCAGAAAACTGTTTAAATTTCAAATTTTAAAATGAAAACATAGATGAGCAATTCAGGTCGGAATGTTCATCAGAACTGACATGATCAGGGAAAGAATACTGACCAAACAAAGAGTGGAGTGAAGAACAGATAGTCAATTATATGTTGTTTGTCCGTCCCTCTTTTTGTTTTGGTCATTTCAGCAAAAGGTCTCTCCTGCCATCACAGTTCTGGTGAACAATCCTACCTGAAACATTAACTTGTCTTTTCCTTTCAAATGGTGACTAACCCATTGTGCATTTCCAGAATTTTCTGTTTTTCGTTTGGATTTTTAGCTTCCTTTTTATCTAACTTAAAAAAGAATCATTGGGAATTTAGTGATGTGGTTTATTATCTTAACAAATGAGCCTTTACAACAGTTCTGGTTGGTAATGTTAGAATTTGACCAACGATCTTGAGCTATAAAAGGTCTGTCAGTAACAATGGCTCATTAGATACTTTCAATGTAACTGTAGTATAGCAATTTTGTAATAATACAATTATAGATACTTGAATTGTGGAGTTTCTTTCACCAGTGTTAACCATTATCAAGGTTTGAACAGAAGTGTTTCCAGGTTAGCATTAACTCCCTAATAACTGTAGGGGTTTGCTCTTGTCCAAAGATTAGCATCCTGTAGACATTGATAAAAGGAAAGAGCATTTATTTGTATAGCACCTTTCACATTCTCAGGATGTTCCAAAGTGCTTAACAGCCAATGAAGTACTTCTGAAGTGTAGTCATGTAGATTAACACGGCAGCCATTTGTACACTGCAAAGTCCACAAGCTGCAATGGGATAAATGATCTAGACACCAGGAGAACTCCCGTGCTCCTGTTCAAGTAGAGGAACCTGAGAGGACAGACAGGGCCTTGAGTTAACATCTCATTCAGAAGACAGCACTTCAAGCATGCAGACATTCCTCAGTACTGCACAGAAGTGTCAGTTTAGATTATGCACACAAGTTTCTGGAATTGGGCTTGAACCCACAGCCTTCTGATATGAGGTCCTAAAAATTATATTTCAGGGTTCTATTGAAAATGGATGTGTGCCGCAGGATTGGAGACTGGCCAATGTAACACACTTTTTCAAAAAGGGGCATAGAACTAACCTGAGTAATTAGCGGTAGAGGCCTTGGGAGAGTGAGTAGGAGTGTGTGTGCGTGTGTATACATATACATTTTATATGACTACAATAATTCCATTTGCCAACTTTGTTCCCAGGAAGACTGCAATGGGAACAACCAAGATTTTATCAGAATGATGGGACTGGTGTTTAGTTGGTCTTTATGGATGGGAATAATCTCCATGTTGATTATCTGTGAACCAGACTTTTACTGTGTTCGTAATGCATATAGTATTTGTCTTAATTGAAATGATTTGGGTATAGCTATGTTTCACCATATGTATCTTCCTTTGCAGATCTCAGAGATCTATGTGAGTGGAGAATCAGGTGACATGTCAGCAAAAGAAAAACTGCTACTTTGGACACAGAAGTTGACAGAAGGTTATTCTGGATTAAAATGCTCCAATTTCACCTCCAGCTGGAGTGATGGAAAAGTATTTAATGCTATCATCCATAAGTACAGGTGAATTGTTATGACTGAATTTGAAAAATAAGGGTTGGGAGATTTTGTTGAGTTTTCGTTAGAATTGTCAGGAAAAGAAAAAAGAAAGACATGCATTTATATAGCACCTTTCAGGACCACTGGACATCCCAAAGCGCTTTACAGCCAGTGAAGTACTTTTGAAGTGTAGTCACTGTTGTAATGTAGGAAATGCAGCAGCCAATTTGTGCACAGCAAGCTCCGACAAACAGCAATGTGATAATGACCAGATAATCTGCTTTTAGTGATGTTGGTTGAGGGATAAATATTGGCCAGGACACCGGGGATGACTCCTCTGCTCTTCAAAATAATGCAATGGGATCTTTTACGTCCATCTGAGAGAGCAGATGGGGCCTCGGTTTAACTTCTCATCCAAAAGATGGCATCTCCGACAGTGCAGCACTACCTCAGCACTGCACTGGGGTGTCAGCCTAGATTTTTGTGCACAAATCTCTGGAGTAGGACTTGAACCCACAACCTGCTGACTCAGAGGCGAGGGTGCTACCCACTGAGCCACTGGCTGGCACATGAAGGCTCATAAAACAAACATAGGAACTGGAGTAGGCCATTCAGCCCCTTGAGCCTGTTCCGCATTCAGTTAGATCATGGCTGATCTGTACCTCAACACCATTTACCTGCCACTAAAGGAGATCCCAGATTGCTATGCACATGCTAAATAAAGTGGAAATATTGCATTAATTATTTTCTGGCTTGAAGTACCCTTTATGCTGAATCTGAGAATTTAGGTCCACCTATTTATCCTTTACCCTTTCTATTTTGTAATCTTGATCTCCAAGATTGCACATAATTATATATTAAATATGTAAAAGCAGACCAAGCCAAACTGTCGTCATTGCCCAGATAAAGCTTTGACTTTTACCAAGGGAACAAAGGAAAAAAGATGAGGATAATTAACATACCCCCCCCCCCCCCCACCTCTTGAAAATTTCTAATCCCAAAGAAACTTTATTTAGATGCACTGCTACTTAGCTTTTGGACTTAATTGTTACAATTTTTTAAATATATCAAATCTCAAAACAAAAATACAAGTAATTGCAAAGCTTAATATTTTATATGTAATTAATTTGTGTATTGGAATTCTGTTGAATGCTTTGTGTTGCAGACCAGACCTCATTGACATGGAGAAGGTTTCACTTCAGAGCAATCAGGAGAATCTGGAACAAGCCTTTGCAGTTGCTGAAGCACTTGGTGTTACAAGACTATTGGATCCAGAAGGTACACTGCAAATAGTTACAGAAATTACATTGTACAAGAAATGTGTGTCTCCTATTTGTGCTATATCTGAGTTATTATTGTTCACCTGAGCATGACGTGTAGCTAAAGGTGGGTGAAATGTTCTGAGTCTGAAAGGTCTCAATTGCATTTAAAATATTTTTCAGTAATCTTTGATTCATTAACACTGTATCATTTTAGTGGTAGCCTTTTGAAAAACCTATTCCTACGAGAGTTTTGCGACTATACTGCACCACTGTAGTAGCAAAGAGAATGCTTGCGTTTCCCGCCCCCCCCCCCCCAAAAAAGGGTACAGTTGTGGTGTAGTTCTGTTACTGGACTAGTAATCCAGAGGCCTGGACTAATAATCCAGAAAATGGGAGTTTAAATCCCACCATGACAGTTTGAGACTTGGAATTCAGTTTTTTTTAAATATGGAAATTAAAAGCTAACATCAGTAAAAGTGAGCATGAAGTTGTCGGATTGACGTAAAAGCCCAACTGGTTAATGCCCTTCAAGGAAGGAAACCTGCTGTCCTTACCCGGTCTGGCCTACGTGTGACTCCAGTCCCCCACCAAAGTGGTTGACTCTTAACTGCCCTCTGAAGTAGCCTAACAAGCCACTCAGACGTATCAAAAAGAAACACTACAAGAAGAAGGCCCACCATCACTTTCTCAGGGCAACTTGCTTTGCCAGTGACACCCACATCCTGAGAATAAAAACAGAATTTGAGATGGTGATCTTCTACTGATGTGTGTAAAGCACAGTGCTGTTTTGTGATGTCACACATATGTTACAGTAACTATTACTTGAGTGTAATATTTTTTAAAGGAACCTACCAGATGCATTTGACCTATCCGTTATGAGTTGCTGATATTGTGGTTCTTGGTTGAATTAACATGGACTTGTTCTTTCAGATGTTGATGTTCCATCTCCCGATGAGAAGTCAGTGCTCACTTACGTCTCCTCCATATATGAATCATTCCCTAAGGTCCCAGAAGGAGGTGAAGGTATCAGTGCAAATGTAAGGCTTCAAGTTTCCATCTTATAACTTGTCGTGGCAATGTATGTGTGGTGAAAATTAGAGTTTTCAGTGTACGTGCAAAGAGTAAACCAGAGCTATTCACATGAAAATGTCTAAATTTAATAGCTAATGGATCAAATGATATAGCGAAACAGCTGCAAGATTTTCTTATTTTCTTGAAAAATGCAGTCAAGGGTTTCATTTAAAGTCACCAGCAACTGAAGAATTTCCACACCTATTCTCAGCCAAATAACCTGCTGTTTATTGGTGAAATACTCATAATCTTATCCTCAGAATTGAATAAAATGAGTGCTTTGTGAAGCCTGGAAATCTCTCATTGCATTTCTCAACATTCTTGTACTTTTAAACCCTATTGAAATCCCTGAAAAGGGGGAGTATATTTTATGTAGAAATGGTTCACAGCATCATATAACCATTGAAGTTTACAGCACAGAAGGCTGGGTGTGCTCAGAGTGGATAAGTCACCTGGTCCAGATGGCTTGCATCCCAGATTGCTAAGGGAATTGGAGGAGGAGATAGCGGAAGGGTTTACCATAATTTTCCAATCTTCCCTAGATGTGGGGGAGGTGCCTGAGGATTGGAAAGTGGCAAATGTGACGCCATTGTTCAAGAAAGGGTGTAAGAACAATCCTAGTAACTACAGGCCGATCAGTTTAACATCAGTGGTGGGTAAAGTTTTAGAAACAATAATCAAGGAAAAAATTAACGGACACTTGGAGAGGTTTAAGCTAATGAAGGAGAGCCAACACGGATTTGTAAAAGGCAGATCATGTTTGACTAATCTAATTGAATTTTTTGATGAAGTAACAGGGAGGATCGATGAAGGGAATGCAATGGATGTTGTCTACATGGATTTTAGGAAGGAGTTAGACGAAGTACCACATAGAAGGCTGGTTAACAAAATTGAGGCTCATGGAATAGGTGGGTCAGTGGCAGCTTGGATAAAGAATTGGCTTAAGGACAGAAAACAGCGAGTTGTGGTAAATGGCTGTTTTTCAGACTGGAGGATGATAGATATTGGTGTTCCCCAGGGTCATTGCTGGGGCCACTGCTTTTTTTGATAAATATAAATGACCTGGATATTGGAATACAAAGTAGAATTTCTAAATTTGCCGATGACACCAAACTTGGGGGTGTGGCAAACAGTGAGGATGATACAAATCGACTGCAACAGGACATAGAAAGGCTAGCAGAATGGGCAGACAAGTGGCAGATGGAATTTAATACAGAGAAGTGTGAGGTGATGCATTTTAGCAGAAGGAACAGGGAGAGACAATATACACTTAATGGTACAGTTTTAAAGAGTGTGCAGGGACAGAGGGACCTGGGAGTTAATGTGCATAGGTCCCTGAAGGTGGCAGGACATATTGAGAGAGTGGTTAGCAAAGCATATGGGATCTTGGGTTTCATAAATAGAGGTATTGAGTACAAAAGTAGAGAAGTTATGCTAAACCTTTATAAAGTGCTGCTTAGGCCACAACTGGAGTATTGTGTCCAGTTCTGGTCGCCACACTTTAGGAAGGATGTGAAGGCACTTGAGAGGGTGCAGAGGAGATTTACCAGAATGGTTCCAGGGATGGGGGATCTTAGCTACAAGGACAGGTTGGAGAAGCTGGATTTGTTTTCATTAGAGCAAAGGAGGTTGAGGGGTAATTTGATCGAGGTGTACAAGATTATGACGGGTTTGGATAGGCTAGCCAAGGAAAGGCTGTTCCCACTAGTTGATGGTACAAGGACTAGGGGACACAGATTTAAGGTTTTGGGCAAGAGATACAGGGGGGACGTGAGGAAAAACTTTTTTACACAGCAAGTGGTGAGGACCTGGAACTCACTGCCGACTGAAGTGGTGGAAGCGGAGACACTCAATGTTTTCAAGGGGAGACTGGATAGGCACTTGAGGGAAACAAACTTGCAGGGCTACGGGGGAATGGGACTGACTGGATTGCTCTACAGAGAGCCGGCATGGACTCGATGGGCCAAATGGCCTCCTTCTGTGCCTTTATGACTCTGAGAAGGAAGCCATTTGGTGCATCGTTTCTTTGCTAGAACAATCCAAAACGAATTCCACTGCCCTGCTCTTTCCCTAGAGTCTTGCATCTTACTATACTTCAAATATTTATGCAGTTTTCCCTCAAAAAGATGCGGTGGACTCTGCCTCAGCCACTTCCATGCTCCAACAACACTCTCTGTAAAGAAATTTCTCCTAACCTCTCCCCTCGCTCTCTTAATTTTAAATTGATGACCCCTCATCACTGACTCCCCAACAAGAGGAAATAATCTTTCTCTGTTCGCTCTATCAAAACGCTTCAAAATTTTAAAAGCCTCAATGCCGTAACTACTCTAGTGCAAATAGTTACAGTAGTTCAAGTATCTGCTTATAGCTACAGTATTCCATCCCTGGTATCATCCTGGTAAATTTACACATTCAATGGCTTTTGTCCTTTCTATAATGGGTAACGCAAAACTGCAGATTTCTCTCTGGCCTAACAAATGCTGTATATAAATCCATGATTCCTACTTTACTCTTGTTCGCTATACCACTATGTGTGAAACCCAAAATTCAATTGGCCTTTTTTAAATGGCTTTATCTATCTGCACATTCAGGGAAGTCTGTATTTAAACTCTTAGTCATCTTTGTTCATCCACAACGTTCCATGTCTTTCCATTATGTGTACACTCCCATTTTTTCCCAAAATGTATTGCCTCACACTTAGATTGCATTGGCCATTTGTCTGCCCGTTACATTAACCTGTCTATCTCTTCCTGAAGTCTTTAACAGTCCTCTTCACTGCCAAATGTCTATTTCTGTGTCGCCAGCAAAGTTCAAGATTGCGTTCCTTATGCCCAAGTCCAAACCATACCAGGGCCCAAATCTATATATATCGAGAACAAAAGTGGGCCCAGCACTTCCTTCTGGGGCAGACTACATCCAACCCTTCTCCAGTCTGAGCATCTCTTGTTTACCCTAACAATGTTTAATGTCCATCCAGAAACGTTCTACCCATATTGCTATGTTTCTTATTATACAATACACCTGAACTTTTCTAAGAAACCTTTCTGAAAATCCATATACACCACATCTCTACTGCATTCTCTCTCTATTTAATTGATCTTCAAAAAAAACTATTAAATTTGCCACACTTGCCCTTAAATCGGTGCTGCCAGTCCTTGATTGATCTATGTATTTCTAAATGCTTAGTAATTTGATTTCCATGGATGGATTTTAAGAGTTTAGCTACAACTGACATTAGACTAACCAGTTTTCAGTTACGTGATTTATCCTTCTCTTCCTTCTTGAACAAGGGTGTTGCATCAGCTACTCTCTGGTCCCTTGTATAGTTAAAGAAGATTGAAAAATTGTGGCCAAAGCCTCTGCTGTTTTCTGTCTGTTTTGGTCTGAAGTGTAATAAAGTCCTACACAAAATTGATAACTTTGCCATAAATAACAATGTACATCTCCAGACTGAAATAAGAACTGGAATATCTGGGTTTGGGTTTATTAAACACAACATTTATGTGTTAACCAGAAGATTGCATGAGTGACACTCGCACTGACTAAAATTAACTGATGAGCTGCATAGAATCATAGAATCTTACAGCACAGAAGGAATCCATTTGGCCCAGGATCCTGTATGCTTTTTTAACAGCATTATCGACTTGTCCTGCCACCTTCAAAGATTTGTGTACGTGAACTTCCAGGTCTCTCTGTTCCTGCTCCCACTATAAAATTGTACCATTTAATTTATATTGCCTTTCCTCACTCTCCCTTCCAAAATGCATCACTTCACACTTCTCTGCACTAAGTTTCATCTGCCATGTGTCTGCCCACTTTTCAAGTCTGTCTATGTCCTCCTGAAGTCTGCTACCATCCTCTTCATTGTTAACTACATTTCCAAGTTTTGTGTCACCTGCAAACTTTGAAAGTTTGCCTCCTATGCCCAAGTCCAGGTCATTAATATATATCAGAAAGAGCTGTGGCCCTAATACCGACCCATTGTGGGGGGGGGGGGGAAGGTGGGGGTAACGATGACGAGGGGGACACACCACTGTATACTTCCCTCCAGTTTGATAAACAACAGTTTCACCACTACACTCCGCTTTCTGTCTCGTAGCCAATTTCGTATCCACGGTGCCACTGCCCCATTAATCTCATGGGCTTCGATTTTGCTAACCAGCATTATATGGCATTTTATCGAATGACTTCTGCATGTCCATATACACATCATCAGCTACACTACCTTCATCAACCCTCACTGTTATTTCATCGAAAAACTCAATCAAGTTTGTCAGACACGATTTGCCTTTAACATAATTGACTATAAATTTCAAGGCTGAAAATGTGTTTGTATTAGTATTATTGCAGTAGAATTCTTCTGCAGAACAGATTTGAAGGAGCTAATCAAATGTGTGAACTTAATTGAACTAAATTTATTAGTACTAAATATTTTATTAATCAGCATAGCCCTGCATTAACATAATTAATTATTGAACGAGGAAAATGTTTGTAGCAAATGGGTATGTAATACTAGCAAAAAAAATTATCTCCAAGCTTGGTGAGTTTTGTTCAGTTCTAAAGGGTATAGAAATAGTTTCAAGTGTTCATTTAAATTTGTACAGAAACATCTAGGTTGATGTGGGTTATTTGGGATGTGTAGATACCTTATCCCTTTTTACAGTCCTGTGTCTGACAAACTTGATTAAATTCTTTGATGAAATAACAGAGAGGGTTGATGAAGGTAGTGCAAGTGCTTAAATACACAAACCTCATTATGTTTGCTGAAAAAGTGCTTTCATTGCCTATGTATTGTGGTTGAGCTGATATCTTAAGTGTTGTGATTTTTGTGAATTATTATTCAGACCTTTTCTGATTATTATTACTGTGTTAATATCCAGGAGGTTGACTCCAAATGGCAGGAATACCAGAATAAAGTAAACTACCTCTTCCAGTGGATCAGGCAGCACATCACACTGATGTCCGACAAAGCTTTTCCACACAATCCTGTAGAACTTAAGGTGAACACTCCACATTTCTTGCTATGTCATTTAAAAAAAAAAGTTCAACCAAATAATATTTGAATGAATCCAGATGGCAACAATGGTGAATCTTAGGGTATATTTTCTTCTGGTCCATAATGTGAACAAAAAAGTTGCTGCAAGTATAAAACTAAGAATTGTGTATTATACTCAGCACAACTGTTGTGCTCACCGTGTACAGAATAGCTGCTTGTATCTCAATTGATGGACTTCAGATCCATTTGAAGTGAAGTAATTTTAGTATTTGACTCTGGTTAAAAAAAGTCATCAAATGATAATTACTATTTTGACTTGCGTTTAACTCTTGTTTGCTTGTGGGATCGGGCATTGGACTTATCCAGATCGCCCAAGTCTGAATCGCCAGCTGACTGATGTTCAAATTCACTATGCTCATTGAAGGAACATTGCCAGCTTCTCGATGTGATGGGTCTTTGGTAGAATACTGCATATCATCTTGAGTGCTCAATCTGGGAAGGGGGAGCAAAAGAGAAAAAATTGGCAAGGCTACATTCATTGAGTACAAACCCTCTTACAATGAATTAGCCACATAGTGATATTTAGACAGTCCATAGAGTACCCTACAGCTCAGGCAGTTGTACCTTGTGGCTGAAGGAGGAAGTTTGATTGCGGGAGCAGTAGTGCAGAAACTAAAAAGGGAAAATGCATGAAATTATTAATTATTTAAAGAAAACATGTTTTGCTCCCAAAATTTTGTGTGGGATGATGCAGTTAACCTTTTGGATTCAGTTATTTGAAATGTTTCTGTGATATAGAAGTAGACATCTAAACGTGTAAGCTTTAACTGCTGTCTCCTTTCTCTTCCCTCCCCCAGGCACTTTATAATGAATATGTACATTTTAAAGAAACTGAAATACCAGCAAAAGAAGCAGAAAAGGCACAAATACAACATTTATATAAATTATTTGAGGTAAGACATTGGGGCCTAGAAATTGGATTGAGCACAAATTGGAGCGCGTTCCAATCGCTGAAGGAGGAAGTTTGATTGTAGTTTCAGCGATGAGGCAGTGCCTCATTGGATAGTACCAGTGAGCTGTAGGTGCCATTCGCAGGGGCAGCAGTTGCAGGGGGGTAGCCAGGTAGGCTTGCTTAGATACCGGTCAAGAGTCTAAGGAGAGTCTGGGGGTGGGGTTGAGGTCATGAGGGGAGCAATTGAGTGGTGACTAGCAGCTGCCCGTGGTTTTAATGTGGATCTAGAAGGAGCACTCCTACTCCTCCTGGATCTACATTGAGGTATGTAAAAAAAATCAAGATAACTTTTAACTTGCCTTTGGGGTAGCAGCCTCCAGCGGTTTCTGTAAGGATTACTGATTTGGATCCTGAGAGCATGCATGCATGCATGTTGCAGTCATTCACAGTCCACTTTCACTGAAACAGGCATTAGGTCCCTGATTTGCATATACAATGGGCCTAAAGCCAATTTCAGATACGCGCCCTAGACGCCTACGGAAAAGCCCTGACCAATATAGTGGATGATGCAGTTTTGCTGCAGAATGAGCGTGTGCACACTGCCCGTCATATTTCTAGGTCTGGATCTTTAAAAAAAAAAATACAGCATTTTTCTTCATGCAACTAATAATGTTATCACAAAATGGATATGGCTCTGTAATTGGAAATTTGTAGTGTTAGAACTTACTTTTATAAATGAAACAGCACTATTTTTCTTTTCCCTTAGGTTTGGATAGAGTTTGGTCGAATTGTGCTTCCCCAAGGATACCACCCCAATGATGTAGAAGAAGAATGGGGCAAACTGATCATTGAAATGTTAGAGCGAGAGAAGGCCCTCAGACCTGCAGTAGAAAGGTTAGTTTGTGCATTCTTATACTGGTATCAGTTTTACAGGCGAATGCAATCGGTGGTTAAAGTGGAATTTCCATACCCAGCAGAGTAACCCGCAGGAATATTTACTTTATTATCAGTACTTTTTTTCAAATGTCACTTATGAGCATTTAAAAGCAATCATTCAATCCTCTTTAAGATAACAAATCTTATGTATTAGCACGTCTTAAAGTGGCTCATTGGTGAACATTAATGGAATAGGATTGTTTACACAGCTGCTTCTCAGCAAGGCAATTTCATTGCTGAAATTGGTCATTCTAATATTATATTCAATGTTGCATATGTGCAAAACAGAAACAAAATGTATTTATTAATAAAGCAGTGAGGCCAGAATGGATTTGTTAAATAGAATGGGGCTGACACCACAGAAAATCTGGGTATTGCTAATATTGAACTGCTTTCAAATTGGTCTAGATATGAATCTCGTCCCACACTTACAGGTAGTATTATATGCCAGGATGAATTTGGAGGGCGGACTTTAGAGCAACTTTAGTCTGTCAGTTGGACTTGGGCTGAAATGGCTCTGCCAGTGTTAGTGAGGCATTAGATACTGGGGATTAGTTCTTGATATCTGTTATGCGTTTTGATCACTGTTGTGTACATTCTTCAATTAATAAAATAAGCTGATTTTAATATATTTATTTCTCTATTTGGAGCATTTAATCCACTTTTTGGAAAATAATAAAACTAATGATCAGTATATTAGGTTTGCTTTTTGCATCTAGCTCCACATTTTCCTATTTCCCCCTTCACTCAATGAATTGTTTTGGCAAGGCCACAGATTTGAGCTAGCAGGAATGGCGGCAGCGTGTAGCCCAATCTGGTAGCGGAAGGTGCAAAGCTGCAGAACTCCAGCAAGGCAGATAATAAAGAAGAGATTAAAACTTAACATGATAAAATAAAGCACCTTACCGGCAGTGACACGGGAAGTTAATCGGGGCTCATAAGGTGTCGACAGAGAAACTAGATATCAAGCCAAAGACTGGAGCGCGCTCAAAAGACATATTTCAGGCTTCTGCTAATCTTGGGAAATCGCAAGTGGCCAATGGGGAAAAAAATAGCTGATTTCAAGAAGTGGTACTGTGGGACTAGTTGAGGCAAGAACTCGAATGGCATAATGGACCATTCTGATCCACTTCAATTCATTCATGAATGTGGTAAGGAAATTTAGCTTTTTTAATAAAGTAGATCTTCATATAATTTGCCATTTTGGAAACATGTACAGCTCAGCACATTCCAAAATGCTTCACATCCAATGAATTACTTGAAGTGCAATCACTGTTGCGTAGACAAATACAGCAAACAATTTGCACGAAGCAAGATGTTACAAACAATAAATGAGATGAATGGCCAGTTAATCTGTTTTTTGGTGGTGCTGGTTAAAGGAAAAAGGCTGGCTAGGACACTGGGAGGAATTCCCTGCTCCTCCTCGAATAGTGTCATGGGATCTTTTACATCCACCTGAATAGGTAGATGGAGCTTTGTTTAATAACTCTTCTGAAGGATAATACTGTGGCCATGCCGCAATCTTCAGCACTGTGCTGAAGAAACAACCCAGGTTATGTGCTAAAGTCCTGAAATGGAACTTGAACTCTCAACCCTCTGACTCAGAGGCAAAGTGCTATGAACTGCACCACAAGGGAAGGCCAATAAATGCGGCCTTGCTGGTATTGCCCACATCCCGCAAACAGTTTAAAAAAAAAAAATTAATTCTATTGTAGCACTGTATCTACTGTTTGTGAATAAAACTTTAATTTTAAATAGTTCAGAGAAGTCTTGGTGTAGGAATATAATTAATACAGGGATCTACTGTTGAATGTCTTCCCATTTTTAAGGAAAAAACTTGTTTCTATTTTCTAACTTTGCATCAGTAAAAGTATTCTTTAGGCATTTAAAAAAGTAGTTTCTGGTCTCCAGTCCTCAATGGTGTGAACTGTCACTTGTGACTTAACCTTTACAAATTGCAATGATCAAAGGTGTTTCACATCTATTTCAATGTCAATCAGTCTTTCTCACACTCTTCTCTCTGAACATTTCCTGTTGCTCGTTAGAGAGCCTGGATTTTGCATTTAACCACAGGTGCTGTAATAGTTAATGCTGAAAGGAATCTAAACTAATTCTTCTATTTGTGCTTTTTCATTTTCCAATTTGTTTTGGTGTAACAGATAGAAACTGTCTCTTCAACCGAATGTTCAATTTGAACACTATCCAGAGAAGATGATAGTAGTTAAATTTTATGACTTTTAAGTGTTACAGATCATGGAGGAAATTTATTTCTAATAGTTCACATCATGAGAGATTTGAAATTATTCTGCTTTTCTACTTTAACTTTGTTATACCAGAGCAAAGTAACAACATGAGAACAAAATCACTTTATAAAGATAAACATACTCTCAGTTGCTAAAGACTGCCTTTATAGAAGGTCTCCTGTGTTACATGAAATTAATTTCTCCCATCTTATGTTATACTCCTTTAGGCTGGAACTACTACTGCAGATTGCCAACAAAATCCAAAATGGAGCTTTAAACTGCGAGGAAAAATTAACATTGGCCAAAAATACCCTGCAGGCTGTAAGTAGAGATGACCAATGCAGAGATAGTTTTCAGTATCTCTGTTCAGTAGAGGATAGATTAATGTTTGTTAGAGTCATGACATTCAGCATTGGTCAATATAGAATAAACCACTATTTTCCCCCAATGATATGAATCACTAACGAATAAACTTCCCCAAATGAATGTGTGACTGTCTAGTAAATCATGTCGCAGATGCATGGACTTCAAATGAATTTAGTATATTTCAACCTGTTTTGTCCCAGGATGCTGCTCACTTAGAGTCAAGCCAACAGGTTCAATATGAAACCGAGGTGGTCATGTACTTAGAGGAGTGTGAACGATTAATACGACAGCTGCAAATTGATGTGCAGATTCTCCGAGATGAGAAGTATTATCAGGTGGAACAGATTGTTATGAGGTAAGTGTGAATATGCATTTATTTACACTGACACACTCATTATTTTTACATGGATACACATGCAACTCCACTTATTAACAGAGCATAAATACATTATTGTTATAAATTCAAATGGTTGTATATAGATTACTTATACATGCACATTCACTGGAATACAGTAAGGCACACAGTTTCCTTTTTCCACCACCTACCTATGTAGTTCAGTAATAAATACAATTGTGATTTGTGCCCTTGTGCATTTGATATTTCCTTAAGCAGTGCTGCAACAATCCACTGACCTGTAGCAAATTAATCATGTTTAGCATAATTATTTATTTTCTATCATCATTGTTACACTACAAAATATTGTTTTGTATTGTGTTTTTATGTATGTGTGTAATATATAGAAAAAAACTGACAGTTAATTTGGATATTTTATTATATAATTCTTATAAATCACATTACATAAAGATGTTACCAGGTTGCAGTGTGACATTTATCCCACAAAATGGTAACAACTTGACTGGAACCATATCCCTACCAAGCTACTGTTAAGTCAGGCATTTTTAAAGCTGTGATGACCACATTATGGTCTGCTTTGTGGAAACTGAAGTGGCAAGGATGCTGTATTCTAAATATTTCTGTGAAATTGTGATGGTGAATGTTCATATTAACCCTATAACCAACTCGTGAGAGGAGCATTTGGAGCTGTAATCTCGTAACAAGGACATTTTTGTGCTTATTGAAGTGCAGGATTGCCAGTGCAGCGGAATAGAAAAATACTTCTACAGACACTCAGTTCAAGTATTGAGTACTCCCTGATTAGTATTTTGTAATCATGTATGCAGCATAAATTTCTTTCTACTCTGCTTCAGTAACATACTTGGGGTGGGGGGGGAATTCAGTATCGCCCCGTTTGGGGCGCTAACTTCTGAAAGCTGGGAAACTTGGCGCCAGGCGCCAATGATTCCCAGCTTTTGCAAAATTCATTGCTTGCGCTCCAGGAAGGAAGTGGAGCGCTAAATCAAGCGCTCCATTTCCTTCCTGGTGCGCTAAAGGATGCAGGCGGGGCGGCAGTGGTGCAGCGCTGCACAATGTCCCGTGCAGCGCTGCTGCGATCCGAGGCTCCTTCCCTCCCTTAAAGGGAAGGGCCATCGCTGCAGGCTCTGCATTGGGACCAATTAGCTGGTCCCCGACAGCAGCCGCGATCCGGCCCAATCAGCCCCTTGCATTCCAGCAGAGTGCTGGGCTGATCGATCGCGGCCCAGGTGAATTGAAAAAAATTGGAACAAAGCAGTTTAGAAATTTTCATACTTACCTCGGCAACCTCCCCTTTAACTTCCACCCCCAAACGCCCAGCGATGCTGCAGGGGGCGGAGCCAAAGTTCGGGTCCGGGGCGCTACTGGGGTGATGCGCATGCAATGATGTCACGATCTCCGGGCGCAGGAGATCGTGACGCAAGGTGTTACCGTCACCGCAAACCTCCCGGCCAAGTTAGCGGGAATCATTCATCTCGCCACGCCCGGGCGGTAAGTAGTTAGCGCCCCGTTATCGACCCCTGGGGGCGTGAATTGGCGGTGCTAACCCACCGAATTTCTTCCCCTAGATCTCAACCTCAAGTTATCCCTACTGCAGCAGTGTAAGTTTATTAACTTCTCGCACCAATGAACCTTGCGGCCTCTTTGAGATTGAAAATGTAATCCTAATTTTGTGGTGAAATGTGGGCAGTTCTTGCATCTGTGCCTTCACTCAATAAGAAACTAAGTTGAGACTGGCCAAACGTCTTTAACATAGGGCATTTAGAGTGAGATGAAGCAAGGTGGGAGGAGTCTCATGTGGAGCATAAACACAGACATAGATCTGTTGGGTCAAATGGCCTGTTTCTGTACTGTAAAATTCTATGAACCAATGGGGGAGACTTATTGCCCACAAGTTTCGCTTGGATTTGAACCCAGGTTTAGGATTTGGGAGGAGAGTGCTAACTCATTGGGTCAGCTCAAAAGTGCTACTTCTAATAGCAGATGATCATCCTTAAAGAGTGGCAAGAGGCTGCTTGCATGACATAATGGAAGTATTAAAGTGAGTATGGAAAGGTTTTCAATTGTACATTGCATCTGGAAAGTGTGCCCTCCTGAAGTATAGGTATGCATGAGTTGTAATGAAAGAGTTGTAAAGTTGCATGAGACCTTGGCATGGGTGAACAGTAAATGTGGAACAGGTTGATAGGCAACACTTTGTGGTATTCACTCCTGGACAGTCTGCAAGCTCAGTGGCATGATTGGGTAGTTTTTTTCTTGCCAGAATGCTTTAATTGAGCCCTTGTCTTATTCACTTGTTCCCAAGTTCTTCAGGTAGTGTACATAGCTTTGAGCCCAGTTACCACCTGCTGTCTTCTGGAGAGGCTTCTCTGAAGTGCCAAATAGATCAACCCTCCTCGTACCCACCTCATGAATCTACATGTCCATTTGGCCATCCATCGAATAGAGGGTTGAATACTGCACCACTCTGTCACTTGCCCACAAAATCTGTTTTATTTCTTCACATTGGGTTTCCTTTCACTTCATTTATGTTTTTCACTTCTTCCGCCGAATTTTGATTAAGGGGGAAAAATATCTAAGATTCATTTTGAAGCTTGATTTAAAAACTGAAGCAATATTTGGCCCCATATTCAACCACATATTAAATTACACACTCCTTTAATTGGGGCTTGTTGTCCACTTTTTCTGCTTCCCTGTTAGCCTTG
Organism: Squalus acanthias; assembly: GCA_030390025.1. Lineage (NCBI taxonomy): Eukaryota > Metazoa > Chordata > Chondrichthyes > Squaliformes > Squalidae > Squalus > Squalus acanthias. The sequence goes on from JASTWF010000031.1 coordinate 1,371,528, forward strand.
GTCCCTGCTCAAAGCTGAAGTTGACAGCAGAACATTGAGGCAGTCAATTCACTGCTTTACTGAAATAAAAACAGAAAATGCTGGAAATACTCAGTAGGTCAGGCATCATCTGTAGAGAGAGAGAAACAGAGTCAACGTTTCAGGTCGATGACCCTTCGTTAGAACTGCTTTACTGGCTAGTTTTGCTCCAGCAATGTGGCACTAAAGCCTCAATTGTAGCGAGAGTGGAAAATCTCCTCAATAATGTATTACATGGCATAGATACTCAATATTACTTTAAAGGTAGTCAGGCGGTGTGATAGGCGGTCATAAATTTAAAACATGTTGGGAAAAATGTCTTTACACAAAAAGTGACAAACTTTTTGGAATGCTCTACCATAAGAACATAAGAAATAGGAGCAGGAGCAGGCCATACGGCCCCTCGAGCCTGCTCCGCCATTTAATGAGATCATGGCTGATCCGATTTTGGCCTCAACTCCACTTTCCTGCCCGCTCCCCAAAACCCTTGACTCCCCTGTTGCTTAAAAATCTGTGTATCTCAGCCGTGAATATATTCAATGACTCCGCTTCTGCAGCTCTCTGGGGTAAAGACTTCCAAAGATTCACAACCCGCTGAGAGCAGAAATTCCTCCTCATCTTCGTCTTAAATGGGCAACCCCTTATTCTGAGACTATGCCCCCTCGTTCTAGATTCTCCCACGAGGGGAAACATCCTCTCGGCATCTACCCTGTCCAACCCCCTCAGAATCTTATGTTTCAATACGATCACCCCTCATTCTTCTAAACTCCAATGAGTATAGGCCCAACCTGCTCAACCTTTCCTCATAAGACAACCTTTCTATCCTAGGAGCCTCCAATGCAAGTATATCCCTCCTTAAATAAGGGGACCAAAACTGTACGCAGTACTCTAGGTGTGGTCTCACCAGCGCCCTGTACAGTTGTAGCAAGACTTCCCTACTTTTATACTCTATCCCCCTTGAAATAAAGGCTATTTAAATAAATAAATAAACAACATTCCATTTGCCTTCCTAATTACTTGCTGCACCTGCATGTTAACTTTTTGTGTTTCATGTACGAGGATACCCAAATCCCTCTGTACCACTGCATTCTGTAGTCTTTCTCCATTTAAATAATATTTTTCTTTTCTATTCCTACCAAAGTGGATAACTTCACATTTTCCCACATTATACTCCATCTGCCAAATTCTTGCCCACTCACTTAACCTATCTATATCCTTGCAGACTCTGTCCTCCTCACAACTTGCTTTCCCACCTATCTTTGTATCATTGTATCTTTGTACCATGTAAGGTAGTGAAATCAAAGACATTAGGGGCATTCAGGATGCAATTGAATGCTAGGCTGAATAAGCTGAAATGCTAGAGGGATGATCTTGATGGATTAAATAGTCTTTTCCCAACCTTGCTTATTTTTATCATACAGTAAATTGATCTGATTTATTTTTTGTTACCAAAATCAGTTATGTTATTGAAGATGAAAGATAATGCTGAATTACATATTCTATATTAAGATTGTTTCAAATGTTGTTTTACTATGAGCACCATTTCAATCATTTGCCTATTGAATTTTATGTGCCAGTATAAGCCATGTATTTTCATTCAGAAAGCCTTGACGACTTCAGCATGCTTTACCTCTTATTCACAGAATCATTAAACTACAGGATGAGCTAGTGGCATTGAGGCTTGAATGCACCAACCTGTACAGAAAAGGACATTTCATCTCCTCCACAGAGCACCTACAACCTTTGAACCTGACAGCCACTGACTTAACAACTGATGTTGGTTTAGGCACTTTGCACATCACCTCCCTCACAGGATTTAAAAAACCCATGACAAGATCAGAATTGGTTGCAATCTCTTCAACTCAAGATGAAGGAAGCCTGAGATTTGTCTATGAGCTTTTGGCTTGGGTGGAGGAAGTACAGGTACTGTACATTTCTTCGGTTAAACAAAAGTCAGAACTATGCGCTGTACTTGTACAAGATAAGGTTCCCATGGTTTTGAATTATTGGTAACAACCGTTGTTACCAATGATCTGTCAATCTCCAGTTCCAGGCCAGCAAGTTTTTGTAGAGCTCTAATTCTGACTATTCTTGTATCCTCTCATCCAGAATAACAGTAAATTTAATGTCCTTTTTTTATGCTATGTTAATATCACAATGCTATTTGAACAACACCTTGGAATGCAATCTTTGCTAGCATGCAATTTCATTTTCCCAAAACTTAGATTTATGCTTCGATATAGAAATCCATCTGCACTGCTAAGATTGCAAAGAAATACAATTCAGGCTACCCACGCTGCAGTATAGTGTACCGTTTCCTGCATCTAGTCTTGAAATTGTAATGGAAAAATGTTGTTCAGATATTATTTTCCCATTCCAGACTCTCTACTTTGAACTTGGTAATAAGTATTGGATAAGCTCCATGGGAATCCCCTTGGTTGTGTCAACAATCTGTACACTCTCATGTTTTTCACGCTGGAAATAGACATCCTCTGAGCTCCACAGTAACATATCTAGTCGTAACTATGTAGAATGCAAGTACTTGTAAACTTGACTTCCTTTTTAAGTGTTCTTCCAATGTGATCTGTCTCAGTACAGATTATCCCAGTTGTCAGCCACATTAAGGTGTTGAGGGCTCAGTGTGACTAAAGTGCAGACAGTGATTTTATGTCAGGGTGTTTGTGCGTGGGTTAATAGCAGATTTTCTGATGACGTATATATTGTACATGAAGTTACGATTATTATTTTCATTTTTTTCACTCCAGTTAGAAGTGTCCTGGTTTGGTGAGCTCACAGTTGCTTTTATATTGGATTAAGTATCTTGCTGTTGCCAACTCTTATTGTGCTAGTCTCACACTACCAATGGGTACTCCAAAGCAACCTTGCCAGATTCACTAAGGCTAGCATCCAGGAAGACTCATTTTTTATCAGTTTGGTGAATCAGATATTTGGGGTTGCTGCTGGCTGCACGAGACTCGCACATTGGGAGGAAGCAGCGCTAGCACAGGTCCTACATAATGTAAAAGCAGCTTAAAACATTTCCAGCATTGGAATAGTATGGAGCTGATGATGCATGGTTTGATCCTGCAGGTAAGACTTGACCGAGCTGAATGGGGCACTGACTTACCTAGTGTGGAGACACAGCTTGATACCCACAAGACAATCCACACTGCTGTGGAAGAACTGGAATCTAGTCTTAAAGAAGCTAAAATTTGTGAAGTAAGTGTTTTTACATTTTTATGTATCAGTAAATTAGGAATAAGTGTTTCACAACCATATGATTAATTCAAATCCCCAGATTAGCCATCACTCACATGTTCCAGCTGTACAAGTATCTGCTAACTATTATCAACTCATGGGCAAGCTACTTGGTGTAGAGCTGCACAATGGTCCAGCCTTCAGCAGGGGCTGCTGATGGGGATTGTCCTGTCACTTTATTGCTGAACAATTTTGACCATGCTTTATAGAAAGGCCTGGTGGTAAATGCCTTCCCTATCCCTCCTAAACTGAATCAGTTTGTATGAAAATTAATGACACTGTGGACAATGAAGAGGCGGAGAAAATGTGTTAAAATTCTAGTTTTAAATTATTTATTGTCCCATCAGATTTGCTTGAATACTGTTTAAATTGGATACTTACAGAAGCTTGTACAAACTATGGCCATTTATAATTTTTCTATTTTAGGGCACATAATCTGATGCAATATACGTTCAGTGATCAAATTAAAACCATCATTACGTTTTTGTTAAAATCTACATGTGGTATTACTTCTGAAATCACCATTTTTTTTAATTGACTTCTCTTGTCAGTGAAGTAAAAATAAATATATGTATTTTACTTTTTCTCCTCCCACTTGGCATTTTTATTTTACCTTGTGTTTTTAAAAAAAAACAAGCTCTGCCCATGGCAGGCACCGTTTCCTAGCCCAGACAATATGCAGGTAAACCAGCTCCCAGGCCTCTTATCAATGGAACAAAGGATCAAGTGATTGTTTTATTTGACCTCAATATATTGATTGGTTTAGTATGGGCCTTGTTTATTATCCAAGCTCCATTATTTTTGACTAAGAAAGCCTTTTTTGTAACTAAAGTCTGTTTTAGCTAATTGTGTGAGGAAGTTGAATTCTTGTCTTAAGTGTACTTAGAAACTTTTGGTTGTGCCGCAATTTCATTTGGTGAAAGGCTATTCTCTCAACCCACCATAATGTAGCAGCAGGAACAGGTCAGAAATAGCAGCAGCAGTAGGGCGTTGTCTTTCTCCCTTTTGGTAATGGTAATGATGTCAATATACAATTTGCAGATGTTTACCTTTGAATTCCATACTACATTCCACTCTTTTCCCAACCAACTGACTCAAGAAGGCATTAGAAAACTTGCAGACTGGGCAGTTAAGTGGCAAATCAACTTTAACATAGATAAATGTGAGGTAATGCACTTTGGTAGGAAAGACAGAAACATCTACTACACCTTAGAAAATAAGAAACTGAATGGGGTAGAAAAGCAAAGGGATCTAGGGATGCAGGTGAGCAAATAATTAAAAGCAGCATTGCAGGTCAGCAAAGCAATTAAAATTGCTAACAAAGCACTGGGGTTTATTTCCAGGGGTATAGAATTCAAAAATAGTGAAGTTATGTTAAACTTGTATAGGACCCTGGTCAGGCCGCACTTAGTGTACAGTGCACAGTTCTGGTCTACGTACGTTAAAAAGGACATAGAAGCACTGGCAAAAGTGCAAAAATAATTTGCAAGAATGGTACCAGAACACACACATTACGGCTATCAGGAAAGAATGAACAGGATGGGGCTTTTTTGTTCAGAAAAGAGAAGACTTAGAGGAGACCTGATAGAGGTCTTTAAAATTATGAATGGGTTGGGCAGGCTAGATGTGAAGAGAATGTTTTCACTTGTGGGAGAATTCAAAACTAGGGACCATAAATACAAGATAGTTACTAATAAAGCCAATAGGGAAATAAGGAGAAATTTCTTTACTCAGGCAGTGGTTAGAATGTGGAATTCGCAACAACAGGAAGTGGTGAGGCAAATAGCTTAGATATTTTCAAAAGGAAACTAGACACGAACATGATAGAAAAGGGAATAGAAAAATATGCTGAAAGGCTGAGATGAGGTAGATGGATTGGGAGGAGACTCGTGTGGAGTATGAACACCAGCACAGACTAGTTGGGCCGAATCGCCTGTTTCTGTGCTGTATATTCTATGTAATTCATGACCTTTCCTTTATCTATAACAACAACAACAACATCTTGCATTTATACAGTGTCTTTATTGTATAAGCCATCCCATGGTGTTTTACAGAGAAATGAGGGGAATGTAGGACAAACCACAGAAGAGATGTTAGGCAAGGTGACTGAAGGCTCGGTTGAAAAGATGGGACTGCCAGAGAATAGAACCAAGATCCAACACCAATAGTAGGCAGAAGAAATAGGAAATACATAGAATTACATAGAATCTACAGCACAGAAACAGGTCATTCAGCTCAACTGGTCTCTGCCAGTGTTTATGCTCCACACCAGGCCCCTCCCACCCTCTTCATCTAATCTTATCAGCATACCTTCTATCCCTTTCTCCCTCATGTGCTTATCTAGTTTTCCCTTAAATGCATCAATGCTATTCGCCTCAACTACTCCTTGTGGTAGTATATTCCACATTATAACCACTCTGTGGATGAAGAAGTTTCTCCTGAATTCCCTATTGGATTTATTGGTGACTAACTTATATTTATGGCCCCTAGTTCTGGTCTTCCCCAAAAGTGGAAACATCTTCTCTATGTCTACCCTATCAAACCCTTTCATTATCTTAAGGGCCTTTATCAGGTTACCCCTCAATCTTTTCTTTTCTAGAGAAAAGTGTCCCAGCCTGTTCAATCTTTCCTGGAAGGTGTAACCTCTCAGTTCTTGTATCATCCTTGTAAATCTTTTTTGCACCTTCTCTAGTGACTCCATATACTTCCTAGAATATGAAGTCCAGAACTGTGTGGTCTAACCAATGTTCTATATAAATTTAACATAACTTCTCTGCTCTTCAATTCTATCCCCAGTGCTTTGTTTGCTTTTTTAAGGCCGTATTAACCTGCTTTGCTACTTTGTGATTTATGTATCCCTTTGTTCCTCTACCCTATTTAGACTCGTTATTTTCCAAGGAGTATGTGGCCTCATTCTTCCTACATAAATGTAACACCTCACACTTATTTTTTTGAAATTCATTTGCCAATTGTGCGCCCGTTCTGCAAGTTTATTAATGTTGTCTTGTATTTTATCACAGTCTTCCTCAGTATTAACTTTACCCTCCCAGTTTGGTGTTATCTGCAACTTTTGATATTGTACTTCCGATTCCCGAGTCCAGATCGTTTATGTAAATGGTGAACAGCAGTGGTCCCAGCACCGATCCTTGTGTAACACCATTTCCACCATTTCCCACCTTTTACCAGTCTGAGTAACTACCTTTAACCCCTACTCTCTGTTGTACAGGAGGGCAGAGTGAGAGTATGAAAGGTACAGAAGGGGATGTAAAACTGAAGGAAGTTGTGCAGGTAGGGAGATGTGAGACTGGAAATATTTTAGGATGAAGACAAATATATTAAAATGGATGCTTTGGGTGACAGAGCACCAGTGTAGGGGTTGATGGGTCAGCAGGACTTAGTGCAGGACAGAATGCAGGTAGCTGTGTTTTGGACAAGTTGGAATTTATGGAGGGTGGATGATGGAAAGCCAACAAGAAGATCTTTGAAGTAATGAAGTATAGAGCTGACAAAATCAAGTACACCTTCTTTACAGAAAGGAAAACCATTTGTGATGTCCTCTCCCAATAACTCAATTCCAATAAACATTCCTTATCTTACCCAGCTGAAAATTCAGCAACCACAATTTTTTATTCCCTAAGGTGCCCTCCAAACAGTATCCTAATTTCTCAAAGAAAATCAACCTATTATTTTTTAATTGATTCTGCTTGGTCTGAGCTGGGACAATTCAGGACTTCTGAACCATTGAATCTAACATTTTATGTCACTGCACAAGTCTCACAATAGCTGGTTTACCTGAAAAGGGGTATGTTGTGTTCATCAGTCACTCAAAGAAATAAGGGACAAACTGACACCTGCACAAAGCACTGTTCTCAGGTCACTCTGCACCAGTTATGTGAAACCAGACTTCCGATATCTATATTTTCAAATCAAGCAAATTGGATTCAACTCCAATCAGCAGGCAATCAGATTGGGGTTGGAAATCACAGCAGAAAACAGAAGACTCTTATCAGGTCACAATAGAGTCTCATGAGAACATAAGAAATAGGAGCAGGAGTAGGTCATATGGCCCCTCGAGCCTTCTCCACCATTTAATAAGATCATGGCATCCTGTACCTCAACTCCACTTTCCCAGCCTATCCCCCTATCCCTTGATTCAGTTAGCCTGCAACCCAAATAATAAATATTCCTGCCTTAGACTTCCATGCACAGTTTTTTTTTTAGTAAGTTACGGTTTCATCTTTTGTGCTAATCAGAGAAATAAAGGGCACTCTATTAATTACATGGCTCTTTATAAACATGGTTTTTGATGGCTTCTAAGCTTTAAGAGAGCTTCACTGAGGACACAAGTTCAAATTTGTAAATTTCACATTGCTATGAACTGTGCTGCAAATGCTTCTCTTTTTCTTGATGTAGTTGTACAGAAACAATAAAACCCTCCATTACAACAGATTTAATTACTGCAATTTGTTCTGTTTACAGGGCCAAATCTCTTCCAACTTCAAGACCAGTTATTCGGACACATTGAGTAAACTGGAAGTACAATACCTCAAACTACTGGTAAGTTAATCATTTAAATCACTCAATTATTTCGCTATTAATGGTCAATAAAAGTCCTACCCAGGGTATTAGTAATTTGATAGCTTTCCGTTCTCGGTGCAGGTAAGGTTATCAGCTGCCCTAATCAAATCCTGTCTGTACCAATAATTAAATAAAACCATGGCAGATGTGAACGCAAACATTTTTCACTGGAATGGCACATTCTAGCCTTTTGATTAAAACTGAGCTGATTACTTTGTTGTGCATCTTCATTGAAACAAAGCAGACATGTTCGTACATCTCTGAAGATATGTTACATTTGTATTTGTGCCAACCTACTTTAGCCAGGGTACCTAGAATTCTGCGGCACTTCTAAGCCAATTTCTGCAGCAAGCTAAACCAAATTCTGTGGCAAGAGAATATAGATTCTGCGGCATGTTGCCAAGCGGTCTGGACATATTAAGAAAAATGTAACAGCAGCAATTTTAATTTTTTTTTAAAAAAAGCTCAAGTTTTAAGCAATTGCACTTAAACTAGGAGTATAAGAGGAGATAGCAGGAAAAAGTAGGAAAAGAATTCATGTTGGTACATTTTTTTGTCTGTTGATCCATCGTCTGGACATTTGGCTCATCCTGTGAAAACCTAAAGTTTTTTTCATTTGTTTCTTTTGTGAGTGTATACTTCTGTGTTCTGCTCTGACATAGAGGGTTCACCTCTGAACTGAGACTTGTGCCAGTGCCACACTGCACCAGACAAAAGAGGTGAACAACGGTGGCTGGAAACATCTTTTCCTCTCGAGCACTGAAAACCCAGTACATTCTACATACAAAAAATGTATTACCTAAAAGCATAAAAAGGAACTTTCATTCAGTGAATTAAAAATGTAATTGACAGCAGTTACAGCTTGTTATAAACATTTCATCGTCAGAAGCCGACATCTCTGCCACAAAGTTATACAATAAAGTGATAGTCAGACTTAATATTTTATGTCGTCTTCATGGTGTTTTGATCACTGACTAAGAGATACATTCCTTGTTATTTATTCAATATGTAATGCTGTATGTTCCTTTTCCTCAGGAAACATCAAGGTTGCGTATGAGACACCTGATCAGTTTGCACAGTTTTGTATCAGAAGTTACATCAGAACTTATCTGGCTGAATGAAAAGGAGGAGGAAGAATTAGCTTATGACTGGAGTGACAGCAATACAAATATTTCTGCAAAGAAAGAATATTTCATTGTAAGTTTTACGTTAAGGTTTTTATTGTATAGCCTCATCAAGAAAGTCTCCTTGTCTCTCTTCCCCCAACCCAATGTTTGTTTTTCTGTCTCCTCTCATTCCCTGGCAACAGTGCTGATGAAATGAATAAAGTTGAGAGTTTGTTCATTGGGGATGGACTGTTCCTCGTGTATAGTTTCTTTTTTCAGCAACTTTTTTCTAATGCAGTTGGCTTGACAACTGTTTCCATAAGCAAACCCAGCTTATGCAGTGGCTTTGGGAATTGTAGTCTTTTAAATCAGAAACTGACTCTTGTGCATTACATTGGGCTTGCTAATCTGGGCAGACAGCTGCCAGGAATGGATCAAAAAGTTTGGTAGAGGGTATTCACTGGCCTTGGGTACATTGTTTGTTGGCAGCAGGGAAGGAGAGTTGTTGGAGCCAAGTTTATGGAAGTTTGTGATTTGCATTACATTCACACAGACACGGATTCACCAAATTTTTAATAATATAGATGTATTCACCAAACTTAAGGAATGATGGGGCTGGAAAACATTTCTTTTGAAGCGTTGCCCTCAATTGCAACTTCAAACCCTTCCTAGTCATTTTAGGGCTATCGTTCCATTGCACTGCAGAGCTTCTATTGTCATTGCCCTGAATAGAGTTTAACTGCAATCTTGAAATCGCACACTTCTTCCCTGGCATTTACTAATTTTTGTGGCACTCTTAAATATCCCAAAAAAAATTGCTGTCCAACTTGAACTTGGAATCATAGAATGGTTACAGCACGGAAGAAGGCCATTCGGCCTGTCGAGCCCGTGCCAACTATTTTAGTCCCACTCCTCTGCCCTTTCTCTGTAGCCCTGCAAATTTTTTCCTTCAGATACTTATCCAACTCCCTTTTGAAAGATAAGGCGGAGTCTGCCTCCACCCCCCTTTCAGGCAGTGCATTCCAGATCTTAACCACTCGCTGCGTAAAAAAGTTTTTTCTTACGTCGCCTTTGGTTCTTTTGCCAATCACCTTAAATCTGTGTCCTCTGGTTCTCGACCCTTCTGCCAATGGGAACAGTTTCTCTCTATCTACTCTGTCCAGACCCCTCATGATTTTGAACACCTCTATCAAATCTCCTCTCAATTTTCTCTGCTCCAAGGAGAACAACCCCAGCTTCTCCAGTCTATTAACATTACTGAAGTCCCACATTCTTGGAATCATTCTCGTAAATCTTTTCTGCACCTCCTCTAAGGCCTTCACATTCTTCCTAAAGTGTGGTGTCCAGAATTGGACACAGTACTCCAGTTGGGGCCGAACCAGTGTTTTATACATGTTCATCATAATTTCCACACTTTTGTACTCTATACCTCTATTTATGAAGCCCAGGATCCCGTAAACCTTTTTAACTGCTTTCTCAATCTTCCCTGCCACCTTCAATGATTTGTACACACACCACCCCCCGCCCCCCCAGGTGTCTCTGTTCGTGCACCCCCTTTAGGATTGTACCATTTAGTTTATATGTCCTCTCCTCATGCTTTCTACCAAAATGTATCACTTTGCACTTTTCTGCGTTAAATTTCATCTGCCCATTTCACCAGCCTGTCGATGGCTTCCTCCTCACTGTTCACTATACTTCCAAGTTTTGTGTCATCTGCAAATTTTGAAATTGTGCCCTCTGTACCCATATCCAAGTCATTAATATATATCAAGAAAAGCAGTGGTCCTAGAACCGACCCCTGGGGGATCACCTTCCTCCAGTCCAAAAAACAACCATTCACCACTACTCTCTGTTTCCTGTCACTTAGCCAATTCCGTATCCATGCTGCCACTGTCCCTTTTATTCCATGGGCTTCAACTTTTCTGGCAAGCCTATTATATGGCACTTTGTCGAACGCCTTTTGGAAATCCATGTGCACCACGTCATAGAGTCATACAGCACAGAAAGAGGCCCTTCGGCCCATCGTGTCTGCACCGGCCATCAAGCCCTGTCAATTCTAATCCCATTTTCCAGCACTTGGTCCGTAGCCTTGTATGCTATGGTGTTTCAAGTGCTCATCTAAATGCTTCTTGAATGTTGTGAGGGTTCCTGCCTCTACCACCCTTTCAGGCAGTGAGTTCCAGATTCCAACCACCCTCTGGGTGAAGAAGTTTTTCCTCAAATCCCCTCTAAACCTCCTGCCCCTTACCTTGAAACTATGCCCCCTGGTTATTGACCCCTCTACTAAAGGGGAAAAGTTCCTTCCTATCTACCCTATCTATGCCCCTCATAATTTTGTACACCTCAATCAGGTCCCGCTTCAGCCTTCTCTGCTCTAAGGAAAACAACCCCAGCCTGTCCAGTCTCTCTTCATAGCTGAAGCGCTGCAGCCCAGGTAACATCCTGGTGAATCTCCTCTGCACCCTCTCCAATGCAATCACATCCTTCCTATAGTGTGGCGACCAGAACTGCACACAGTATTCCAGCTGTGGCCTAACTAGCGTTTTGTACAGCTCCATCATAACCTCCCTGCTCTTATATTCTATGCCTCGGCTAATGAAGGCAAGTATCCCATATGCCTTTTTAACCACCTTATCTACCTGTCCTGCTGCCTTCAGGGATCTATGTACATGCACATCAAGGTCCCTCTGATTCTCTGTCCTTCCTAGGGTCCTATCATTCATTGTGTATTCCCTTGCCTTGTTTGTCCTCCCAAAATGCATCACCTCACACTTTTCAGGGTTAAATTCCATTTGCCAATATTCTGCCCATCTAACCAACCCGTCTATATCGTCCTGCAGCCTGAGGCTTCCCTCCTCGCTATTTACCACTCCACCAATTTTCGTGTCATCTGCGAACTTACTGATCATACCTCCTACATTCATATCTAAATCATTAATGTACACTACAAACAGCAAAGGACCCAGCACCGATCCCTGCGGTACACCACTGGACACAGGCTTCCAGTCACAAAAACAACCTTCGACCATCACCCTCTGCCTCCTGTCACTAAGCCAATTTTGGATCCAATGTGCCAAGTTGCCCTGGATCCCATGGGCTCTTACCTTCTTGACCAGTCTCCCATGTGGGACTTTGTCAAAAGCCTACTGAAGTCCATGTAGACCACATCAACTGCACTACCCTCATCCACACACCTAGTCACCCCCTCTCAAAATTCAATCAAATTGGTCAGACATGATCTCCCCCTGACAAAGCCATGCTGACTATCCTTGATTAATCCTTGCCTCTCCAAGTGGAGACTAATTCTGTCCCTCAGAATTTTTTCCAATAATTTCCCTACGACTGATGTTAGGCTCACTGGCCTGTAATTCCCTGGTTTATCCCTACTACCCTTCTTGAATAATGGTACTATGTTAACTGTTCTCCAGTCCTCTGGCACCTCCCCTGTGGCCAGAGAGGTTCTGAAAATTTGTGTCAGAGCCCCTGCAATCTCCCCCCTTTCCTCACACAGCAGCCTGGGATACATCTCGTCTGGGCCTGGGAATTTATCCACTTTTAAGCCCGCTAAAACCGCTACTACCTCCTCCCTCAATACTAATTTGTTCAAGTATATCACAATCCCCCGGTCTGATTTCTATGCCGACATCGTCCTTCTCCATAGTGAACACAGATGCAAAATATTCATTTAAAACCCCACCTACATCTTCTGGCTCTACACACATTGCCACTTTGGTCCCTAATAGGCCCTACTCTTTCCCTGGTTATCCTCTTGCCCTTAATATACTTATAAAACACCTTGGGATTTTCCTTTATTTTGCCCGTCAGTGTTATTTCATGCCCCCTCTTCGCTCTCCTAATTTCTTTTTTAAGTACCTCCCTGTACTTTCTATACTCCTCTTGGGCTTCCACTGTTTTTAGTCCTTTGTATCTGCCAAAAGCCTCCCTTTTTTTCCTAATCCATTCTCGTATATCCCTTGACATCCAGGGTTCCCTGGGCTTGTTGGTCCCACCCTTGACCTTTACGGGAACATGTTGCCGTTGTACTCTTTCCTTTCTGAAAGACTCCCACTGCTCTGATGTGGATTTTCCTACAAGTAGCTGATCCCAGTCCACTTTGGCCAGATCCTGCCTTACCATATTAAAATCGGCCTTCCCCCAATTTAGAACCTCAACGTCAACCGCATTACCCTCATCTACCCTCATCAACCCTCTCTGTTACCTCATCAAAAAACTCGATCAAGTTGGTTTAACACGATTTGCCTTTAACAAATCCGTGCTGACTTTTCTTAATTAATCCACGCCTATCCAAGTGACTTTTAATTTTGTCCCTGATTACTGTTTCTAAAAGCTTCCTCACTACTGAGGTCAAACTGATTGACCTGTAGTTGCTGGGTTTATCTTTACACCCTTTTTTTGAACAATGGTATAACATTTTCAATTCTCCAGTCCTCTGGCACCACCCCTGTATCTATGGACGATTGGAATATTATGGCCAGTACCTCCATGATTTCCGCCCTCAATTCCCTGTGCATCCTAGGATGCATCCCATCCGCTCCTGGTGATTTATCTACTTTAAGTACTGCCAGCCTTTCTAATACCTCCTCTTTTATTAATTTTTATCCCATCAAGTGTCTCCACTACCACCTCCTTCACTATGTCTATGGCAGCATCCTCTTCCTTACTCATTTAGTACCTCAGCCGTACCCTCTGCCTCCGTGCATAGGTCTCCTTTTTGGTGCCTAATCGGCCCCACCCCTCCTCTTACTACCCTTTTATTATTTATATGCCTATAGAAGACTTTTGGATTACCTTTTATGTTGGCTGCCATTCTATTCTCATACCCTCTCTTTGCCCCTCTTTTTTTTCCACTTCTCTTCTGACCTTTCTATAGCCTGATCCTCAGATGTATTTGCAACCTGACATCTGTCATATGTGCTCTTTTTCTGCTTCATCATATTCTCTATCTGTTTTGTCATCCAGGGAGCCCTAACTTTAGTTGCCCTGCCTTTCTCCCTAGTGGGAATGTACCTGAACTATTTCCTCTTTAAAGGCAGCCCATTGTTCGATTACAGTTTTGCCTGCCAATCTTTGATTCCAGTTTACCCAGGCCAGATCGTTCTCATCCCACTGAAATTGGCTTTCCCCCGTTAAACATTTTTACTCTAGATTGCTCCCTGTTCTTTTCCATCGCTGATCTAAACCTTATGATGCTATGATTACTGTTCCTTAAATGTTCACCTACTGACACTTGTTCCACTTGACCTACCTCATTCCCCAGAACCAGGTCCAGCAATGCCGCCACCCTTGTCGGGCTGGAAACATACTGATCAGGAAAGTTCTCCTGAACACACTTCAGAAATTCTTCCCCTTCTCTGCCCTTTACACTATTACGATCCCAGTCTATATTAGGATAGTTGAAGTTCCCCATTTTTACTACTCTATAGTTCTTGCACCTCTCTGTAATTTCTCTGCAAATTTGCTCTTCCATCTTTGCCACTATTCAGTGGTCAAAAGAATACACCTAGTAGTGTAATGGCACCTCTATTATTTCTTGGCTCTAGCCACATAGATTCTGTCCTTGACCCCTCCAGGACATCCTCCCTCTCCAGCACTGTAACATTCTCCTTAACCAATACTGCCACACTACCTCCTATCTTTCCTTCCCTATCTTGCCTGAACACCTTTTAACCAGGAATATTTAATACCCAATGCTGCCCTTTTTTGAGCCAGATCTCAGTTATTGCCACAACATCATTATCCCATGTGGCTATTTGTGCCTGCAGCTCACTTACCTTGTTTACTACGCTTTGTGTGTTCACATACATACACTGTGAACCCATCTTCGACCATCCTGTATTCTCTCTCAGTTTGACCCCACCTAATTTCTTTCTTTAGTGCTCTCTGCCTCTCCCGGTCCTTTGAGCACTTTATTTCCCCTTTCTAATGTTACATCCTGGTGCCCATCCCCCTGCCAAATTAGTTTAAACCCTCTCCAACAGCACCAGTAACCCTCCTCGCAAGGATATTGGTTCCGGCCCTGTTGAGGTGCAACCCATCCGTCCTGTACAGGTCCCACCTCCCCCAGGAATCTAAAGCCCTCCCTTCTGCACTATCTCTCCAGCCACGCATTCATCTGCTCTATCCTCCTATTTCTATGCTCACTCGCGCGTGGCACCAGGAGTAATCCGGAGATTACTACCTTTGAGGTCCTGCTTTTTAATCTCTACTAAAATCTGCCTGCAGGACCTCATCCCTCTTTCTACCTATGTCGTTGGTACCAATATGGACCACAACCTCTGGCTGTTCACCCTCCCCCCCTCAATGTTCTGCAGCCGCTCAGAGACATCCTTAACCCTGGCACCAGGGAGGCAACATACCATCCTGGAGTCACATCTGTGGCCGCAGAAACGCCTGTCTGCTCCCCTAACTATCGAATCCCCTACCACTATTGCTCTCCCACTCCTCTTCTTCCCCCCTTGTACAGCTGAGCCACCCTAGGCTCTGTCTGTACTCCCCAGAGGAACCAACGCTCTCACCAGTACTCAGAACCAAATACTGGTTGGAGAGTGAGATGCACCCAGGCGACTCCTGCACTACCTGCCTGGTGGTCCTCTTCTGTCTGGCGGTCACCTATTCCCTCTCTGCCTGCGCACTCCTTAGCTGCGGGGTGACCACTTCCTGAAACATGCTATCCACGAAACTCTCAGTCTCACGGATGCACCACAGTAACGCCAGCTGCTGCTCAAGCTCCCACTCTCTGTCCCTCAATCTCTCTGTCCCATATTTTCTTGAATTGTGTCTCCTGCAAGCTGATTCTGGTGTATGGTTGAGATTTTTTTTAGATGAGTAGACATGCTTCCTTTATGTGTTCATACTAAGTAAATTATTAGCAGCGGTTTAATGGGTGATGCACACAGGTTTGGATTTTATTCCTCTTGTGATGAATTTGTGACTAGCTGAGGCCACCTGGAGAATTACTAAACCGAAGTGATATTTTCACACCTATGACCACCCCCACCCCGAGATAGCAGTTGTGGTGAGGTTAGAGATGAATATAGCATATGGTTCAGGAAAACAAACAAAAGTAATTAAATGGCTCAAACATGAGGACGAATAGAATATTATAGAGTACTGATGCAATTGACATATACCAGTTTAGATCCAAACAATTCTGTAAAATGATTAAACCGAGCTAACAGATTTCAATCCTCCAACTGATTAATTCTACCAGTTCACTTAATCTGACCATTAGAACACATTAGTGAGAGAAACTATTAACCATCTCTCTGCTGAATAAATAGCATAGCAAAAGTATTAACTTTTACACTTTTAAAATAGTGAGTTGTAAAACTGTAATACGTGATTTGTAATGTGTCTTTAAAAGGCTTCTTTTGTGAAACAATGAACAAGTGCTTGTCAACATTAATTGTAATATTGGCAGAGATTTAAAATCTGGTTTGTGTTACTGGGCAATCCACTTGTACTTGTTCCTCCCATTTGCTGACCTTGATTATAAATTCCAAGATACTGTTCTAATCTTTGCTACTGACAGCCATAGGTTTTTCTTATTCCTTCAGAGTTATTTGTACTCTGTCTCTATGCATCTCAATAATTGATGTGATCATTAAAATAATTGAGTGAAGGCTGGTTAAAAATAACTCTTATCACATCTCCTATAGGAACTGAAGAAAGAACTGGAGCAGAAACAGAAGGTTATCAAGTCCCACCAGGAGACCGGAGAACAGCTTTCACTGGAGAACCATCCAGCCAGGCAGACAGTTGAGGTAGTTTGTTCTGCTAATATATAAAGTTTGACATCATTATTGAAATCTGATTTCATGACAGAAATAAGTCTGAATTATAGCTGTCTCTATTCAACCCGTTATGCTGTTAAATTGTATGAGAATACCAACAGCTACCTCAATCATGCTTAGTTTTTTAAATTTAAAAATAATGGTGTTTGTTCCAAGTAGTTGTAGCAGAATAGAGCATTACCTTCCTGATCTCCCAAGGAACTGTTAAAGCCCCAGTCTCAACATTTGCACTCACTTGCTGTTCATTGAGTGCCTGGGTTTTAACAGACCTCTGCCAGGATATCAGATAGGAGTGCTAAGTTTTGGCAGGATTACTTCTGCTTGCTGAAGCTGCATCATCTGTTAATTGACTGGGGAACAATGTTAATTCTTAGGCTAAAGTCCATGATCTTGCCAACCTTGCTAATGTAATGGGCTGGAAATTAAGGTTGGAGGCTTCCCGCGGGCATATGCCTCCAAACCACAAGTAAACTTCGCACCTACCTGGTGTCTCTGTACCTTCGAAGACTCGTGCTTCTGGCCCTGCAGGCATACGCCTGCGTAGAGGCCCACGTATCCCAGGAGTGCATGCGGTTCGCAAGCATCCCTGGGATCACGTGGGCCAGCTCAACCAAACACAAAGGGGGATTCCCATTATGCTTATGGGGATTCCATTTATGTGCGGAGTCCCCATAAGCATAATAGGAATCCCTTAAAAACACACTTTCACAACACTGAAATAAAAATAAATCATCACATGGTCAAAATTAATTAAAATACAATTTAATTAAGCATTTAAAACAAAATTTAAATTTTTTGACAAATAAATGTAAACCTTTTTCAAGGGGCCAAAAGTAACCTAAATTAATTTCAACAGTTTTTGTACAGTTAAATCACTTAAAATTTTATTTTAATATTTATTCAAACCCTTACCCTGGTAAAAGAAGGCCTTATGCCTACTTTTACTAGGTGTAAGGGTTTCGTGGGCATTCACTGGGCAGTAGTTGGGCAAATAACCTAACTCTGCACTAGTGAATGTCCATTTCCTGCGGATTCGTGCAATCTGTCGAGCTGAAACTTGACAGATCGCAAGTTCCGGGTTTTCGCACATCGCCTGCGGAATCCCGGAACTTGCGGGGCACTTACAGCATAAGCGGTCATAGGCCCCGGAAAATCCATTATTGGGTTGGGGGGGTGGGGTGGGAGAGAGAGAGACATTGCTTATGATTGTGGTATATCCACAGTTTAGAACAACCATCATACATACTGAAGAGGTAAAAATAGGAAAAATAATTTTTGCCATATTTTCTGTAAATGTCCAATAATGGATATTAACAGACAGTAATAGAAAATTAACAACAACTTGTATTTATATAGCGCCTTTAACATAGTAAAATGTCCAAAGGCGCAGACATGTTATCACAATATTCTACAGTTGTAAAGAACAAATATTTTAATTTTAATGCACAACTTCTAGTCTTCAGAGTTACAAAACCTTGCATTTAATTCTTTTGGCTATAAATCTATATTGGTGTGTAATTAATTTCTATAGTGTTGGGTGATAAGAGGGTACTTTCTAAGCAAAAATGAAAAGAAAGCACTTTTTTTAACTATGTTGTAGAGCAAGAACATTCAAAATTTGTTGCTTTCCAAAGATATTGAAATTCAGTTAAAAGGAATATGTAACAGCAAGACAGAGCTACATACCAACCATTAATACCAGCTTGTCTCAGTTGGTAGCACTCTTGCCTGTGAGTCAGATGGTCATGGGTTCAAGCCCTACTCCAGGAGTTGGGCGCATAATCTAGGCTGTCATTTTAGTGCAATGTATGCTGCATTGTTAGATGCGTAATGTTTCAAATGAGATGCCATTTCAACAATGCCGTATCCAACAATGCTGCACTCCCTCCTTAAATATTCCACAGGTATGCTGATTAACATTCCACCCTCCAGCAACGCCACTGGAAAAAAACCAGACTAACTAGTCATTCATCTCCTTTGCGGTTTGTGGGACCGTGCTGTGTCCAATTGGCTGCAGTGTTTGCTGTGTGACAGCATTTCAAAAAGTAAATATTGGTTGTGAAGTGCTTTGAGATGGCCTGAGGATGTGATAAGGCGCCATATTATAAGTTCTATAAGGGAGGCTGCAATTAGTCAAAGATAAGTGCATATGCATTCTTGTCTAATGCAATAACATGGTTTAGTCTTTTTATACTGTGGAATAGTTTCATCACAAAAAAACAACATAAGGAGCTTAAAATACTATAAATGTTCTGACTTTGCTGCTTTTTGTCACTTCCAAGGCATACAGTGCGGCACTTCAAACACAGTGGCACTGGATCAAACAGCTGTGTTGCTGTGTGGAACAACATGTGAAAGATAATACTGCTTACTTCCAGGTAAAACAGACTGCTATTGTTACAATAAATATACTAACTATAGAGATCTATTTGCACAAGTTGGCAATGCAGGGAACACTGCCTCTGGTTTTCCAACCATTCCGGCCACGAGATTCCCCGCCGGCAGTGTGGACTTATAAAATTGGCCTGTTTGGGTTGTTCATAGTGGCAAATTACAGTGAATGTTCAGCAAGTTAAACTCTTGTTTGCCACTGTAAATTGGGTATTAAAGAGCAAGGAGCTACTTGCAAGGTCTCAGCCATTGCTGAGCCCAACTCATCAGTATTCTTGTTTCTAGGTAACTATAGGAGGAATATTACAGTACTCTGGTTATTATGAATAGGGATATTGTAAGTGAACTGAAAAAAGTTATATTTGAATGTTGCTCCACATAGTGACCAGAGTAATTCTCTTCCACACGCAAGACTATACTGGTGACTTTGCACAGCTCTTTCCTGAGTCTTTTTTAGCATGAACTTCACATCTTCAAGAGGGAAGGAAGAGGCCGCCTGCTGCATTGTTGCTGTCTTGCTTTTTTCTCATTTTTTTTCTTCTAGTTTTTCTGGTCTGGATCTTTCTATCTGTTGTTTCTCTGGTCTTTTCTTTGCTATTTCTTTAATAATTATTCTTTAATTTCTCCTTTCCTTCTATTCTTTACTTTATTTCTTCTTCCCTTGAATCCCTACCACCTAAGCCTCTGAGACGAGCAGCACCTGCATCCCAAACAAAAGTCCATGGTTCTCTTCGAAAATATACCTTCTCATATTTTCTCTCAATCTCAGTAGCGAGTTATTATCTCCCATGGATACTAGTAAGCTTGTGTATGAGAAATTCTTTCTTTTTTCACCACTTTTCTTCTCTCCTGAAGGTGTTGACTCCTTGCAGTGCTCTAGTTTCACGAATGCTGGTCTCCGTCCTGTACCTCAACGAAATAGTCATTATTTATGTATGAGACCAGACAGTGAGTGTTGATAAACTGTGGAGGGAAACACAGCCAAACTTGATCCTATGCTCCATTTCAGCATAGGCTACTGAGTCACAAGCAGAAACCCTGGTTGATTTTCCCTTCCCTGTCCCAATTCAGCTGTGGCCAATTGCAGGCCCCTACTGCAGCTCCAAGAATCAAACTTGAATATTCCTAGTCTGTAAGGCTCAATTGCTCACTGAACCAACTTGTTGAGCCATCAGTAAGCTGTGTATTGTACATTTTCATAAAGTTCTTGTCCATATGTATTTTAGACCTTTTGAATTCTGTGAAGTACAGAAATCTGATAATGAATAGAGCTTTGCCTAAGATAGTTGGATTTCCTAGCAGTTGTTATATCGCCATTTTTTAGTAGAACGTTACTTTTGACATTTGTTCATTTTTATGCACAGATTACCTTCATTAGAGATCCCAGTTAACTTATTGTTAGATACAATTTTACTTTTTTTTTCTTATATTTTTATCTCCCATTTACAGGCTGTTTGCAACTATGTATTTTAAACTGAGATGGGCAGAATGAATCCTTCATACTTTCCATCATTGCTAGTCATTGTTTGGTCAGTTACAAGCTCAATTTGATTGGGGCAAGCTAAATCGTACAATTGTTTCCCTTTCCTCCAAGATGCAACATTTCACCAAGGCCACTAAATAAAGCAGCAGTTAAATAACTCATTAAACTTGCTCAACTGTGACTAATGAATTTGTGACAGACAACCTGATATAGAAACTCATTTTCTACAGGTTGATTTTTCCAAATCGCGAATGCATATCTGCCCTTCTTAGTATAGGAGTTAAAAATAAAAACAGAATGCTGGAAATGCTCAGCAGGCCAGACAGCATCTGTGGAGACAGGAACAGAGTTAATGTTTCGGGTCGATAACCTTTCATCAGAACTTTAGTTTAGTATAGGAGTTGTTTGGGAGAATAGTGTCTTCTGGTTTAGCCCCTTTTATCCACTAAGATAAATATTATTTGTGTGTTCCTGTTGTCTTGCAGTTTTTAAGTGACATTAAAGAAGCAGAGCAGTATTTACGGAACCTGCAGGAGACGATAAAGAGAAAGTATAAGTGTGACCGGACCAGTGGTCTGTCAAGACTGGAGGATCTACTTCAAGATTCCATGGTATGGACAGAATCATGCACGTTGGACCTGAATATGAATCTAGCCTTTTAATAATTGTCTTGTTTGTTTGAGAAATATATGGAAGTCAACCTCATGGAAGATTGCTTCTTATCCAGAAGGACCTGAATTAAGCAGTTAGCGATAAGTAAACCTGATGCATAATTTTGAACTTGGACATCTCAGGCATCAAGGTGCCTTGCACATTGCGAGCTGCCCTGAGTAAATTCCTCCAACATGGCAGATATCCGTTGTGTGGCAGAAGAGGAAACTCTGAGATGACAATTGCTGGGACAGTTTACTTGGAAGCTAGGTATAAGAATACACATTTATATATCCAGGGCTCAGTGCCTTATAATTGGATTGGAGAGAGGCAAACAGCTGCTTTTGAAGTTCCACACCTCCATCTGGTGGAACAGCCATTTGATGAGGTGTCCATGCTGTGGTCATGAAGATTAGTGTACCCACACATTTAATAGTGAGTTGTGCTGCCCACCATGCCATTTATGAGCAGCTCCTGGTACCTAATAAAGGTTTAAACCTTTCATCAGCTGTCTAGTAACCAACCAGTGACTACCCTCTTCATGGTCGGTAAGATACCATGCCTGATGATAATGAAACGTCAGAAACATGTATGGCAGTCTCAGTCATCTGAAACTGGAACGGGGAAAGTCTACAGTACTTCAAGGTTAATGATTTACTATCCAGCTTGATTCAGGAATAGAATTTACAAGAGTGGACCTGTCACTGGAGGCTGAGATTCTTCCCACTCTGCTCCAGATAACCCTGTAAACCAGTGCCCAGGTTATTCATAGCTGGACAAGCAGTGGTAAGCTTGCCAGTGCTTTATGCTGGTAAGCTGCACAGTTTTATCTGGTTAAACCCCATCAGAACCTATGTGTACATTTGGAGGTCCCTAAGCCTTTGCCAACCTGTACCTAAGTGAAGTGAACTGTATCCCTATAGGAAGAGAGTCTGCACTCCAAATTGGTAAAATAGAGTATAGATTTCTCTGTAGTTTTGTTTGGAGGTTCTTAAACATTGCGATAAGTTTCCATGTATGGCAGATGCTCAGCTAACTAATGAAAATCTAGATATTTCTCCCACATTTGTAACATACAGATAGAGGGAACATTTTGCTAGCCATATTTTAGTTAGGGTAGGAAGCATATAGATCATCCAAGGACACTGCACTTTTTTTGATCTCGCTAAAATGACTGGATTAATTAATACCAGTACACTTTACCTACTCTGTTTGTACATTTGATGTTTATCCATAACAATATAAATGAGTTTGTGGATTAATCTATAAACTAGTTTGCAATCATTTCAAGTTCTAAAAGTTTAGATTCCTGTAAGCACTTGCTGTTGAACCCCTTTCATTTAATAATGGAATTCAGACTTGGTCCCTTTGTATATTGTATCAGCATGCCCTCTAGAGGGCAAAAAAAGAAAATGAAAGGTTTTGTGAAAATGCTGTAACCTTGGGTATCATCACACACTTGAAATTCAGCTTTTAAATCATACTTTGAAATGTCGATATTTTAACTTGATTGTGGCTGGTAATTGAAGAAGATTTCTTTTCCTTTTGTTAAATGAAATCACTGTTGTAATTTTGACTGTATAAGCTCAAGATGTCTTTAACCTGTTTTATTTCAGCAGAATGTAAGTGACTGTTTGTTTGTTCCACAAATCTTCCAGCTTAACAGCTTAGATTTGTTTACTTCATATAGTGTAAGTTATCACATTAAATATTTTTTTTGACTATAACTTCATTTTGAAGGATGAAAAGGAGCAGCTGATCAAGTACAAGAGTTCCATAGCAAGTCTCGTTGGAAGAGCAAAAACAATTGTGCAATTGAAACCAAGAAATCCTGATAATGCTATAAAAGCCACTATCCCGATCAGGGCTATTTGTGACTACAGGCAAATTGAGGTACGAGCTCTGCACCTGCTCTTGGTGAAAGATTGGAAAGGGAACAAAATACTGAGTTACTTTTAGCAATGTGTAGAGAGCAATATTAAAATGTGTTAAATGCAGTCTCCATATTTAGCCTTGGATGGCTTGCACCGAGAATTGACACTTACATCTTGTTCTTGTACTATCATAACTTTTCAACTCTGTAGTGTTTTATTAAGTAAGAAATTTAATGAATTTTGCCAACAATTTTTTATCCCTATTCCCTCACCTCCCCCTGCCCTGTCTCTGTTATTTCTCATGGGAGCCGCTTGGCACCATGCAGCATCCATCAGCTGGGAAGGTTACAGGGTCTGGGCCGCAGTCTACACTCCATAACCACTGTCAGTGTCACTTCGGAATTGGCCAACAGGAGGTACGTTTTCAATGGGGTCATCCAACCATGCCAATTTTTCCCTCCATCAGAGATGGTGTATTGCACCTTGCAAGACATTTTATATGCAACTCAGCTTGGAAATATCGCTCCCAAGCAATGGTATATGTGCTTTAATAATTGTCACTATTCAAAACCCATGACCATCTGGTTGGGGAGCAGACTTTCTACTTAATCAAAAAAAGAACATTTTTCTTAATCACTCAAATGAACAGTAATAGCAGCTTCATAACCATCCAAATTTTGTGACAAAATTTGGCACTGATGTTATTTTGTCACAAGTCTCATTCCTTATCCAAAAAAATTAAGTAGCTGCACTATAAATGTTTGGAAGTCTACAATTAGCAGATCATGGATTGTCTTGATGATTTTTATGGTTCATTGGGTCAGCACCATAGAGCACTGGATCCCTCCCAACACTGCACATTCATTATTTATGCACAAATTCTTTTCAGTGGCCGTGCACCAGCACCTTATACACAACATCATTCAACCGAGTGAGTGAAGAAGTTAAAATGTAGTTGTTTCATTTTCCATTTATGTAAATGGGTACCTTGTAAGTCTGAGTGTGCTTCTGCTGATACCGTAGTAAAATGAAATAGTGAAATATAGATATGTATATATTGGAAAAAGTACTAGAGTTCTGACTTTGTAATTATTAACAGATCACTGTCTATAAGAATGACGAGTGTGTTCTGGAGGATAACTCTCACCGAACCAAGTGGAAGGTCATTAGTCCCACCGGGAATGAGGCAATGGTTCCATCAGCCTGTTTCACAATCCCTGCACCCAACCAGGAAGCCATCGACGCTGGCAGCAGGTAGCATACAATACAGACCATTTCATTACTACGTCACAATGTTATATAGTTGTTTTGATCATAGCATCTTATCTACAGTAAGAATACAATCAATTAATTAATTGAAGTCAACTTTGTTTTTTATAAAATCTATTTGAAATAATTTGTTTGCATGCAGCAATTGTTCTATCAAAATTTCATAAATTGGCTGCTATTTTATACAGGTATCAGAATTTTCTTGTTATATTAAATGGTATCTTTCTGGTAAATTTCAGATCTGTTCTGAATGACATCCTAAAGAACATATTTACAGAGGATTTGTTACAGTTATGACACTTAAGTGTATTTGTGAAGAATAAATAAGTCTAACTCAAATGACAAATGGCTTCAAATGTCCATTTCAAGTTAATAATGACATAACAGGCTGTTCATTGGGTTAGCCATGTCATGAAGGCTCCATTCTGCTTGGGTATTACATCTGTGATGTTACAATCTAATGTACATCACCGATAAACTTGCATTTGGACCTTTATCGTCATCATAATTCTTTGAATTGAAATTTGACACTCTTTGTACCTTTGATTTATACTACATAAAATCTTTTTTTTGAACTTGGGCAATTTGTTAAAATAATTCTGTTATGGGTCTGCCTTTGGAGCCCCATATTCAACCATTGTAGAGAAATATACACAAGTGAGAAGTTTAAGTGGATGGTAATGCCATACAGGCATCAATATGATTTCCTGCTATGATGTAAAATTTGTGATAGTTTCTAGCTTGATTTTTATATTCTCCGACCTCTCTAATCATGTGTTTCAGAGTTGAACAAATGTATCAGAATGTTATGGCTTTGTGGCACCAGCTGCACATTAACATGAAGAGTGTCGTGTCCTGGAACTATCTAGTGAAAGACATCGAAACCATTCGCTCCTGGAACAAAGAAACCGTACGTATCCACTGCTTTGCTAAAAGATTGCTGTCAAAGGCTATTGAAACAGTACAAACCTATAGCTGTGCTGTGTAATTAACAGTAGAATAATGAAATATTAGGATTGAATTTACATACATGTAGCCGGTCCCAAGTTGATTTTAGTTAATTGTGTCCATGACTGATACAACTCTGAAAGAAGTTCCAAAATGATAACAAGCCCCATACATATCTGCAGTTCATTCCTAACGATATATTTTGTTTTATAGCTTGTAGAAATTAATTTTGTAAAATGCATCTCATGTAGGGTTGCATATATGAATGATATATCCAGCATTGTGAATAATTCTATATTTTAAAAGAAGTTCTTTATCAATGTAATCAATATTTTGCATTTGTTTACATCACAACTTGTATAATTTGTATTTTACATTCATTACCTCTATAACTTTCCTTAGAATATTTATTTGTATCCAACAGTAATATTTGAGTAGAATTGTTGCTATAAAACTTACTTACGGATCAGTGCATGAACTGAAAACTTAAAAAACCAAACCGGCCAAGTGAGACACTAACTTCTCCAGATCTGCTGGCAGTCTAAGGATTAAAACCATTTATGGCAGATGCATATCAGATTTAGACAATCTCAATACTTTTACATTTCAGTTTAAAAATCTGAAAGCGAGTGAGCAGCCGCAAGTGATGAAAAACCTCCAGATGCATTATGAGGATTTCCTTGAGGACAGCCAGGAGTCTCAGGTCTTTTCCATTGCAGACAGGCTACGGTTAGAGGAAGAGGTGGATAACTGTAAGGAGCATTGTGAGGAGCTACTGGTATCCATGGAAACCGGTCAGTAAAAAGAGCACAAAACGAGAGTTACCATGCCCTTGGGTCAGGGCCTTCAATGTAATTATTTTATAAAAATAAAATGGAAGAGCAGATTTGTAGAAGTAGCATACCAAGTATCTTTGAAACACATCCGAGAGGCATCACAAGCTACATCTCATGAGTTGGATTTTCATAAACAACTGGCCATATTTCCCAACAACTGGACACTGGCAACCTTTGAAAAGCAAGTTTGTGATCAGTTGATATTAACCTATTTACTAGCAGCAAGGGCACAGTCGGAAGCAATCCTGTACAGTATAAATAGTGGTGCCAGTGCTATTACAGGCACCGAGTTCCCTTGAAAGGGGGTTTCTTGGGGTGTCTGACCACGTGTCACTGAAGGCAAATCTAAGTAGCATCCGCTGCCAGATCCACGGTTAATGTTATACTTCAGGCATTTTCCCCAATACTGCTCTTATATTCACGGTTAAATGGCAGTCTCCATAAGCAGACAGAGTCCTTCATGAAACAAAATGTATTTATAGATGTGTACAATATAGCGTACCCAGGTTTAATAATTAACGCTTAATCATGATATAATGCTCATTGGAGAATACATGGAATGCCCAACCAGTTCTCCTGTCTCTTCCGAAGGTGGAATATAACATGGCATCAGAGCGCTGTGTGCAGGCTAAATCTACTTGGTCAAGTTTATTTACATGTAGAATAGTCCATAGAAGTAGAAAGACATAGCAAAATATAACAGTGTGTACTATCTACAGGAGGCACTGCAGCAAT
Organism: Squalus acanthias; assembly: GCA_030390025.1. Classification (NCBI taxonomy): domain Eukaryota; kingdom Metazoa; phylum Chordata; class Chondrichthyes; order Squaliformes; family Squalidae; genus Squalus; species Squalus acanthias. The sequence goes on from JASTWF010000031.1 coordinate 1,398,489, forward strand.
TTATTACAAGAGGATTTGAGTATAAGAGTAAAGACGTCTTACTGCAATTATATAGGGTCCTGGTGAGACCACACCTGGTGTATTGTGTACAGTTTTGGTCTCCCTACCTAAGGAAGGATATACTTGCCATAGAGGGAGTGCAATGAAGGTTCACCAGACTGATTCCTGGGATTGGGGGATTGTCGTATGAGGAGAGATTGAGTAGACTAGGCCTATATTTTCTAGAGTTTAGAAGAATGAGAGGTGATCGCATTGAAACATACAGAATTCTTACAGGGTTTAACAGGGTAGATGCAAGGAGGATGTTTCCCCTGGCTGGGGAGTCACAGTCTCAGAATAAGGGGTCAGCCATTTAGGACTGAGATGAGGAGAAATTTCTTCACTCAGAGGGTGGTGAATCTTTGGAACTCTCTACCCCAGAGGGCTGTGGAAGCTCAGTCATTGAGGATATTCAAGACAGACATCGATATATTTTTGAATATTAATGGAATCAAAGGGGTATGGGGATAATGCAGGAAAGTGGAGTTGAGGTAGAAGATCAGCCACGATCTTATTGAATGGAGGAGCAGACTCGAACGGCCAAATGGCCTACTCCTGCTTCTATTTCTTATGTTCTTAACTCACTAAGGCTTATTTGGCAGCACCGCCCAAACCAACGGCCTCCAAGGACACAAAACAAGAGTCCTAGAAGGACAAAGGCCACAGGTCCATGGAAGCACCATCACCTCCAAGTCACACACCAGTCTGACTTGGATATATATTGCTGTTCCTTCATATTCACTGGGTCAAAGTCCTGGAAGTCCCTACCTAACAGTATTGCAGGAGTACCTTCACCACAAGGACTGCAGCAGTTCAAGAGGATGATTCACCACCCCCCTCTGAAGGGCAACAATGGATGGGCAATAAATGCTTGCTTTTCCAGCGATGCCCGCATCCTAAGAATGAATAACAAAAAAAACCTAAAACTGCACAATGCTTAACAATTGAAGTAGAATCATACCAGAAGGTGTTGATGACCTTTTTTTCAGAAAGGTGTTTTAGTCTCTTGAAAATAGTCTCGGATGGCGAGTCGTGTATCATATTTAACCTTCTTTCTAGATGATACATTAGTACCCTCACCTGTACTTTCACACATCCTAGCAGCTGGTGCTTGTTGTAAAGATGTCTAGTTACCGGCTCTCGCGGTCAGTCAGAGATTAAAAATGTATAAAGGAGAAAAAAGTAGGGAAAGGAGACCTTTATGTTTGTGAGACTGAGAAATTCTTCAACTCAAACTGTCTGTCAGTTTATAAAAACTGCATGGTATTGCCTGCTGCGATATCCGCTATGAGTGAGATCTTACTAAATGTTTGTTGTGTTAATGCAGAAATAGTTGTGCTTGCACTATAACAATTTATTTTGAGGGGTAGGGTGCATCATAGTTTTGGCCAGTCTTTAAGCCAAAGCTTTAAAGTTCCAACTACCCATTAGTCTTAACTTTTAGGACGCAAAGTTGACTGGTGCAATATTGGTTCCTATAAGGAAATGGCTTCCCAATGATAGCTTTGAAAACTGACAAGTAAATTTAATGATTGCATTCTTTTAAGAAGTTTGGTTATCTTTCTGGTTATGTCAATGATCAATGTGACTTAAAAATAGCAGAAGAGGTTGGGTTGCTTTCAAGTTTTATATTTAATTATCATGTGTTTGTTAAACAGAGGAGAAAGATGAGACATTGAGTAAGACATACATCTCAGAGCTGCAAAATATCTGCCTGCGCCTGGAAAAGTATAAAGACCGATTAATACGGAGGCTCCAGGCCTCAGTAGAAGGGGATGCCATGCAAGATAGTGCCTTCAGAATCGTTGAACAGGAGGTTTGTCTGATGCAATATGTATCTATAATATGTTGAAATTGATTAGTGGTCACAACAGTGCGTCAGTATTGCACTTTTGTGAGGGTCATGGAATGTTACTCTAAGTTGGGCGCCCATGGAATAAAAGGGACAGTGGCAGCATGGATACGAAATTGGCTAAGTAGTGGTGAACGGTTGTTTATCGGACTGCAGGAAGGTACACAGTGGGGTTCCCCAGGGGTTGGTACTAAGACCACTGCTTTTCTTGATGTATATTAATGACTTGGACTTGGGTGTACAGGGCACAATTTCAAAATTTGCAGATGACACCAAACTTGGAAGGATAGTGAACAGTGAGGAGGATAGTGATAGACTTCAAGAGGACGTAGGCAGGCTGATGGAATGGGTGGACAAGTGACAGATGAAGTTTAACGCAGAAAAGTGTGAAGTGATACATTTTGATAGGAAGAATGAGGAGATGCAATATAAACTAAAGGGTACAATTCTAAAGGGGGCGCACGAACAGAGAGACCTGGGGGCATATGTGCACAAATCATTGAAGGTGGCAGGGCAGGTTGAGAAAGCGGTTAAAAAAGCATACGGGATCCTGGGCTTCATAAATAGAGGCATAGAGTACAAAAGCAAGGAAGTTTTGATGAACCTTTATAAAACACTGGTTCGGCCTCAATTGGAGTGTTGTATCCAATTCTGGGCACCGCACTTTAGGAAGGATGTGAAGGCCTTAGAGAGGGTGCAGCAAAGATTTACAAGAATGGTTCCAGGGATGAGGGACTTCAGTTACGTGGATAGACTGGAGCAGCTGGGGTTGTTCTCCTTAGAGCAGAGAAGATTGAGAGGAGATTTGATAGAAGTGTTCAAAATCATGAGGGATCTGGACAGAGTAGATAGAGAGAAACTGTTCCCATTAGCAGAAGGGTCGAGAACTAGAGGACACAGAGTTAAGGTGATTGGCAGAAGAACCAAAGGTGACATGAGGAAAAACTTTTTTACACAGCAAGTGGTTAGGATCTGGAATGCACTGCCTGAAAGGGTGATGGAGGCAGATTCAATTATGGCTTTCAAAAGGGAATTGGATAAGTACCTGAAGGAATTTTTTTTGCAGGGCTACAGGGAAAGGGTGGGGGGAGTGGGACTAGCTGAAGTGCTCTTGCAGAGAGCCGGCATGGGCTCGACGGGCCGATTGGCCTCCTTCTGTGCTGTAACCATCCTATGATTCTATAATGTAATGTGAGATAAATGCATGTGGAAAAACTTCTCAATTCTTGCTATCTCTTTTCTACAAATATCCTTGTTCTGTCAAATGAACTTTTCATAAATCTCTATTAATTATTTGATTACTTGCTGCTTTTACAGCACATGCAGCAGGAACTAGAAGGGTTGAAATCCGATCTAAATCAGGTGACGAAGAAATGTGAGAGTTTTTTCTACGAGTCTCCCTCTGCCGCTAGTATCCCAGTGCTGCATTCTGAGTTGGACTTGGTGGTACAGAAGATGGATCAAGTACATTCATTGTCCTCCACCTACATGGACAAGTGAGTCTGAAATTACACAAAAGGAATTAAGTTGGAACAAAGCTGGGAATGGTTAAAAATATAATCAATTACTAAATGAGTGTGTATTTAAAAATGGCAACTTGATCATATTTTGATGGGCTAGCAGAAGTAGCATCTAAACAGTCCATAATTTTGTATCTGTAGGATTTTTTTGAAGACATTTTATTTCAGATAGAAAGGAGACTGGCAGAATTTGAAAGCGATACAATCCAGTGTCTCCCAGTAAAGTATCTAGGGGTTATACTGAGAGGGATTATACAAAGGACGTAATCGTAGAAGTTAAATGTACCCTTGTATCACTACCTTTTGTGCACACGCACAAGTGAATGGCAATCTAAAAAATGTGAAATGGTTAAATGACATTAATTGCATGCACAAAGTTCAATAATAATTAATGCAATACATTTTTTTTTTTAAAGAGTGACCACTACATCCTTGAAACTTATAACATTAATCTGACATATGTTGGAGTTTGATCAAGTCTTCTGCAGTAATTTGCAGCAAGGAAATTAGGTCAGCTTACAAGAAAGTTGTGTCTTACAATAAATCTTCTTTCACACACTCTTTTTCCATTGTTTTTTTTTTAGTCGTTATCAGAAACTTGCATTTATGTAGAGCTCCTCATGTAAAAGAAATATCTCTGAACGTATCATAGGGAACAAGAAAGACTCTGAAATCAATGGATGGAAAATCGTGGGTAGCACGTTTGCAATTTTCCAACAGGTGCAACTGGCAACACCAGGCCCCTCAAAATGTGCTAGATAATATATGAATGGAATTTAATTGGAAAAAATGCTTTGATTTGAAAGTGCTTCTTTGCTAAGAAAAAAACGTACAGTAAATCTAATGAAGTAAAAATAATATATGGCAATTAATCGGTACTAATTATGGCAAATAAGGTTACCAGTAAAGCGTAGATGAGCCAAGAAAAATATCTAATAGTTCATGAAACATTATCTACTGTCACATTGAATGCTATTAGTTGCAAAGGCAAGTAGAATGTTGTGGTTTGTAAGCAGATCCACAGTATACAAGTTCAATGAAATGATATACTTTTACGCATTTGCCAGATCACACAGTGAGCTGTTGTGTTCAGATGTGGTCATGTAATTGTAAAAAAAGCATAGAAGTAGTAGAAAGTTACCCAAAAATGGCAGCAAAGGTGATTCAAGCTTTAGATCATTGGGCTGTAGACAAAATCCATTCGTGCTAAAATCTGTTTGCACACTCTTCCCCCTCTCAACTCTCTCTTTCTATTTTTTAAATAATGAAGTGCATTGGTAAAGGTGTGGAGATGTACCTTGTACAAAATCAAGACAGAAGAAGCTGCGAGCTAAAGTTAGTTTGGTGAATGCTCTCTTCACACTTAGTCATTGATCTGTGACTGGATTTGCTGCAGGAAATGCTTGCTCCACTGAAGCATTCAAAGGCAAGTTAGATAGACTGAATAATAGATGGAAGGACACGAGTTTGCCGTGAGGAAAAAAATGTAAAATGGTCAGATTGGATCTTAAAAGGACTTTTTGTAAAATCGCCACTCTTATATTCTCATGCGTGAATGTTTTTAATTTCTTTTAGGCTGAAAACAGTGGATGTGATGTTGAAAAGCAGCCAAGGAGCTGAGATGCTGGTTAAAATGTATGAAATGAAGCTGAGTGAGGAAGATATAGTACCAGTAGACCAGGAGGCCATTGAAAAACACAGAACCGTATTACAGGTCAGATAGTTCTCAGTAATCAGAACAAGTAATTGATGTGCATGAACACAATCCACTAATGCTTCTGGAAGTCCTGGTAGCGCCTTTAATAAAGGAAACCGTCCCAAGGCACTTCGTAGGAATGTAATCAGACAAAAATTGACACTGAGCCAAAGAAGGTTTTAGGAGGGGTGATTAAAAGCTTGGTAGGATTTAAGGAAGACCTTAAAGGAGGAGAGAGAGGTGGAGAAGTTTAGGGAGGGAATTCCAGAGCTTTAGGGCTTTCACAGCTGAAGGCACGGCAGCCAAGGGAGTGGGGGGGATAAGTAAGAGGGCAGAGTTGGAGAAATGTAGAGCTCTTGGAGGGTATTTGGGCTGGAGGAGGTTACAGAGATTGGGAGGGGCAAGACCATGAAGGAATTTCAAAATAATGATCATTTTAAAATCGAGGTGGACCAGGAGTCCATGTAGGTCAACAAATGCATGTGTGATGGGTTTGTGGGACTTGATGTGGGTTAGGATACGGGCAGCAGAGTTTTGGCTGAGCTCAAGTTTATGGGGGATGGAAGATGGGAGGCCAGCCAGGAGAGCATTGGAATAATTGGGTTTGGAGCTAATAAAAGCATGATTGAGGGTTTCAGCAACAGATGGGTTGAGGCAGGGGCAGAGACTGGCGATGTTAGAGGTGGAAATCGACACTCTGTGATGGCGAGGATATGGGGTTGGAAGCTCATCTCAGGGTCAAATAGGACACTGAGGTTGCGAACAGTCTGGTTCAGTTTCAGACAGTGGCCTGGGAGAGGGTTGGAATTGGTGGCCAGGGAATGGAGTTTATGACTGGGGCCAAAGACAATGACATTGGTCTTCACAATGTTTCATTGGAGTAAGTTGCGGCTCAGGACGATGTCCGACAAACAGGCTGACACATAGGAGCAGTGGAGGTGTTGAAATAGCTGGTGGTGAGGTAGAGCTGGGTGTCGTCAGTGTACATGTGGATCCTAACGTCACGTCTTCAGATTATGTCGCTAAGGGGCAGTTTATAGATGAGCAATAGGAGGGGGGCCAAGCCTCGATCTTTGTGGAACTCCAGAGGTAACAGTGCAGGGGCTGGAAGAGAAGCCATTGCAGGCGAATCTCTGGCTATGACTGCATAGGTAAGAGTGGAACCAGGCATGGGCAGTCCCACTCAGCTGGACGGTGGAGGAGAGGCGTTGGAGGAGGATGGTGTGGTCCACCGTGTCGAAATCTGCAGACACGTCAAGAAGGATGAGAAAGGATAGTTCACCACGGTCACAGTCGCATAGGATGTCATTTGTGACATTAATTAGGATCGTTTCAGTGCTGTGACAGGGCTGAAACCTGATTGGAGAGGTTCAAACATTGGAGTTGCAGGAAAGATGGGCACAGATTTGGGAGGCAACAATATGTTCAAAGACTTTGGATAGGAAAGGTAGGTTGGAGATGGGCTAGGATTTGGCAAGGACAGAGAGGTCAAGAGTGGGTTTTTTGAGGTGGGAAAGTGATGGTATATTTGAAAGGGAAGGGGACAGTACCTAAGGAGAGGGAACCATTTACAATATGAGCTAACATGGGGGCCAGGAAGGTAAGTTGGGTGGTCAGCAGTTTGGTGGGAATAGAGCCAGGAGAGCCTGAGGTGTTGTCTCGAGGACAAGGTACGTACAATCATGTTGATGGTCAATGATCACTACTGGCACTGGTGTCAGTTTAGGGATTATCGGTATGAACACATTTGTCCAACCAAGTGATTGTTCAAGCACGCTATGTCATGTACGTCAGAGCATCTTTTTATTCTGAATTATTAAGCCTATACCAGTTAATGGTTATTGAATATGGTCATCGCACCAGTACTTGTAATGGAAGCACAAACTAGTAATTTTCTTTTGAACTTTTATTGATGTTTAACATTTAGACATTCTCGGGTTTTAGATATTTTCATACCAAAATAAAGTGTAACTTTTGTTACTTGCAGCAATGGCTTGATGATGTGAATGATAAACAGGATGTATTTTCCTCTTTGGAAGAGGAAATGCAGCGAGCAAATACTGTTTGCGAACATCTCTTCCACCTACACAACGAACGCAACTTGGACTTGGAACGATACCAAGAAAGGGCAGTACAGCTGAAAGATCGATGGCAAAATGTCTGCTCACAGATTGAGACCAGGTCAGTTGTCCTTTGAGTCCTGTAAAGGTTTTCAAATGTTTTGCAGTTTTTTTGGCTTTGAAGAAGTCTTGATTTAAAAAATTATCAGCCCAATCTTCTTCACTGATGCAGACTTTATTTGCTGCTTTTGTATTTTCCCACCAAGGCCCGCTTTAAGCAAATCTGTTCATTCAGCCCATCTTTGTCATCTTCTGGTTGATATCGGTTCTCTGGTTTAAGATCTGCATCGAAAAAAAAAAAATTATTTCTTGAGACTCACAACATTGCTTGCATTGTTTTCTGATAATCAGTAAATGGAGATTTGCAAAATAGATGGCAGAATATCTCTCTGCTATTTGTTGGCAAGGTTTCTTCCCCTATTCTAACTCATTCTTTCCGAGGACAAAACTTTGGAACCCCTATGTCACTCAGTCTATTCTTCCCTTGGTTACCTCCTGATTTACCCAATCTTCTAATACAAACGTTGGTCTTTCACATTGATTTCTCAGCAATTTAAACAAAAAGGCAAAAAATCACCATAAAGATTAATTATCATTGTACTTGTGCCATGGCCATTACATGAGCTATGTGAGGAGGCTTCTCCCAATAATATCTGATCTGACTGGTGCTCCAAGCCAACCTGAACATATAGTTCTTCACAGTCCCACTAGCAATGCTGGACTACTTTCTGTAATCCTAATGGTGTATGATAGCCACATATAAAACACCTCTCCAGTTTGTCCGTCGTTTTTTTTTGACCTAGTGCTAAATTGAAGCTGTTAAGCTAAATGTTATGCTGCATGTTATTTTGGCCATTCACTCAAATTCTCTGATACTGCCTCTGGTAGAAAACTACGGTGTGGTCCGTGTTGATGAGCTGGAGTCCGAGCTTCAAACACTGAGACACATCAGGGAGGGGGAGAGTTACCTGGACGCTGTGTTCCAGGAGGCAGTCATGCTCCTTAGATTAATTAATTCAAATTTGGTCCGTGGTCAGGGACAGGTGGGTGTGACTACGAGTGAGGCAGGTATGGGGACCCAGGAGGTAGTGGTGGAGGAGCCTCAGCCCTTGCTCTTGTCCAACAGTTACGAGGTTCTTACTCTCTGTGTGGGCGAGAGCAGGGACTGCAGTGAGGATGAGCAAACTGACCACAGCACCGTGGTACAGGGAGCCATTCAAGTCGGGGTAGCAAAAAGAAATGTGGTAGTGGTAGGGGACAGTATAGGGGATAGACACTTGTCTGCAGCCAAGAGCGTGAGTCCTGAAGGCTGTGTTGCCTGGGTAAAGGACATCTCCTCTGGGCTGGAGAGGAACTTAGAGTGGGAGGGGAAAGATCCAGTTGTCGTGGTCCATGTAGGTACCAACGACATAGGTAGGACAAAGAAAGAGGTTCTGCTGAGGGAGTATGAGCAGCTAGGGGCTAAATTAAAAAGCAGAACCATAAAGGTAATAATCTCTGGATTACTACCTGAGCCACGTGCAAATTGGCATAGGGTAAATAAGATCAGAGAGATGAATGAGTGGCTCAAAGATTGGTGTGGGAGAAATGGGTTTCGATTCCTGGGGCACAGGCACCAGTACTGGGATAAGGGGGAGCTGTTCCGTTGGGACGGGCTTCATTTGAACCAGGTTGGGACCAGTGTCCTGGCGAATCGAATAACTAGGGCTGTAGATAGGGCTTTAAACTAAATCGTGCGGCGGGGGGGGGATACGCTGAGCAGAAATTTAAAAAAGTCAAAGAAAAATGAGACGGCAAAAGTGCAGGGTAGCGATGGGGGTAATGATAACCAGAGTGTGACTGGAAGGGACAGAGCGTATACACATAAGAGTACATCAGAAAGAAGGGTCAGAGTAGGGAAAAAAGGTAAAAAGACAAAATTAAAAGCTCTATATCTGAACGCATGCAGCATTCGTAACAAGATAGATGAGTTGATAGCACAAATAGAAATAAATGGGTAAGATCTGATAGCCATTACAGAGACGTGGTTGCAAGGTGACCAAGGCTGGGAACTGAATATTCAGGGGTATTTGCCATTTCGTAAAGATAGACAGAAAGGAAAAGGAGGTGGTGTAGCTCTGTTAATAAGGGATGAGATCAGTGCAGTAATGAGAAATGATATTGGCCTAGAAGATCAAGATGTAGAATCAGTTTGTGTGGAGATAAGAAATAATAAGTATAAGAAGTCACTGGTGGGAGTGGTCTTCAGGCCTCCAAACAGTAGCCACACTGTAGGACAGAGTGTAAATCAAGAAATAATAGAGGCTTGTAAGAAAGGTACGGCTTTAATCATGGGAGATTTTAATCTTCATATTGATTGGACAAAGCAAATTGGCAAAGGTAGACTTGAGGAAGAGTTCTTAGAGTGTATACGGGATGGTTTCTTGGAACAATACATTGTAGAACCAACCAGGGAGAAGACTATTTTAGATCTGGTAATGTGTAACGAGGCTGGATTAATTAATCTCGAAGTGATGGATCCTCTTGGGAAGAGTGATCATAGCATGGTAGAATTTCAAATTCAGTTTGAGGGTGAGAAAGCTAGGTCTCAAACTAGTGTCCTGAACTTAAACAAAGGTAATTGCAAAGGTATGAAGGCAGACTTGGTTAAAGTGGACTGGGAAAATATATTGCAGGGTAAGACTGTAGAAAAGCAGTGGCAAACATTTAAGGAGATATTTCATAACTCTCAGCAAAGATATATTTCAGTGAGAACGAAAGACTCTAAGAGAAGGATGAACCATCCATGGCTAACTAAGGAAGTAAAGGATGGTATCAAATTGAAAACAAAAGCATATAATGTTGTGAAGAATAGTAGAAGGCCAGAGGATTGGGAAATTTTTAAAAACCAGCAAAGGACGACTAAAAAAATGATAGAGAGAGTAAGCTAGCAAGAAATATCGAAACAGACAGTAAGAGCTTCTACAGGTATATAAAAAGGAAGAGAGTAGCTAAAGTAAACGTTGGTCCCCTAGAGGATGAGTCAGGGAAATGGCAGAGACTTTGAACAAATATTTTGTATCGGTCTTCACGGTAGAAGACACTAAAAGCATCCCAATAATGGATAATCAAGGGGCTATTGGGGTGGGGGGTGGGGAACTTAAAACAATCACTATCACTAGAGAGAAAGTACTAGGCAAACTAATGGGACTAAAGGTGGACAAGTCCCCTGGACCCGATGGCCTGCATCCTAGTCTTAAAAGAGGTGGCTGCAAAGATAGTGGATGCATTGGTTGTAATCTACCAAAATTCCCTGGATTCTGGAGAGGTCCCAGTGGACTGGAAAACCACAAATGTAACGTCCCTATTTAAGAAAAGAGGGAGACAGAAAGCAGGCAACTATCGACCAGTTAGCCTAACATCTGTCATTGGGAAAATGCTGGAGTCCATCATTAAGGAAGTGGTAGCAGGACATTTAGAAAATCATAATATAGTCAAGCAGAGTCAACCTGGTTTCATGAAAGGGAAATCATGTTTGACAAATTTGCTGGAGTTCTTTGAGGATGTAATGAGCAGGGTGGATAAAGGGGAACCAGTAGATGTTGTGTATTTGGATTTCCAGAAGGCATTCGATAAGATGCCACATAAAAGGTTACTACACAAGATAAGAGCCCACGGGGTTGGGGGTAATATATTAGCATGGATAGAGGATTGGCTAACTAACAGAAAACAGAGAGTCGGAATAAATGGGTCATTTTCAGGTTGGCAAACTGTAACTAGTGGGATGCCGCAGGGATCAGTGCGGGGCCTCAACTATTTACAATCTATATTAATGACTTGGATGAAAGGACCGAATGTAATGTAGCCAAATTTGCTGATGATACAAAGATAGGTGGGAAAGCAAATTGTGTGGAGGACGCAAAGAATCTCCAAAGGGATATAGATAGGCTAAGTGAGTGGGAAAAAATCTGGCAGATGGAGTTTAATGTGGGAAAATGCGAGGTTATCCACTTTGATAGGAAAAATAAGAAAGCAAATTATTATTTAAATTGGGAGAGATTACAAAATGCTGAGGTACAGCGGGATCTGGGGGCCCTTGTACATGAATCACAAAAAGTTAGCATGCAGGTACAGCAAGTAATTAGGAAGGCAAATAGAGTGTTGGCCTTTATTGCAAAGGAAATGGAGTACAAAAGTAGGGAAGTTCTGTTACAACTGTACTGGGCGTTGGTGAGACCACACCTGGAGTACTGAGTACAGTTTTGGTCTCCTTATTTAAAGAAGGATATACTTGTATTGGAGGCAGTTCAGAGAAGGTTCACGAGGTTAATTCCGGAGATGAAGGGGTTGTCTTATGAAGAAAGGTTGAGCAGGTTGGGCCTATACTCATTGGAGTTTAGAAGAATGAGAGGGGATCTTATTGAAACACAAGATTCTGAAGGAGCTTGACAAGGTAGATGCAGAGAGGATGTTTCCCCTCGTGGGGGAATCTAGAACTAGGGGGCATCATTTCAGAGTAAGGGAGCACCCATTTAAATCGGAAATGAGGAGGAATTTCTTCTTTGAGGGTCGTGAATCTTTGGAATTCTCTTCCCCAGACTGCTGTGGAGGCTGGGTCATTGAATATATTTAAGGTGGAGATAGACAGATTTTTGAAAGGTAAGGGAGTCGAGGGTTATGGAGAGCAGGCAGGGAAGTGGAGTTGAGGCCAAGATCAGATCAGCCATGATATTGAATGGCGGAGCAGGCTCGAGGGGCCAAATGACCTACTCCTGCTCCTACGTCTTATGTTCTAATGAAGCCTTATGTACAGCAGAGTAGGGGTGTTGACCATAAACTTTTGTTCAGCCACTTTACTTTACCCTTTCCCTGCACTGTACAGAGAATCTGAATTGGAAAGCATTGGAGAATTGCTGAAGAATTACAGGGGCTGTCACCAGTCACTGATTGATTGGATCGAGGAAACCACTGCACAGCAAGAGAAGATGGAGCCAGGCAAGGCTGAAGATACCAAGGTCCTGTCAGAGCAGCTTAGTCAACAAACGGTAAGAAGAACTGCATCCACTGTAACACATCAGTCTCCATCAATAACACCAACAGTAGTGCATGAAATGATTTATTGTTTGTTAAAATAGAATGAACTAGCTAACTAGAGGGTTGCCAAGGGAATGTACACCTCAAAAAAAAAAGTACTGGATTTCTAATGCAAAAAAAATCAAAAGGTCTGTGTCTCCTTTCCTACAGCTTACCTTCAATGTTGATTCCCTAACTTGTGCTTTTCCCTTCTGCTCCCTTTCTAAATTTCTTTGGCCCCTTTCTTGTTACTCCATAATTTTGAACTCCCATACTGCACATATTCCTAAATGGTGTGCTAATTGTGAGTAAATTACATAAAACTGTCAATAAACTTGCTCTTAACCTCGTTGTATTTTATACAATGAAATATGTGGATTCAAATTATTTATTTTGGTTTAGGCATTGGTTGCTGAGATTGAAAAGAATCAAGCTGAACTAGATGAATGCCAAAATCTGTCTAAACAGTTCTCTGTATCTGTAAAGGTAAGCTTTCACACTTATGACACTACTGGAATAAAAGATATAAACCAGACTCCCTTTCCTCTGTTGAAAAGCAACAGGATTTAAAATAGTCTCTTAATGTCTCTTAATGTCTCTTCATCTCCTCCTTTGTTCCTTTATCCCCTCCCCCTTTTCCCAGCTTTACCCTGGCCTTAAATCTATTTGATTTCCAGCTCTTCCCAGTTCTGATGAAAGGTCATCGACCTGAAACGTCAACTCTCTTTCTCTCTCTACGGATGCTGCCTGGCCTGCTGAGTTTTTCCAGCGTTTTCTGTTGTTATTTAGGATTTAAAATAGCCTCGCTTGATTTCCCTAGGATTATGAACTGCAGTTGATGACCTACAGAGCTTTTGTTGAATCTCACCAAAAATCACCTGTAAAGCGCCGGAGAATGCACTCATCATCAGATGTCATAACCCAAGAGGTGGGAAAAGATTTTGAACAATAGAAGTAAATTAGAATCATTTTTACTGTCGATACTCATATTTTAAATTTAATAGTTAAATAATACAGCTTTTATCCCTAATTAATAGCCTCTTTCCCTCTCTGTAGTTCATGGACCTCCGAACCCGGTACACAGCACTAGTGACCCTAACGACTCAACATGTGAAGTACATCAGTGATGCTTTGAGGCGACTGGAGGAAGAGGAGGTAAGGGAACAAAGAAAATAGGGACGACGTTACAGGTTTTACATAAACTTAAAGACATTGGCATATTTGCAGTAGGATAATCCAGCTTCTTCAAACGTTAATTATAGAAGCAGTAGTATTGCAGTCAAGACATTATATTAAGCCCAAGGAGTTTCAGATTTCAACCAAAGCACTAGTTGATTGACAAATCAACCAGAAATATATGTCTGTGTGTAGTGAGTATCTTGACTTCTGAGCCACTCTGCTCAATGGAACATGATGTCCTGTTGAAATAAGGACATCCTAGCTGCTGAGAAAGACAAGTGGTGGGGGGGGTGCGGAATGCGGGGGAGGAGGGCGCGGTGGCAGCATTCATGTAGCGCCCAAAACGGGTGCGAAGTCAGCGGAGCGACCGCCCTGCCCACCCTTTGGTGCTAGTGTGAGGCCAGAGCCATTTTGAAGCCTTGGCTTCATTAGTATGCAGCAAGCTGTGGCCGCCAAGCGGGTGCCCCACTGCAGCTCGCCGGTTCACGGGGGGAGGAGGGGAAGAAGGGGTGGGGAGTAATCCAAAAAAAAAGGGGGAGGCCTCAAGCAGACCAAAGAGTGCCTAATTTAGATTATCCATGATGCAATCCAAATTTTACATATCTAGTCACTGACGGTTAATGTGTAAAGTTAGTATCTGTTCATTTTGTTACACTTGGAACAGGGTTTACAGCCTGAAGCAATTCTGAATCTGTCCATAGGATCTCTTTTTAAAAACAAATACAATTATGTTGGCTATCATAGATCATAGAATAATACAACACAGAAGGATGCCATTCCGCCCATTGTTCCTGTGCCGGCTCTTTGAAAGAGCAATCCATTTAGCCCCACTCCCCTGCTCTTTCCCCATAGCCCTGAAAATTTTTCCCTTTCAAGTATATATCCAATTCCCCTTTGAAAGTTACTATTGAATCTGCTTCCACCACCCTTTCAGGCAATGCATATCATCCTTTTTATTCCTGACTACAGAAAGTTGTGGAGGAAGAGAAACAGGAACGTGTTGAAAAAATGAAGGAGCTCCTAGGCTGGGTTTTGAACACTAGTCAGATCCTAAAAAGCAGGAACATTCTACCAGAAGAGGCAGGCCTGGGAGCCATTGAACAATCTTTTTGTGAGCAGCAGGTACGTGAACACACATGTCTGTCAGAATGTAAATTATCAAGATAAAAAGGAAAAACTGCAAATGCTGAAAATCTGGCATAAAAACAGAAAATGTTCCGAATATACAATAGATCCATCGGCATCTGAAGAAGGTAACGATAGACCAGTATTTCAAGTGTTGACCTTTCATCAGAACTGATGTTAGGGTCTCATTCACACCCTCCCCGCCTGCCTGTAAATAGCGGGGTCGAAGGATCTGGGGAGTCGAGAATCCTCCCTTAGTTTGTTTCAACATGTGTAAAGGTACCAATAACGAGGCAGTAATCTATCTTGTTTTAAATAGTTTTAATTTGCATACTGAGTATTCCATGTCACTTTTTTCAAAACTATTTTTGTAAAGTACCAAAATCTTGACCAGGACACGGGAGAACTCTTCTTCAAATGTGCTACGAGATCTAACTGAAGCTAGCTATAGATACGTTAATGCTGTTTTTTTTGTTTGTTTTTTTATTTCTTCAGAAGTAACATTTTGTATATATGTTGAAAACAATCCTACTGGTTTTTAAGTTCTTTTTTCTCCTTCCCTTCCACTGGGGTAGCCATGGCTTTCACTGTACTCCCACTCAGAGGTGATACAGAAATCTTGTTCTTGAGCTTCTGTCATTGCTGCTGTTGCAATAGCCATTAAGCAGAAGAAACTTGCGTATTACCACATTCTCCAGACACTTCAAAGTACTTCACAGTCAATGAATTACTGTCAAAGTGCAGTCACTGTTATGTAGGCAGACATGGCACCCAATTCACACACAGCAGGAGCCCACAAACTGTGAATTAAATGAATGACCACTAAACTGTTTTTAGTGTATAGTTGAGGGATAAATCTTGACCAGGACAAGGGAGAACTCTTCTTCAAATGTGCTACAAGATCTAAGCAGGCACAGATTGCGATTATGCTCTCAAGTCCTGAAGTGGGGCTAGTATCCATGACCACCTGAATCCGAAACAGGAATACTACCAACTGAGCCAAGCTGAAGCGCCATTATATTAAGAGGTGCACAAGAGCAGCTTGAGATTTGCCATTATTCCTTCTGAGGAGGAGATTGATTTCTGCTCATCACTTCCACATATTTGAACTGCTGAAATTAGGAGTTTACTTTCAGGAAACTGAACTGATGCTCTCCAACATCATGCAACTGTGCAGCTATATTCTGTGCAACCGCATCGACCATCAGTTTTAATGCTGGAGTTTGAAGCAGTTTTCCTGTGATCAAAATACTATTTAGTTAGCTTACTTGCTTAGCTTAGTTCTTGTGCATGCATGTTCAATGTTAGATAATTACTTCATGTTTTTATAAATGGGGTTTAATATGCCCTGTTTTTAAATTGATTCTGCACATGTGCAAAGCTGCATTTTCTAATGTGAATTTGAAATTGATATAACTGTTCTTTAAAAAAAATAAAAATAAAAAAAAATAAAAATAAAAAAAAATAAAAGCAAATGAGAAAACAGATTTTCTAATGACTAGAAACTGTAAGTAATGACATTGCATACTGGTTGTAATCTGCTCTAAGTCAGTGTTGTCCACTAGCCACGTCTGATCTCAATCCTTGTGTGCATGTATACTTTAACCATTTTGTGCTTTTGTTAGTAAAATGGTAAGAAGAAAAGCAGAGTGTGCGATCATCTTGATCATTTGAATACGTTGCTTTCCTTGTTTACTGAATGGTGGTAGATGTTTGTTAAGTAAATGTACACATGTGAAGTATATTTACTTGTATTGTGTGAGCATATGTAAGCCATTTTCTGTTAGTTTTAGCCACGTCCACTAAATTTATGTTGCCGTAGCGACACCTGTGGCTAGTTAGCAATTTCTGTTGGACAACACTGTTCTAAGTCCAAGCGAGTTAACAAAGCAGAAAAACAAAGCCTAAAAATATTTATTTATGATATAGGTAATTACTGAAGAACTCAATGCCAAGAAAGATGAAGTAGCGGAGGCGATCAAAACAGCACAGATTTTTCTTGCCAAGCATGGGAACAGGTTAGTTGGTGTATACTTCACATTTATATTGGAACATCAGTTGTTACCATGACAACACATCACTAAAATGGCACAGCTGGGAAAGGAAAAGATCTGTTTCCCCTCTTTATTATGTATAGGTGTGGAAAATGAGATTGCATAAGTTGCAATTCCTGCTGAGATCATGGTTTTAAGCAAATGTGCAAAATAATTTCTTGTGAAGGAAGTTCTATTGTAGTCCTTGAAAAGACTGCCCAGAAAAGAACATGTGTTTTCCACATCAACAGATGAGCAAAGTAACCCCATTTACCACTTTACACAATCAGTTAATTAGTAATGCGGATACTGGAATTGGCAATCTATACTTTGACGTCTAGAGAAAAAATGTGGACGGATAAATTTTAGAAATGCTTGTAGTTTGGCCTTTAAAACTGTGTATTTATTGAAATTACCAGAATTTGATCTGCAGTATATAAACATATGATTGCCAGATCCTGGCGTGCTGAATAGATGTGTTGAATAAGCTGAATGCTATGTAGAACAGTGTATCTATGGGGTCATTTACTACATAACATCATCTTCCCATTACTGTGTAAATGTAATTTGGCCCAGACTTCTTTCCATTAGTTATATTTTCAGTAGTACTAACACATACAAGTGTTTGTGAATTTTCCATTGTGTTATTAATTCAAAAATATACTTGTGTTCAATATCTAATTCAACTATTTTGGAAGAATTCCAAGATGCGAAGTTTATCGTGCAAAGTAAAACAATCCTCTATTTGTATTCCAGTGTAGCTGAATTAAAGGATCCTTCAGGCCATTAAGAGAGCTGAAATCTGGTCTACAGAAAAATAAATATATTTCCAGGACATAAAAGGTTGCTTCCCTGCATTGCTCAAAACATTAAATTTATCTGGCAAGTGTTTGTGAACCCCTTTTCCCTGGGTTTCCAATGTGTAAAAAGATCTTTTCATATTTTGAAATGACTCTTAAGCTACAAAAATGGATCGCCTCCCGGACCAGTAAAAGTTTGAAAGGGAAACTTGTGTTTTATCTGCAACCCTACCATGTGAGGGGGTACAACGTAAAAACTGACTAGTTACATACCTTGACATCTACTTCTCTGTCACTACAGCTTATAGTCAAACGCTCAATGAAACTGGAGCTTGCCATTTTCAAGGCCAACTGCATAGTTCAATTTTTTATTGGCTCATGTCTTTCAGACCCAACTGAAATAACTTTTTAAAAATGTAGGCAGGGTTTTCCATTTGTTCACTTGCCAGACTGTGAATTTCCTATCTATTAAAATGAATGGAGGAAAATTGCAGACTGGTGAGTGCACAAGTGGAAGGCCCTGGCTATAATATCCATGTTAAAAGAAGAGGGAAGTGTGCAAACTGGTTTAGTGTAAGTGCTATTAAGCCATCTGACCAAATGGAGTCCTACTAAGTAAGAAGTTTTGGAAGAATCCCGTGTAAAGGGTTAGCGATCCGATTTTCTTCTCCCTTTCTCTTGCCCTCCATCCCTCTGCCTGTTCACCCCCCCCCCCCCCCCCCCCCGCCATGCAGACAATGTTAACTGATAGACACTTAACCGGCCATCATCTTTACAGGGTGTCTCTGGAAGAACAGCAACAGGTGACATCGCAATTGAACGCGCTAAAAGAAACATATGGCCAACTGTGTGAGCAGTCTGCAGAACAACTCCAGCAACTACAGAGTAAACTCACTCAGGAAGTGCAACGCAAGGTACACTTTGGGGGATCAAAACATTGTTTTCGAATTAATATTTCAAGTATCTTTTTATTGCTTCATTGGATAACTTGACCAGCGTGGATCAGTGTTTGAATGTATTTGTGAATGTATAAATGAACATAAATTACATTGCATGGTATGTTTTACCTGTAATAGCACGGAGTGAACTTCATTACTCACATGTACATCAGTCTACTCATCACATAAAGACAATTTTGCGTTTCTCAGCCAATTATCTCCAACTCAGTAATGCTAGCTTTTGATGTGCTACACTTCGTAATTAATTGTGTATGCTTTGCCTTACTTGTGTCTCTTTCCAAAGTGTGTACCCAAGTGCTTGCTTAATTTGTAGTGAGAACTTACGCTAGATAATCGATCAAGCTAATCCTAGTTCACGTTTAAAGAATTCCCATTTTATAATTTGGTGGATTTGTCATTCAGCGAACACATACTGCTTTTGGTGTAAATTAAAAAGAAAGAACTTGTATTTACATAACGCCTTTCACAACCTCAGGACATCCCAACCCACTTTATAGCCAATGAAATACGTTTGAAGTGTAGTCACTGTTGTAGGGAAATGTGGCAGCCAATTTGTGCACAGCAAGGTCCCACAAACAGCAATGAAGTAATGATCAGATCATCTGTTTTAATGATGTTGGTTGAAGGATAAATATTGGTCAAGGCACCAGGAAGAACTTACCCTGCTCTTTTTTGAATAGTGCCATGGGATCTTTTATGTCTACCTGAGATGGCAGATGGGGGCCTAGGTTTAGTGCCTTAATCCAAATTAATAATGGAATGCTGAGCATATTTGATGAATCCTGGTGTAAAGCCCACTTCTAACCAAGGAGATGACTGTACATTGTCTGAGAAACATAAACTGAATTTGTTCAGACTTCATGTTCATTGTTTGCTGCTTCATCAGTGCATGAATGTGTGTGTGGAAATGAGAATGGTGTAATCATTAGGTTTCCTCGTTCACTACTGCTCTTCCAAAGTTTCTATCTTATTGTCTGTTTAATTTGTCCTTTCTAGGATATATATATATATAGATATGTTGCCTTGTGTACAGTGATGCACTGTGAAATAGAACCCGATATTATAAATTGTAAGTGTGACAATATCACATAATATGGAAGAAATCTATTTTATTGATATTTCAGCATTTTTAAAGGTTATTTTGTAATTAATTCATGATAAATAGCCAATCTTCAAACCTACCTTCCCTGCATCATTCAGGAAAGGAGGAGGGTGGGTATCTAATATCGTTCTTGCTTCACTGTAGAAGGGAACCATGTTTGAAGTATGGTATAATCTTTGCTTGCTGTCAACAGCATAGTGCGATCATTGTCAAGTCTGAATTTCCATGACAAGTTGAGCATGATGTGTCACTATGAATTTCCTGTGAATAATTATGTCAAATTAACCAGCATCCTTGCTTACAACTCAAAACTAACCCTTCTGAAATAGAAGATGGATTAAAATTTGATACAAAAAAAAAACCATAAAAGCCGCATGCTGGACCTAACAACAAGCTTACACTCTGTGTGTGACACTGCTGAAATACTCGCATTAGCTCTGTTTTGCTGCTGGCAAGCCTCCGTTGCTGGTAAGTAAATGTTTTTGTCTTTTCCTGTTCTAAATTTGCTATATTGTATCTTTGTCACATATTTCTGTATTTGTCCATTGTGCCTGTGTATTTCTGATTAAAATATTAGATAATAGCAAATAATTAAGAAATAACACTCCAAATAAAATTCAGCAACAGTTTACTTAAATTGTAATGCACTGTCAAATCTATATATTTCTGTATATATTGTCTTAAACTGAACATAAATGTTTTATACTGCTTCTCCAATCCCCCACACAAATGGTTGTAAAAAGCTTTCCAACAAGTCTATGCTTATTTGAGATACCCACCACCTTCCTATTGTTGGATGTAGCTTTGTGGCTAGATATCATGAGGGAGGCCCCTGTGCTTCCTAACTAGGAAGAAGGGAAAATCAGTGTGCCCAAGGAGCAGGCTGGCTGAATACCCTCCTGACCAGGAATTGGTATATGATATGCGAGGTAAAATGAAAGGGGAAACAAATGGTGGAGCATTTTCATAAATATAGTCCCAGACTTGATCTGTTTGCCATCATCTTTAATATAGGAATCCAATTATAATGAATTCAGGTACAGTGTTTAAAAAAAAAAACTGCAGCATTCCAGTTCACTTATATAACTGAATGGATTAACATTCCTGTTGCAATAAAGTAACTACCCATTGAAATTAAAAATGTGTGCTAATTATTGTTTAGTCTGCAGAAAGAAATTAAATCCATCTCACAGATCAGTGGAAAACAGTGCCTGAGGTCTGAACCCATTTACTTTCTGTCCAAGCAATGACTGAATCTTGTTAGAATTCAGTATAAACGTTGCTTAGAATTGCAGCTTTAAGCTGCCTTGAGTACCAGATGTTCTGAAACATGTTGTGAAACTCCAGATACTATTGCATTTTGATGATGTGATCTAAATTTCATTCTAAAAGGGTTACACTGCATTAAATAAACAGTTTTGTAAGGAGTAATACATTTTATATAACCCCTTTCTGGCTTGCAGATCCAGTACTCCTGATGACTAAAGAAGTCTTTAGACAGAGATTCATTCAAAAGTTGACATATTACAAGAGTGCTGAAATTCTATTAACTATTTTATTAGGACAAAATATTATCTGTTACGTTTGATGTGTTGCTTGCTTTTTTGTGCGATGCTTTGAGCTCACCTGTATTTCCATCCCACGATACCACAAGTTTGGAGGTAATATAGATAAGTTATTCACTCCATTGTGTACTGTCTAATATCCATTTATATCTTTGAATTCCTTTGAAGTTTTGAGAACACATGTACACCAACATTTACAACAAGTGCATAAAGTGCTATTCCATAGTTCAGAAGTATCCAGCATCAGTCACAATGAAAAATTATAATTTTGCAGTCTGTATAATGTAATTTTCATACCTTGCATACATTGTAAACCATAGCTCCCATTAAGATTGTGAGTTATTGCTCTCATTAATATAACCATCCCACAGATTATCAAGAACTCGAGTGCATTTGTTCTACTTTTCTTTCCAAGCATCCCCCTGCAATTTTACCGAACAAAGGATCTGGTTTCCTACAACTAGGCTTACAGGCCTTTGTTGCATGTTATGTGCCTGCTCGTACACAATTGTGTTCCCAGTTTCAGAGAGCACCCAGAGTGTACAGCCTGATTTCACCCATGCACCTTTAAAGCTACCTACCAGCACAAGGACTGACTTAAAGAGTTACACCAGTTTAGATTGGACATTACACAATGCCGCGTCATGGTGTCTTGATGCATATTAATTTCTGGCATGTGCCAGCTCTAAATGTTGTACTGAAGCTGGCACAGAGCTGCTCCACATCAATGGTCTAACTGGAGGTTGGGTAGATGATTATAATGTGGATTTATTGCTTTCAGGTGGGGATTTCATGCCAAATTCACACTAAAATTGATAGGAACATTAAAATATAAAAAGGGGCACTACAACAGCAACACTGAAACCTGATTAAACTCATCCCAACTGGGGCATGTAGATTCAAGTGATTGACAATTATAAACCAGTTAAAGAGCAACTATAACTGTCATAGCTTCCTTTGGATTTTGTAGCTACAAATGCAAAGCCCATTTATTTTGTCTTTCACTTTTTTTAGATGTTTAGTTAGGAATGGTTTAGTCAAAATGAACCTAAATTAATATGACTTCTTTACCCAAAACTGCACCTATAATTGCAAGTGTATTTGCTTATTTATTTGTTGCTAGAAGTTCAGTGACCTAACTTGTGCTTTACATTTTCCAGGAGAATGAAACAATTGCAGGTGTGATTGACCTGGGAACAGTAGAAATGTTTTCAATTTTCCGTGCCATGCAGAAGGGCCTTATCGACCAGGACACGGGGCTCGCTCTGCTGCAGATTCAAGTAATTAATTCTGGCCTCATAACCCCTGAAACAAGTGACAGTCTGTCAGTGGAGGAAGCTTTAGAAAGAGGTGCAATAGATGACCGAACAGCTAAATCTTTGAAAGAACTGCAGGCTGCCATACAGTTGATGAAAAGCGCAAACTTTAAAAGTAGGAAGCTTCTTCCTGTTGCTGCTGCTGTTGAAGAGAAGAAAATTGAAGAGAATGTGGGGCTGAAGATTTTGGAGGCACAGCTTAGCAGTGGTGGTCTTGGTAACCCATCAACAGGCAAAGCTGTGAATTTGGAGAAAGCTTTCCAACAGGGCCTGATCACTGCTTCCCTTCACTCTCAGCTGAAGGCTAGACAAAGAATGCAGAAAAGTCTGATTGATCCAAACACAGGAGAAAAGCTCAGTCTTTCAGAACTGATGCAACGGTGCATTGTAGATAAAGAAACTGGATTGATATTATTTCCAATAAAGCAACTTGCTGGTGGAATGGTGTGTCTGAAATCAGGTAGAAAAGTCAGCATATTCCGTGCTATCCAGGAAGGCCTGATAGACCAACAGGTGATGGTCAGACTTTTAGAGGCCCAACTCTTTGCAGGAGGCATTGTAGATCCCAGAACAGGGCACCGATTAACAGTGGATGAGGCAGTGAGACACAATCTAATTGATCATGACATCGCTTGTTCCATATTAATTCGTCAGATCCAGATGGGTGGTGTTATTGACCCTGTCTCAGGTCAGCGACTGACTCTGGATGAAGCTGTGCAACGGGATTTGATGACTTCAAGAAGCGCACTGGTTGTACTGGAGTCCCAGTGCTCCTTTAAGGGACTGCTGTGGCCAGAATCTGGTGAAGTCCTTCCTGTGGTCAATGCATTGCAACAGGGACTTGTCTCCACAGAACTAGCACACAAAATCCTGAAGAAGAGAGCCACAATATCAGAACTTTATGTCCCAGAAACCACTGAGGTGCTCTCCTGGGAAAAATCAATTGAGCAAGGAATTTTAGACTGTAAAGTTGCTGAAGTGTTGAAGCCTATTCATATACCTGATGCAATACCAAATATGAAAGAACCAAGTATTCCAAGCATGAACAGATTGAATTGGAGGTCAGCTGGTGGAAGCCTGCCAAATTCCAACCTGAAATCCCTGGATACAGACAATAGTACTGAAGCCTCTGATAGGCAAGTAGTAGAGGAAAGACTGTTGACTTATTTAATGGCCCAAAGTTACATGGATGTGCATAATGGCAACAGGTTGCTTTTGGTTGATGCGGAGTTGAATGACATCACTAAAGGATTCATAAAAGCAAGAGTAAATGCTGCAGCAGTGAAAAGTAAAGATCTGTTAGATGAATACAATGGAGAAAAATTTGATACTGCAATGGAAATAAATGAATCGGATGCTATTGATTCTGTTGAAATATACCATCCAGACAAGACAAAGTTAGAGCGGAATGACAGATTAAAAGCAAGTGATAATAAGAAAGTTGAAGCTGTTCATGGAATGCATGAGACACGGTCAGATGCACGGATGAAGGAAACTGTAAGCAGCAAGGGAATACCAGTCAAGAAGAAAATTGACTCCCCAATCTATAAAGAAGTGGATGATAAAACAGAAACCTGTTGTGAGGATGTTCTCCCAACTAAAACACTACCAACTAAAAGAAAAAAGAAAACGGTGAAACGTGACACTGATGAAAAAGAAGAACTGAAAATATTGCTGGGTAAATCTAAGGCTGTCATCAGTGTAATTAGTGATGAAACAACTGTTACTGAGAAATCTACAGAAGGATCACAGAAAGCAACTATGTCTAGCATAGATACTGAAACTTCACTTTCTGCAGTAACTGACATAAAAATTCGATCACATTCTCAGAATCGGGACGACAGTGACAACTTTGAAAAAGAAGCCGTAGACTTACAGACAGTTGGGCCATTCCATCAGCCAGACTGTCAAATTACTTTAACCAGTTCAGTAATAGTTAAAGATGTTACAACAGCAACAGCTCACGAGTCACTGCAAGAATCTCATCATGGCTCAATACTGAAAAATAGAACCAAAGCTGATGACGGAGATGCTTATATGATAAATGTTAGCAAGGTTGAACCAATATTATGTGATTTTAAAGGTGGAATTGAACAAGACAACCTGAATGGGACCATAAAAGGTCAAAATGAAAAACTGCCTAGTGGAGGACAAAATTCTGAGCAAAATTATCCTGTAGAAGCTGTCCAATACCAGGAACCTGCATTAAATTCAATTCCAACCAAAGAATATTTGGATGAGGAATCCGCTTTAAATTTTCTGATTGGCCAGCTTCAAAGTGGTGGTATCATTGATGAGCAGACAGGACAAAAACTAGCGCTGAATGAAGCAATGGCCAAGGGAGTGCTGCAGAGCCACACTGCTCTCAAAGTAATGGAAAAACTGGGCATCTTCAGTGGCTTCTTTGATCCACAGACTTGTGAAACACTGACAGTAGCAGAGGCAGTAGATGAAGGTCTTGTGGATGAACAGCTGATTCAGAAGATCTTCAACTCTGAGAAAGTTATTTGGGGTGTAATTGATCCAGGTAGCTCTTCTGTACACTCAGTTAAAGATGCAGCTGAAATTGGGCTTCTGGATCAAGAAACTGCAGCAAGAATCCTAGAGGGACAGGTGGTTTCTGGTGGAATCATTGACTTAAAGCGAGGCAAACAGTTATCAGTGACTTTAGCATCAAAAATGGGCTTAGTGGATAATACACATTTGGATAATTTGACAAGGCTAGAGAAGGCTACTAAAGGAAAGGAATCTGATGAAAACACAAAACTGAGAAAGATTTCTTTACAGATGGAGATGAATGGCATAGTAGATCCTCAAGCAAAGGAACATGTGACTATTGTTGAAGCAAGAAAGAGGGGAATCCTTGATAAAGAGACCATTCTTAACATTTTGAAAAAGCAGGTGGCTTTTGGGGGAATTAATCATCACTTATCAGGAATGAGACTTTCTGTAACAGATGCTGTGAAATGTGGTCTGGTTGATCAGGATGTAGCTAATGAATTGATTGAAGTAGAAAGAGCTTGTCAACATGCATATGTCCATCCAAAGACGATGCAGCCAGTCACTTTATCTGAAGCAACATCATTAGGCCTTGTGAAACCAGACTTTGCTTTAGAAGTGGAAGAACTCCAAGCTTTGAGTGGAAGGTTTAAAGAACCAGTAACTTGCAAAAATCTGACATTAACTCAAGCTGCAAAGCAAGGAAGGTTGGAAAAGTCTATAATGGAAAAGGCAATGTCTTCCCCGGAGTTGAATCAAGGTATTGTGGATCCTGAGCAGTGTATGGTAATACCTTATTCAGAGCTAATAAAGAAAGGAAAAATAGACCTGGAATCTGGCCAAAGATATATGGAGGTCAGATATTTCACTGGGATTGTAGATGAACCGACAGGCAAGACCATATCTGTTGCTGAAGCAGTAAAAACAATGAAAGTGGATCCAGTGCCAGCTTTGCGACTGCTACAAGCCCAAGCTGATAGTGGTGGGATTGTGGATAGCACCACTGGTAACCGAATGACTCTAGCGAAAGCTGCAGAATGTGAAATATTAGATGACAATATGCTGAAGATTATTGTCACCAATCAGCTTTTGAGTGGAGGAGTAATTGATACACTCACTGGAGACAAAGTCCCACTTGCGCAAGCAGCTAAAAGTGGTCTGATAAGTCAAAAGGTGGCTGAGGAAATCCAATCCAATTTAGGTTCTGTTGAATATACTGATCCAGACCAGAGCATTGCTACAGAGGTGGTAGAAATAATTGTGCCCATTATGCAGAAAACATCTTTCCAAGAACCATGCTCAAATGAAGTGACCCAGATGTTGCCTCTAAGAACAGATGAGGAAGACCATTTGAGTGCTAAAATTAGAATAGTCAGTTATAAAAATGAAGGAGATTTGTTCCTTGACGAGCAAGTGCCTTTATCGTCTGAACTACTGTTGGGAAAAATAGCTGTTGTAAAGGATTCAATACCTCTGAAACTTGTTGATACAAAATATACATTATTGTGCCAGAATGAAGAGGAGTTTGGTTCTCGTAGTCTATCAGCCCCAGCGCAAGAAGCAATAGTGTATATGGACACAGAGACAAACTTTAGAGGTGCGGAGAAAATGGCTGAGGAAGAAGTGAAGTTTGCTCATGGTTCAGAAGAATACTCAAACATTATGGAGAAAGTGCGGGACATTATTGGTTTGGAAATGAGTAATTCACAGAAATTTGTGGAAGGAAAGGATGATCATTCTGGAAATGGAATTCAAAGAATGACTTCTAAGAATGTAGAAGGTAAGAGTGATCAAGAAGTCTATTTATTGATGGATCATGAAATGAAAGAACCCAAATCAGAAGAAAGAGAGCAACTTATTTTACAAAGTATAAAAGGACTTCCCAATTACATGCAGAAGGAAATTGAGGAATTGGTGAAACAAAGAATGGAAGATGAAATGTCAAGAGAGAGCGTGCCTATAAATCAGAAAGATAGAGAGACGCTTTTAAGAAAAATAAAGGAGACCATTGGAAAGCAGGTTCGTGAAAGTTTAACTGAAGTGAAGAAGTCATTTGTTGGAATAGCAGCCAATGTTGGGCATAATGAAGAATCAAATGGAAAAGTAGAGGAACCAGAAAGTGTAGAGCAAGGTGGAAAATTAGCAGGTCAAATATCTGCTGATGAAAATAAACTTCCAAGTGTTAGAAAAGCAAAAGTGTCTGTTGTGCCCACAGAAAGCACAGTTCTAACTGATCGCTTTGTCAGTGAAAATGTGGCAATGCTTTCAGAAGACAAGCAACTAAGTCCAGAATCCAAAGAAATATTCGTCGCAAAGATAAGTGAGGGGGAAGCGTCAGTAAAAGGTGCAAAAGAACAGGAAAAGACTGAATCTGCAGAAAAACTGAAAAACATTTTGGGCCAGAAAATTACATCGAATTCTGAATCTGCTAATAAAAGTGCCCCATTACTGGAAGATATTGAAAGTACCCAGATGAGGATCAACCAAAATCTCCTGCAGAAACAAACTGAGGAACCAGCATTTATGAACTTGAATGAACAGGGAGGAGTTATCAACAAAGGTGCCGGAAACATTGAGGACAGACCAGAAGAAATGATGAAAAAGCAGGTAATTATAGCATACCGCAGGATAAATTTTTAATTAGAGATATTTTTATATTTTCTGTCTTTTCACATTCTAGGTTCCTTCACCCCAGCTGAGAGGATTGCCTGACCTTCAGGCTTCCATGAATACTGTTCCCTACCAGCCCCAGCAGGTGTGCATGAGTGGCCTGGAGTGTTTTCCCCCTCTCTGACTTGCTGTGGGTTAGCATCTGACTTCTGCTTGGTATTCTGCTAAATGAGGTATAGTCAGATTGATAACTCATGATGAGAGAATCAAGTTGATGAGATCACATCCCACTGCTCTGTGAAGTTTACTTGCTGGTTTTCCAGCATGCTGCTGTGCTGTACTGGCCTAACCCATAGCTTTGTTTTAAATGCAAATACAATATTAGGAAATTGTCATATTCCAAGTGCAAGATTATAGCCTAACTGTTTGGAACCTTGATTACAATATTGAGAATGGTTTAATAAAATTAATATTACAATTTGAAGTTATTGCAAGTGAAAATTAGCAAAGACTTCTGAAGCAAGATCGATATCCTCTGCGTATAACTGAAAATTGTTCTTTTCTGTTGACCTCAATGGGTTACATTTTATAACCTTACAAAACAAAAATCTTCTGGGAGATTTACATCAGTTAGATGAAATTGAAGGCAGTTACTGGCATTATCTGTGTTCAATTGAAAATGCTGCTTTTCTTCTAGGAAACTGAGACCAGTCTGCGTGAGCAGAATTTATTCGTTTATTGGGCATTATGAAAAGGCTGAAGTTTTGGCAGCTCTTTTTACCTTATCATTTGCATTTTTGGTTGCCCGGTTGAATTACATCTTCTAGCATTAACTACAGAGAAATCTACAACCTAAAATCTCCTTGCTCGAGGAGATTGTGTGGTTGGAAAGCAAAATAGTTGTTGTTTGGGGACGTGGTGGGTGGTGGGTGGTGAAATTGAAGGGTAAATAAATATAAGTAAATGTACATAGAGATGCGATTCAAAAGAAGTCTTTAGTGACGCCTCTGTTTGTCATTTTAAATTGCCCAAACACCAGTTTCAACAACAACTTGTATTTATATAGCACCTTTAACGTAGTAAAACGTCCCAAGGCGCTGCACAGGAGTATTTTAAGACAAAAAATTTGACACCGATCCACATAAAGATAAATTAGGGCAGGTGACCAAAAGCTTGGTTAAAGGGGTAGGTTTTAAGGAGCGTCTTAAAGGAGGAAAGAGAGGTAGCGAGGCGGACAGGTTTAGGCAGGGAATTCCAGAGCTTAGGGCCTAGGCAACAAAAGGCACGGCCACCAAAGGTTGCGCGATTATAATCAGGGGTGCTCAAGAGGGCAGAATTAGAGGTGCGCAGATATCTCGGGGGTGGGGGGGGGGTGGGGGGTTGTTGTGGGGCTGAAGGAGATTACAGAGATAGGATTTAAAATTTTAAATCACAATTTCCAAGAGCCGGCCTCCTATGCTATAAGATTCTATGATCACAAGAGCCACTTCTAGGCTGATCCCCCCGTGTCTGATTCAGCACTACATGAAAATGCGTACCGATGTAAACTGTGGGTTTAAAATGGTTTCTGGGGATTGCTGTCGGCAGAGAGCCATTTCACTTGTTATTCTACACGGCCACCATCCTGAATTCATGCCAGTTCCTCCCTTTCCTCCAACAGTTCTTTGCCTTGCTACTGCTGTTATCTGCTTCCTCACTGCTATTTCTAATGCATGTAAAATCTGTTTATCAACAGAAATCATTTCAGTAATTATTTTTATTACAGCAACCCAGTAAGGGGTGAAACCAGAACTTCAGGTGCATGCAGGAATTATTTTGCTTCATGTGTTCAACATCCACCCACAAATGAATATACTGTAATCCATATGTGGGGAGTCTACTGGAGGGAGGACTCCAAGTTAGATCTGACGGCATGCTTTCAGAACAAGACATGACCAGGATTGTGTTGCAATAGTGAAGAAGATTGAGCAGTCACTTGGCAGTCTCTCAGTTTCTTGGTGTGGGATGTTTCTGCACACCTTCCTATGGATCCTGGGAAGTAGGACATATATTTTAGTGTTAGCTGGGCCAGCTGTAATGTGCTACCCTGGGTCAATATATCAAGGGTTGTTCTTTATCATCCCAGAAGGATTGCAACATTAAGTAATCTTTCACAAAGAATAATTGACTTGAATCTGATGGCTAAGACATGAAGATTTTTGGCACTTCCAAAGCTGGCTGCAAGATTGAAATACAGCAGTTTACAACCTAAAATTCTGACAACTTTAACATAATTTGTATATGGGGGTTGAAAATATCATGAAATGTTTGTTTATCTGTTTTGACATGGCTTTTCTGACCCAATTTCCAAAGATAAATCTCTCTTTCTTTTGAGCATTTACAGAAAACCTTCTTTTCTCACTCTCTTCAGCAAATGCAAACTACCTTCTGATCAGTGAATATATTACATTGCATTGAACTTATTGGGCTGGATTTTGCGGTCAGGCGCCGTTCATCACACTTGCACTTGCCCATAGACTTTCTATGGGATTTTGCACTGGAATTTACTGCAAATTAGAGATCCAAAAAGCGTAGCACCCTCTACACGACATCTGGGACTCGTGAACAGGGCAAGCAACCGTGTATCTCCTTAACCAATCAGACTGAAGAATCTTTAATGAACAGCACAGATTCTGAACCAGAAAGAGTCAGTTAGAATATTGAATTCAATGTCAAATAATAATAGGATTGGGCAGAGTCAACACTGATTTATAAAAGGGAAATCATGTTTGGCGAATCTGTTAGTTTGTTGAGGTTGTAACTAGCAGAATAGATATGGGGGAACCAGTGGATGTGGTGTATTTGGATTTTCAGAAGGCATTCGATAAGGTGCCACATGAGGTTATTAAACAAAATTAGGGCTCATGGGATGGGGGTAATATACAAGCATGGATTGAGGATTGGTTATCGGACAGAAAAGAGAGTACGAATAAACAGGTCATTTTCAGGTTGGCAGGCTGTAACTAGTGGGGCACCGCAAGGATCAGTGCTTGGGCTTCAGCTATTCACAATCTACATCAATGATTTGGATGCGGGGACCAGATGTAATATATCTAAGTTTGCTGATGATACCAAGCCCAGGTGGGAATGTAAGTTGTGAGGAGGATGCAAAGAGGCTTCAAGGGGATATAGACAGGCTAAGTGAGTGGGCAAGAACATGGCAAATGGAATATAATGTGGAGAAATGTGAAGTTATCCACTTTGGTAGGAAAAATAGAAAAGCAGAGTATTTTTTAAATGGTGACAGATTGGGAAATGTTGGTGTTCAGAGGGACCCGAGTGTCCTTGTACACGAATCACTGAAAGTTAACATGCAGGTACAGCAAACAATTAGGAAAGCAAATGGTATGTTGGCCTTTATTACAAGAGGATTTGAGTATAAGAGTAAAGACGTCTTACTGCAATTATATAGGGCCCTGGTGAGACCACACCTGGAGTATTGCGTACAGTTTTGGTCTCCTTACCTAAGGAAGGATATACTTGCCATAGAGGAAGTGTAACGAAGGTTCATCAGACTGATTCCTGGGATGTGGGGATTGTCCTATGAGGAGAGATTGAGTAGACTAGGCCTATATTCTCTAGAGTTTAGAAGAATAAGAGTTGATCTCATTGAAACATACAAAATTCTTACAGGGCTTGACAGGGCAGATGCAGGGAGGATGTTTCCTCTGGCTGGGGAGTCTAGAACCAGGGGTCACAGTCTCAGAATAAGAGGTCGGCCATTTAGGACTGAGATGAGGAGAAATTTCTTCACTCGGAGGGTGGTGAATCTTTGGAATTCTCTACCCCAGAGGGTTGTGGAGGCTGAGTCGTTGAGTATATTCAAGACAGAGATCGATAGATTTTTGGATATTAAGGGAATCAAGGGATATGGGGATAGTGCAGGAAAGTGGAGTTGAGGTAGAAGATGAGCCACAATCTTATTGAATGGCGGAGCAGGCTTGAGGGGCCGAATAGCCTACTCCTGCTCCTATTTCTTATGTTAATCAGGTACAGAAAGCGAAAGAAAGATTGAATTAAGAGAGACCGAGAAAAGAAACGGCAAGGAACAGGAAGAATTTATTTTAAATTTTTAATTAAAAGTTTTTTTTAGATCTCCAACAAGAATTAAACTCTGAATCAATGAAACTCCACACTTGTAAAAGTTAATTTTCAGTGCCAGAGAGGTTGTTTGGCAGTAATTAAGACTTACCATGCTGTTAAAAGGGTACTTACATTAGTATGGACAAGCCCTAACATTTTCTGGCAAGTTTAGTTCATATTTATCAGGTAAGTACAGGAACTTCACGCCATTCAATGGCGAGATACTGTTTTCAGGAAGCTTCTGGAGTAGCAGGGCATCTCGGACAGCAACATCCTGATTTCCACATTTAACTGCGCATGTGTGGTCGCTGGAGGTTGCTGTCTTGATTTCAACATAAATAACGGTGAGTGCTGTTCGCCTCATCATTATTTCGACCGCAAAGTCCGGGCCACTGTTTCTGTTCTCAGACTCTGACCAATGTCATTTCACTCTCTTTCTGATGTTTTTTCTTTGCTTTTGCTCTTCCTCACTCCCCTGCCTGCTGCTTTTGTCGGTGGCCATCTCTTATTTTTCTTCTGTTTCATTACAGCTCCTTTCCTTCTCTTGTGTCCCATCAGGTAGCCTGTACAGATTATTGTAATCCAGTAATCACTAAGATTCTCTTAGTCAATGCATTCCTGGAGCTACTCTGTGGCTATTTTCTTAGTTTGGCAGCTTTTAAAATTCTTAAGCCCATATTTGCGGTGAATTTCACCCAGTCGACCGTTCACTGTTAAAATCGACCGACATTCCGCTCTGTTCCCGCTGTCTTCTATTTTAACCTGCTCCTCTGAATCTAAATATGCAGATCAGGGTCCTACGATGTTATCGGACCCCGACTGCAACTTTAACTGAGCAGGGAAGCCATTGTTGCTTGATGACAGCGGGAAGAGGAGCCGGACCAGAAGAGACCCAAACAGGTCAGTTTTTAACTTTTTTTTAACTTTCCTGGTGGAGCCAGGAGGAGCAGGAGTGAACCTTTTGGGCTCCATGAGGAAAGTTTAGATCCCTTCCCCCCCCCCTCCAGAAAGCAAGCGAGACAGGTATTGAGATCCAGGAGGTAGTGGTGGAGGAGCCTCAGCCCTTGGCCTTGTCCAACAGGTACGAGATTCTTACTCCCTGTGTGGGCGAGGCCAGGGACTGCAGGGAGGATGAGCAAACTGACCACAGCACCGTGGTACAAGGAGCCATTCAAGTGGGGGGAGCAAAAAGAAATGTTGTAGTGATTGGGGACAGTATAGTGAGGGGGATAGATACTGTTCTCTGCAGCCGAGAGCGTGAGTCCCGAAGGCTGTGTTGCCTGCCCGGTGCCAGAGTTAAGGACATCTCCTCTGGCTGGAGAGAAACTTGGAGTGGGAGGGGGAAGATCCAGTTGTCATGGTCCACGTAGGTAGGACAAAGGTAGGACAAAGAAAGAGGTTCTGCTGAGAGAGTATGAGCAGCTAGGGGCTAAATTAAAAAGCAGAACCACAAAGATAGTAATCTCTGGATTACTACCTGAGCCACGAGTGAATTTGCATAGGGTAAATAAGATCAGAGAAATGAACGAGTGGCTCAAAGACTGGTGTGGGAGAAATGGGTTTCGATTTGTGGGGCACTGGCACCAGTACTGGGATAAGAGGGAGCTGTTCCGTTTGGACGGGCTTCACTTGAACCATGTTGGGGCTAGAGTCCTGGCGAATCGAATAACTAGGGCTGTAGAGAGGGCTTTAAACTAAATAGTGGGGGGGGGAGGATCCAGGTGAGCGGGAAAATAAAAAGGAAATGAGAAAGCAATAGAGCAGGCTAGAGATGAGGGAAATAATAACCAGAGTGTGACAGGAAGGGACAGAATGTTTAAAAATAAGAGTGTAACAGGAAAAAAAGGCCAAAACAAGGAAAAATGGTAAAAAGACAAAGTTAAAAGCTCTGTATCTGAATGCACGCAGCATTCGTAACAAGATAAATGAGTTGACGGCACAAATAGATACAAATGGGTATGATCTGATCGCCATTACAGAGTCCTGGTTGCAAGGCGACCAGGGCTGGGAACTGAATTTTCCAGGGTATATGATAATTCAGAAGGATAGAAAGAAAGGAAAGGGAGGTGGGGTGGCTTTGTTGGTAAAAGATGGGATCAGTGCAGTGGTGAGAAGTGATATTGGCTCAGAAGATCAAGATGTAGAATCGGTTTGGGTGGAGCTAAAAAATAATAAGGGGAAGAAGTCTCTGATGGGTGTAGTCTACAGGCCCCCAAACAGTAGCAATGCTGTTGGACAGAGTATAAATCAACAAATAATGGAGGCCTGTAAAAAAGGTATGGTAATAATCATGGGTGATTTTAATCTCCATATTGATTGGACAAATCAAATTGGCCATGGTAGCCTGGAGAAGGAGTTCATAGTGCATCCGGGATGTTTTCCTAGAACAGTATGTAATGGAACCAACCAGGGAGCAGGCTATCTTGGATCTGGTACTATGTATTGAGACAGAATTAATAGATGATCTCATAGTAAAGGATCCTCTAGGAAAGAGTGATCATAGCATGGTTGAATTTCAAATTCAGTTGGAGGGTGAAAAAGTTGGATCCCAAACCAGTGTCCTGATCTCAAACAAAGGCAATTATAATGGCATGAGGGCAGAACTGGCTAAAGTGGACTGGAAAAACAAATTAAAGGGTAAGGAAGTTGAAATGCAGTGGCAGACATTTAAGGAGATATTTCATAACTCTCAACAAAAATATATTCCAGTGAGAAAGAAAGATTTTAAGAGAAGGGAGCACCATCCGTGGCTAACTAAGGAAGTAAAGGATGGTATCAAATTGAAAATGAAGGCATACAATGTTGCCAAGATTGGTGGGAGACCAGAGGATTGGGAAATTTTTAAAAACCAGCAAAGGATGACTAAAAAAATAATAGAGAGAAGATAAATTATGAGAGTAAGCTGGCAAGAAACATTAAAACAGATAGTAAGAGCTTCTACAGGTATATAAAAAGGAAGAGGGTAGCTAAAGTAAACGTTGGTCCCTTAGAGGATGAGACTGGGGAATTAATAATGGGGAACGGGGAAATGGCAGAGACTCTGAACAAATATTTTGCATCTGTCTTCACTGTAGAAGACACTAACAACATCCCAATAATGGATAATCAAGGGGCCACAGGGAGTGGGGAACTAAAGACAATCGCTATCACTAAGGAAATAGTACTCGGTAAATAATGGGACTAAAAGATGACAAGTCCCCTGGACCAGATGGCCTGCATCCCAGGGTCTTAAAAGAAGTGGCTGCAGAGATAGTGGATGCATTGGTTGCAATATACCAAAATTCCCTGGACTCTGGAGAGATCCCAGTGGATTAGAAAACCGCTAATGTAACACCCCTGTTTAAGAAAGGAGGGAGACAGAAAGCAGGAAACTATAGACCAGTTAGCCTAACATCTGTCGTTGGGAAAATGCTGGAGTCCTTCATTAAGGAAGCAGTAGCAGGGCATTTAGAAATACATACTGCAGTCAAACGGAGTCAGCATGGTTTTAGGAAAGGGAAATCATGTTTAACAAATTTGCTGGAGTTCTTTGAGGATGTAACAAGCAGGGTGGACAAGGGTGAGCCAGTGGATGTGGTGTATTTGGATTTCCAGAAGGCATTCGATAAGGTGCCACATAAAAGGTTACTGCATAAGATAAGAGCTCACGGAGTTGGGGGTAATATAGCATGGATAGAGAATTGGCTAACTAACCGAAAGCAGAGAGTCGGGATAAATGGGTCATTTTCTGGTTGGCAAACGGTAACTAGTGGGGTGCCAGAAGGATCGGTGCTGGGGCCCCAACTATTTACAATCTACATTAATGACTTGGATGAAGGGATCGAGTGTAATGTAGCCAAGTTTGTGGATGATACAAAGGTGGGTGGGAAAGCAAGTTGTGCAGAGGACTCAAAGAATCTGCAAAGGGATATAGACAGGCTAGGTGAGTGGGCAAACATTTGGCAGCTGGAGTATAATGTGGGAAAGTGCGAGGTTATCCACTTTGGCAGAAAAAATAAAAAAGCAAACTATTATTTAAATGGAGAGAGATTACAAAATGCTACAGTTCAGAGGGACTTGGGGGTCCTTGTGCATGAAACACAAAAAGTTAGCATGCAGGTACAGCAAGTAATCAAAAAGGCAAATGGAATGTTGGCCTTTATTTCAAGGGGGTTGGAGTATAAAAGCAGGGAAGTCCTGCTACAACTGTACAGGGTATTGGTGAGGCCACACCTTGAGTACTGCGTACAGTTTTGGTCTCCTTATTTAAGGAAGGATATACTCGCATTGGAGGCAGTTCAGAGACGATGCACTAGGTTAATTCCAGAGATGAGGGGTTTGACTTATGAGGAAAGGTTCAGCAGGCTGGGCCTATGCTCATTGGAATTTAGCAGAATGAGACGTGATCTTATCGAAACATATAAGATACTGAGGGGGCTCGACAGGGTAGATGCAGAGAGGATGTTTCCCCTCATGGGGAAATCTAGAACTCGGGCACAATCTCAGAATAAAGGGTCGCCCTTTTAGAACTGAGATGAGGAGGAACTTCTTCTCTCAGAGGGTTGTAAATTTGTGGAATTCTCTGCCCCAGAGAGCTCTGGGTCATTAAATACATTTAAGGTGGAGATAGACAGATTTTTGCAAGATAAGGGAGTGAAGGGTTATGGGGAACGGGCTGGGAAGTGGCTTTGAGCCCAAGATCAGTCATGATCTTATTGAATGGCGGAGCAGGCTCGAGGGGCCAAGTGGCCTATTTCTGCTCCTATTTCTTATGTTCTTCTGAAACTCCCTCCTCATGACTTACCTTCAGTCCCAGCCAGTAGCCTCCTGCCGCTCGACATTACGCTTCTTCTCATCGGGCCGCTGCCGCTTCCCATCCGTTATGGACGGGCAACTGACCGGGTGCTTGCAGATGAGGCCCGGGAGTTAAAATCGGCTGGTCCTCACGTTGCCGAGGTTCAGGAGGTTTGGCACTTGCCTCACCCCTCTAGTTTGGGTTAAAACCGGGCTTTCTGCGTTTTCATTGGGCTTTCAGTAAAATTTTATGTCCCCATGAATTTGGAGCACTATTGTACCTCTTCCTCACTCCCATCCAGAAAAAGCAGGACAAATCCAACCCTGCCAATTACTGTCCCACCAGCCTCCTCCCAATCATCAACAAACTGCTGGAACGAGTCATCAGCAATTCTACCAACCAGCACTTACTCACCAATATACTGGTCACCGATGCTCAGTTTGGGTTCCGATCCAACCACCCGGCTTCAGACTTTATTACAGCCTTGGTCCAATCATGGCCATGAGCTGAATTTCAGAGGTGAGGTGAGTGTGATTGCCCTTAATATAATGGCAGCATTTGATTGCGTGTGAAGCCGTGAAGCCAAGGAGCCAGAGTAAAACTGGTCAAAGTGGATTAGGGTGAAATCTCTCCAGTGGGTGGAGTCATACCGGGCACAAAGGAAGATGGTTGTGGTCATTGGAGGCCAATCATCTCAGCCCCAGGACATTGCTGTAGGAGTTTCTCAGGGCAGCATTTTAGGCAAAACTATTTTCAGCTGCTTCATCAATGACATATGCTCCATCATAAGGTCAGAAGTGGGGCTGTTCACTGATGATTGCACAGTGTTCAGCTTGATGCGCAATTCCTCAGATAATGAAGCAGTCGATGCCCACATGCAGCAAGACCTGAACAACATCCAGGCTTGGGCTTATAAATGGCAAGTAACATTTGCGCCACACAAGTGTCAGGCAATGACCATCTCCAACAAGAGAGAGCATTCAATGGCTTTACTATCACCGAGTGCCCCACCATCAACATCCTGGGGGGTCACCATTGACCAGAGTCTGAACTGGATTGACCACATAAATGCCCTGTCGACTGGAGCAGGTCACAGGCTGGGTATTCTGTGGGGAATGGCTCAACTCCTGAGTTCCCTCCTTTCTGCCTTGAGTCCTCGTCCCCATCAAACTGCTCACAGGCTTCCATCCTCGCTGTTCCACGAGCACATATTCCACGTTTGCATCCTTCCTTAAGTCTGAGGGCTTTAGACTCGATTCCACCTGGTGCATGGCTGGTCTTGCCATCCTCTGCCAGATCTGGCTTGATCATCCCAAGCCATTCTGCACCAAATCTTCCTACTATACTAGAATTATCCTGGAGGACAAGGATAATCCAAACCCTGTTTCTTCATGACAAAGCACTGCCTCCAGCCCCTTACTCCCACTAGTTCCACTTCTAATGCTTAAAAGCAAGGAACTTATCAACTTTATTGTCTCTCAAATTGAGATCATCATGCAGTTGTTTCAACCTGACCCCTCCCATCCTCTCATTCCCCTATTACTCAGTAGTTTCGCTCCTGTCTCTTGTATCGTCGTCTCCAAGCTCACCTTTTCCACAAGACCTATCACCTGCTCCCCTCCCCACTCAACTCCTGACAAACCAATTAGTTTTCCTCGCCTCTATACTCACTATTCTTACTATCCATTCCCCTGCTCAAAATGCGCCCCCCACCCCCTGCTCAACCTTTCTGTCCTCTCCAACTGCTGTCCAATCTCCAATTCCCCTTTCCTCTCCAAGGTCCTTGAACATGATATCGCCACTGTTCTCACTTCTCTCATAACTCCCTGTTGAAATTCCTTCAATCTGATTTCCACCTCGCACGCATCACCGAAACTGTCCTAGAGAAAGTCACCAATAATATCCTTAGTGAATGCGACCTAAGCATGTTATCCGTCCTGTCTCCTTGACCTCTGACGTTTTTGTGTGGTTCCACTTCTATCTGTCAGTGCAGCCAGTGTACCTACAGTAATGGTTTCTCTTTCCAGCTTCTTGACCATGCCTTTGGTCATCGCTTCTAACTCTCTGTTTCATTCAGTGTTCATTTTTCCTCTTTTTGATGCACTTTTAGCTTTTTCCTGTGTTGCAGGCCCTACGTAAATATTGTAGTCTTACTGTTTTGACTATAGAGTTCAGTATTCTATGAGCCTCTGATTGTCCTTGTAGGATGGAAGGGATAATACATTGATAAGTGGAGAATCATTTCTGTTGTAAGATCATACTAAAGGTAGAAAGTTAATTCTCCATCTTTGTTAACCTACTGAGACATTTTCAGTAATGTAGGACAAAGTAGTCAGTGTGCCTACAGTTATCTTAATTTTCCACTTATTGCTGGTATTTTGTGAGAGTACAAATCAACAGGAACTATTTTTCTTGTCAGCATTGCAGTCAAAGAAAAAAATTAGTTAAAATTGGTGCAAACTAAAATCATTTCTAGTGGATTTGGTTAAGGATTTTTAACCAACAGTGACAGGATCGGACAAAGTCAACATGGATTTACAAAAAAGTAAATCATGCTTGACTGATCTACTGGAATTTTTTGAGGATGTAACTGGTAGAATAGATAAGGGAGAACCAGTGGATGTGATGTATTTGGACTTTCAGAAGGCTTTCGATAAGGCCCCGCATAAGAGATTAGCGTGCAAAGTTAAAGCACATGGGATTGGGGGTAAGGTACTGACTTGGATAGAAAACTGGTTGGCAGACAGGAAGCAAAGAGTTGGAATAAACAGGTCTTTTTCCGAGTGGCAGGCAGTGACTAGTGAGGTACCGCAGGGATCGGTGCTAGGACCCCAGTTATTCACAATATATATTAATGATCTAGACGAGGGAACTAGATGTAATATCTCCAAGTTTGCAGACGACACAAAGCTGGGTGGGCGTGTGTGCTGTGAGGAGGATCCAGACAAACTCCAGTATGATTTGGACAGGTTGGGTGATTCGGCAGATGCATGGCAGATGCAGTATAATGTGGATAAATGCGAGGTTATCCACTTTGGTGGCAAAAACAGGAAGGCAGATTATTATCTGAACAGCAATAGATTGGGAAAAGGGGAAGTGCAACGAGACCTGGGTGTCCTTGTGCACCAGTCGCTGAAGGTAAGCATGCAGGTGCAGCAGGCGGTTAAGAAGGCAAATGGTATGTTGGCCTTCTTAGCGAGAGGATTTGAGTACAGGAGCAAGGATGTCTTGCTGCAGTTGTACAGGGCTTTGGTGAGACCACACCTTGAGTATTGTGTGCAGTTTTGGTCACCTTATCTGAGGAAGGATGTTCTTGCCATGGAGGGAGTGCAGCGAAGATTTACCAGACTGATACCTGGGATGGCAGGAATGACTTATGAAGAGAGATTGGGTCGATTAGGCTTATATTCGCTAGAGTTTAGAAGAATGAGAGGGGATCTCATTGAAACTTATAAAATTCTAACAGGACTAGACAGACTAGATGCAGGAAGGCTGTTCCCGATGGCGGGGAGTCCAGAACCAGGGGTCACAGTCTAAAGATAAGGGGTAAGCCATTTAGGACTGAGATGAGGAGGAATTTCTTCACCCAGAGAGTGGTGAA
This sequence comes from Squalus acanthias, assembly GCA_030390025.1. Taxonomy (NCBI): domain Eukaryota; kingdom Metazoa; phylum Chordata; class Chondrichthyes; order Squaliformes; family Squalidae; genus Squalus; species Squalus acanthias. The sequence goes on from JASTWF010000031.1 coordinate 1,438,453, forward strand.
CCTGTGGAATTCTCTACCACAGAAGGCAGTTGAGGCCAATTCATTAAATATATTCAAGAAGGAGTTAGATATATTTCTTAAGGCTAAGGGGATCAAGGGATATGGGGAGAAAGCAGGGACAGGGTACTGAATTTGAATGATCAGCCATGATCGCATTGAATGGTGGAGCAGGCTCGAGGGGCCGTATGGCCTACTCCTGCTCCGATCTTCTATGTTTCTATGTTTAATTTTAAAGTAAATTTGATTTGTTATTGCCTGTGTCACCAGCCTTTGTATAGTAAACAGCAATGCCTGGAACACGATGAGAACCTCGTCACTTACCTCTCTCTTGTACTGGATATTGAGGTCAGACTAAAGCAGCAGCAGCCAGTTGGTACCAACCTTGCCATGCTTCATGAACAATTCCAATTGGCAGAGGTTAGTACATTATGCTTAATAGTTCAGATTTACCTTTATTTAATAGGATTGAATTCTTTTGGCATAAACCTTCAGTAAAGTTTGCTCAAACTTAGTTGTTAAATAATATATTGAGTTTTCTTTTATTTACTTGTTTCAATTTCTGATTTTTGTGAATATTTTTATTAAGTTTTGGTAACTTAAACTCCGAAACTAGGGTCCTAAATCTAAACAAAGGAAACTACGAAGGTATGAGGAGTGAGTTGGCTATGTTAGATTGGGGAGCTTCATTAAAAGGCATGACGGTGGATAGGCAATGGCTAACATTTAAGGAACAAATGCATGAATTGCAACAGTTATACATTCCTTTCTGGTGCAAAAACACAAAAGGAAAAGCGGCCATGGCTAACAAAAGAAATTAAGGATAGTATTAGATCCAAAGAGGAGTCATATAAAGTTGCCAGAAAAAGTAGCAAGCCTGAGGATTGGGAGCAGTTTAGAGTTCAGCAAAAAAGGACCAAGAGATTGATTAAGAGGGAAAAAATAGAGTATGAGAGTAAACTTGCAAGGAACATAAAAGCAGATTGTAAAAGCTTCTACAAGTATGTGAAAAGAAAAAGATTAGTGAAGACAAATGTAGCTCCCTTACAATCAGAAACGGGAGAATTTATAATGGGGAACAAGGAAATGGCAGAGCAATTAAACAAATACTTTGGTTCTGTCTTCACGGAAGAGGACACAAATAACTTCCCAGAAATGCTAGGGAACCAAGCGTCTAGTGCGAAGGAGGAATTAAAGGAAATTAGTATTAGTAAAAAAAATAGTGCTGGAGAAATTAATGGGACTGAAAGTCGATATATCCCCAGGGCCTGATAATCTGCATCCCAGAGTACTAAAAGAGGTAGCCATGGAAATAGTGGATGCATTGGTTGTCATCTTCCAAAATTCTATAGATTATGGAACAGTTCCTACAGATTGGAGGGTGGCAAATGTAACCCCACTATTTAAAAAAGGAGGGAGAGAGAAAACGGGGAACTACAGACCGGCTAGCCTAACATCAGTAGTAGGGAAAATGCTAGAGTCTATTATAAAGGATGTGATAACAGGACACTTAGAAAATATCAACGGGATTAGACAAAGCCAACATGGATTTATGAAAGGGAAATCATGTTTGACAAACCTACTGGAGTTTTTTGAGGATGTAACTGGTAGAATAGATAAGAGAAAACCAGTGGATGTGGTGTATTTGGATTTTCAGAAGGCCTTTGATAAAGTCCCACATAAGAGGTTAGTGTGCAAAATTAAAGCACATGGGATTGGGGGTAATATACTGGCATGGATTGAAAATTGGTTAACAGACAGGAAGCAGAGAGTAGGAATAAATGGGTCTTTTTCGGGGTGGCAGGCGGTGACTAGTGGGGTACTGCAGGGATCAGTGCTTGAGTCCCAGCTATTCACTATATATCAATGATTTGGATGAGGGAACTAAATGTAATATTTCCAAGTTTGCTGACGACACGAAACTAGGTGGGATTGTGAGTTGTAAGGAGGATGCAAAGAGGCTTCAAGGCGATTTAGACAAGTTGAGTGAGTGGGCAAATACATAGCAGATGCAGTATAACGTGGATAAATGTGAAGTTATCCACTTTGGTAGGAAAAACAGAAAGGCAGAGCATTTTTTAAATGGTGATAGATTGGGAAATGTTGATGTACAGAGGGACCTGGGTGTCCTTGTACACTGGTCACTGAAAGTAAACATGCAGGTGCAGCAAGCAGTTAGGAAGGCAAATGGTATGTTGACCTTCATTGCAAGAGGATTTGAATACAGGAGCAAGGCTGTCTTACTACAGTTATACAGGGCCTTGGTGAGACCACACCTGGAGTACTGTGTGCAGTTTTGGTCTCCCTGCCTAAGAAAGGATATACTTGCCAAAGAGGGAGTGCAGCGAAGGTTCACCAGACTGATTCCTGGGATGGCAGGACTGTCGTATGAGGAGAGATTGGGTTAACTAGGCCTGTATTCACCAGAGTTTAGAAGAATGAGAGGGGATCTCATTGAAACGTTTAAAATTCTGACAGGGCTAGACAGACTGGATGCAGGGAGGATGTTTCCCCTGGCTGGGGGGTCTAGAACGAGGGGTCACAGTCTCAAGATACGGGGTAGGACATTTAGGACTGAGATGAGGAGAAATTTCTTCACTCAGAGGGTGGTGAACCTGTGGAATTCTCTACCACAGAAGGCTGTGGAGGCCAAGTCACTGAATATATTTAAGAAGGAGATAGATAGATTTCTAGACACAAAAGGCATCAAGGGGTATGGGGAGAGAGCAGGAATATGGTATTGAGATAAAGGATCAGCCATGATCATATTGAATGGCGGAGCAGGATCGAAGGGCCGAATGGCCTACTCCTGCTCCTATTTTTCTATGTTTCTCTATGTTTCTAACTTTCATACTGTATTTTCAGGATTTTGAAGTAGAGCTGGAGGAGCTATCTATCCTGATTGATCAAGAGCTGGTATCAATCAATAAGATACTTGAAGGATGCACACGAAATGTACCTAAACAGTTATTGAAAGCACTTGAGAAAGACTCAAAAAACTTGCAAATATCGTTTACCTCTGTACGTGAGGTGTCAAAAGCCTGGCATGGAACTCTGACAAATGTACTGGCAACTGAGAAAGTGAGCTGAGCGAAATAATGTTGTAAAAGAGACATTTGATAATGCGATTCATTTGGATTCCATCTCCAAATCGATTGAGGCTTAATTCTTAAAAAAAAAATGCTTAACTTCCTTATTTAGTGTTCCCCCTTCATTTATATGTATTATCCTTGATCGGTCCATGGAGGCTATCTACTTGTTAAGTTGTGTGTTTGATTAGTGTGCAGTCCCTCCAACAGATAACCTGTGTAAGGATGGCAAGAAATCAGAGGAAAATTCTTAAGTAACCATTAGTGAAGATCAGGGTTTAAAGTTGAGGTAAATTATTACTTTATATTTGCAGTTACTGAACTGCCACTTAAGCTAACGTTATTCAGCTATTACATCTCCATATAATCAGTCAGAATCAATCTCTGACTAATTTGTCTCTGGTTTAGTAGTGAGAAGTTGTGATGTTTCATCAACATCATAGTGTTGAGCCTCAAGAAATGGTTTACCCTGGAATCTGGAACAAATTATGTAAATGTTTTGAGTTGATGGAGCATTTTGCCTTTAGAAAAAGAAAACTATGCCCATGCCATGGTAATTATACCTGTACCAGCTGAGACACATTGGCAATTGTGTTGACAGTTGTGAAGAATTTTTTGTTTGCACTCTATCCTAAGGGAAGGACAAGTAAAGGTAAATCGATTAAGATGGGAAAAACAAAAGAGCGAGGAGAAGAGTTAGCTAAGTTGTGTCGTGAGTGAGAGAAGCTTATTCAAAGACTTTTCCTTAGATTATCTTCAATTTGAATGGTGGTATCATAATTGCAGCAAACTTTACCAAACTTGTGACTTTATCAGTACAACTTCAGCTATCTGATAGTGAAATGTTCAGCTTACTTCCCTTCAGTGAAATTGTAAAATTAAGCTTTGATCAATTTTGCAACAGCTGGGCACAATATGTTACATTAAAACCTGTATCATTGCCAAAGTTTTGATGGCAGTATTTCAGCACAATATTTCAACTGCAGTAGTACAATATGCACAGTTCAGTTAGAGAAGTGAACAACGCCTGGGACTGGATATGATGATGTTTTAGACCACTAGCTTTACAGCTCTAAAACTGAGATTTTATTTCAGGAATGAGTGCGCAATTTTCTTAGCTGTTACAGAATAAATGGGTTTATTTGATAGCCGGAAAAGTACTTAAACTGCCAATTATGAAGCTCAAAGATCAACTTGCTTGTCTTTTTAAACTCACTTGACTTGGCTGAATTTTATCAATACTCAGTCAGACCACTAGGCAGATCATCACAAGCAAAATTCAGCAGAACTTGACTTGTTACACTGCAATTAAGTTAATGGAAAAACAGATGTGTTTAGTGCTTATATAAAACACAGTATGTATCAGGTTGCAGATAAAGAGTTCATTGATAAGGTCTTCTGTATAAAGAAAGTAAATTGGGACATGTGAGTAAATTACATTGCTTGAAATGATGACTGGATACTGACAGTTGTGGAGATCGAACAGAAACTGTCCAGATGAAGGAGGTTACTTGGAGAAGAGCAACAGCAGTTTGGGGAGGGGAAAGAGGAGATAATAGTAACTTCTAAAGAAGTAGTTTAGGAAATTTAATAGCCAAAGATTAAATTGTATGTCAAATGTATGCAGCACTAAAATTCTTCCTTTGTTTTCAGTCTAAAGTAATCACTGAGTATGAGCAGCTCCAAAAGAAACAAGAAGCACTTATGGACAGCGTAATTCAAACCACAAAATCTGTGTATAAAATAGAATCTGAGACATCAAAAGATGTGATGGCCCTGAAACAGAATCTGCAGCGATATAAGGTAAATGACTGACCCTCTTATTTCAAATTAGCTCACAAGTAAATAACTTGCAAGCAATACAAAAATAGCATTGCTAACCAGAGAAACTTTCCAAAAAATATGTTTTTAATAAAATTTTAATTAATGGCTTTGGTATAGCATAAGTTGGTTTCCCACAGATGATTTTCTGACTAAAACATTTTCCCACCAGAACACATCTGTTAAATAAAGCAACAGTTTAAAACAGAGGAATGAGTTACATTAATCAGAAATTTGTACACATGATGCAGACACACAAGGATAGATTTTCCTCTGTGGACACCTGAGGAAGTAGCTGGCACATTTTTCCTCCCACTTGTTTATTTTGTATGCAAATCTTCTAGCTATGTGTCCCAGTCTAAGGGTTTATACTTGCTTCATCCATGCTGCGCAATGATTTAAAATCCCTGGATAATCTTTCTCAGCCATAGATATGAACGCTCTCCAATTTAACATTGTCCTTTTGAAGACCCAACTTGCACATTATTCCAACTGTAGTCTTACCAACAAGTTATACAGAATTTAATGACGGTGATTTGTTTTATAATAGACACCCACAAGAGGTGTCCTAGAACTTGTTAAACTATGTTCATAACAGCTTTTTATTGATTGGATACTTTTGGTGGAAAGTTGGATTTGAGACCTTCTTTTCCAACTTTTGTTAAAGGGCATCCATATTAAATATTTCTAGTTCCAGTGTTTATTACTTTACGTTTATCTGCATTAAAATCCATTTGACGTTTTGTGTCTGTTTAAGTTGCCCAGTTCCCTCTGAATGCTGACATTCATCATTTGATCCCATAGCTTGGTATCTTCAGCAAATTTTATAAATTACTGGAGAACCCTCCTTGGATTGTTCATCAATAGTGTGTATAACAGGCAACCTAGAATGAACTCCGTTGGGCACTGCCCGAAGCCAGAGATTTGTGTAACTACTTTCAGTCCAGCTGGCTAATTTGCCACTATTCCTTGAGTTTTAACTGCCTTTGGAAGGCTCACATATGGAACTTCATCAAATGCCTTCTAAAATTCCAAGTAAATACGTATCCATTGAGCTAAATAACCATCTTCATAAAGCAACAGACCTATGCTTTATGGCCTCTGTGCCACTTGGACAGGAACAGTAATCACGTCCTGTAAAATGCTCAAGTATTTTTTCCCACTGTAGATAATAGATTAACTAGTCTGTAATTCCCTGGTTTTTGTCTCTCTCTCTTTTTAAAAAGCAGGATGACATTTGCAATCTTTTATTCTTCAGGTGCAGCCTTTATGTACCTCCTACAAATATTAACCAGAATTTTGTGTACTTTCTCTCTCACCTTGTTGAGGATTCCAGGATGCATATCTCATACAAGAACCTTGGCTGAGAGATATATCATGGAATCCTCAACAAGATCAGCAAAAGTGCACAGAATTCTGGTTAATATTTGTAGGAGGTATTTAATGGCTTGAGTTTCTTTAAATGCTATGGGCTACTTGAGTTGAAGTGACGGCTGTGGAATTTGTCCACAATCTTCATTAGTGAATTGAAGAACTTTATAGCATCTGCATTTCTTGATATTTCAATGTAATTCATCTGTTAAAGGACCTATATGGTTTTAAATATTCCTTATATTTAAACTACTAAAAATATTCCTTTGGTATCTATAATCTGTTTTTCTGTTCTTTTGTATCTTCTTGGACTTATCATTGTGCTCAACTAAGTTTAAATGCATCCTAATCTTTACTACTTTCTTTCTTTCCTTCTGTCTTTCAGAATTATTCACTTTGTTTCTGACCACCTATTGTATTCTTGGTCTTTACTTGTCGTCTTCATTTTTTTTCCCATGTTATTTGAAGTATAGCCTCTTACTTGCATTTATTTATTTTTGCCACATCACTAGAAGTAAAGCATTCTAAAAGAATTATTCTTCTCTTGTTATATATCTGGTTCCACTTTTCTCGTTTAATTCTTCCTAAAACGTTTCTCTTAAGTCTTTGGAGCAGGCTGGTCTTTTCCTGCCCGTCAATTTCATATGTTCGTAAGTCCAAAGTTTGTTCTTCCAAAGTCATACACATTCATATTTTATTTTTGGCACCAGCCTTGAATATAATTGCTCATCTTAACTACACAAATATCCAAGTTACTTAAGTCCTGGTGGACTGCTAAATACTAAATCTTAATTTAGCAGCTTTCCCAGTACCCGGCCTTGCATGTTATGTTAAAAAGCACTCAATTAATTCCATTTCAGCCTCCCATTTGATTGTCCACATTACCTGTTTTACTGGCTGCTCTGGCTTCCTCTGAAACACAGTACAATTTGCAGGCAATCATGGCACTGTATGTGCAATGGTGCTTTGAATTTTAGAGGAAGCCAGAGTTCCTGCAAGACATGTTACACCAACTTAGTGGCATATCACCTACCTTAGGGGTCACATTGAGGCATTGTGACAGAAATTGGTAAAGTATTATTCCACAGCCCGGCAACCCCTGTGGGTAGCTTTTGGAGATAGTCACAGTTAAAATCTTTGGTATATTACTGTAAATTTCATCCTGGGTGTGTGCAACTCCGTTACGGTAATCATATAATTAGTGAATCAAAGTGACTGGCTTTGGGTTTGCCTTGTTGCTTTCGTAAAGTATAAAAAATAGTTTTCGTTAACGTGTTCAAAGTATTTTCTCAAATACTAAAATGTTGATCTATACTATTGTACTTTGGGATTCTAATGCACATTAATTAGTTCTCTCTCTCTCTCTCTCTCCCCTAGGAACTGAAAGAATCACTGTCACACACTAAAGCAGATATTGATGATGCCGCTTTTGATATTCAGTTCTTTATTTCTGAACGTGCCCAAGACCTAACCCCTCAGCAAAGCAGACAGTTGCTTAGACTATTAAATGAGCTACAGAGGTCATTCAGAGAAATTTCTGAAAAAGTTGTGGCACAAACAGAAGCATTAGATCTTCACCTTCAGGATAAAAAGTCTGTGGAATCCAAGAAGGTTTGCACCAGTCAGCAACTGGCTTTAAAAAAATATATATATATATAACCTTACAAAATTTGTGCAATGTACAGTGTCTTGTAGTATATAATAAAATATTAACCTGGCTATAGACAGAAAAGTGAGAAATTATTCACTAACTAAGCCCAAATATTACAAATTTAACCAGGGTGAAAAAAACTTTTTTTGTGATTTGAATCAGCTACACTGCTAATTATTCTACTTGAAAGCATTGCATATTACCTAAAATCACTGCAGTATAATGTTATGTTTATACACAATTAGTTTTCAACTATGTGAATATTGAAATGAAGATTATGAATATGAATGATGACAAACTCAGTTTTTGATTGGTGAATGCAGTGATGATGCTGTTTTGTCATTTTGAACATGCTCAGTAAGTACAATTCAGGCCTAGCCAGCTAAAGAACTGAGCAGGGACTCTGTAGCATGTAAGGCAGTTTGCTGTGTATTTTCTTTACTGTCAAAATGCCATGGCACTGAAGATATAAATAGATTTGTATGATAATGGAATTAAATTAGTAAGTAAATACACTGGGGTGTGTTGGGTTTTAAGGAAACTGGGAACATGTGCTCAACTGTGTTGAGCTGATTTGATACAAGAATTGACTGGCAGTACTGGTTTTAGTGGGGTTCGATGTGAACTGGCTCAAGTAGTGCACAACCCAAGTATTAAAAGAATTCCAAAGGATTTGAGCCCATGGAACAGAATCATATCCATGATGTAATTGCCTTCGTCAGGGTTCATAGTAAAGCAACCCAGGAGTCTTTCATCTGGCTTAAATCAGGTTCTAGTCAAATCTCAGCCAGGAGCTTATAGTGTATAGGTGTGGTGTTTCATTAGGTTGTGTGGATTTTTCCTGTGTCTTTTGTTCAGCTGCAATGCTATCAGTAACCCTCTAACCAATGTTCATTGTGTCAATCTTGTAACCTGTTTTGCCTTGCTTTTTCCAGATACTTTTGTTCCGTAACTCGCCATGGCTCACATTATAATGAAGATAATGCTTTGCAGTGGATCTGAAAATGGTCATTCAAGTGTTAACTGTGGTTTTTAACTGCAAGACCACATGCTTATAGTTCCTGTCATTGTCGTTCAATAACAACTGATTCTGCACTGCTTCTAAAACATATTTTTGTGAAATCTCCACACTGGCTTGGGATATATTCCTTGTATTTGTGTGACACATCCTGCTCAATTGTACTAATTCATGCTATGGTTTCTATAGTGTACACAAGGGCTGGAGATGGGAACAGAATGCAAAGGGCTGCTGTTCACTTTCAATCAGCTCTTTAAAAATGAAATGGGCTCAGCCAAATGTTCTTTGCAGATTTTTGAATGTGTAAGTGTAAGCTCCTTTAGATTCAAATTTCACAGTGCATAGATTTCTAATTGGCAAAATCCACCAAATGTTCTTCCTATTATCATAAAAGCATGTAGCATTAAAGTTAAATCAACCTGTTTACATATGTCTTGTATTCTAGATCGCAGACATGTTACCTTTCAAGCACAGCTTTTGAATACCTGCTTTTCCAAATTTAAATGTTACCATTGTTATTACTAATTACATATGAACACAAATTTGTGGCTATTGTGGACTTCCCAATACATTTTAATTATTTGAAGTAGGCCATTTATTCAGCTACATGTGCATGAGAGTCCTTGTTGGGCATAATCAACTAATATTTAAAAAGAAAGTGTTATAGGCTTGTACATGAAAAATCTGCACAGATCTGTTCTGTTCCCCCATCCAGAGATATTCTATAGACAGTGTAAAGTTCTATTTCAAAACGACTGTTCTGAGAATTAGCAGTACAGAAGTGGGAACTGGGCATGAATGTTTTTTGTCTCCTTGCAGGCACGACAAGAGCAACAGGAGGAATGTAGGCAGAAACTGGATGAGCTCAGTACATGGCTGGCTCAGACAGCTAGCACAGTAGCCAGTCACCAGGTGGCAGTCAGTGAGAATGATCTGCCTGCTCTTCATCAGCAACATAGTGTAATTCAGGTTGGTGATTGCAAGTTTACAGTAATAAAGCATCCTTGCTATTGACCCATCTGACTATCTGTTTTTCTAGTTTAGTCATCAGATTTAAAATAATGTAGTCAAAACACAAAAGCAAAAATAGATCCTCTAGCTTTTTAAAAGACTACATAAAATATATCGTTCCGTTTCCTAAAATGTATTGACAAGTAACAACTTTAACATAAAAGAAGTTAGGGAAGAGATAGTAGAGGCACTATTACATATACATAAATTCATTAGAAAAGGGAATAGTACCAGAGGACTGGCAGACAGCTAATGTGATTCCTATATTTAAAAGGGGAGATAGAACTAGTCCAGGAAACTATAGACCAATTAGCTTAACGTCGGTGGTATAATAGTCAGCACGGATTTCAAAAGGGAAGGTCTTGACCAACCTTATTGAATTCTTTGAAGAAGTAACAGAAAGGTTAGCTACGGGTAATGTAGTAGATGTAATCTATTTGGATTTTCAACGGTCCTTCGATAAGGTATCGCATAGTAGACTCATGACTAAGGTCAGAACATGTGAAATCAGGGGACAAGTTGCCAAATGGATAGCAAGCTGGCTACAAAACAGAAAACAGAGAGTAGGGGTTAAAGGTAGTTACTCAGACTGGCAAAAGGTGGGAAGTGATGTTCCACAAGAATCGGTTGGGACCTCTGTTGTTCACTATTTTCGTAAACAATTTGGACTCAGGAATCAGAAGTACAATTTCAAAATTTACGGGCAATTGGGGGCTGTAGTTAATACAGAGGAGGACTGCGATAAAATACAGGGAGACATTAATAAACTTGCAGAATGGGTGTGTAATTGGCAAATGAACTTCAATATAGATAAGTGTGAGGCAGTACATTTTAGTAGGAAGAATAAGGAGGCCACATACTCCTTGGAAAATAAGTGTCTAAATGTGGTAGAGGAACAGAGTTCTGGGGGCACAGACACACAAATCACAAAGTAGCGACGCAGGTTAATAAGGCCATAAAAAAGCAAACAAAGCACTGGGGTTCATTTCCAAGAGGGATAGAACTGAAAAGCAGAGAAGTTATGTTAAACTTGCGTAGAACTCTGGTTAGACCACACTTTGAGTACTGTTAACAGTTCTGGTCTCCATATTATAAAAAGGATATAGAAGTACTGGAGAAGGTACAAAAAAGATTTACTAGAATAATACCAGAACTGAGCGGTTACACCTATCGGGAAAGATTGAACAGACTAGGGCTCTTTTCTGTAGAAAAGAAAAGACTGAGGGGTGACCTGTTAGAGGTCTTTAAGATTACAAAAGGGGTTAGACGTAGAGAAGATGTTTCCACTTGTGGGGGAGACCAGAACTCGGGGCCATAAATATAACATAGTCACTAATAAATCCAATAGAGAATTCAGGAGAAACTTTTACCCTGAAAGTGGTTAGAATGTGGAACTCACTACCACAAGGAGTACGATAGCAAAATACTGCAGATGCTGGAAATCCGAAATAACAACAGAAAACGCTGGAAAAACTCAGCAGGCCAGGCAGCATCGCTACCACAAGGAGTAGTTAAGGCGACTAGAATTAATGCATTTAAGGGGAAGCTCGATTAAACACATGAGGTAGAAAGGAATAGAAGGATATGTTGATGGATGAAGAAGGGTGGGAGGAGGCTTGTGTAGAGCATTAACGTCGGCATGGATCTGTTGGGCCGAATGACCCATTTCTGTGTTGTAAATACTATGTAATATAAAAATTTGATGCTGCAAAAGTAGCACAGTTTGGTCACAATGTTATATCCGAGAGGATGTGCCGGAGAAGCTAGACCATCATCTGTTAATGCAACCAATGCCACAATATATTTTCTAATAAGATAGAATTTTATTTTAAATTGTGTTACCATTAGGATTTTTAACTCGCCATTCTCTCTTTCAGTGGTTTTAGTCTTTGTCACAAGTGAACTTTGTCCCCAACAAATTAGAAGCTGTCCTTTTACATAGTTTGCCCTTGCAGAAAGTACTTGACCTGTGGCTAACTATTATCCCAGTTGCAGTAACCTATACACTGGACTTTTACAATAGACTTGTATTATTTTTTCAGTCTACTTGGTATGACAGAATATCAAAACACAGATGAGAATATTTACCAGACAAAAGTAACTAAATTAGTTATTTACAAATTAAAGTGCATAGAAGCATCAAAATTGGGTTTAGGCTATTCTCGAACAGTAAAATAATCAATCCTACTTGTCCTTTGCAATATTTGTGTGACATTAATTACGCTTTGGACTCTTCAGATGAAGAAGTAAAGTTAATTTTGCAGCACAAGATTTCTTGATAAATTTCTGTACAATATTTTTTTTCTTTGTCTTCCTAAACCATTTTTCAGAGATGAACCATCTCTTCCAGAGTTCAGTCTCACTAAAACTTTGTTTTTAAACTGTGTTTTTCTTTTGATCTCCAATTTGGTCATCAAATTTAATGAAATTCGGTGTCATTACAAGTGCCATTGAGGCATTGAACAAAGGGATAACTAATGTGATGAAAGTTATCTTCCACCTCAAAAACCACATGTAACAATTTGCTATCTTCAATGCATAATAACAACTGAAATATCTTCATGTGTTCAGAATTCCCATCTGGATCCATTCTATATAAGAATTAGCAGTAGGTTGACTCACTTGCATACTGCTCTTGTCATTGAGCTAAACATCAGTCGTTTGCGGACCATCCGGTAGGAAGAGTTGGGTAACGTAAGTAGTGAATAATTGCTGGATTTGCAGAATTCAGTGGGGTTGTATTGTGCTAGAGACCACTGATTTAGGTTTAATAATTAACAGACTTTTATAACACAATAAACCTTATTCCAGAGTGGAACCCACCCAACTTTAGGAGCTAATATGAAGATGTCTATAAAAGGGGAAAAAATTGAACTTAAAATATTTAGGAAAACACAAAATTTACAACTAAAACTTACCTGCGGAAAAAAAATGGCAGATAGAGACTCCGATTTTTCGAAAGTATCTACCAGGTACGAAGCTACCCAGTGACCAGATTATCTAATTGCAGTGCGGTAAGTTTACATAGGTGAAACCCATTATAAATGTGGGAACAGTCATTTATAATAGAGAAAAAACTGAAATAAAAGTGTGACTAAAACATGGCAACAGGAAGTCAAGCGATGCAGGCAGGAAGTATATGTAGACGTAACATATACTGATGGATGTTTTATTTTTGTGCAGAAATGCTATTATATTGATTTTGGTGCTATGTTCCCTCTTAGGCATTGCAAAATGATATGCAATCACATGCTGCTGTTGTAGAGGATGTGATCAAAGTTACAGAACGTTTATTGGAGGAGAACCAGGGGAAACTAGATCCTGAAGAACTGGCAAAAGTTGAAACAAAACTGCTGGAAGTAAAGGCTCAGCACCAAGTCTTGTGTCAAAGTGCTGAGACACTTCAGAAACAAATAGACAGTGCCTTAACAAAAGCTGTCCAGCAGGAAACTGAAAAGGTAATACCCAGGACCGAATCTGAAGAAGTGTTGAAATTCACTACTGATAGTCTGCTACAAATACCATTCCTATACTGAAGAATAATACTCAGACAGACAACAGTGGTAAAGAATACAGGCATGGCAGCAGTATTTTAATAATTATGTGCTTGCTATTTCATAATTTTTACAGCTGCATGAAAATTGACAAAATTGATAATGCAAATACCAAGCCTAGAAATAGTAATCTGTAGGACTGAGAGAGACTAGTCTGTATCAGAATACTCTGGATTAGAACATGACCTTTATATTGTTTTGTTCTAAAATTAAATCTAGCAACATTTTGAAAAGTATCATAACTTTCATCAAAACTTCATGACATCCTCAAATTAACTCATGATTTCATTATTACAGGCAAAAGCAGTAGAGGAATTTGAAGAAAACAAGGTTAAAATAGATGGTCTTTTGGGGTGGCTCTCAGCCATGGGACAGCAGGCAGCATCATGTTCTCAACATGCACTGCTTCAGGAGGAACTGAACATAAAGCATGGTGTTTGTATCAAAGAAGATGAATTAGATGGATTAGGAAATGGTTTACAGCTGCAAGGCCAGAATGATGTATTGAATGCTGTGGCTGAAATGGGTGGAAGCCTGAGCCAGCAGCAACAGGCACTGAAGGTATGAACACTTCCATCTGTTTCAGACTAGTGCAGTGTTTAAATGATTGCAGCAACAAATGAAAAATCGCTGCTGCTCCATTGTTTTGACCCTTCATATCAAACAAAAGCAAATGCTACATATCCTGCTTAAATTTTGTACATTGACTTCTTGCATTCGAGCATATAATGTTGGTAAACACCTGAAAGTAACTTGTAACAAAAACGCACAATTCTGGAAATACACAGCAGGTCAAGCACCATCTGCAATATTTTGCTTGTTACTTGTTTTGTTTAATTTACTGCCACCTCTCTTCCAGGTATGCCAGCTGTGAAGTTCAGTTCCTCTCTCCAACACAATTTCCCTTTGTCTCTTTCCCCTGTTCACCTTCATTGCTATTCCCTTCCCTTCGTGCTTTTAATCAGGTATTTGCTAAAGTACCTTCCACTTCTTCTTTGAACAGCAGCCCAACTAGTCCACATCCACTACTATCCAGATTAAAGGTCTCACGATGGGAACCCACCTAGGTTCCACTTATGCCTGAGTTTTTGTAGGGTGTGTTGAACACTTTGTCCCAGTTCTATTCAAGCCCCTCCCAGACCTCCTCTTGCACTACATTGATAGCTGAGTAGGTGATGCATCTTGCTCTTGGCACTTCCCCAGCCATATAAGTTGCAAACTACCTAGAATACTTCCACCATAATCGTTCATGGGTTTTTACATTTGACATACTGTAAAATCCAATGCACAAGTCAGGCTTTTACATATGTTTGAAATCTTCCAAGCTTTTGATGATGGTGGAGGGAATTTCTGCAAGGAAAATTAATCTTTTGCCACCTTATGCATTAATTTCCTTCAGTAGAGCACTGCTTAATATGTACACATAGTCTGTACACGGTTGTTGGCCTGTTTTTTGGTATAATATCACTTCAAATAAGTCCTTGTAAAGACCGAAGAGATTGAAATAAATTGATCAGACATTAAACACTCTGAAGTCAACCGTATTCATTTTTTGAATGTGTTAACCAGTACATCACCAGAGAAAATTAAATACCTAAATGGAAAAATATGAATGGGATACTTTGGACTTTTAATGAGGTATTTTATCAGCTCAAGTAAAAAAATTTAAGGCTGTTTATTTGGTAAGTAAGGAAGCTATTAGTATTAAGAGCTGATTTTATGAAGGTAGTCAAATTAAATATGCATTTTATTGTAGTAGGACATGAACTCTCAACACAATTCCTTGAAAATAAAAACCACCTGTTTTAAACTTGCTTTCTGAATCACACGCAGCCACAATACTAAACATTTTACGACCTCAGCATATTAACTTGAACTTTTGATAATGGTGATTGGTTGTGTGCTGGCATTATTCTATAAATTAAGGTTTCACAATTGAAGCCAACTTATATGAAGTCAGTATTTGTTTAATGTCTGGTCATCTTCATTTACTGTTTTTAGTAAATCAGGAAGACTTGGATATCTTATTTCAATTGGTCTTGTACTAAAGAGAAAGCGTAAATCCCTGAGACAAATTTAGGGTAATGGAAATGAACTTTTTCTTGTACACATAATTGCATTTTTTTTTCTTTAGGTCCATCATGAAAAATTGTTATCACAGCAGCAAGCTTTCGTATTGGCGACACAGTCGGCTCAGTCCTTCCTGGACAAGCATGGCCATAACCTTTTGCCAGAAGAGAAAGAGCGACTGCAGAGTAACCTGAATGAATTGAAGGCACAGTATGAGACAGCACTTTTACAGGCAGAAACTCAACTGAAACATGTTCAGGCCCTGCAGGAAGAACTCCAAAAATTTCTGAAAGGTGGGTGAAAGAATCCCTTTCCTTTCCAAACTTCAAAAAAGTGTATTTACTGTGAGCTGAAAAGAATTGTAAGATTACAAGAAGCACTGAATGGTTTTGAATGGCATGATTTAGGATTAGCTCCAGTAATTATTCCAGGATAGAGTGAAGTCTCAATAATTTGGGACATTTTCTGATGGTCTCCCACTCTCCAAAATATAAATATGGGTTTATTACAGTAACATTATTTAATAACCATCTTTATTATTTGATAACCTTCTTAACCTTTTTTAAAAATAAAAATAGATCATGGTGAATTTGAGGCCTGGCTAATCCAATCCGAGCATGAACTTGAAGAGATGAAAGCTGGAGAAATGGACACCGATTCATTACAAATCAAACTGCAGAGACAAAAGAGTTTCTCAGAGGATGTTATTTCTCATAAAGGGGATCTAAGGTATATCACGATCTCTGGGCAAAAGGTCTTGGACACTGCGAATGCCTTTGCCGAAAGCAATGCAAATGAAGATTTTAAGACCCCAATCGATCCCTCTGTTACCAGCAAACTAGTGAAGGACAAATTAGAAGATGCCAAAGATCGCTATAGCACACTTCATTCCAAAGTAAGACATCTTTCATTTTCTTAATGTAGAGGTACTTAAGGTCTTAGATTGCATTTTAAAATTCCAGTAAACCCCAAACTCAGTCAATCCCTATATGTGGTTAGACTGGCAAGGTTATGGAAGTCTTAGGGGGGAGAAATTCGGTATCGCCCCGTTTGGGGCGCAATTATCGGCCGGGCACAAAGTTTAGCGCCTGGCGCTAATTATCGCCTCCGACTGCAAACTTGGCTTCTATCGCCCCTGGAGGTGAATGGAGTGCTAAATCAGGCGCTACACACCTCTTTTAAGGCGCTAACGCCGAGGAGCGAGGCGCTACCTCAGAGCGCTGGCGAAGCTCATGTGATGTCAGTCAGCAATGGAACACAGACACACTGGCGATGGCCAGTTCTTAAAGGGAAGGGTCGATCTTGCTCTCCATCCACACCCTGCTCATTGCAACCTTGAATCTCGGCCTGGAGAGACCTGTACATCAAATCTGCTGGAAAGAACAATGGAGGGGCCCAGGGAAAGAGCTCAGAATGCAGCCCCCATAGTCTCTTCTAAATCGATGCAAGGAAGGTCAAATCAAAATGAACCTGCAAAGTGCTACTCAGTACCCAAAACTCCTTCACACAGCGTTGAATCTCTCCCGAAGTCTCAGTCTCAGTCTCTCTCTCTCTCTCTCTCTCTCAAAATGTGCGACAAAAAAAGGCAGGAAGCGGTTGCCTTTAAATAGCGCTCCCCCAGTCCCTTCCCGACTGCAAAATGCTCCCCTCAACCTGTCGTTGCAGGCGGTAAGGCAGGGGGCGCCACTCAATATCCGGTCCGGGGCGTTGCATGCTGAACTGACGTCACGATCTGCGGGCGCAGGAGATTGTGGTGGTAGTGTTTAGCGCCTGCCGCGAAATGTCTGGTCAGTTTCGCGAGCGGTGCAAACATCGCCGCGCCCGGGTGCTAGTTACTTTGTGCCCATAACAGGAGGCGCAAAGCAAACAAATTTTTTCCCCCTAAGAGGAATGTCATTGATCTCTGGTCTGATTAGTTCAGCTGCCTTGTAAATAATACCAGTAAGGGACACAGTAAACCATTAACAAATGTGCTGAGCATTATGATCCTCTTAAGTGACCCAACTCATTCCAATTAGACATAGACCACTGCAGCAAATAATCACAAGCTAGTACAAAAGATCTAATTTCCTGGCAAGTATAATTGTGCCAGATTCAACTTCAAAGGGAATCAAAGCCAGAATAGATCATACTGAACGTATCAGGGCAATAGTTAGACCTCTGGTAGTAGTGGTTATAGTAGCATTGTTGCACTAAATTTGAAAATTAGACAGTTTTGAATGTTTGGTGATTTTTATTTTGTATCCTCTACATGCCAGCTCAGTAAATCAAAGGGTGATTTTTTTTTTTGTGACTTTTATATTTCTCAAGGTAACGGCTGGTTAGTACAGTGGAATGGAACACTTTCCATTCTGGGCAACCATTGTTAGCATTGAACAGTCCCAGCTCAAGTACAGCACAGGTTGGATGCAGAGTAAAGATCACTTGTTTTTGATAAGCAGTGTGGCTCAGCCCAACCTCAGATGAGCAATCCCCTAGTGTCTCAATTGTCATTTCACACACCAGCCATCCCGGTGACCTTTCTGATTGAAATTGGCACTTTTTTGCCAAATTAGGGGCATTTTAATGGGATCCTTAACATTAACACATAAAGGAGACTTTCATCCCATCAGTCTAAGGTAGACTTAAATGTATGCAGGTCCCAGAAGTGAATCCATAGCAGTATCCAATCATCCTGTAAAATGTTTGTCATCAGAATGTTGCCTTCGTGGCTTTAATTCTACATCAAATATAAAGAGCATTTTCTTTGGATAGCATTATTTATCTTCCCTGTTTCCAGCTGCAGACAGAAGTTATGCCAATTCGTCAGTTTCATTACTTTTACTATTTTCCATCTCTTTTAAGTTCACCATTGAAAGGTCTCGATGATTTCAACTGCTATTTGAAGTGCCAGTTGCTTTCTTGGTGGCTCTCATGTTTAGTGTGTTAGCACTTCATGGCCTCCTGCCTTATGTGCTTCATTATTTCTCTGCAAGTCTAGTGGGAATAAATACAATTTTTTAAGGATCATTATTCTACGATGCATCAGCAATCAAAGTAGGCATTGAAGAAGTACAAAATAAATTAGTGAAGTTAACCCGATATTAATTGGACAGAAGAGGTAGGTAAAGGTAATAAGGGAGTAGAGTTCCTACAATGTGTACAGGACTCCTTTCTAACCCATAATGTAAGAAGCCCAACAAGGGAGGATTTGCTATTGGATCTAGTAATAGGGAATGAGCCAGAGCAGATAAAAGAAGTAAAAGTAGGGGAACATCTAGGCAATAGTGACCATAATATAATACGCTTTAAGATAATAATTGAGAAGGACATAAGTATGACGAAGACCAGGGTAATAGATTGGAGAAAAGCCGATTTTGAGGGGCTGATAATAGAACATGGGAAAATAAAATGGACAACAATATTGGCAAACAATGATGTAGAACAGCAATGGGAAACAATTAAAACGATGTTCAACAGAGTCCAGGAAAAATATATTCTGCTAAAAACCAAGAACATGCTAAACACTAATGAGACACCATGGATGAATAAAGACATAAGGGAAAAATTATGGGTAAGGAAAGAGGCATACACTAAGTACATGGACAGCAGGGGAGAGCATGACAAGGGAGAATACGAAGAGATTAGGCGAGAAATCAAAAAAACAATTCGGAAGGCAAAGAGGAACTATGAAATTAAATTATCAAGGAACATAAAACAAAATAGTAAAATATTTTGCAGGCGCATAAATAAAAAAAGGAAGGTTGAGTTGGGAATAGGGCCACTAAGGGATGGACAGGATAATACCACAGGCAGTGATAGAGAGATGGCAGAAATATTAAATAATTACTTTGCTTCAGTATTTACCAGGGAGACAGAATAGGTGGACATGACATCAGATGATGAGATTTGAAATGAGATAACTGCATTTAAAATAAAAAGAGGAAATATATTAAATAAACTAATCAGACTCAAAGAGGATCAAACCTCTGGTCCAGACGGATTACATCCGTGCATTTTAAAAGAATCTAGGGAAGAGATGGCAGAGGCATTACTACACATATTTAATAATTCCAGAAGATTGGCGGATAGCTAACATAATACCTATATTTAAGAAGGGAGATAGAACATGTCCAGGGAACTATAGACCAGTCAGCTTAACATCGGTGGTAGGAAAAATAATGGAATCCCTACTAAAGGAAAAAATAGAAGAACATCTAGAAACCAGAAATACAATCATGAATAATCAGCATGGATTTCAAAAGGAAAAGTCTTGCTTGACCAACCTCATTGACAGAGAGAGTAGACAAGGGTAATGCAGTAAATGTAATTTATCTAGATTTTCAAAAGGCCTTTGATAAGGTACCACATAATAGACTAATGAATAAGGTCAGAAAATGCAGAGTCAGGGGACAAGTAGCAGAATGGATAGCTAGCTGGCTTCAAGACAGAAAGCAGCGAGATGGGGTAAAGGGTAGCTATTCAAAGTGGCAGAAGGTGGGAAGTGGTGTTCCACAAGGATCAGTGCTGGGACCACTGTTGTTCACAATTTATATTAACGATTTAGACTTTGGAATAAAAAACACAATTTCTAAAATAGCGGATGACACCAAATTTGGGAGGGGGAGGGGGGATAGTCAATACTGAGGAAGACTGCAACAAATTACAGGAAGACATTAATAAACTTGCAGAATGGGCATATAATTGGCAAATGAATTTCAACTCAAGTGTGAGGTATTACATTCTTGTAAGAAAAATAGGGAGGTCACATATTATTTGGAAAATAAGAATCTAAATGGGGTAGAAGAGCAAAGGGATCTCGGAGTACAAATACACAAATCACTTAAAAGTAGCGACACAGGTTAATAAGGCCATAAAAATAACAATCCAGGCACTAGGATTTATTTCTAGAGGGATAGAATTGAAAAGTAGTGAGGTTAAGCTAAACTTGTATCGAACCTTGGTTAATCTAGTCGCCATATTATAAAAAGGATATCGAGGCAAAAAAAAAGATTTATAAGGATGATACCAGAAATGCAAGGGTATACCTATCGGGAAAGGATGAACAGGCTAGGTCTCTTTTCTCTTGAAAAGCAAAGGCTGAGGGATGACCTAATAGAGGTCTTTAAAAGTATGAAAGGTTTTGATAGAGTAGACACAGAGAGAGTGTTTCCACTTGTGGGGAAGAGCAAAACTAGAGGCCATCAATATAAGACAGTCACCAAGAAATCAAATAGGGAATTCAGAAGAAACTTCTTTACCCAAAGAGTGGTGAGAATGTGGAACTCGCTACCACAGGGAGTGGTTGAAACTAATAGTATAGATGTATTTAAGGGGCGGTTAGGTAAGCATATGAGGGAGAAGGGAATAGAGGATTATGCTGATAGGGTTAGATGAGGAAAGACAGGAGGAGGCTCGAGTGGAGCATAAACGCCGGCATGGACTGGTTGAGCCGAATAGCCTTTTTCTATACTGTAAATCCTATGTAATCCAAGGTAAAACTTTATAACCAACCTCGCCTGCCAGCTGCACATGTCAGCCACTGCCCACAATTTTCCATCCACTAAGTGTGAACTCAAAGTTAGCCCCAAAATACCAAAAAGATTATGTAAATATCTAAGTCACCACAATGTTAAGACTCAGGAGTTTCAAATCCTTCTGGTTCCAGTGCTCATGCTGAGTTGATAGTACCCAGTTGTCTAGTTCAGTACCTCTGGTTGCTCTGTACTGGTCATTAACTTGTTCCAAGTACAAAATCAATGAAATTATGCTAAACCTTTAAGACACTGGTTAGGCCTCAGTTGGAGTATTATGTTCAAATCGGGGCACCACACTTTGGGAAGGATGTCGAGGCCTAAGAGAGGGTGCAGAGGAGATGTGTTAGAATGGTAGGGATGAGGGACTTCAGTTATGTGGAGAAGCTGGGGTTGTTCTCCTTAGAGCAGAGATGGTTAAGTGGGGATTTGATAGAGGTGTTCAAAATCATGAAAGGTTTTGACAGAGTAAATAAGGAGAAACTGTTTCCATTGGCAGAAGGGTCGGTAACCAGAGGACACAGGTTTAAGGTAATTGGCAAAAGAACCAGAGGCGACATGAGGAAACATTTTTTTACACAGTGACTTGTTGTGATCTTGAATGCACTGCCTGAAAGGGTAGTGGAAGCAGATTCAGTAGTCTCTTTTAAAAGAGAATTGGATAAATACTTGAGGGGAAAAAGCTTATAGGTCTATGGGGAAAGAGCAGGGGGGTAGGACTAATTGGATCGCTCTACCAAAGAGCTGGCACAGACACAATGGGTCAAATGGCCTCCTTCTGTGCTGCATCATTCTATGATTCTATAACCTTCTCTTCTACTTTGTTCACCTTTGGTGCACAAGAAGCCTTGCCTTTTCATCTATGGTTCTCAAAAAAATATTGATGCAGGAAACACCTTATGCTGTGTTATGATTGAATTCAAACAGAAAAGGCAGCATCAGTGGAGAGAGAAACAGAGTTAACGTTTCAGGTCGATGACCTTGCGTTAGAATATATGATTGAATGTTAGTTTAAGCAATAATGATCATGGCAATGTACTGTCTTGACAGATCTTCAATAGGTTGGACACTCGCTAAATGGGACAAATCTGACAGTATATCACCAAAATTGTGGATTTTAAACATCCATATAATTATTTATTTGCTTGGTTCATAGTGCAATAAACTTGGCTCTCACCTGACCAATATGTTGGAGAAATACCAATATTTTCAAGAGATTGCCAATGGGCTGGATTTATGGCTAGAGAGCTCGGAGACAACTGGAGACAATCTTCTGTCAGAAATAATTTCTTCTGATCCACAAAGCCTGCAGAAGCAGCTTGAGAGTATCAAGGTAAATCAACAACACTCTATAAATTAATGTGTAACATTTATTCTAAATTATAAGCAGAACTGTGAATTCTTCAAAATATTTTTAATATGAATCTCAAACAATGGGGGTAATTTTAACCCCCCAAAACAGGTGGGTTTGGGGTCGAGTGGAAGGTTAAAAAGTTTAAAGTCTGAAATAGGAACCCAACCCGCCTCAAAGCCACCCACATCCAATTTTAACGGAGGTGGAATGAGGAGTGGGCGACCAATCCGCCCTCAAGAGGCAGGTCGGTTGTTGAAACCTTTAGAGGTTGAGTGCTTCTATTCTTAGTGTTTCTATTTTTAACCCATGTTGATTGGGTTTCCCGGACCTCGGGAAACCCGGCTGGTAAAAGGAGGCGAAAAGGACTGGATCCATCAGGTAAATGCCTTTACAACACTGGTTATGGGCCAGGAGGAGCAGGAGTGTTTCCTCCAGGCCCAACAAGCTAACCTGTAAACAGCACCGCTCCCCCCTCCGACAGCTCCTCCGTGATCACTGAACACCTCCCCCCCCCCCCATCTCTCCCCCTACCTCCGACTCTCTCTCCGACCACCCCCCTAATCTCTTTCCATCCTCCCCGATCTTTTCCTGATCCCTTCAACCCCCCCTCGCCCCCCCCCAACCACGCTCTGCCTACCCCCGCCCCGTGATCTCTACCTCCAACAACCATGAAACTTGCAGCCTTTTCTGGAGAACTTCTCCACCTGATAGGCAGCCAAGCCTGTCAATCAGGCTGGCTTCCGGGCGGGGAATCAGTTTAAATAAAAAAACACATGCCGTGGTGTTAAAACGCCACGCCGTTCCCTACCGTACCCCCGCCCCTCGCTTCAAAACCCCACCCCAGTAAATATGGTGGCAATTTTTATAATTTATGAAGTACATTAATTCCTTAATTTCTGAAAGTGCCATTTGGCATGATGTTAGGTCAAGAGAAGATGTGAGATTGTGTTTTTACTGCAGGATGTAGACAGTGTTTTCACATCAGCAGTTCTTTTAAGGTTTCATTTCTCTGTGGGGAGTATCAATTACAGATGCTTCTTGGTTGGGATCTTGTAGAATCCAGCCTTAGATGCAAATCTGAGATTTTGCTAAGGAACTAATGCTTTTGTAACATTTGTACAGCAACAACAACATCTTGCATTTATATAGCGCCTTTAATGCAGTAAAACATCCCAAGGCGCTTCACAGGAGTGTTATCGAACAAAATTTGACACCGAGCCACATAAGGAGATATTAGGACAGGTGATTAAAAGCTTGGTCAAAGAGGTAGGTTTTAAGGAGCATCTTAAAGGAGGAGAGAGGTAGAGAAGCGGAGAGTTTTAGGGATGGAATTCCAGAGGTTGGAGCCTACAGCTGAAGGCATGGCCTCCAACGGTGGAGCATTTGAAATTGGAGATGCGCAGAGATCTTGTAGGGCTGGAGGAGCGAGGCCATGGAGGGAGATGTGACCCAAAATGGCATGTCACTGTGACAAAATAGAAGAATTTTTTTTCTAATCTTAGCTTGGTCAGTGTCCTTTTAAGTTTAGTTGCAATGCATAAGGAATTTAAAAGCCCACTGCAGTTAAATTTCATTTCTCCAGCCTAAATGTTGCAAGGTTTGTTCAGTTGCTTTCAACATTACAGGCTTGTGAGAGGAGCCAAGCCACATACAGTAATTCAAAAATAAACGATGCTCTGTGATTGGTTTAGGTATTTGAATGACTGACAACTCCTTTTTTAATTGAGTTGTCAGTTATTTAAACTGAAAAAGCCCTGGCAACTGTTTCAGGGGTATTGAAGTAATCGGAATTGTTCAGATCGGTGAGATTTGATTTGGAATCTGCAAGTGCCAGTCAGAACAGTGTAACAGCTGCAGAAATACAAGAAAAGACTCATCATGTGTATAAAATATTAATTCAAAACAATAGCAAATTTAGTATAGAAATTCCAAACATGGTTTTCCTTTCAAGGAACCAAATAGTATAATTTCTTCTGTAAATATGTATGTTATTAATTCATTTGTTTATCTATTAAATAAATTCCTTTGATAGTCAAAGTCTGAAATGGTTTGATGATGTGATGCTGTGCCACTTTTCATAGCTGGGAGAAAGATCCTATGGAGGCATAGAATAATTCCAGTAACTAAAGTAATAAACAGATTTTTCTCTGCATTATCCTAAACACAATACCTAAAGTTTACCTAAATATCAGGGCTGTTGAGTATAATTATGAGGTCATATGAGAATAATCTAAAATATAGAAGTTGTAAAATCTAGGCGGGTAGAAGAAAACCCAAAAACCTAAGTGTTGATGAAGAGGAAAAACAATGCTGTCATTATCTCATCGGGAGGTGGGATGGTTGATTTTCTTCCTCTATAAACACTAGCCAATTGTTTTATTGCCTACATATGGTGTGCGGAGGGAGAGAAGGAAGTACTTATTGAAGACATCTGGCTTATAAAAATGCAGGTATCTTATGAATCTCCCTTTTTAACTGCTTCCTGCTTTAAGTGTCAGCTTGGTTCATTTAGTCGCACTCTCTCTCCTCTGAGTCAAAAGGCTGAGTTCAGGACCCTCTCCAGGACTTGAGCACAAAATTTATGTTCACATTTAATTGCAATACTAAGGAAATGCTGTGTTGGCAGAGATGCCATACTTTGGTTGATGCATTAAACCTTTCGCCTGTTCTGGTGGTTCAAGTTGACATTAATCTTGTGACACTATTCAAGCAAGAGCAGGGTGTTCTCCCAGTATCCTGACCAACATTCCACCCTCAACTAACATCAGAAAAGATAGAGATCAGATCTGTGCTCTTTGCACAAAAAAGCTTTGTGATTGCCTATGCACTGCAAAGTTTTTTTTTGTATTTGAAGTTTTTTAAGACATTTCTGAGATGATAAGTTGCTATCAATGCAAGACTCTCCAAGTCTGAATGCTTTTTTTTCTGGTTAGATACTTCTAAAGCCCTTTTACTGTGGGCTCTGTCGGAGTTTTGTTGATGAAGTAAAAAAAAAAACACCTACCCCAGCTTAACGTTTCAAATACCCAGTAAATCAATTGTATATTTCACTCTATTTGATATGTAGATTCAAACAATCCAATTAAGCAATGTAGTTAACATGTCAAGTTAAATTATTAAAAGTTATAATCTGTTTATGTGAATGTTTTTCTTTTCTAAATCTCCCTCGTAGCAAAACTGCATTTCTCATATTCATTATACATCTAATTTTCCACTTACTTTCCTGGTGGTTTTAGTGATTAAGGACAGGGCTGTCTGGAGTTGTGTTGTACATGTTGCCCGTAGCTAGGGGAAGCTGTAACATTGTAGGCGATTTCTATTTTTATTTTGCTTATTTGTGGGGTTTTTTCAAATATCAACTTGCCTCCTTTTCTGCGAGAAACTATTGTAACTTTTTCAAACGAATTGCATTTGTAGATTAATCAAGTTTCATACATTGCATTAATTTTTATGCTTGTCAACTATGGATTTTTTTTTGAATAGTCCACTCGCATATTTAACAGTCTAGAATTCCATCTGGAATGTACTCTTGAATGTTACAGCAAGATTGAATCTTTAGTTTAAAAACCATGTGTATGATTTTGTGTATGTAAATATTGGTAATAGCTTGCTTATAAATTCCCCCAAT
Organism: Squalus acanthias; assembly: GCA_030390025.1. NCBI lineage: Eukaryota > Metazoa > Chordata > Chondrichthyes > Squaliformes > Squalidae > Squalus > Squalus acanthias. Next base: position 1,464,530 of record JASTWF010000031.1, read on the forward strand.
AAATGTGGCTCTTTGAGAAAGGTTTCAGTAGTTTTTAGTAAACTTGGAATAGGTCCTTTTAATTTTAGCAAAACTAGAATGGTGTACAAGCTTGTAAGGGTAAATGTGACATCCTAGTATAGAATTGAGTTTGTTCATATATAACACAAGAAACTATTACAGGTGAATCTAGATTTCCTTAGTACTGAAGAGACAGAAGAGTCCTGGCAGTATTATTGTGCCTGTATGCAAACAGACCTCTCAATATTTTTGCCCAAGTGGCTGTTCTTCACGTGTGACCCTAGAAAGTGAGTATCAGCGGGCTGTTACCGTGGAGCATGTCACAACTGAGCTCGATTGTTCTCCTTTCCAATGTCCAAACACATGCACTCACCCACAGAGTTACTGAATATCAATCAGAAGCAGAAGCCCTTGCTAATCTTTCCCTCCTGGACAAAGGGTGTTGAGGCTATTTGTAGCGCTTTCACAGAAGGGACCTTCCATTCTGCAGTACACTGGGCAATGTCTTAATCCACTAGGCCATCAGCGGAGCTATGTGGTACTTTATACAGTACAATGGTTTAATTTAGTTGAATTTCTATCATATATAAACCATTATTGAATAAAATTCAAATCCAACCCCCATAATAACCATCATTCACTTATTATTAAAAGAAGTTCCACGCCTTGGGACGTTTTACTACATTAAAGCCGCTATATAAATGCACGTTGTTGTAGAACAAGAAAATTTGGATTGTGTGCTGAACTTTACCAGTAGCTTTTGAAGCTGTTAAAATCGTGTGTAGTGGAAATTATTGTAGATTTTATTGACTTTATATTTGCATTTTATGTGGTTCTATAATTCTTGCAGTTAATGAATTATTAATTTGTATTCTGGATGTCTCACTGTGCAGTTGTGTAATTACAGGTGCTTCAGGGAAATTTAGCTGAACACCAAGTCAGTGTAGAAAAGTTACAGAAAGCAGCAAAATCCCTATTGTCCTTGGATGATGACCTTGTTCCAAACCAGGATCAAATTCAGCAAACAACAGGTACAGTTTTCAATATGAGCCATTTATACCAAAATGTAGTTTTCCAATTATCACCAAGAGAAAACAATACTTCCCATCAGCAATTAGTACAAGTATCTTCAATATATGTAATTAATATGGATGATTCACTAAACTTTGAGTCATATTCTTAGATATTTGCTGTAGTTGATACGGTTTCAAGTATGTTCATTCATTTTCATACAGCGGCCCATAAATCTGATGCAAATAGCTAAGTATCACAATGAACAATGTCACAGAAAAACTTGAAGAAAACACAATTATTTTGTACTAAAGAATTGTGTACTTTTAAAGACTACATTTAAATAAAAACAATAATATTTCAGAAAGTAAAATAATATTTCCAGAGAAGGCCATGCTCAGTATGAAGTTTAACATTATGGGACAGTGCAGTGATCCAGGCAAGTATGCCAGAATCCCACTGGTATTGCATAACACATATTTATTGAATGATGTATTTGCTGCAGTGGCACATAGTTTAAGTGTTAAGTCGTTTGAAAGTACTGCATGAGAAGTACTTAATCATTTAGAATTGTTAAGTTAATCCTACCTAGTTTGGAGATGGTGAAAATGAAAACAGCACCAAATGGGATTTTCTGCAGGGAATCCTCGCAATCACAGTAACATATTGGCACTAAGTTAATGAAGCAACCAATTGGGCCAGTGTGATGCAATACCAGCTAACTGTTTACAAAAGTCTGAGGAGATTCATTGGAAATCAGAATAACTTTCAAATCGTACAAAAACAAAAAAACCTGAGAATCTGAAACAAACGCAAAAAATTGCTAGAAGTACACCATTCTGTCAGCAGTGTAATGAACAAAGATAAGTTAACATTTTAGTTAATTTGTCTCTTCTGATTACAGATGCTGAATCAACTATTGTGTTTTTGTACATTTTCTATTTTTATTTCATAACTTCCAAATCAGCTACAATTTATACTGTTTGTTTGACAAATGAGTTTTTCTTGTACATTGCTTACAAAAAGCAAATATATTGTCGTACATATTGATTCTATTATTTATTAGTAATTAGCTAGCGATTATTATTTGATAAACTTCATAATTATGTCACTTATCAGACATCAACTGCATAGCTATCAGCATCCACCATGGTAACTGCTGAAAAGTCCTGTCGATGCCACAGTTTCCCGCCACCTGCTTCTGCTTCCTCACCCCCCCTCCCGCCTTCCACAGGACCTACCTCCAATAGCCAAATTCCTTGGGACCCGATTGGTGAGCTACATGGGGATGCTCGAATGGCGTCTGCAGCTCAATTTCGCTCGGACCACAATCTTTGGAATCACACAATCCATTTCTTGCCGGAAACCGGCATGAGTTGAATTTCTCACCTAAATTATTTATGTTGTGCTTTCACTTCAAATAAGTTTATTGTGTGTGCTCTTGAATAATGAGGTACGCTACTTGATATCAGAAGTGACATTTAAAACACATTTAAAATATATAAATTATTAGAAATGTAAACTCAGATTTTTCTGTTATGTTTGATTAAAACATGCATTTTCTACAGTATTTGTATCTATTTATTCGTTTGACTCTTCAATACAGATTCTAAAGTCAAGAAGTAAAAATAAATACAGTTGTAGTTTAAAAAAAAAAGTACAATGATAAGCAGGACACCTAGTAAGTATGAATCTCTGGCAGCAATGCAGTCAAGGCAGTATTAATGCCTATGGTGGCACACAGACATAGAAACATAGAAGACAGGAGCAGGAGTAGGCCATTCGGCCCCTCGAGCCTGCTCCACCATTTAATGAGATCATGGCTGATCATCCAAATTCAGTACCCTGTCCCTGCTTTCTCCCCATATCCCTTGATCCCCTTAGCCTTAAGAAATATATCTATCTCCTTCTTGAATATATTTAATGAATTGGCCTCAACTGCCTTCTGTGGTAGAGAATTCCACAGGTTCACCACTCTCTGGGTGAAGAAATTCCTCCTCATCTCAGTCCTAAATGGCTTACCCCTTATCTTTAGACTGTGACCCCTGGTTCTGGACTCCCCCGCCATCGGGAACATCCTTCCTGCATCTAGCCTGTCTAGTCCTGTTAGAATTTTATAAGTTTCAATGAGATCTCCTCTTATTCTTCTGAAGTCCAGCGAATATAAGCCCAATCGACCCAATCTCTCCTCATACGTCATTCCTGTCATCCCGGGTATCAGTCTGGTGAATCTTCGCTGCACTCCCTCCATGGCAAGAACATCCTTCCTCAGATAAGGCGACCAAAACTGCACACAATACTCAAGGTGTGGTCTCACCAAGGCCCTGTACAACTGCAGCAAGACATCCTTGCTCCTGTACTCGAATCCTCTCGCTATGAAGGCCAACATACCATTTGCCTTCTTAACCACCTGCTGCACCTGCATGCTTACCTTCAGCGACTGGTACACAAGGACACCTAGGTCTCATTGCACTTCCCCTTTTCCCAATCTATTGCCTTTCAGATAATCTGCCTTGCTGTTTTTGCCACCAAAGTGGAAAACCTCGCATTATACTACATCTGCCCAATCACCCAACCTGTCCAAATCATACTGGAGTTTCTCGGCATCCTCCTCACAACACACACGCCCACCCAGCTTTGTGTCGTCTGCAAACGTGGAGATATTACATCTAGTTCCCTCGTCTAGATCATTAATATATATTATGAATAACTGGGGTCCTAGCACTGATCCCTGCGGTACCCTACTAGTCACTGCCTGCCACTCGGAAAAAGACCCGTTTATTCCAACTCTTTGCTTTCTGTCTGCCAACCAGTTCTCTATCCAAGTCAGTACCTTACCCCCAATCCCATGTGCTTTAACTTTACACGCTAATCTCTTATGCGGGACCTTATCGAAAGCTCAAATACACCACATCCACTGGTTCTCCCTTATCTATTCTACCAGTTGCATCCTCAAAAAATTCCAGTAGATTAGTCAAGCACGATTTACCTCTTGTAAATCCATGTTGACTTTGTCCGATCCTGTCACTGTTTTCCAAGTGCTCAGCTATTACATTGTTTATAATGGACTCTAGCATTTTGCCCACTACCGATGTCAGGCTTACCGGTCTATAATTCCCCGTTTTCTCTCTACCACCTTTTTTAAATAGTGGGGTTACATTAGCTCCCCTCCAATCCATGGGAACTGTGCCAGAGTCGATAGAATTTTGGAAGATGACCAGCAATGCATCTACTATTTCTCGGGCCACTTCCTTAAGTACCCTAGGATGTAGATTATCAAGCCCTGGGGACTTATTGGCCTTCAATCCGGTCAATTTCCCTAACACCATTTCCCTAAAAATACTGATATCATTCAGTTCCTCCCTCTCATTAGACCCTATGTTCCCCGACATCTCTGGGAGGTTATTTGTGTCCTCCTTTTGAAGACAGAACCAAAGTATGTATTTAATTGGTCAGCCATTTCTTTGTTCCCCATTATAAATTCCCCTGATTCTGACTGCAAGGGACCTACGCTTGACTTCACCAATCTTTTTCTCTTCACATATCTGTAGAAGCTTTTACAGTCAGTTTTTATGTTCCCTGAAAGCTTACTCTCATACTCTATTTTCCCCCTCTTAATTAATCCTTTTGCCCTCCTTTGCTGAATCCTAAACTGCTCCCAATCCTTAGGTTTGCTGCTTTTTCTGGCCAATTTATATGTCCTCTCCTTGGATCTTATGCTATCCCTAATTTCCCTTGTTAGCCACAGTTGCGTCACCTTTTTTGTTTTATTTTTATGCCAGACAGGGATGAACAAATTCTGTAGTTCATCCATGCGATCTTTAAATGTTTGCCATTGCCTATCCACTGTCAACCCTTTAAGTAACGTTCCCCAATCCATCCTAGCCAACTCGCGCCTCATACCATCGTAGTTTCCTTTTATTTAAATTCAGGACCTAGTCTCTGAGTCAACTACTTCACTCTCCATCTTAATGAAGAATTCTATCATATTATGATCGCTCCTCCCCAAGGGGCCTTGCACAACAAGATTGCTAATCAATCCTTTCTCATTACATAATACCCAGGTCGGGAGGTGATTTTCCGTGTACTGCTAGGGGTGCAGTGAAGAACCACACAACACTAAAATCCCTGATGATCACCGCCCCCCCCCCCGCCCATGCAAAATACCCTGCTGGCACCACAGCCCCACTGAACAGTAGCAGCTATTAACAGAACCTCCCCGATTGAACACAATACTCCCCATTGCCTTTGCTTCTCCTGCTCTTACTGATGGGTAAAAGGAGTTGAGGTACAGATCTAATGGAATGGTAGAACAGGCTCAAGGGACTGAATGACCTAATCCTGTTCCTTCCCTTCCCCCCCCCCCCCCACCCCATGCTTCGCCTGCTCCCTTCCTCTCCCAATCCCCTCATTTCCCTCTCCCAGTGCCTCATTCCTTTACTCTCGTTTCGATCTCCCCTTCTCTCCCTTCTTCCCCTTCTCACTTTTCCTTTATTCCTCCTCCCACTTTTCCCTCTACCTTTCCTCCTCCCTCTTCTACCTTTCCTTCTGTCTCTTCTCCATATACCTTTCCTTCTCCCTCTGAAACCTCTCCCCTTTCCCTTAAAAATTGACTGAAAAGCACAAAACAAAATTCACTATTAATTATTCGCCTTTGTTAACCGACTTTGTCAGAGATTTTCTCTCTAAGCCGAAAATTTTAATTTGCTTTTACAAAAACTCAAGCTTTGAATGGTAAAAACTTTGAATACAACTTTTTAGTGTTAGCGTAACAGAACCTTGTGTTCCTTTTAGATTCCATCACACAGAGGTATAACAACTTGTCCAAGGTGGTGTCCGAACGCAATGAGAAGGTGCAAATGTCAATTGCTCAGTCCCAAAATGTTCAAGAAGGCTTGGATAACTTACTGGACTGGTTGGAAGATGTTGAAAAGAGCTTGAAAAATCAGGATAACTTGGTGTCATCTGCTGCCATCCAGGAAGCCCTTGCCCAAAACACTGTGAGTTTTCTCCTAGGCTTTTGCCTTTTGGAGCAGTCAAACTAGCCATTGATGGTGAAACTATGATAACCTTATCATTCCTCATGTCATAATATCATCATACCGTAATTTTCGAGGACACTCCTGTCTAAACATGGTTTTTTGGACAGTTTAAGTGTTTCATTTTACAGTCAGACTAACTGTTGATGGCAAGTCTACACTGATACTATTTTTCATTCTGTCAGAAGTATCATAATACCAGGAATTATTTTCCTTTTAGATTTAATGGGGAGTAATTAAATAATTTTGTTGATCATACATATTTTGACAGGACATTCGTGCGTGTGCTCTCGTGCTCTTTCTCTCTCTTTCTTTCTCTTTATAATATGAGTGTGTATATTATAATGCTTATATTCATCTTAAAAGTACTACTGATGGGAATAAGCAATGGCTACTTTCTAGCAATAAAATTAAAAAGTACACTAAAGTCCAAATACATACGGTATTTTCATTTTACAAAAATAACTTGTTTTGTAAATCTTTCAGAAATTAAAGCAGGATATCGCTAATCATCAAAGCAGCATTAACACAATCCAGGAAATGGTTTGTAGTTTCATTGAAAATGCAGATGGAGCAATTGCTTCCTCACTCCAAGAGAAACTTGACCAGTTGAATAGCCAATTGGGAGCAGTGTGCAGTGAACAGCAGGAGAAGGAGGAGAAGCTGAGAAAACTGCTACCCAAAATGGAGCAGTTTGAGAAACTGGTACAGGACGTTGGACAGTTCATGGAAAGCAAATCTCAGAGCCTGACAGCTGGAGGAGATCCAAATAAAGATATTGCTCATTTTTCACAGAAAATACTGGTGAATATGATATTTCTTAAACTTCTATTATCTACTCTGAGTACCCCAATCTCCATTTTTTTTTTTAATGAAGTACTAAAAACATTTATACATAACTCATCACTGATACAAAACCATTTCAGTTAAACATCAGGATATTTAATATATTAAGTTCTCTAAGCAACGTCCTAGGCCCAGCTATCTTAAGCTGCTTCATCAATGACCTTCGCTCCATCATAAGGTCAGAAGTGAGGCTGTACGCTGAATGATTGCAGTGTTCGGCTCCATTCGCAATCCCTCAGATAATGAAGCAGTCCATGCCTGCATGCAGCAAGACCTGGACAGCATCCCGGCTTGGGCCAGCCAATAAGTGGGAAGTAACATTTGTGCCACACAAGTGCCAGCAATTACCATCTCCAACAAGGAAGAGCTTAACCAGCTCCCCTTGACATTCAGTGACATAACTATTGCCATCAACACCCTGGGGGTCACCATAGACCAGAAACTTAACTGGACGAGCCACATAAATGCCGTGGCTACTAGAGCAGGTGAGAGGCTGGGTATTCTGCGGGGAGTGGCTCAACCAGCACCTTCAAGGCACATCATGAGTATGATGGCATGCTCTCTACTTGCCTGGATGGGTGCAGCTGCAGCAGCGCTCAGGACACTCTGCACCATCCAGGGCACAGCAGTCCATTTGATCGGCATCCCATCCACTAGCTTAAACATCCACTTCTTCCATCACCGGCGTATCGTGGCTGCAGTGTGTACTATCTACAGGATGCAGTGCAGAAACTCGCCAAGGCTTTTTGGCAGCACCTCCCAAACCCATAGCTTCAACACCTAAAGGGACAAGGGCACCAGGTACATAGGAGCACCACCTCCTCCAAGTTCGCCTCCAAATCACATACCATCCTGACTTGGACATGAGGGACAACTAGGGATGGGCAATAAATACCAGCCTTGCCAGTGACGTCCACATCCCAAAAATAAATGTTTTTAAATGAAGTTCGTTTGAAATACCAGTAATTTAGTTTTCAGCATTTGATTATATTGTAAAACTGCACTCCAATTTGATACCTATATTAATGTTAATTTGATAATCAGATTAAAGAGTGCAAGAAATTAAGATAGCACATTATACAATGAAGTTTGAGTTGAGGACAGTGTGGGGAGGAACTCTCAGCTCGTCTTGCTCTTGGGGCATTTACTTATGTCATAGAAGCAAAGAAGATAGGAGCAGGAGTAGGCCATTCGGCCCCTCGAGCCTGCTCCGCCATTTAATGAGATCATGGCTGATCATCCAAATTCAGTACTCTATCCCTGCTTTCTCCCCATATCCCTTGATCCCTTTAGCCTTAAGAAATATATCTATCTCCTTCTTGAATATATTTAATGAATTGGCCTCAACTGCCTTCTGTGGTAGAGAATTCCACAGGTTCACCACTCTCTGGGTGAAGAAATTCCTCGTCATCTCAGTCCTAAATGGCTTACCCCTTATCCTTGGACTGTGACCTCTGGTTCTGGACTCCACCGTCATCGGGAACATCCTTCCTCCATCTAGTCTGTCTAGTCCTGTTAGAATTTTATAAGTTTCAATGAGATCCCCTCTCATTCTTCTAAACTCTAGCGAATATAAGCCTAATCGACCCAATCTCTCTTCATACGTCATCCCTGCCATCCCAGGTATCAGTCTGGTAAATCTTCGCTGCACTCCCTCCATGGCAAGAACATCCTTCCTCAGATAAGGCGACCAAAACTGCACACAATACTCAAGGTGTGGTCTCACCAAGGCCCTGTACAACTGCAGCAAGACATCCTTGCTCCTGTACTCGAATCCTCTCGCTATGAAGGCCAACATACCATTTGCCTTTTTAACCGCCTGCTGCACCTGCATGCTTACCTTCAGCGACTGGTACACAAGGACTCCCAGATCTCATTGCACTTCCCCTTTTCCCAATCTATTACCGTTCAGATAATAATCTGTCTTCCTGTTTTTGCCACCAAAGTGGATAACCTCGCATTTATCCACATTATACTGCATCTGCCATGCATCTGCCCAATCACCCAACCTGTCCAAATCATACTGGAGTTTCTCTGCATCCTCCTCACAGCACACACGCCCACCCAGCTTTGTGTCGTCTGCAAACTTGGAAATATTACATCTAGTTCCCTCGTCTAGATCATTAATATATATTGTGAATAGCTGGGGTCCTAGCACCGATCCCTGCGGTACCCCACTAGTCACTGCCTGCCACTCGGAAAAAGACCTGTTTATTCCAAATCTTTGCTTCCTGTCTGCCAACCAGTTCTCTATCCAAATCAGTACCTTACCCCCAATCCCATGTGCTTTAACTTTGCATGCTAATCTTTTATGCGGGACCTTATCGAAAGCCTTCTGAAAGTCCAAATACACCACATCCACTGGTTCTCCCTTATCTATTCTAACAGTTACATCCTCAAAAAATTCCAGTAGATTAGTCGAGCACGATTTACCTCTTGTAAATCCATGTTGACTTTGTCCGATCCTGTCACTGTTTTCCAAGTGCTCTGCTGTTGCATCTTTTATAATGGACTCTAGCATTTTGCCCACTACCGATTGTCAGGCTTACCGGTCTATAATTCCCCATTTTTCTCTGCCACCTTTTTTAAATAGTGGGGTTACATTAGCTACCCTCCAATCCATGGGAACTGTTCCACAGTCTATAGAATTTTGAAAGATGACCAGCAATGCATCTACTATTTCTTGGGCCACTTCCTTAAGTACCAGAGGATGTCGATTATCAGGCCCTGGGGATTTATCGGCCTTCAATCCCGTCAATTTCCCTAACACCATTTCCCTACGAATACTGATTTCATTCAATTCCTCCCTCTCATTAGACCCTATGTTCCCCGACATCTCTGGGAGTTTATTTGTGTCATTTGTGTCATGGCATTCAAAGTGCAAAGTGTTCATTCCCCAGCACTTTGGTAACTAAGAGAAGCTCAAATACACACAAAAAAAGAGCAGCCAGGCTATTTTTCTTAATTGCATGTGACTGTGTATTTGGTTACCATAGGAGGAGAGCACAGAAATGGTGAAGCAAAGGGGAGATCTACAGACTCTACAGCAACTGGCAGAGGAACTGATAGCATCTGGCATTTTGGCAGACAAGAATCAGCTCATGGAGACTGTCAAAGACCTAACCAGAGGATACAAAAAACTAGAACTAAATATTAAGAAGAGGTAAGAGACGTTGCTCTTTTAAAGGGGTTTGTCTGGGTCATTCAGTAACTATTATTTGGCTTCTACAGGAGGCACAGGCCCAAAGTTCGTGGGATTAATGTGTTATTACATTGAAAAATTACACTGAGACTAAAATGTCAAAATAGCTTGGCGTGATCCCATTAAGAAGCTTACTTCAGTGTAAATTTAGCTTTTTTAATTTACCCCACTGTATTTGGAGCGGGTAGATGTATGTATGATGTCTTCCCTCCCTTCCCTTTTGTTTCTCTTTTAGATCCACCAGTTTCCATCCAAAAGGCTGAACAGGTGACCTAGTTCCAGGCCTCCACTAATATTGCTCTTCAACTAGCGTCTAGATTGTGTGCAAGAGTGCTCAGGTCACTTAACTCTGCCTCTCTCCCTGCCTGTCTCATATTTACCTCCCTTTGGAAAAGTGTCATGTCTCTATTCACTATGGAGGAAAAATTGAGTCGCGCCCCCAAAAAAATTAGTGCCCCCGCGGCCTAAATTCATCAGTCGCGCCCCACCTCCCTCTTGGGGGCGCTGCGAGCGAATATCGCGGCGCTATGTGCCGCGGTACTGCAGGCCTTCCTCCCCTTCTTAAAGGGGAGGGGCCTTGCGCAGCGCGACCCAGGGCCCAGCTGGGCCACCAGGGATCAGAGTGCCGGAAAAAGAGGCCGGCACTTGAAGTGCCAGGCTCACAGAGCGCAGCCGACACTGTGCGGGGGGGGGCTTCAGAGGAGGCCGGGGATGGCAACGGGGGCAGTTGCTGGCAGGCGGCCAGCAACAAAAATGGTCGCCCGGCACCTTCCCTTTAATTAGCGCGGTCGCAGGTAGGCCCCCCTGACCCCATCGGATGTAGCGTCCGACGGTAAGTCGGGGCGCTACCGAAGATCGCGGCCGGGGAGTGTGCGGGGCGCTATGCACGGCGATGACATCGTCACGGGGCGCTAACGGTTACTGCCGCTGCTAACCTCCCGCTGAATTCCGCGGGAGGTGTTGGCGATGCCGCGCCCGGGCGCTAGATGCTTTGCGCCCCGTTAGCGCCCTCTTCGGGCGCTAACGAGAGACGCAAAGCAACTGAATTTCTAGGCCCATATCTCTTGACAACCAACTGATTCAGGAATTTACTATGTGGAGAAATGTGCCATTGCCTGCCCACGAACATTAACTATTAATAACTTAAAAATGCTTCAGCATATTTTAACTAAATTATAACTGTCATCAGAAATGGGGTCCTTCTAAAAATGCATTATAGACCTATTCACATATCAGCAACAACTTGCAATTGTATAGCAAGGGAGAAGGGGAGATGCACAAGTCATGAACAGTGTGTTTGAGCAAGAGGAACTGTTGGAGGGAATTACAGAGATAGGGAGAGGCAAGGCCATGGAGGGATTTAAACACAAGGATAAGAATTTTAAGTTTGGGGTTGGGGGCTAAAGCCATTGTAGGTCAGTCAGGGAAAGAGTGATGGATAAGCAGGACTTGGTGTGGGATAGGATAAAGATAGCAGAGTTTTGTATGAGCTGAACTTTACAGAGGATGATGCTGGAATGCCAGCCTGGAAAGCAGTCAAGAAATCAAGTCTGGAGGTGACGAAGGTGTGAATGTGGTTTTTAGCAGCAGATGGGCAGTCAGTGTTATGGAGCTGGAAGTAGACGTTCTTCGTGAAAGACAGAATGTGGGATCGGAAGCTCAGGTCAGGATCATAAATCCAGCTCGGTTTAATGTAGTCGAATGTTTGAACATCGGTAAAAAGCAACATTATCTCAATTAATTTGATTAAATATTTTCAGCAAACTTACTTGAACACTGGATTCTTTTTGAAAAGGCATGAACCGTTTCTGCCTCACCTCAATTTTACTTTTGTATTTTCATTAAACTTGACAGATTATTCACTGTCATCACCTTTGGATTCCTTTTGAAATTGGGTGTGATGAGAATTGTTAGCATTTTGGTCCGTGTCTGTCTAAATATTCCTTATTAGGAATACACTTGGGAACTCAATTACTTTTTCCAAACTCGATGAGATGCTTTCTCTCATCAGCTTCTTGGTTGCTGTCAGTCCTAGGTAAGCTGCAAATCTTAACCCTTTTTGTTGATTTGTTCATCAACACTGATTTGTGACCTCAAGTTGCCCTTTATTAGAATTTAATCAAACTTAAAAGTGACTTTTCTTCCTGAAAAACAATGGATTTGTTTGAAAAGTGAGCATGGTAGTAACATTCTATTTGTATATGTATGATTACTTGCTCCCTAAATACTACATCAACTGTTTGCCATACCTAGAATTCCCAGCAGTTTGAAAAACACATTATTAATAACAGGCTCAAAGTAGCTTTGTGTTCTTACTGAAAGAGCTGAAAATATTGATGACATACTAGAGACAGTGACAGTGATCTATAGCGAAGCCTGGATCTGATGTCAGTTATTTTCTGGACACATCAACTTTAATGTCATTTAAATGGTTACAGAGTCAAGCCAGTGGAAGTGGTGTATTTGGATTTCCAGAAGGCATTCGATAAGGTGCCACATAAAAGGTTACTGCATAAGATAAGAGCTCACGGAGTTGGGGGTAATATATTAGCATGGATAGAGAATTGGCTAACTAACAGAAAGCAGAGAGTCGGGATAAATGGGTCATTTTCTGGTTGGCAAACGGTAACTAGTGGGGTGCCACAAGGATCGGTGCTGGGGCCCCAACTATTTACAATCTACATTAATGACTTGGATGAAGGGATCGAGTGTAATGTAGCCAAGTTTGTGGATGATACAAAGGTGGGTGGGAAAGCAAGTTGTGCAGAGGACTCAAAGAATCTGCAAAGGGATATAGACAGGCTAAGTGAGTGGGCAAACATTTGGCAGATGGAGTATAATGTGGGAAAGTGCGAGGTTATCCACTTTGGCAGGAATAATAAAAAAGCAAATTATTATTTAAATAGAGAGAGGTTACAAAATGCTACAGTTCAGAGGGACCTGGGGGTCCTTGTGCATGAAACACAAAAAGTTAGCATGCAGGTACAGCAAGTAATCAAAAAGGCAAATGGAATGTTGGCCTTTATTTCAAGGGGGTTGGAGTATAAAAGCAGGGAAGTCCTGCTACAACTGTACAGGGTATTGGTGAGACCACACCTTGAGTACTGCGTGCAGTTTTGGTCTCCTTATTTAAGGAAGGATATACTTGCATTGGAGGCTGTTCAGAGACGATTCACTCGGTTGATTCCTGAGATGAGGGGGTTGACTTATGAAGAAAGGTTGAGCAGGTTGGGCCTATACTCATTGGAATTTAGAAGAATGAGAGGTGATCTTATTGAAACATATAAGATACTAAGTGGCTCGACAAGGTAGATGCAGAGAGGATGTTTCCCCTCCTGGGGAAATCTAGAACTCGGGGGCACAGTTTCAGAATAAAGGTGGCTCTTTTAGAACTGAGATGAGGAGGAATTTCTTCTCTCAGAGGGTCGTAAATCTGTGGAATTCTCTGCCCCAGAGAGCCATGGAGGCTGGGTCATTAAATACATTTAAGGTGGAGATAGACAAATTTTTGCAAGATAAGGGAGTGAAGGGTTATGGGGAGCAGGCAGGGAAGTGGCTTTGAGCACAAGATCAGCCATGATCTTACTGAATGACTGACTGAGTAGGCTCGAGGGGCCAAGTGGCCTATCCCTGCTCTTATTTCTTATGTTCTTATGTAAGCAATGTAAACAGGTGCCAGACTGGATTTTATAGACGAATAGATTTGTCCTATTTGAAATTCTTCCTCCTACTGGCCTATCAATAGAGTTACGAGTCAATGTGGTCTATTGTCTAAGACAGTTCAGCCCCCACCCCCCACGGGGGATGATGAATGGTGATGGGAAATCCGCAAGTAGTGTAAAGTGAAAGAAGCGAGGCTGAGAGTTACGTGGATAGCACGTTTTTAGACGTGGTCACCCCGCAGCTTAAGAAAGTGCAGTCAGAGAGGGAATGGGTGACCACCAGTCAGAAGAAGGGGGGCAGGCAGGTAGCCAGGAAAGCCCCAGAGTGCATCTCACTCAACAACCGCTTCTTCTGTGTTGGAAAATGGTGAAAGTGACTTCCTCTGGGGAGTGCAGCCAGAGCCAAGTTCACGGCACTGTGGGTGGCTCAGCTGCACAAGGGGGAAGGAGTAAGAGTGGAAGGGCAATAGTGGTAGGAGATTTAATAGTGAGGGGTGCAGACAGGCGTTTCTGCGGCCGCAGACGTGACTCCAGGATGGTATGTTGCCTCCCTGGTGCCAGGGTCAAGGATGTCACTGAACGGCTGCAGGGCATTCTGAAGGGGGAGGGCGAACAGTCAGAGGTCGTGGTTCACATTGGTACCAACGACATGGGTAGAAAGAGGGATGAGGTCCTGCAACAAGAATTTAGGGAGCCAAGTAGCAGATTAAAAAGCAGGACCTCAAAGGTTGTAATCTCTGGATTACTCCCGGTGCCACATGCTAGTGAGTATAGGAATAGGAGGATAGAGCAGATGAATGCGTGGCTAAAGAGTTGGTGCAGGAGGGAGGGCTTTAGTTTTCTGGATCACTGGGTCTGTTTCTGGGGAAGGTGGGACCTGTACAAGTTGGACGGGTTGCACCTGAACTCCGGAATGGGACCAACATCCTTGCGGGGAGGTTTGCTAGTGCTGTTGGGGGGGGGGGGTTTAAACTAACTTGGCAGGGGGATGGGATATGGAGTGGAGCTATAGTAGGGGGTGATGCACAGCCAAATATAGAGGAAAAAACAAGTCCGTCTGGAAGGCAGAGCAAATATGTAATGGCACAAGGGAGTATGGCAAGGCTGGATGGCATTTATTTTAATGGAAGGAGTCTTACAAGTAAGGCAGATGAATTGAAGGTGTTCATGGGACTGGCAGCTCAATATTCCGGGGTATAGAATCTTCAGGCGAGACAGAGGGAGGTGTAAAAGAGGAGGGGGTGTCGCAATATTAATCAAGGAGTCAATTACTGCAGTAAGGAGGGATGATATCTTAGCAGGTTCCTCTAATGAGGCCATATGGGTAGAACTTAAAAACAAAAAGGGGGCAAGCACTTTGCTGGGAGTGTACTATAGGCCCCCAAACAGGCAGGGGGAGATAGAGGAACAGATATGTAGGCAAATCTCAGAAGTGTAGAAATAATAGGGTAATAATAGTAGGGGATTTCAACTTCCCCAAAATTAACTGGGATAGTCAGAGTGTGAAAGGCTTAGAGGGTGCGGAATTCTTAAAGTGCATCCAGGAGAGCTTTTTGAGCCAGCATGTCGAAAGTCCTACAAGAGAGGGGGCGGTACTGGACCTAATTCTGGGGAATGTAGCCAGGCAAGTGGTAGAAGTGTCAGTAGGAGAGCATTTTGGTGACAGTGACCATAATTCGGTGAGATTTAAGGTAGTCATGGAAAAGGACAAAGTTGGACCGGAAATAAAGGCTCTAAATTGGGGGAAGGCCGATTTTAATATGATAAGGCAGGATCTGGCCAAAATGGACTGGGATCAGCTACTTGTAGGAAAATCCACATCAGAGCAATGGGAGTCATTCAGAAAGGAAATGGAGAGAGTACAACGCCAACATGTTCCCGTAAAGGTCAAGGGTGGGACCAACAAGCCCAGGGAACCCTGGATGTCAAGGGATATACAAGAATGGATTAGGAAAAAAAGGGAGGCTTTTGGCAGATACAAAGGACTAAAAACAGTGGAAGCCCTAGAGGAGTATAGAAAGTGCAGGGGGGGTACTTAAAAAAGAAATTAGGAGAGCGAAGAGGGGGCATGAAAAAACACTGGCGGGCAAAATAAAGGAAAATCCCAAGGTGTTTTATAAGTATATTAAGGGCAAGAGGATAACCAGGGAAAGAGTAGGGCCCATTAGGGACCAAAGTGGCAATCTGTGTGTGTGGAGCCAGCAGATGTGGGTGAGGTTTTAAATGAATATTTTGCATCTGTGTTCACTATGGAGAAGGACGATGTAGGCATAGAAATCAGGCAGGGGGATTGTGATATACTTGAACAAATTAGCATTGAAAGGGAGGAGGTTTTAGCGGGCTTAAAAGTGGATAAATCCCCAGGCCCAGACGAGATGTATCCCAGGCTGCTGTGTGAGGCAAGGGAGGAGATTGCAGGGGCTCTGACACAAATTTTCAGAACCTCTCTGGCCACAGGGGAGGTGCCAGAGGACTGGAGGACAGCTAACGTAGTACCATTATTCAAGAAGGGTAGTAGGGATAAACCAGGGAATTATTTGGATAATCATAATTTAATAGGACAAAGTCAGCATGGTTTTACGAAGGGGAAGTCATGTTTGACAAATTTGCTGGAGTTCTTTGAGGAAGTAACATATAGAGTGGATAAAGGGGAACCAGTGGACGTAGTGTATTTAGACTTCCAAAAGGCATTTGACAAGGTGCCACACAAAAGATTATTGCTTAAGGTAAAAAATCACGGGATTGGGGGTAATATTCTGGCATGGATAGAGGATTGGCTATCTAACAGAAAGCAAAGAGTTGGGATAAATGGTTCATTCTCAGACTGGCAATCAGTAACTAGTGGTGTTCCACAGGGGTCAGTGCTGGGTCCCCAACTCTTTACAATCTATATTAACGATTTGGAGGAAGGGACCAAGTGTAACATATCAAAATTTGCAGATGATACAAAGATGGGAGGGAAAGTAGTGAGTGAGGAGGACATAAAAAACCTGCAAGGGGACATAGACAGGCTAAGTAAGTGGGCAGAGATTTGGCAGATGGAATACAACACTGGAAAGTGTGAGGTGATGCACTTTGGCAGGAAAAATCCTAGAGCAATTTATTATCTTAATGGCAAGAAACTGGAGAGTACTGAAGTGCAAAGGGATCTGGGGGTCCTGGTGCATGAAACTCAAAAGGTTAGTATGCAGGTGCAGCAAGTGATTAAGAAGGCAAATGGAATGTTGGCTTTCATTGCTAGGGGGATAGAATATAAAAATAGGGAGGTATTGCTTCAGTTGTACAAGGTATTGGTGAGACCGCACCTGGAATACTGCATACAGTTTTGGTGTCCTTACTTAAGGAAAGACATCCTTGCTCTCGAGGCAGTGCAAAAAAGGTTCACTCGGTTAATCCCGGGGATGAGGGAGTGGTCATATGAGGAGAGGTTGTGTAGATTGGGACTCTACTCATTGGAGTTCAGAAGAATGAGAGGCGATCTTATTGAAACATATAAGATTGTGAAGGGGTTGGATCGGTTGGATCGGGTGGATGCGGGGAGGATGTTCCCGATGACGGGTGAGACTAGAACTAGGGGACATAGTCTTAGAATAAGGGGCTGCTCTTTCAAAACTGAGATGAGGAGGAACTACTTCACTCAGAGGGTGGTAGGTCCATGGAATATGCTGCCACAAAAAGCTGTAGAAGCAACATCATTAAATAAATTTAAAACAGAAATAGACAGTTTCCTAGAAGTAAAGGGCATTAAGGGTTACGGGGAGCGGGCAGGAATTTGGACATGAGTCTAGGTTCGGATCGGTCATGGCCCTGTGGGTAGTGGAGCGGGCCCAGGGACCGTGTAGCCTGATTCTGCTCCTATTTCGTGTGTGCAATTCTGTTAGATGCAGGAGATGGTTCTGTGATAGTAGATTGGCGGTTAGGATCAGATCAGCCATGATCTTATTGAATGGCGGAGCAGGCTCGAGGGGCCGATTGGCCTACTCCTGCTCCTATTTCTTATGTTCTTATGTTCTTACAGGCCAGTGAGCCTAACATCAGTGGTAGGGAAATTATTGGAAAAAATTCTGAGGGACTGAATTAGTCTCCATTTGTAAAGGCAAGGATTAATCAAGGATAGTCAGCATGGCTTTGTCAGGGGGAGATCATGTCTAACCAATTTGATTGAATTTTTCGAGGGAGTGACTAGGTGTGTGGATGAGGGTAATGCAGTCTACATGGACTTCAGTAAGGCTTTTGACAAAGTCCCGCATGGGAGACTGGTCAAGAAGGTAAGAGCCCATGGGATCCAGGGCAATTTGGCACATTGGATCCAAAATTGGCTTAGTGGCAGGAGGCAGAGGGTGATGGTCGAAGGTTGTTTTTGTGACTGGAAGCCTGTGTTCAGTGGTGTACCACAGGGATCGGTGCTGGGTCCTTTGCTGTTTGTAGTGTACATTAATGATTTAGATATGAATGTAGGAGGTATGATCAGTAAGTTCGCAGATGACACGAAAATTGGTGGAGTGGTAAATAGCGAGGAGGGAAGCCTCCGGCTGCAGGACGATATAGACGGGTTGGTCAGATGGGCAGAACAGTGGCAAATGGAATTTAACCCTGAAAAGTGTGAGATGATGCATTTTGGGAGGACTAACAAGGCAAGGGAATACACAATGAATGGTAGGACCCTAGGAAGGATCAGAGGAACCTTGGTGTGCATGTACATAGATCCCTGAAGGCAGCAGGACAGGTAGATAAGGTGGTTAAAAAGGCATATGGGATACTTGCCTTCATTAGCCGAGGCATAGAATATAAGAGCTTGGAGGTTATGATGGAGCTGTACAAAACGCTAGTTAGGCCACAGCTGGAATACTGTGTGCAGTTCTGGTCGCCACACTTTAGGAAGGATGTGATTGCATTGGAGAGGGTGCAGAGGAGATTCACCAGGATGTTACCTGGGCTGGAGCGTTTCAGCTATGAAGAGAGACTGGACAGGCTGGGGTTGCTTTCCTTAGAGCAGAGAAGGCTGAAGGGGGACCTGATTGAGGTGTACAAAATTATGAGGGGCATAGATAGGGTAGATAGGAAGGAACTTTTCCCCTTTAGTAGAGGGGTCAATAACCAGGGGGCATAGTTTCAAGGTGAGGGGCAGGAAGTTTAGAGGGGATTTGAGGAAAAACTTTTTCACCCAGAGGGTGGTTGGAATCTGGAACTCACTGCCTGAAAGGGTGGTAGAGGCAGGAACCCTCACAACATTCAAGAAGCATTTAGATGAGCACTTGAAACGCCATAGCATACAAGGCTACGGACCAAGTGCTGGAAAATGGGATTAGAATAGACAGGGCCTGATGGCCGGCACGGACACGATGGGCCGAAGGGCCTCTTTCTGTGCTGTATAACTCTATGACTCTAAAATTTAATTAAATTTTTTTAATGTATCTCTAAAGCAGATGTACAAGTACTAAAATAGTTTAGTTATCAGACTAATTCCATTATTAACTGTAATTTCTAGTAACAGATAAATATGTATAGCATTGATTGAGCCTCCATTTTTCAGGGAGGAAGAGGCATTATCCTGCCAGCAGCACCTGAGCGAGTTCACATCTCTGGTAGAGTCGATTAGAAAATGGTTACAGGAAACGGAGGCTAATGTTCCAGCTTTAGAATCAGCACTTAATACAGACATGCTCGAGAAACAGATCCAACAAGTAAAGGTGAGTAAGCATAAAGAAAAAAATGCAGAATTTGTGCTTGTTTATGGAACATAATGCATTTTTAATTTTGATGTGCAGAATGGCTATGTAATTTAAATAGTTTGTATGCAGGTTCTTCAAACTCGAAGTCATGCAGGTTTACTCACTTCTCAGCCATGTTATTATATGGAACAAAACTTTCTATCTTTTGGGGGAAGGGGAGAATGGTCTCATCCAACATGATGTAAGCACCATGCTGGCTAATTGTTCATAATGTTGGCCTCCCTCCTGGGAAAAGAAGCATGATAGAAACGAGCCTATATGGGCAAAGGTTTGAATGAAACAATGCAATGATGTGGCTTATTTCGATTCACAGATCCTGTTGGCGGATTGGTCATCAAAATCTCCACAAGTGCAGGAAATAAATCATAAAGGAACTGAGTTAGAAAGTCTCATCATGGAAATAACATCATCTGATACTTCTTTGTTGTCCAGTAAAACAGGTAACATCTCGGATCTAGAAAAATGCAGTTAACTTAATGTTCATGCATTTTTTGAATAATTTTAGGTTCCCCATACAATGCACCATTTACCATCAAAAGAGGGCAGACAAACTACCTGCTGACAGATCTCTCTCAATAGAATTTTTCAGTCATTGTGAATATGCAACAGTGAACAAGAATGACTTTTATTTCCTCACACCTTTGAAAAATGTTTAGCCTCTATCTGATGGCACCGCCATGATTGGTATTTTTCCACCCATTAATTCATGGCTATGCTACCATGTTGGTCATTGATGAGCCATTTTATAACACCCCTCTCCCCCATGTTAAACATGTCACGAGAACTGCTTACTAATTACATTGTATTTCTAATTATTTCATGATAATGTTGTCCATATGTTTTTCATGTTTCAGTTTTTTTGTTTGTAATTTTTGCTTAAATGTAGTTTTATTTGATACCAGTCACAATTTCTAATCAATGCAACTTTATTTGATCTATGTGCTTGCCATGTCAACATAGACTAATTTGGTCAGTATTCTCTTTATATGTAGTTTATTTTTTATATTAGAAAAGCCATAGCGTACCTTTTATTCCTATAATTAATGTAGCTTCATGTTTCTTACTTGTATGCACCATCCAAGAGAGCAAATATATGACCTACTCCTAGTTCTTTCTCAATATGACTCTTGAGTCATTGCACTTTGCATTGCTTGAAATCTCCATTTAATTGAGTTGTTATTTTGAGATAGAAATGATGTGTTGAAGAAGAACATTGTCCATGGATAGATTCGTCCATTTTATGATGTTTATGTATGAGTCTTGCTACTTGGGTGCATTGAAACTAGCTTGCCATTCTTAATTTTAAAAAAATGCCTCCACATATACAGATAATCTACAAATTGTATGTTCCCATAAAACATTATTGCCTACATGATTCAATGGGTACCTGGAGCTAAAGGGGTTCTCTGTCAGTGAAATTTATTGCAACAAGAAGGGGGAAGAAAGTGCAGCCAATGTAGCAGAATTCAAGTTAAATATTCTTGGATACAAAGAAAGAAGAGAAAGAACTTACATTCATACAGCACTTTTCACAACCTCAGGACATCCCCAAGTGCTTTACAGTCAATGAAGTACTTTTGAAGTGTAGTCACTGTTGTACTGTAGGGAAACGTGGCAGCCAATTTGCACACCGCAAGGTCCCACAAATAGCAATACGATAATGACCAGATAATCCATTCAAGTGATGTTAATTGAGGGATAAATAGTGGCCAGGACACACAGAACTCCCCTGCTCTTCGAATAGTGCCATGGGATCTTGTAGGTTCACTCGAGAAAGCAGGCGGGCGTCGGTTTAACGCCTCATCTGAAAGTCGGCACCTTCGACAGTCCAGGACTCTCAGTACTGCGCAGATGTGCCTGTCTGAATTATGTGCTGAAGTCTCTGGAGTGGTACTTGAACTTACAACCTTCTAAAACAGAAGCAAGAGTGCTACCACTGAGCTAAGGCTGACACCTTGAATATTATGAGTTTCTAAAGAATTTAAAGATGTTCCACAGTTTAGTTTTATATGTGCATTAATGTATACAATATGAATTTCCACAATTTTATCTGAGAAATAACATTCTTGAAGCTTAGCTATGTAGTACTTGGACATACTTTATAAATCACAGCTATTCATGTTTGCTGCAACACCAGCAATACATACATCTCAGATTTATGTACAACTACCACACAGTACAAAGCACTTTTATTTTTCAAAAAGAACTTCATCTGTAGAACAATGCTTGTTGGTGTCTTGTGATGTCCTGCTGAGGGAGTCTGTGTCTGTGCTGAGCTTTTGTTCCTAATATTGGATGTCCTGTGCACTGTTGTGTCTCCCTGTTGTTTACTCAGGTTCTGTGATGGTGAATGGTGGAGTGACTGCACCTAGTATGAATGGGTACCACAGAAACAAAGGTGAGAACATAGGAAATCTCTGAGGTGTGTTTCTGTTGCATCTTCCAACCATTTTTCTCCTCAATTAGATTCATGTTGTAGGGAAGTGAACGAGGATGTGATAAAATGGTATTAATTAATAATATGCTGTACCCATATATGTGCTGGAATATAACCTTAGTTGCCATCAGCTCCAGTGTTCCAATTTAATTGGTAACTTGTTATGCAAGTTAAAATGATCATTCTTCAGAAAAAAGAGAGCACACATTTGCTGCTGTTGGTTATGGAGCAACCCTTTTAATTTGCATGAATTTCTCCAGGCAAAAAGGTATGATGTGATCAAATATTAATATATTGTCAATAACTGTGCAATAGTATTTAGTAAAGCTTTAGTAAAATAATGTCATGTTATGATGTACTCTGAGGGACCATGTAACCTACTCCTTGCTATAAACATTTTTTGAACAAGCTTCCAAAGAAAGCCTTCTAGCCAGGTAGTCTATTTTTGCACTTCCCTTTCTCTCTTAGTAGAAACTTGCTGGGAATTATGGTATGGACATAATATTTTTTCAATTTGAAACTGCAACCAGGGTAAGCTAATGCATACTGGGGGAAAGAAAAAACTCAGTGAAATTATTGAAGAAGAAGGCTGCACCCAGTTTCAAGAATCCCAAAGAAAATTCTGCCTTTTAAGAATATATAGCCTGCCCTTTCAGGCTTGAATGTGAAACCTTACATTTCTACACTGGTAGAAAAACAATTCTTTGTGCGTATTATGCACTGATATATAGATGGCATTTCACAATGATCACCTCATAATTGAAGGTATTCTGACAATGATCTGAAGGTCAAGTTGCTACAACAAAATTATGTCTTAAAAAAAAATGGTAAATCACATTTGCCCATTGTCTCTTATTGCCTTTTGTAGAACTCGCAGAAATCCAGCAGAATGTCTCTGATGTGAACCATAGTTATAAAACCCTTGGTAATGTACTAAAGGAATGTCAAGACCACCTTGGGGCCACATTTAACCAAATGCAGGAGGTTCAAGAAGAAACTGATTCCATTATGAAATGGCTAGAGTTAAAAGAACAGACTTTGTCCACTTTGAATTCATCACCAACCAAAACTCAAGCCATGAAGGTACAAGTGGAGCAAAACAAGGTGAATATTTTAATAAATGTGACTGATAAAGCATAAATTAAATCCCACATAGATAATAACACTGCAGTTAAAATTATCATGCCGTCATTGCAAATTAAGCTTCTGAAGTCTAATGATTTTCAATTAGTGAACAACTTTAGAGTTTTTTTCAGTATACAACTGGGTGCTTCCTGGTTGGAGAGAAAGGAGGAAAGGAAGGAAGTAGTTATGTTGATCAAAGGGGGCAAATAGGAAGAAAATAGACAAATTAACTTTGACCTTTTTCAGTCTGAGTTGGAGCAAAACAAAATGCGTGTTCAATCTTCAATCTTCATTCAGTCATTCGGAATGAGCATTTAGGTCTGGGCTTCAGCAAAATTCATAACGGCTAAAGGTAATCGTCTGGATTGCTTTGAATGCTGGGTTCTCCAAAGCTTAGTCCAGACCATCAGATAATATAGCTTTGTTCCTCTGAAGATCTGAATCTTCATTACTATTATGAGTAAACAAATGCTTTATTTTGGGAAACAAATAAAATTGGGGTTTACTTTAGTCTTAACTTACCTTCAAACATAGATAGTCAGGATGATGAAAGAAAAGGGTAAAACTATGTTTATGGCCATTTCATTTTACAAGGACATACTTTACATTCATAAGCTATTGCCTTTTGTATTGAAGAAACCAGAGCTCTAGTTTGCCTTTATTTCTTTTGTTACTTTGTTTATGCTCTGGTTGTGGTATGTAAATTGAAAAATAATTTTTCAGCCAGATAGAGTGAGCTATTTAATTTTTTTTATTCCTTAAATCTTTTTAGTTCTACATAAGTTGTACTTGTATTCCGACTGAGGAGTTTTAATTTTGTGCAATTTATATAATAGAAAATGTGCATCTTGAAAGCAATAATGAACCCTTGATTCTTAAAGAGCTCACATATGGAAAAAAATGTGCAATTAATTGAGCTAACATTTAACTCCACGATGGGTAAATCCTTCAGACATCAGAATTAATGCTGTAATTTAGTAAAAGCGAGTTTGCAAATTTGTTGTCAGTCACTGAACTCCTTTTTTTCTTAGGCCTTTCTTGCTGAGCTTGAACAGAATTCTGGGAAGGTTGAGAAGCTGAAGGAGACGTTGAAAGACTTATTGAAGAAAAATCCAGACTCACCAGAAGCTAAGAAGTGGATGGAAATGCTAGAACAAATAGGTAAAACCAGTACAGTACTAATATTCAAGTTTGTGGGATGGAAAACCTTGCACTTATAATAAATTAAGAAGCATAAAGGTACATGGGATTAGGAGAACTGATTGTGTGGAGGATAAGCGCCAAAATGGATTGGTTGGGCTGAACAGTCTATTTCCATGTTGTAATTTTTGTGCAAGTGTGGGAAGTCTAATTTTTTTAGATTCTTGATCAAGGAGGATAACCGATCCATGAAGATAAGAGAAACTAAAAGAACGCCAGTAACTGGGTAGGGAGGAATGACTTAAAATAAGCTGGTCACTGAACTGAATGTTGCAGTGTGTTGCAAATATATTTATGATTATCAATGTTACTTTCACAATCTTCCCTCACCCTAAAATATCAAATAGGCATTTCTGCTACTTGTAGTGCTCCAATAATGGATACCTTTCTCAAAGAGCAGAGATCAAATCTTCAAAACCATTGATTCATCAGGAAATTATAACACTGATCATTCCTCCCCAAAAAGGAAGTCTGTTAGATAGACAAATTGTTGTCTCCTCCTTTAACCTTTGAATATAACTCTCACCACAACAATTTATTTTGTAAACTTATTTCAGTCATGAGAAAGAACTCCTAGTTTCAGTCATGCTTGCTGCCCTTGTGAATAGAGTCTTGCACATGAATGAAATATATTCAGTAACAATTGACTCGACATCCAGTGTCCTATATCTTCACCAAATATTTTTGTTTTTGAAAAAAAGGGTTCGGTTTTAAAGGATTGTTAATGGCCTTATTCTTGAGTTTCCTTAAATAAAAATAGCTCATGATTTTAAAAGTGAGCTCTGCACCTTAAACAAGTTGTTCTAATTCATTGATCTGATCGTCTCCTGCTGTGAGGAAAATAACATGGTTTGTTTTTGCTTCCCTCCAAGTCGCTTCATAAATTTTTGTTAATGTATATATGCAGAATAATTCCTTCAAATGAAGGATTGCTTCAAAATTACATCAGTTGAACAATATCAGGAAGGCCCCAGGTTTGACCTCTGGTTCATGCAAAGTTAGCACAGAAAATGTGGGCCTGAAGAGAAGAAATTGGCCAGAGTCGCCTCTCCTATTGCTGTCCAGTGACTCCTGCTGGAAATGTGTGCATGTGAAGGTCTTGGTGTGGTGGGAAGAGGAAGGGCAAGAATGAATTGATTTAGTTACTATGTATAGCAACATTATAAAGACATTTCAAAACAACATGTTTATGATGTCTTTACGCATAGCGACCAGTTTAATTTCCCCCCAATATAGGACAAGATTCCATTCAGTTGTGATGATTTACACAGTGAAGTAGCGATTCTCTACTCACTGTACAAACTTGCCCATGATGAATAACTACTTAGATCACCTAGTAAGGGACCATTGTTTTTCAATCGGATTGTACCCCAGCCTAAGTCACTGCACTTGGGGAAAAGAGGGATAACGAGTGTCTAAGTCTCTGGCTCTTGAGGGCTATGAGACACTATACTGAAACAGGCTGATTAGTGGAAAAGGCTGGGAGCTTCTGATGAGGTTTCAGCCTCACTTTAAGTGGGAAGATTGCAGTTCTCATCATGAATGTATTTTGTAAACTGTTTTTGAAGTGTGGTATTTTTTATGTTAATTTTGAGTCTATGCTTTGCTTTGGAAACTAGATTGGTTACTTAGCCTAGAGTATTATTTTAACTATGGTTTTAAAGTTATGTTTTTCAAGAGTTAATGTTGTAGAATCCCACCGTCTCTAACCATTTTGCATTATATTGCATGGTAAGTACAAAACATTTTAACATGTTGTATTATGATTTTGTCACTCAGCAGGAACCAATGTGTATAATATTGTACATGGACCTTTCTCAGAATAAATCATCATTGTTATTTGTAATTTTCATTAGAGTCAAAGTGGACTCGTGCCAATCAGACAATAACTGAGAGACAACAAAAACTTGAGGAATCAGCCAACCTGCTCTCAAGTTTCCAGAACACAGAATCACAGCTCAGTCCATGGCTATCAGAGAAGGAATTAATGATGAGTGTACTGGGTCCTCTATCAATTGATCCAAATATGCTACGTGCTCAGAAACAACAAGTGCAGGTAAAATTAAAAACTACAAACTTCAAGATTATTCACCAACACACCACAAAAGATTGAATATGAAATGTTTCCCAGTATCTCTAATTAAATCTTTTTGTTTGTGACAGTTCATGTTGAAAGAATTTGAGACTCGTAGACCCCAGTATGAACAACTAAATCAAGCAGCACAGGGCATACTGTGTGCACCAGGAGATGTATCTCCTTCTGACAGCCAGATGAGAGATCAGCACGGAGCCATCAACGACAAATGGGATATACTTACTAATCAGCTGAGCGGCCGTTCCAGTCAAATTGATCAAGCCATAGCCAAGAGTACACAGTACCAAGAGCTACTACAGCAACTCGCCGACAAAGTCAGGATCCTCAGTAATAAACTAAACAGCCAATCTGTGATCAGCACACAGCCAGATGTTGTCAAACAGCAACTTGAAGAAACCAGTGAAATCCGTTCAGATTTGGAACAGCAAAAGGAGCAGATTGAAGAGGCACAAATTCTCTGCAATGACCTGTCCTCCCTTATTGGTGAACAATATTTAAAGGATGAGCTTCGGAAGCGGCTGGAAGCTGTCCTGATGCCATTTAATGGTCTTGAAGAGAGAGCAGGTTGGTATAGATGCTACAGATTTAGTTACAGTGTGCCAAAAAAAACTACTGTAACATGATTTAAAACCAGTTAATCATCTATTACCAGATGAAGTGACAAAACAGGTTCCTGTAATTTTTCAAGTTGTGAACTTTGGTTACTTCTATTACAGATACATTCCACTCTTCTGTCACTATATATTGAAACTCAGCTGAAACCCCTGTAGTCAATAAGCTGTCAGAAACATTTCCAATTGACCAACTTCCTTGAAGAGCATGGAAGAGACCAACCTAATGCTTTTCAGCTAAATCCTTGTCTCGAGCTGAGAAATTGCTGTCCGATAACGGTCAGCGCTGATAGCCTCACCGTTATTTCTATCGCAAAACCCAGGCCATAATTCTCTCCCCAATTAACTGGACTGCTATTTACCTTTTAACTACTACTTTTGTTAAAATGCATTCAAAATTGCATTTAATTTTAACTCGTGATTAATATTCCAGTTAGCTTCCCTTTTCTGCCCTCAACTCAGGAAGTTCATAGTTGTCGGGCTAAATCTGCTCTCCGGCACGCCACCCAACTAGACACTCTTGGTGTGTGGGCACATTCACATTCAAGTGGGGTCACTAGATAGTGAAAAGGTGTGGAAAATCTGGCTTTTTCCCCCCCCCTTTTCTAGCCCAGGAGCATTGAAGCGAATTGTATCTTCCTATCAGTCCCCAGTTAATATCAGCTAAATTAGCACATGTTCGGGATCAAACCTGGGACCTTCTGCTCCATTGCCTTAGTTATTCTCTTCGGCAGTCCCTCGGAACCGAAGATGACTTGCTTCCACATTAAAAATGAGTTCTCACACTAGGCGGTACCTATAATTCAGAATCTTTCAATTCGGCCTTCTGATTTGGGAGCTTTATTTCTATTTGAAATTGAGTTTAAAAAAATAATGAAACTCAGCTGCAAGTAAATCATACTTTTCTGGATAAAAAATCACAATCAGAAAACTTCAGGTGTAGTCAGCAAAACAATTTGGGAAGGAACAAATAAAATACTTTTAATGAACAGTGAAGGCTCACAACTGTCTTCATAAAGTACAATGCTAAAGTAGTTGAAGTGCATTATTAGCTACATACGTAGCTTCCATCAGCCAAGAGTGAATTTTATGTCAATGTTACCCATCATTGCGGAGAAAATTTAGATGGTTCCTGTGGCAAAAGGGGAAAGCATCTGCAAGTCTCAGCAGAGCTGGAGTTGGTTTTACTAGGTTTAACACAAATTTTGGGCTTCGTCTTTCCAGGAGATAAAATCTGAAGGCTTATTTATAGTAAATCAGCAAATTGGATTATACACTCATTAATGACAGGAATGTTATATTGGGCCAGAAATTCGGCTTTCCGGCTTCCTGCGAATGCAAGCATCGCGCGCGTACTTGCCTACCATGCCTGCTGTTGTGCTTTGGGCCCACGAGGACTTCGGCTCCTGGGCCTCCTCCAGCTGCCGGCGCGCAGTGCTTGCGTATCCCAGGGGCGCAGTTAGTTCGAAGCGTCCCCTGGGATCACGTGGGCCATGGAGAGCCAATCCTAACAGGGCATTTTCATTCATAGATTTGATAGGAAGACCTGTCAAATCTATGAATAGAGATCGGCCCCAAAACCACACTTAAACTTCAAATAATTTTTTTTTTTTAAAACATCACATTTTTAAAATAACTAAGTTACATAAATTAACTACTTTAAACAAAAATTTACATTTTTGAAAAAATTAATTATACTTTTTAACAGTGCTAAAAATAAACTTACCTTTCTTTAAAGTATCTAAAAAAGATAAACCTGTTGAAAAATGTTTAAATTGTAATTAATTAACCACTCACCTTGTTTAAAAACAGGCCTTGTGCCTCCTTTTAAAAAGTGCAGCTTCTCCATACTTACCCTCCTGGAGAAACCTGAAAAAAAACCTGAAGTTCGCTGCGTGCGCGCAGCCTCTCCCGCGCACGCGTTCGACTTCTGAACCCCTTCCTTCAGGGGAACGGAAGTTCCGGTTTCCCGCGCATGCGCAGTGCATGCAGGAAACCGGCACTTCAGGTGGCCTTACGGGTGAGTACACCGCGCGTACTCACCCGACAACAGCCGAATTTCTGGCCCACTAATATAGTGCACAAAGTATTCTAATAGTAAGGTGGGCTGTAGTCCTGAAGGCAATAAACCCTATGGGGGAACAATTAGGTTGCTTTGCGCCTCCCATTAGCGCCCTAAGAGGGCGCAAAGCAACTCGCGCCCGGGCACGGCGCCGCCAGCGCCTCCCGCGAAATTCAGCGGGAGGTTAGCGGCAGCGGTAACGTCATCTCCATGCGCAGCGCTCCGGCCGCGATCTTCGGTGGCGCCCCCTGACTTACCGCTGGATGCTATGTCCGACGGGGTCAGGGTGGCCTACCTGCAGCCGGGGCGGCGCTAGTTAAAGGGGAGGTGGCGGACGGCCATTTTTGTTGCTGGCCGCCTGCCAGCACCTGCCCCCGTTGCCGTCCTCGGCCCCCGTGAAGCAACCCTCCTCACCCCCCCGCGGGGTGCCGGTTGCTCTCCGTGAGCCCGGCACTCCACTTGCGTGCCGGACTCGTTTGCCAGCACTCCCGATCCCTGGTGGCCCAGCTGGGCGCCGGGAGGCGCTGCGCCAGGCCCCTTCCCTTTAAGGGGAGGAAGGCCTGTAGTACCGCGCTGCGGCACGTAGCGCCGCGATATTCCCTCGCAGCGCCCCAAGAGGGAGGTGGGGCGCTTCCAGTAGCGCCCCACTTTCTTCTTGGGGCGCTACCATTCAATTTCGGCCGCGGGGGTGCTAATAGCGCCCCGGCGAAGTTAGCGCCCCAAAGGGGGCGCGACTCAATTTTTTCCCCCTTTTTTTTTAGCTAACACAGCCTCAAGTTATTGAGAGTTTAATTGGTTATTTACAAACATGAAAAATATGAAAAACAATGGATAGAAAAAGAACAGCTGGTCCATCAATATTAATTAAATATTACACATAAGTACACTTTGTTTACTATTACACTTTCAGGTTTGCTTTCAATTCCAGATTTGTAGTGCTTTTAAAAATATTTTTAAATCTCTATTTGCATTTCTTACATTTTGTGGAAAATTTGGAGAATATTACCTTATTTATGTATGTTTCAAAATTAATTGGTAAATAACATGTTGCTTAATAATTGTTATTTACAGGTGATCGCGTAAACCAACTTCAAACAACTCTGGCCAGTTCTCAGCAGTTCCAACAAACCTTTGATGAACTTAAGTTGTGGCTGGATGTTAAATGCAGTGAGCATACTCAGAGGCCTCCTGTGTCTGCAAACCTTGATGTTTTACAATCTCAGATAAGTGAGCAGGAGGAGTTCCAAAAAAGCCTGAATCAGCATTCGGGCTCCTATGAGATGATCCTTGCTGAAGGGGAGTCTCTATTTCGAAGTGCCCAACCTGGAGAAGAAAAGATAAACCTTCAGAGTCAGTTGTCAACCCTTAAAGAACAGTGGGATGAGCTAAGCAAGCAGGCAGCAGGCAGACATTCTCAACTCAAAGACTGCCTTCAGAAAGCACAGAAGTACAGACAATATGTGGAAGACTTGCTCCCATGGATAGAAGAATGTGAGTTTAAAATTGAAGAACTGGAGATCACCATTGACCCAGCACAACTGAACACCTCTTTAGCTAGTGCTAAGGATCTACACTATGATGTGGAAAAACACCGTTCACTGCTGGAGATGATGAACACTGCTGCTGACATCCTTGTAGATTCCTGTCAGGTTGATGAAGAAGATATTAGGGATGAAAAAACAGATATAAACCAAAGGATGGATCTTATTACAGAGCAACTTCAAGCCAAAAGTGAATCAATAGAGGAAATGGCCCAAAGGTTAAAGGAATTCCAGGACTCCCTGAAAAACATTCAGAAGAAACTTGATAATACCAAACAGCAGCTTGAAATATATGATGCTCTTGGACCACAGGCCTACAGTAATAAAAACTTGGAAAAGCTGAGGACACGGCAGGAAGCTCTTCAGATCTTAGAACCACAAGTGGACTATCTGAGAGATGTCGCCCAAGGTCTAGTAGAAGATGCTCCTGAGGGTGCAGATTCATCACAACTCCTACAGCAAGCAGAAGTAGTTCAGCAAGAATATGGCGATGTAAAACAGAGAGTGGATGAAAGCTGTTTGTCAATGGAAAACAGACTTCAAGGAATTGGACATTTCCAGAACCGTGTCCGAGAAATGTTTTCACACCTTGCAGACCTGGATGACGAATTGGACAGCATGAGTCCCATTGGGAGGGACCTGGACAGCCTGCAATCACAGATTGATGACATTAAACAATTTATGAGAAAACTCAAAGAATTAAAGAAAGATATTGAAACTTCAGAAAAAGAATGCAAACAGATGCTAGAGGTGGAAGGCAGTCCAGATCTACAAGGGTTGAAACGAGAGCTTGAAGCCTTGAACAAGCAATGTGGTAAACTACTAGAACGAGGGAGAGACAAACAAGAGCAAGTAGAGATGACTGTGGCACGTGTTGAAGATTTCTATGAAAAACTCAAAGAACTGACTAGCCTCCTAACCAAAACAGAAGAGGGTGAAGAATTGCAAGGGATGGTTGGAACGGAAGTTGATGTCATCAATCAGCAATTGGCAGATTTTAAGGTAAGATTTGTTTTATCTCCGTTATTGCTTTGGGTGGATGAAAATACCAGTTGTAAAATTAACCAGAGTACAGCAGGCGCAAAATTCTGATCCGTAGCGCCTGTTTTTTGGGTGTTACGAGTGCCTTTGGATGTACAAAATGGCATCCACGACGGACGCGCGCATTTCTGGTGAGAGTCGCGCCGGACACCATGTTGGTAAGGGCGTTAGCGTTCGCGCAGTGAGCGTCCGCCAGAAGTATGCAGAGTAGGCAGATCATGATGTCACGCTGATTTGACGCCAGCATTGCAATTTTGGAGCTCAACGCTCCAGCTATCGACCTCTCTTAAGCTCGCACAGCTGAACGCGCGTTCAGCAGTATGAAGGACCCCCCACCAGCGCTATTTAAAGGGATCATTACGTAAGTTGCTGATTGATTCGTACTGGCTGTTGTTACACTTCTACAAGTGTTTGGTGCTTTCTATAGTTGTTAAAGTTGCTAAAGTCTACAGGGAGCGGTGTGGCAGGTGCTGAAGGACTTTTTCTGACTTCAAGGCTTCTGCACAAACCACTAGCTAACAGACATGGGTGCAGTAGTAGGCATTCCCCTTGGAATACAGCTTGATTTGGAGAATGAACAGAGGGGATGCAGAGCAGGACAAGCTGCTGGAAGAATGGTAAGGAGGAGGGGGGAAGGGCTCTCAGCAGGAGGCTATTTCCACCCAGGGTGTTCAGGGAGGAATTCTCCTACCTGAACCTCAGTGAAGAACAATGTGTAAGACGTCAGCGCTTCAGTAAGGACGTCCTCACTGAAATCTGCCACCTGCTGCAACCACAGCTGCAACCTCCGAGCAGGGCGAGGACTGCATTGCCAGTGACTGAAGGTGACCGTGGCGATGAACTTTTATGCGCAGGCTCCTTCCAGGCTGGAGCTGCAGATTTTTGCAACATCTCGCAGTTTGCCATCCACAGTTGCGTAAGGGAGGTCATTGAGGCTCTGTATTGAAAGAGAACTGACTGCATTTCACTCCCTCTCACCAGAGACCAGCAGGCGGAGCGAGCACGCGGTTTTGCTAAGATTGCAGGCTTCCCCACAGTGCAGGGTGCCATTGACTGCACGCACATCGCTATGCGGCCGCCACATATCAACTCTGACATGTACCGCAACCGAAAGGGATTCCACTCCCTCAACGTCCAGCTGGTGTGCGACCATAGGCAGAGAATCATGCAGGTCAATGCCCGGGGCAGCAGTCCTGATGCCTTCATTCTGCGGCAGTCCGCTGTGCCATCTGCATTTGAGCCACCACACCAAATCAAAGGGTGGCTACTGGGCGACCAGGGCTATCTGCTGATGACATGGCTCTTGACTCTGGTACGCAACCCACGCACACATGGGCAGCATGCATACAATGAAAGTGGTGCTGTCACACGGAATGTGATGGAGCAGACCACTGGCGTGCTGAAACAACGCTTGCACTGCCTGGACCGCTCTGGAGGAGCCCTGCAGTACTCGGCAGAGCGGGTGTCAACATTTGTGGTGGTCTGCTGCATGCTGCACAACCTCGCCATCATGAAGGCACAGCCCTTGCCACCAGCAATAAGGTGAGCAGCTGAGGAACAGGCGCATGAGGAGGAGGAAGGGAGGAGGCAGCCTAGACGGCCCCTTTCTGGCCAGGCTGTTCGTGAAGAATTCATCCAAGTGCGATACCAGTAAACGCAACCCCAATTCCCCATTCACCAATACTCCCACACCTTATCTTCCCTCTGTCACTGATCATCACAGTGTCCGCTTGGCCACAATGCAAAAATAAAATCCAACGCAAAATAAACATTGCAAACCAAATTTATAAATGAAATCATGCCGTATTGCATACAAATGTAAACTAATCACTCCTACACAGTGCTACCCTAGCGGCTGCAGCATGGCTGGCGGAAGGCTGCTGACTTTCAGTGGAGGAGACTCGCGCAACTCTGGGCCTAAAAGGCCTGGCGGCTGACTGCACCATCCCGGCATGGGCGGCAGCAGTCTAGGCTCACTGCCTGACGGGCAACAACAAGGGCACTGGTGGAGTGGCAGGGGTGGGAGGATAAATGCTGTCATACTGAGAGGACAGCAGCTTCATGCTCCATGGAGCCACTGCCACTCCCCCGGGGTGGCGCCTCAGCAATCCTAGTAATCTGTTGGAGGACAGATTGCTGGACTGCTGTGACACCCTGCAAAAACCCCTTTGAACTCTGGAATCCAGAGCCATGATGGCAGCAAGCTGACCTTGCATGGCTGTTGACTGAGCTTCCACTGCAACACTCAGACGTTGTGTGGCTAGTGCTTGTGCTGGGACATCGGCCATCAGGCGCTGTATCATGGTTGGGTCCGCAAGTGTGGTAACAGAGTTGACCACCACTTCCATGCTAAAAGGATGGGCTCCAAGCTCTGCGCAAAGCCCTTTGCCAAGTTGGTGCTGGACTCCTCCATGCTCCTTGACATTGCACACAGGCTTCCTTGCAGGCTTCCCAATGCACCAAGCCGTAGCCTGCCCTATTGACGTGTTCATCTGAGCTATCCTTGCCCCTGCTTTGGCTGCAGGCCACTCAGGCCCAGTGTCTCACCATGTGCAGATCCCACCTATATGCTATCCTCTAAATTACACGCCGTGTCAGTATCTAAGCTGGTGGCTGTGAGTGTGAAATAGAGTGACGATGTGTCTTCATCATCACGGTCTTCCTGCTCTTCCACCACTGCCCGGGCAATTTGCACTTCTTGAGTATCTGAAAGGAGAAAGGCACAAGGGTATGGGGAGGGGAGGGGGTGTGGTGGAAGCAGGAGGTGCATTCTTAGACCATCTGCAGCTTGTAAATCAGAAGAGATTGTGGGATGAGGGGAAAGTGAGATGTGAGAAGGAGGATTAGGTATGAGGATACTGTTATTTTAGATGGTTTCAGCCACGGCTTCAGCAATGGCTGTTCCAATGATTGCGAGCAGTGTCTCCACCATGGGCGGTAAGGACATGCAAGCGCGCCTGTCCCCCATCGGTTAGGTCCTGCTGCTTCCGGTTGTGCGTCAGCTTATCCTGCAAGAGAGAGGGAAGTGTGTCAGTGAGTGTGACGCAATCTGTTTGGGTGATGTGGCTGTCATGCTTGAATAGCTGGCAGTGTGTGCAAACGGTGAGATGTGGGTGTGAGGTTTGCAGCAGTGCTAATTGTAAGAGGGTGAGGTGAAGCTGTGAATGTTATGTATGAGTCCTGATTGATAGAGATTGTTGGTAGGTGAGTGATGGGGGTGTTTGGTGCATTGTGCAGTTGCTGAGGCTAGTGGTGCAGTTGGTGGGATATGGCATTTGAAGATGCATTCACTGACCTTGACCAGTCGTGTGAGATCATTGAATTTTTTGCGGCACTGCATCCAGGTCCTCGGGGCTTGACTCCTGGCATTGACCGCCACGGCTATCTGCTCCCACTGCCTTCTGAGCATTTGTCTGGAGGGCCTCCTGACCTCCTGTGGATATAGCACATCTCTACTCCTTTCCACCTCCTCCAGCAAGGCCTCCACTGCAGCGTCAGAAAACCTTGGAGCCCGCTCTCTCCCATGTTCCATTATTGAGTGATTCCCAGGTTAGAATCTGTTGTGCGACGACTTCCACCACCTGCTCCTGCCACAATGCACCTCCTCTTTAAGAGGTGCATGCTGGCTTTGTGTTGCAGGCTAGCTTTAAGTGGTGCTAACTTCTCACGATTTTGGGCCTCCTGCTGATGCGTGCAGCCAATCAATAGCGTGGTTAGAGCTGGCTGCACACTACAATCATGGAAATGAGCACGCAGCTGGAAGTTGGCGTGCTGCCTCCGTCACACTGAGCAGGTGCGGGTTAATCGCTCATCACAATCCCCGCGCCTGTTTTCAGCGGCTATCGAATTTAACCCCCAGCATTTTTTCAAGTTGGCACATATGGCCTAACATTGGATTATTTGAAATTCAATTTTTTATACATTCTTCCTCATTCATTCTATCTACCACATACAAATAAATAGGCTATTATCGAAACAAGGAAAGAAACCGCTGATATACTGACCCTTAAGAGTCTGGTGCAATATAGGAGTCTTGGAAGTGTGTGGTTTTCATCTGGTATCACATTTCAGTTCGTCCCCAAACTCACCGATCCTCTGACTCTGGCCTTGTGTGCATTCCCTTCTTCCTTTGCCCCATCATTGGTGGCCATGCCTTATAGAATCGTAGAATGATACAGCACAGAAGAAGGCCATCCGCCCCATGAGCCTTCTCTTTGAAAGAGCTATCCAACTAGTCCCACTCCCCTGCTCTTTCCCCATAGCCCTGCAGATTTTTCTACATGAAGTATTTCTCCCTTTTGAAAGTTATTATTGAATCTGCTTCCACCACCCTTTCAAGCAGTGCATTCCAAATCCAACTCACTGCGTAATTTTTTTTTCCTCGTGCCAACTCTGGTTCTTTTGCCAATTACCTTAAACCTGTGTCTTCTGGTTACTGACCCTTCTGCCACTGGAAACAGTTTCTCCTTACTTACTCTTTTCAAAACCTGTCATAATTTTGAACACTTTTATCAAATTTCTCCTTAACATTCTCTGCTATAAAGAGAACAACCCCAGTTTCTCTAGTCTCTCTACGTAACTGAAGTATTTTATCTCAGGTGCCGTTCTCGTAAATCTCCTCTGCACCCTCTCTGAGGCCTTGACATCCTTTCTAAAGTGTGGTGCCCAGAATTGCCCATAATACTCCAGCTGGGGCCTAACTTCCTTGCTTTTGTATTCTATGCCTCTATTTAAACCGCCTAGGATCCTGTGTGTCTTTTTAACAGCCTTCTCAACTTGTCCTGCCACCTTCAAAGACTTGTGTATGTACACCCCCAGGTCTTTCTTTTCCTGCACCTCCTTTAAAATTGTACCATTTAGTTTATACTGCCTCTCCTCATTCTTCCGATCAAAGTTAATCACTTCTCAGCATTAAATTTCATCTGCCATGGGTCTACCCATTTCATCAGTCTGTCTACGTCCTCCTGAAGTCTGTTACTATCCTCCTCACTGTTTACTACATTTCTGAGTTTCATGTTATCTGCAAACTTTGAAATTATGCCCTGTATACCCAAGTCCAGGTCATTAATATATATCAAAAAGAGCAGTGGTTGCAACACTGACCCCTGGGGGCACCTCTGCACACTTCCCTGCAGTCTGAAAAACAACCGTTCACCACTACTCTCTGCTTTCTGTCCCTTAGCCAATTTCGTATCCAGGCAGCCATTGCCCCTTTAATGTCATGGGCTTCAATTTTGCTAACCAGTCTATTAAAGTGGTAGTTTATTAAACGTCTTTTAAAAGTCCATATACACAACATCAACCGCACTACTCTCAACAACCCTCCCCGTTACTTCATCAAAGAACTCAAGCAAGTTAACTAGAGGCCATCAATATAAGATAGTCACCAAGAAATCAAATAGGGAATTCAGAAGAAACTTCTTTACCTAGAGAATGGTGAGAATGTGGAACTCGCTACCACAGGGAGTGGTTGAAGCGAATAGTATAGATGCATTTAAGGGGCGGTTAGATAAGCATATGAGGGAGAAAGGAATAGAGGGTTATGCTGATAGATTTAGATGAGGAAAGACAGGAAGAGGCTCGAGTGGAGCATAAACGCCAGCATGGACTGGTTGGGCTAAATGACCTGTTTCTGCTGTATATCCTATGTATGTAAGTTAGTCAAACACAATTCGCCGTTAATAAATCCGTGCTGACTTTCATTTATTAGCCCATACATTTCCAAGTGCCAATTAATTTTGTCCCGGATTAATGTCTTTAAACGTTTCCCCACCACCAACATTAGGTTGTCTGGCCTGTAGTTGCTGGGTTTATCCCTCTCCCCTTTATTGAGCGGAGATGTAACATTTGCAACCCTCCAGTCCTCTGGCATCACTCCCATATCTAAGGAGGATTGGAAGATTGTGGCCAGAGCCTCTGCAATTTCCATCCTTACTTCCCTCAGCAACCTAAGATGCATCCCATCCGGGCCGGGTGACTTTTCTACTTTGAGCGCTGCCAACCTTTTAAGTACCTCCTCTTTATTTATTTTTATCCTATCCAATTTCTCTACAGCCTCCTCCTTTACTGTGACATTGGCAGCATCCTCTTCTTTAGTGAAGACAGATGCAAAGTACTCATTTGGTATCTCATTCTTCACAAGAAGATTTTTTTGGTCTGTAATCAGCCCCACCATTCCTTTGACTACCCTTTTACTATTTATGTTTATAAAAGACTTTTGGGTTCCCTTTTCTGTTATCCACTAATCTATTCTTATGCACTCTCTTTGCCCCTCTTACTTCCTTTTACAGTTCTTCTCTGTACTTTTTGTATTCAGCTTGGTTCTTTACTGAATTATGAACCTGACATTTATCATAAGCCTCCTTTTTGTGTTTCATTTTATACTCTATATCTTTAGTCATCCAGGGAGCTCTAGATTTGGATGCCCTTCATTTCCCCTTTGATGGAATGTGTCTAGTCTGTACCTGATCTAGCTTCCCTGTGAAGGCCTCCTATTGCTCATTTACTGTTTCACCTGCCAATTTTTGATTCCAATTCATGATTTTTTTTTAATTCATTCATGGGATGCTGGGATGTGGGCATCACTGATGAGCCAGCATTTATTGCCCATCCCTAATTGCCCTTGAGATGGTGGTGGTGAGCTGCCTTCTTGAACCGCTGCAGTCCGTGAGGTGAAGATACTACCATAGTGCTGTTAGGGAGGGAGTTCCAGGATTTTGACCCAGTGACGATGAAGAAACGGCGATATATTTCCAAGTCAGGATGGTGTGTGACTTGGAGGGGAACTTGAAGATGGTGTGCTCCCATGCGCCTGCTGCCCTTGTCCTTCTAGATTGTAGAGGTCGCAGGTTTGGGAGGTTCTGTCAAAGAAGTTGCTGCAGTGCATCTTGTAGATGGGTACACACCACAGCCACGGTGCGCCGGTGGCAGAGAGAGTGAATGTTTAAGGTGGTGGATGGGGTGCCAATCAAGCGGGCTGCTTTGTCCTGGATGGTGTTGACCTTCTTGAGTGTTGTTGAAGCTGCACTCATCCAGGCAAGTGGCGAGTATTCCATCACACTCCTGACTTTTGCCTTGTAGATGCTGCAAAGGCTTTGGGGAGTCAGGAGGTGAGTCACTTGCCGCAGAATACCCAGCCTCTGACTTTCTCTTGTAGCCACAGTATTTATGTGGCTGGTCCAGTTAAGTTTCTGGTCAATGGTGACCCCGAGGCTGTCGATGTTGGTGCGGGATTTAGCAATGGTAATCCCGTTGAAGTTCAAGAGGAGGCTGCTAGACTCTCTTGTTGGAGATGGTCATTGCCCGGCACTTGTGTGGCACGAATGTTACTTGCCACTTACCAGCCCAAGCCTGAATGTTGTCCAGGTCTTACTGCATGTGGGCACGGACTGCATCATTATCTGAGGAGTTGTGAATGGAACTAAACACTGTGCAATCATCAGCGAGCATCCCCACTTCTGACCTTGTGATGGAGAGAAGGTAATTGATGAAGCAGCTGAAGATGATTGTGCCTAGGACACTGCCCTGAGGAACTCCTGCAGCGATGTGGGCCAGATCCCTTTTCAACTCACTGAAATTAGCCCTCCTCCAGTTGAATATTTTCACCTTTGATTTTTTCCTTGTCCTTTTCCATAACTACTCTAAACCTGATGAAATTGTGATCACTGTTTCCCAAATGCTCTCCCATTGAAACATGCTCCACTTGCCCCACTTCATTCCCCAGAACTAGATCCAGCACTGCTCCAGACTTGGTACCAACTGCTGGACACATCATTTTCTTTTCATACACTCAGGTGCAGACTTCAGTCCTGAAACTATAGCACTCATTTTTCTTGGTGTCGCATTAATAAATACAATACCTAAATGGCTTCAAAATGAGGTTTGTAGTCCTTAGGAATCCTGACGAGCCTGATTTATATTCTGAAGCTGGTAGACTGATTGCTACAAGTTTTCCACTTTTGGACCCTGACCAAAGCAGTTTTGGCGAATGCTGCTCAGTTCAAGCAAGGGGCCCCTTTTCACTTCACTTGTCTGATTCCTAGGTGGTATTTATCACATAAATGCAGCATAGCAAATCATCCTTTCAGAAGAATGCAGCATGCCCTGAAAAAGTTCAGTATTTTTGGTAAGAAAATTAATGCCCAACGGCCAAATGAGAACTGTGACTTATCAAGCATTCTGGACTAAGTTCATCCAGAAGGAAATGTTTAGATTAATGGAGCAGTGACTTGTTTCAGTGACAAGTCTGGGCTATGCTTAGAATTTTGGGCATCCCAATCAACCTGCACGAAAAGCTCTTTGGAATCACATTTAAAAGAAAATCTCTTTGGGCAACACATTGAAATATTACCATAGAACTTCAAAAGAAATTCCAGGCATGCCTCATAAATTGGCTTCTCCTACCCTTACTGTCAGGCACCCACCCGCGGGGGGCGGGGGGGAGAAGTAGGGTTTATTTCACAGCAGTGGTTAACTTTATACTTGGGTTCAGAAGATCTAGACAAGGGGGCCAGTAGGTTTCCGGAAAAATAGTGGCTACAACTAGCACCTCCTTCATGCATCGTTGATCCTCTCCCTACACTGGAGAGTCACATCTGACATTTGCAGTCGAATGGTAGGTACCTCATCACATTGAGCAACCGGGTAAGGGAGCCTTTGCAGTAAGGTTATTCCCACAGATTACTGGGATTCCCCAAGCTTCAAAGTAGTAATTTTCCAGGCATAGTCTTTAAGCACACTGATATGTCTGTGTACATCATGAGCTTTATATAAATGAGTTGTTTTTTTGAAAGGAGAATGATAAGCTTATCTTAAATTTATATGGCAATTTTTGAGAAGTTCAGTCTTCCTGCCCTGCACGTCTACTCCAGTGATGTCCGCAATGGTGAACCACCCATGCTACAGGCTGGAAGTGCAGATCCTTGTTACAAATTTCAGATCTACCTTTATTCTTTTGGGTTTAGTGGTGTTCATCACTCCTATAAGTAGTCTCCATTCAGGAGTGTGCGCATGCTGCCCAATATCTAATCATGCGATAGCATAACCAGAGAGCATACAATAGGACTCCCAAGTGATCTGAACTGGATATTGTCTCTCTTGCACATGCCTTCACGTATTTCTGCAATATTTCAGTCGATGGACTGATACTTTTAGTGAGAAAAGACCAGATACAAATCATTTGTTTTAACGTACAGCATGTGAATATACAGAGCGACAATTGTCATTAAATCTCATCCTAATTCAACTAATTTTTGTTGCCTCCTTGTGAACAAGAAAAATAATCTAAGTGCGCTGCACTGACCCTTTCAGCAGGCTCATTAAATTTTTTCTGATCAACTAACACTTGGAAAATTAATTTTTATTACTTTCCCATGTCTCTGGTCCATTACTTTGTACCTTTCAGACTACATACAAATGTGTTTTTCAGTCAGTGGGTGAAATTTTTTTATCACATTTGTGAAAGAATAAAAAGCAGATTATCATTTTATTCTAGTAATCTGAATTTTAAATGTATAATTTATGTTTTTCACGACACAAGTGTAAGTACATTTTGCTTTGGACCTAATTAGTCTTGTGAAGTTAAAAGCTGGAATTTATCAAATTAATAATATTAATACACTATTCATAGAATCATAGAAACTTACAACACAGAAGGAGGCCTTTCAGCCGTTGTGCCTGTACTGGCTCTTTGAAAGAGCAGTCGTGCTCAGTCCCGTATCCTCGCATTTTGTCCGTAACCCAGTAAGTTCCTCATCCTCAAGTACCTGTCCGACTCTCTTTTAAAATATTTTATGGAATCAGCTTCCACCATCTTTTCAGATAGAGCGTTCCAGATCCTGACAACTCATTGGGTGAAAAAATTTCTCATCTCCCCTTTAGATCTTTTGCCATGATTTTAAATCTGTGACTTCTGGTTATTGACCTATTAGCCAGAGGGAATCGTTTTTCTCTATCTACTCTATAAAAACCCCTCATCATCTTGAAAACCTCTATTAGGTCACCCCTTAACCTTCTCTGTTCCAAGGAGAACAGTCCTAACTCATCCAACCTCTTCTCATAACTGAAGTCCCTTATCCCCGGTAAGATCCTGGTAAATCTCCTCTGTACCCTTTCTAAGGCCTTTACATCTTTCCTGAAGTGTGGTGCCCAGTATTGTCCACAATACTCCAGCTGAAACCTAACCAGTGATTTATAAAGTTCTAACATGATCTCTTTGCTTTTATATTCTATTCCTCTATTTATAAACCCAAGCAACTCATATGCTTTTTTTAACCACCTTATCAACTTGCCGTGCCACCTTTAAGGATTTGTGTATATGAGCATCAAGGTCTCTTATACTGCCTTTCCATATTAGTTGTCCCAAAGTGCATCACTTCACACTATTTGTTTAAATGAGCATTTCATTGAGTATGGCATCAGAAGGAGCTGTACATATAATTTAAAAATACATTTTAAGTGATACTCTTAATGTATTATTGGAATAAAGTCTTTAGATTAAGGCATTGCTTGTGCGTACCTTGAAAAAATGGATGAAACAAACTACTGCAAATGCTGCCACTTACCTGGAGCTAATATAAATTGCACCAATTCCATTAATGAGCAGCTGGGCTGAGTTAGCTAGTTATTCTGCTAAAAATAACATGCGGAGTCTGTCACCTGTCTTTAGCTAACTATTTGTGTTCCTCCCCAATACTTGACATAGCAGTCTGTGTCTGGAGTTCTACAGCACTCTACGCCTGTTGTCTCAGGACCCCTCCCTATAGAAGCATGAGCTTGAATATCATGGCTTTGCTATTTTTAAGAAGTGATGCAGAGCAGAGAGCATTTAACAGCCGTCTTAATGGCCTCAAGTTTTTTTGAAAATAAAGACACCCATGATTAAAAGTGATCTAATGTTTTTAACCCTACATTTGTTTTCTTAGTTTAATTTGTGTTTTTCTTTTTTTCTAACCTTTTTTTCCACCGGTTATTACCCCTCACCTCTTCCTTTTCTGTAGACACTGACTGTTTGAGGTATGCTTCCACAGGTGTGGTTGCTCTCCAGTACCTTGCACAAATGTAAGCCCCAGACAATGATTGTTGGCGGGCTATTGGAGTCCAAGAGACGTCACAGCCAAGTACAATCCTGTTCTAACCCGACATCTAAATATCCACTTTCACTGGAGGTCATTGGATAATATCAGGTCTGGGCATCCTGGTCAGTTTTTTCTTCCCTAAACCATGCGAGCAGAGGTCAGTTGCAGCACACTTGCCACTGCCCTGGATGAAATCCACTAGTTTAACATGTACAGATTACACCTGGGACTTTCACAGTCTGTATGGTGCAACTATTCACTGCCTTAACAAGCTGAGCCATAGGGGAACATAAGAAATAGGAGCAGGAGTAGGCCATTTGGCCCTTCGAGCCTGCTCCGCCATTCAGTAAGACCATGGCTGATCTTCTACCTCATCTCCACTTCCCTGCACTATCCCCATATCCCTTGATTCCCTTAATATTCAAATATCTATCAATCTCTGTCTTGAATATACTCAACGACTGAGCCTCCACAACCCTCTGGGTTAGAGAATTCCAAAGATTCACCACCCTCCTGAGTGAAGACATTTCTCCTCATCTCAGTCCTAAATGGCCGACCCCTTATTCTGAGACTGTGACCCCTGGTTCCAGCCAGGGGAAACATCCTCCCTGCATCTACCCTTTCAAGCCCTGTAAGAATTTTGTATGTTTCAATGAGATCACCTCTCATTCTTCTACACTCTGGAGAATATAGGCCTAGTCTACTCAATCTCTCCTCATAGGACAATCCCCCCCATCCCAGGAATCAGTCTGGTGAACCTTCGTTGCACTCCCTCTATGGCAAGTATATCCTTCCTTGGGTAAGGAGACCAAAACTGTACACAATACTCCAGGTGTGGTCTCACCAGGGCCCTATATAATTGCAGTAAGACGTCTTTACTCTTATACTGAAATCCTCTTGTAATAAAGGCCAACATACCATTTGCTTTCCTAATTGTTTGCTGTACCTGCATGTTAACTTTCAGTGATTTGTGTACAAGGACACCCAGGTCCCTCTGAACACCAACATTTCCCAATCTCTCACCATTTAAAAAATACTCTGCTTTTCTATTTTTCCTACCAAAGTGGATAACTTCACATTTCTCCACATTATATTCCATTTGCCATGTTCTTGCCCACTCACTTAGCCTGTCTATATCCCGTTGAAGCCTCCTTGCATCCTCCTCACAACTTACATTCCCACCCAGCTTTGTATCATCAGCA
Source organism: Squalus acanthias (assembly GCA_030390025.1). Classification (NCBI taxonomy): domain Eukaryota; kingdom Metazoa; phylum Chordata; class Chondrichthyes; order Squaliformes; family Squalidae; genus Squalus; species Squalus acanthias. Next base: position 1,508,411 of record JASTWF010000031.1, read on the forward strand.
AACTTGGATATATTACATTTGGTCCCCTCATCCAAATCATTGATGTAGATTGTGAATAGCTGAGGCCCAAGCACTGATCCTTGCAGTACCCCACTAGTTACAGCCTGCCAACCCAAAAATGACCCGTTTATTCCTACTCTCTGTTTTCTGTTCTCAATTCTGAGCTCAATTCTAAGTGCTTAGGAATTAAAATGTTAGGTTTGTGTTTTATTACGCTACGCAATCTTAAAAGCTGTCTGGTCTCCTTGCAGCAGCAAATAAAATGAGAAGTTAAAATCTTTCTGAACATCAGTTTAATATGCAACATGTAGGCATTACCATCAGTCTGAGTGGTCAAATGATATGAAGATTAAGCGACTAATTCAAAACCGCTCAATTGTACAATCAAGAGAACCAATCACAGACGTGTGCATCAGCCCAAGACCGTGCACGAAAGGCTGACTGAGGATTCAAAAATCCCAAAGAAACACTGTTGGACAGTAACAACTTTTTTTTTTTAAAGTGACAATGTAATACTAAAAATGGCAAAAGAATTGCATCAGACTGCTTCGAAGTTCAAAAATAGGTCTGTGGTCGCACTGAAAAAATAAATTTGATAACATAATTTAATTTGGTCACTTTTTATTAGTGTTCACTGCTCACTCAACCACGGACTTCAGGGTCAGAAATGACAGTATTTCCTGCCAAAATGATTACTCAATAGAAACCTCTTAATGGCCCACCTCCATGGCAAGCAAAATATTCCCATTATACAATTATTTGTGTTAAGCAAATACTGCTGAATATGTGGGAAATAAATTGGTACTCAATTAAATGATCCCTAAAGGTAAACATTTTTAATAACCATTGCCTGGAACATACTGTGTTGCTATAGTTAGAAATTAACTAGAACAGAACTGGCCCTTGTTAAATTATGTTGTGGTACCTTTTGATAAAATAACAACCTGCCCGTAAGTGCACACTATATGATAGAGTGTTTCATTGTGCTTCAGAAGATGGTAATCTACCAAACATCTCTATTTTGTATTCATAAACATTTTCCTCTTTCTGCAATTCAGCCTTTTTAAAATAATCCATTATTTTACTCTGATTTTGTATTTTTCAGTGACCTGCAGCAAAGCACTGTTTGCTTATCTAACATTTCCTCGATATGTTTCTTCGTCTTAAGCATGGAATTTTTTTTTAAACCCTGTACTTGCTAATAGCGTCGCAAATGGTTCAGCTGAAGAACAGGACACACACTATATTGACTTATAAATAGAAATGCTGTGAAAATGACTGCCTTGTCATGTTGATGCAGTGCAGGAATGGTATTCTAGTTCCAATTGCAACTTCATTACAGTGGTGGCTGTTGCTGTGTGAAGTGGTTCAGTGATGCATTCAGCCAGTATTATCAGTGATCAACCATCTATGTCGCACCATGTGAGTTGAGGTTAAACTATCCACATTTGCTATGTCGTGGTGTCACCTCTTATAAACACTGCAGAGTAGAGTATTAATCTGCTTTGGCAGCCTGCAGGGATGGAATGTTTTTGAATTGTAAAGTTTCTGTGGGTTATTCCAGTCAGCTGCTAAATACTTGTCTGTGTTTTAAGGTGTTCCACAATAAGAGGTTTCTGCACACGGACCTGTGCATATTTTAGTGCTTCAGTCTTTCAGTGGGAAATTCGAAAGCTGCACATACATACACAGTAGACTCCCTAATCAGGCTACAGCCATTGCGTTTCGTGGAGTAAGAGGGGAGCCGGCAGATTGGTTTCAACTAAAGAATGGATAAATGTTAAGTTCTCAGAGTTCGAGAGTACAGCATACCTGATGCACAGCTGTCTTAGCCATCCATTTCCAGATAAGAACATAAGAAATAGGAGCAGGAGTAGACCAATCGGCCCCTCGAGCCTGCTCCGCCATTCAATAAGATCAGATCAGCCATGATCCTAACCTCAAATCTAAAGAACACAAGAAGTAGGAGCAGGACCCGACCACTCAGCCCCTGGGCCCACTCCGCCACCCACAGGGCCTCGACGGATCCGAACTCAGCCTCATGTCCAATTTCCTGCCCGCTCCCCGTAACCCCTAATTCCCTTTACTTCTAGGAAACTGTCTCTTTCTGTTTTAAATTTATTTAATGATGTAGCTTCCACAGCTTCCTGGGGCAGCAAATTCCACAGACCTACTACCCTCTGAGTGAAGAAGTTTCTCCTCATCTCAGTTTTGAAAGAGCAGCCCCTTATTCTAAGATTATGCCCCCTAGTTCTAGTTTCACCCATCCTTGGGAACATCCTTACCGCATCCACCCGATCAAGCCCCTTCACAATCTTATATGTTTCAATAAGATCGCCTCTCACTCTTCTGAACTCCAATGAGTAGAGTCCCAATCTACTCAACCTCTCTGATCTGGCTGAACCACATCAAACTCTACATGGCCTCACTCTTCTACGTCAAAACCACCCACTACTCTAGGATCATTCTAGAAAGAAAATATAACCCCAGTCTCCTTTTCCCTGCTACCACTGTCTCCTTAAACCCCTTTTACCTACCCCCTCCAATCTCACCTCTAACAATAAGTACGAAGAGCTCATAGACTTCTTCATCAACAAGATAGAGACCATCCACTCTGCTTCCCCCTTGCCCACCAAGGCAAACCTCCTTCATCCCCCTCCAATCCTAGCCATAAATACCTATCTAACTAGTTTCAACCCCCTCTCCCCATACCCTCTCTGAGCTTATCTCTTCCATGAGACCGACCTCCTGATCCCTTATTTTCACTAAAATTCTGACCACCCAAGTTCCCTTTCCTGCTCCCATGCTACCTGAAATTGTAAATGTGACCACTTTCTTGCCCCTTCTCAAAAAACTCACCCTTGACCCCTCTGTCTCAGCTAACTACCACCCCATCTATAACTTCCTTTTCCTCAAGTCCTTGAACATCAATGCTCATCTCTCCTGCAACACCCTGTTTGAATCCTTCCATTTAGATTTCCCCCCCTCCCACAACACTGAAACGGTCCTAACCAAAGTCAGGAATGACATGCTCTGTGACTGTGACCATGGTGTGTTATCTCTCCTCATTGTCCTCCACCTCTCTGAAGTGTTTGGTGCGGCCATCCTCCTCCAACGCCTATTCTCCATTGTCCAACTCAGTGGGGCTACTCTTACTTGGTTTCATTTTTACCTATCCGATTGTAGCAAGAGCAACTCTAGCAATGGCTTTTTTTCCCTCAAACCCATATTGTCATTTCCAGAGTCCCCAAGGATCCATCTTGGCCCTCTCCTCTTCTACATGCTGCCTTTTGGCGACATAATTTACAGACAGGGGGTCAGCTTCCACATGTCAGTGAAACCAGCTGTACCTCTCCATTACCTCTGTCAACCGCTCCATTGCTTCTGTGCTATCAGGCAGCTTGTTCAACATTCAGTCTTGGAACAGCTGTAATTTCATCCAACTAAACGTTGGAAAGACTAAAGTCATCATCCTCAGCCATTGGCACAAACTCTGTACCCTAACCATCGACTCCATCCTCCTACCTCACCGCTGTCTCAGGCCGAACCTCAGAGTCCTATCTGAGCTGAGTTTCCAATCCCATGTTTTCTCTACGATAAAGACCATCTATTTTTACCTCTGTATCACCTACCTCCGCCCTTACTTCAGCCCATCTGCTGCTGAGCCCCTAATTCAATCCTTTGCTCCAATGATGTCCTGGCTGGCCTCCCATCTTCCACTCTCTGTAAACCTCAACTCATCCAAAACTGCACTGCCTCTATCCTATCCTTCTCCAAGCCCTGCTCACCCATCACCTCAGTCCTCGCTGACCTACATTGGCTTCTGGTCCCCCAATGCCTCAAATTAAAAATTCCAGTTTTGTGTTTAAATTCCTTCATGGCCTCACCCTTCTCTATCTCTGTAACTTCTTTCAGCTACACAACCCCCCCCCCCCTCTCTGTTCCTCTGAATCTGGTATCCTGTGCATTGCCCCCCATCCCAGCCCCGCCATTAGCAACCATGCCTTCACCTGCCTCGGCCCCAAACTCTGGAATTCCCTCCGTCTCTCCATCTCCCTCCCCTCCTTCAAGATCCTTTTTAAAGCCCACCTCTGACAAGCATTTTGTCGCTTTTTGTCAAGTTGGTTTAACACGATTTGCCTTTAACCAATCCGTGCTGGCTTTCCTTAATTAATCCACACCTATCCAAGTGACTGTTAATTTTGTCCCTGATTACTGTTTCTTAAAGCTTCCCCACTACCGAGGTTAAACTGACTGGCCTGTAGTTACTGGGTTTATCTTTACACCCATTTTTGAACAATAGTGTAACATTTGCAATTCTCCAGTCCTCTGGCACCACCCCTGTATCTATGGAGGATTGGGATGTTATGGCCAGTACCTCCGTGATTTCCGCCCTCAATTCCCTCAGCTTCCTAGAATGCATCCCATCCGCTCCTGGTGATTAAGTCCAAAGAAAAACTGAAATGTCTAGTGCTAAAATATTCACTACAGTGTTTGTTTGTTTTTTCATTATTTCATCTGTCTTAAATCTATTGAGAAGTCGCACAACACCAGGTTATAGTCCAACAGATTTATTTAAAATTACAAGCTTTCGGAGCTATTCTGCCCCTTCTTCAGGTAAAGTTACAATGAGTGAATCTACAAAAGTTCACAGAATATAAACACAGATACTGCAGAGATACAATCTTTCCTTACATCAAAGACACACCAAGAGCACAGCCAAGACAATGAGATGTGTCCCAGGGGGTCCAACGTGTCAAATCCTGCTGTCTGCAGCAGATCTCTCTCCATATCCCTTCCTCTCTCTCCGTCTTTTTTGGGGTTTAAATCTATTGGAGTAACAAATGATTTTTGATAGTTCGACGTGATGAGAGGTGGAGATGCACTTGGGTATTAAAAAAAAAAAGTGGTTAGCATGATGTATTTTTGGGGTAGAGGGAGGTTAGAGAAGAACTCTTGCTTTTGGTTGCTCATAAATGATGTAATGTTTACCAGTGTGAGAAGATGCTTAAGCTTAACAGTCACTTACACTGGCAACTGGAGCTTTCAAAGTGAGAAAGGCCAGAAAACTTACTTTGTTTGGGGTGGGAGGTGAAAGTTTAATATCGGGAAATTTAACCTTCGTCATTTAGTTCTTTTGAAGGATATTATCACCTAACATTATCATAGGTCATAAAATGTATTCATAAATATTCAAAATGGTGGTTTGGGTACACTTCATCTCTTCTCAGCCTCCCTATTATTACTATGTTTCTCTGAACAAAGCATTTTGTGTATTGAGAAGGCACAATGAGGTTCTTGTGTATTATAAAGGTGCATAAAAACCTGCAGTGTAACATCAAATATATTGTAGCATTGTAAAGAAAAAAAATTCAGCTACCTTTTTAGCAGTGTGCTATAAACTGAGAGCATTACAATGAGAATAGGGTACATGAGCAATCAGGAGACCAGTACAACCTGAGACATGAGTTACATTTAAGTGTTGCCTCCAGCTTCCTTTCGTCACTGTAGAACTGCTGTGCTGATGCCTCACAGTTCTCGTGTTCAGAAAGGAACCCTGAGATGACGCAACAGTGGTAAGCACCTAAAACTAACATTTAAAGCCATATGTGAAAGTGAGCATTTACAGTTGAAGGAGTTTACGGCTTGGGTTTCTTGACCCAGGGGTAGGTCAGTGAAAGATTAACTGACTAATATTTAAACACTTCTTAGGGGCATTGCGCAGAATCCCATTCAGCCTATAAGTATCTGATACCAAACTTTTTATAGATTGCCTGCTGTGGTTAGAAATAGCAATGCAAAGTATTTTTTTTACATCATGAATCAGAAAATACCTAGCCATCAGATTCTTAAAGAGCAGCTTAAAATATTATACTCCGACTGTCTGCCACTGCTTAAAATATCGTGCATTTCTTTGCAGTACACATTGCACAATGAGACATTAAATACAGTACAATGATGCTTAGCAACTGTGGAAAGGCTTTAGTTTGTTTTATAATTCCTCAGACATTTCCCATAATCAGGGATTCCCAATTTTATTCTTTCTCAGTGCAGCCCATTTCCCCTGCTTACAGTAGGATTTGTAGATGAAGGAGAAGTGCTCAGAATCTGTTCCCAATTTGACCATTCTACTGATACTTTATCATCCAACAATTTTCAATCCAACAGTAATCTTTATTTATATAAAAAAAACTGTGTGTGTGTGTGCATGTAACTGCACCTTGTGGTAAATCACTTTGAAATATTACCTTTAAAGATCGTGTTGCTGATGGACAAAACAATTTATACAGACAAATATCTAAGATCTATTAGCAATTTAGATCAAAAGAGTGCTGTTTGCTCTACCAATTAATATGCCACATGCAAATGATTGTTGCCATTTCAGTGCCAAGTTTGTAATGCAAGCCCTATTGACAAATTTGAAACCAGTATTAAAAACTAACCTGCTGCAGGTCTCTGCTTTTCATACATCTGGCATGTATAACTTTTGCAGTCCAATTTTTTTTTATATCAATAATCTCCAATTGGGAACATGAAGTCATGTCATTGAATGCATATAGATATAATTATGGAAATTCTGTATTTTGGATTCTCAACACAAAAAAGAACTGTCTGTCTGGTTGTGGAATGTGGTGGAAGCAAGGCTAGTTCTGACCTCATCGCTTCTGCACCTGGTGTGAAAAGTTCCACGCTACGTGATGCACATGAACAAACTAATGACTTTTTGCATAGTTGCTTTTAAAGTCCGTAGCAAGTTTATGTGCTTCAAATAAGTTAGCTCCTATTAAAATACATGAATTTGATGCATGGGGTTAATTGTTATTTTAAAACTACTTTAGTTTCTTGTATCACAAATTCCATCAAAGTCTAAAACTCAAATCAATAAACTTCAGTTTTGAGGCAGTCTGCCACTTTGAAATTTGGAGCCAGTTACTAACGAGTTACAGTGCTGTATACGGTAATTCCAGATGTTCTGATGCAAGGTGTACTCTTATTGACCTTTCCTAACGTCTTCGTGTTAATGTGTTCTCCTGCATGACAGACACTCTACTCTTACGAATCCAATCTCCCCACCCCCTCCTGGTGGATTAAATTACTAACTGGCCGACGAAAGAGCAATGCTGTGGTATTCTGATTTCCATGGAACTGTTGAAAATTCTTGAACCCAGACATGGTTGACATTTCTTGTGACACTTATGTGCACTTGAAACTAGGAAGATAACTGCACTGAAGAACACAATAACTCTTACATTTCAGAGATTTAATTTCTTTCATGTAAAACCACTAATACACACAGTAGAAGGGTTAAGAGAATACAATGCAAGTGCCAAACTGATTTTGTTATAAATTAAGTTTAAAAATGCATTATTTTCTTAGTTGAAAGGATAAAAACCTTACTAATGGTGACTTATATGGCCCAACAAATGAAGATCTTGGAGGAGCTTAATGGAGGGATTTTTTTTCTTTTGTTTTTCTGCCAAAAAAACCTAGTAAACATTATGGTATCTTTAGTATAATTTAGATGGTACTTTATAAAATCTTGTACAGTAAGCTGTTGTCAAAGGTTTATCTGTAGCTCATCCAATAGCTTAGTGGATAAATACACCACTCAGTGTAGCACTAAACCATATGGATGAGGAAGTCCCTAGATCAATTCCCAGTCTGTGCTCAATCAATTCATCTTGACTGGGGCAGCACTTGACACTGCAATTAGCCCTAGCACCCTCGGGAAGATAAGCATTTGCCAAGCTTCCCACTACTGATCACTATCCAGTGACCCCTGCTAGGTAGGTGTGTAGTAGTAGAGGCTGTAGTGCATGTGAAACTGCAGAAAAAGCCAGGAAAGAAGGGGAGGGCGTTAGAAAGGAAATGAAAATACATCAAAAATATTTCTGTGTTTTAAATGGAACAAACCAAATGTATCTTTAGGCAGCGATGCAGACAACAAAATAAAAATAAAAATCTATGCAGTGTATCTGAAGAACCTTTATAATTAGAGTATCAGATTTATTTGCCTCATGATATATGTTAATTTCTCCAAGTATGCGTGTAATATTCTAACTTATTTGAACATGACACACACAAAAATTTAAATGTGATGTGTTTCTGTTTTGGTTGAATGCACTTGCTGTGGAGATCGTAGCTTCAAGTCAAAAGGCTGACTGCCAGCTTTAATTTAGATAATTTTTGCAAACTCTTGGATAGGCTGCTAAATAATGCACCTGGTGATATGGGACTTTTCCACATAAGAGGAGGGCAAGACTGATGCCTCAAGTTTCCTCAGTACCTGTGGAGAAGTCCAAAGCATGTACTGGCCAATCAAGCCTACCACCAGTTTCATGAAAGTAAGTGATCATTGGTGGAGAGGGAGGGATGGGGAAAAATAAGCCACAGTGCCTTACCAAAGTAGCAGATTAATAGAACCAACAGCTAATCAATACTATTTTAGGAAGATGGTTGTGGTGGTTGAAGGTCAATCATCACAGCCCCAGGACATCGCTGCAGGTGTTCCTCAGGGCAGTGTCCTAGGCCCAACCATCTTCAGCTGCTTCATCGATGACCTTCCCTCCAACATAAGGTCAGAAATGGGGATGTTCGCTGATGACTGCACAGTGTTCAGCGCCATTCACAACTCCTCAGATAATGAAGCAGTCCATGCCCGCATGCAACAAGACCTGGACGACGTTCAGGCTTGGGCTGATGAGTGGCAGGTAACATTCGCGCCACAGAAGTGCCAGGCAATGACTATCTCCAACAAGCGAGAGTCTAACCACCTCCCCCTGACATTCAACACTATTACCATCGCTGAATCCCCCATCATCAACATCCTGGGGGTCACCATTGACCAGAAACTTAACTGGACCAGCCACATAAATACTGTGGCAACAAGAGCAGGTCAGAAGCTAGATATTCTGCGGCAAGTGTCTCACCTCCTGACTCCCCAAAACCTTTCCACCATCTACAAGGCACAAGTCAGGAGTGTGATGGAATACTTTCCACTTTCCTGGGTGAGTGCAGCTCCAACAACACTCAAGCAGCTCGACACCATCCAGGACAAAGCAGCCCACTTAATTGGCACCCCATCCACCACCTTAAACATTCACTCCCTCCACCACCGGCGTACCGTGGCTGCAGTGTGTACCATCTACAAGATGCACTGCAGCAACTCGCCAAGGCTTCTTCGGCAGCACCTCCTAAACCCGCAACCTCTTCCACCTAGAAGGACAAGGGCAGCAGGTGCATGGGAACACCACCACCTCCAAGTTCCCCTCCAAGTCACACACCATCCTGACTTAGAAGTATATCGCCGATCCTTCATCGTCGCTGGGTCAAAATCCTGGAACTCCCTCCCTAACAGCACTGTGGGAGTACCTTCACCACACGGACTGCAGCGGCTCAAGAAGGCAGCTCACCACCAACTTCTCAATGGCAATTAGGGATGGGCAATAAATGCTGGCCTTGCCAGCGACACCCACATCCCATATACGAATAAAAAAAAAAATTGTATCATTTGCCCTCCCTGATCTGTTTGAAAAGGACAATAAATTATTTTGGAGTGCAAGTATTGAATACTTTGCATCTTGTAAGTGCTGTAGTTTACAGCTGGTAGTACCAGAAGTAGTCTTGTGGTTTTTCTTTGCATTTCCACTCAAATTTTCCAATTTAAAGGCAGGAGAATTTAAAATTTTTCTACTTTGGACACTAGTTGTCCGTGTCTATAGCACCCAGCTCAAGTATAGTGCAGTGAAGTACAATAAAGCTCCCTCTACCCTGCCTCCAACAATTTTGCCTAAACTCGTGCCTTTGATGAGCACATTTGCTGCATCACTGTGAATTCTTCCACTTCCACGTCAGCCATCCTTACGGCCTTTCGGTGTGAGATTGCCAAATTGTGTTTTGTTCTACAACCTGAATCCACAAGAACCTGAATGGAGATTTTCTTGATTCATTTTATGTGGGACTAATAACTGATAGATGATGTTTTCCTCCTATCTATCTTGGGTTTATTCAAACCAAGTACCAGACGTCAAGGGACAATGTGATAATCCACTTTGTCCTCTAGTTCCTTATATTTCTGATTTTATCCTGTTAGTTTTCTTAAAAGTGCCTACGGTAGTGCAGAGATGAAAGATTTCCACAGGTCTGAAATTGATGATCTACTTTTATGAAGGCACCAATAACACATCTTCTGTAAAAGGCAAGCAGATCTTTTAAATGTGGTTTCTTTTTACCTCTTGGTCAAAGTTAATCACAATCAATCTGAACTGAACCTGCAGAAGAACACTGAAAAGACAAAAAATAAAAATAAAAGCAAAGATTCAAAATGGAACAAAGGAAATGTAAGATTTGAAGAAATCATTTGATAGCTTTAAGAAAATTACCACTTTTCTTGTGATTAAAGTATCTGGACAGTTGACTGTAATGGGGGTTATTTTCCATGCATATTTGTTCTGAACCAGTAACTAAAATAATTTTGGACTATTGTAGTGTATAATTCGTAACATAACCAGTCATCACCGTACCAACTTATTATTTATCTTACTTGTTTGGGATATTGTGGTCTGGAAAGAGAAAACTTCTTGGGTACACGTTTCCACTTAAGTACAGTAGAATTACGTGGAATATACAGCACAGAAACAGGCCATTCAGCCCAACTAGTTTGTGCTGGTGTTTATACTCCACACGAATCATCTCCCATTCCATCTTCCTCATCTCAGCCTTTCAGCATATCTTTGTATTCCCTTTTCTCTCATGAATTCATCTAGTTTCCTTCTGAAAGCTATTTGCCTCACCACTTCCTGTGGTAGCGAGTTTCACATTCTAACCACTCTGAGTCAAGAAATGTCTCCTTATTTCCCGATTGGATTTATTAGTAACTGTCTTGTATTTATGGCCCCTAGTTTTGGATTCTCCCACAAGTGAAAATATTCTCTCTCTCCACATCTACCCTGTTCAATCCATCCATAATTTTAAAGACCTCTAACAGGTCACCTCTAAGTCTTCTCTTTTCTAAAGAAAAAAGCCTCAATCTGTTCAATCTTTCCCGATAGCTGTAATCTCTCAGTTCTGGTACCATCTTTGTAAATCTTTTTTCCACTTTCGCCAGTGCTTCTATGTCCATTTTATAGTATGGAGACCAGAACTGTGCACAGTACTTGCTAAGTACAGACCAACCAGGGTCCTATACAAGTGTAACATATCTTCACTACTTCTGAATTCTATACCCCTAGAAATAAAGCCCAGTGCTTTGTTAACGTTTTTAGTTGCTTTGCTGACCAGCGATGCTGCTTTTAATGATTTATTCACCTGTACTTCGATCCTATCACTAAAGTTGTAAAAAAGCACTGCAGTGGAAATATGCTTGTTGAGAGAACCAGGAGTTAACAATCTGAGGGTTATATTTATAATTCATTTTTACTACTCTGATTAATATCAATGAATATTTTGTAATCTGACGAATGCCTGTAGGATGTATGCACAATAACAGAGCAAATGGTTTTCATCTGAAAATGACTGTGTAAGTAGTGCTTACTCCCATACATGTAAAGAACTGATTTTGGGGGGGAAATTAACTGAAGGAACATTGATCGCTATTCACAAAGTTTAGTGAATAGAAACCACTGTGTGTTAATTTGCTGTTAAAATGTTGTAGCTGCATTGACTGTGAACATTGAACATTTGTGTTCCCCCTTCCAAAGCTCTGCTTTGGGGAAAAAAAATGCTCAAAACCAAAGAAGCTTTTGAGGAAATAAAGAATATATTGTGACTAATAATAATGCTATTTCAGGAACTCCACTGAATACAAGCTATTATAGTAATCTGAGTTTCCATAGCACTTTCACAAGCTTTTTGATCGTGCTGTAAAACAATACACCAGGGAATGTTTTCTTAAACTGGTGGGCTGATGGCCGTTTACCCTGTCCATTACTGTGGTTGTATCACTGTGACTGGCTGAGAGCAGCAAAACAAGGAAACTAAGGGGGCAGGGATTGGAGAGGCACCCAGTACATGACAAAACAGAAAAGGAATTTCAAGTCTGATTTAGTATTTCCGTATCAAGATTGTGCTGAAAAAGGCAAAAATCTTTTCCCCTAGAATGTCTTGCATTCCATTGGCTAATCTGGTGCTGAGGAGAAATGTTTTACATTGCACAGGGTTTATTTTAGTTTTTAATTATAGAGGCTGCCTGTTTTGTTGAATTCAAGAGTCATCTTGTTAAATCAAGTGACATTAATTCTAAAATATCCTAGATAAGCCAAAGTAATTATTTTTTAGTGCGATTATATAGCCACTAAGAGTAGAATTTTGTAAATAAAAAAAGCTCTGTGGTCTACAAAGTTGGAAAATTAGTGAAGAGGTTTAAGATCAAGAATATTAAATACCTTGATTTTAGTTTGCTTTTGAAGTAAAAGCAAGCAGTATGTACCTTTTTTAAATGCTAAATTAAATTTGTGGTCTGCAATTTTCAAAGTAACTTTTAATTCTTACATATATTAGCGTTTTTATCCTAGATTAATGTTATTTTGATTTAGAGTAAGAGACTGACTGCAAAGAGCTGACAGAATATCCCATTTCTGAGACACTTTTTGTTGGGAAAATTGCAGAATAGTTCAACACGGTCAAAGTATTAATCTGGAGATTTGAAGGTTTTGTTTTAGGCTGCAGCACACTTTCACAGTGTTAATGTCTCGTATGTAAACTACTGCACAAGCGGCAGACAAACGGCCACTAAAGAGTCAACTTTCTGAGAAGCAGCAGTTTGACCACATGGGGCTGAAACGTAAGAGGGGAAGGGGAGAGTGCACAAGGTCGAAACTTCAGCGGCATTCACAATGTTGCAGGACTGGCGGTGAAAATAGGATCACAACAGATGCTACTCAGAGAGAGTGTGTGTGCGAGAGAGAGGGAGAGAGCGAGCAAACAGAAAAGGGCGTTTCTTTGTCTGTGCAGCAGGGCGACACTGAAGTCAGTAGAGGGAGAAAAAATGCAGTGGAAACCGTTTGCCTAGTGTACTGTTTAAGATCCCGTGGCAGTTTAACAATCAAGTAAAATAAGTAAGTGTTTAAAACTCTTTCTAACCTCTATCTAAGTTCTGGAAAGTTGACACGGCTGCTACGGGATTCTTTGTGGCTGTGAAAGCGTAACTGCATCTAATTAGCCACAGAAGCTGACGTAGGCTATGGGATTAATCACAGCAACTTCAGATTGCCCATGAGCAAGCCAGTCCTGCTAACTTTCTTTAAACAGCACATGCTAAGGAAGGAACTGCCCTGGGAGAGGCTGATTTTTGGAAAGACTGGACAGAACGCAGAAGCTCACAGAACCCTTTTGTTCAAGAGTAAAAGTTTGCCTTGCAGAATGTGACAGCTGGATACAACACTTTCAAGAACCGGGAAGAAAATTAACTTTGTTTGTCCTGCACCTCACAGTCTGGTTGCTACAGTTCATAAACCAAGACGAAGAAGAAAAGCTTTTTGCCAACTGATGTGGGGAAAAAAACACCTGGACTAAAACAGGAATAGATAAATTAGCAAACCTTGCTGAATTAGGAGCTGACAACTCTGAACATCAGTGTGTTTCACGTTGGAGTTATTTTTGCTCTCAATGCTTTTCAGTAGATAAACAGTGTAAACTAGACACTGACTGACTGGAATTACAGAATCATGCCAAAATGGTTTAATAACATCAACCTGCAAGGAATTGATTTATAGGTAATAACCTAACATCATTCTTTTTTAAAAAGAAACCTCATCTGGAACGTTTTAGTCATTGTTCTGAAGTTGTGCAGTTTTTAAAAAATGCCATGATGTTGCTAAGAAAGGAAGCAGCTGAAGCTCCACTGATTGAAGAACTTCCTGTCTTTGAATCTGCCGGAATATCCGCCAAGAATCACTTTTCAAAAGAAAACATGCCGATTTTCAAGGACTGCCTCTCTTGCAGCAGCCGGGTACTTGGGCATTGTAGTTTGTGGTTAAAATGAAAGGAATTTACACAGAGTTGGACTACAGCATATGAAAGGCCTTATTCTTATCAGCCAAGATGCATATGAACAGAAAACCAGAGAACCTGAATTGACTGCACAAATGTAGTTTTGGCTATTTTTCGTAGAAGTGATTTTACTGATCGGATGTGCTTCATTGATATGTGACAAGTGAGTAATATGCTGTTGGAACAGCTACACATTAAGGACTGTTGGTGAATGAATTAAAATTCACAAACAGATTTCTCTGTTGGATTTAAAGTGTAAGTCACTAACTGCTGAAAATTAGATCAATTTTTCTTCTTGTGAATTTTTTAAATCACTGTGGAACTATGGGGAAGCCACTCAGCAGGCCAGACTGTTTACGACGCAATAATCCTACCTGTTTAGGAAAAAGTGAAGAGGATGATATGTACATTGAAGATTGCTACATTCCACAAAGATCCATATATGACACTATGAGAATTAATGAACAGATAGACCTTGGATCGAAGGCGAACCAGCCATCAAGAAATTTTGCTGATCACACACACTCACAAAGCCAGAGAGCTGTAGAGACTAGCACTTTATCAAGTAATGGAACTCCCACCACATCCAGTGTATTTGAAACAAGAACTAGTTCTGAAAGTAAAAAATTAGACGAAAGAGTCATATTTGATGCATTAAAACTGAGCAGTGATGTGATTCGGTCCTCTGGCCCACCAAAGAGGAGGCCTCATGCGGAGAGGAAAGAGAACGTTAACAGGAGATCATGGAAAGCTTTCCTGCCACCAAACTTTCCAGACTTCACAGAAAGAACTGAGATCCCAGCAAATGAGCCTGCAGGTAGTGCAAATTCAATTAAAGAGAAAAGACATTCTAGCCACTTGCCTGTTGAAATACCTAATCTCGCTCCTGAAAAAGAATTGGCCATAGTTAAATCAACATTAGAAAATGAAAAAAAATCCGCAGGAACCCTGGCATTTCAGCAAGGAGCAGAAAGTAAATTGAAAGATGCTACAGTATTCTCTCAAAGTTCAGAAAGTGAATGTGCTCCATTACTGGAGTACAAGGATGTACCGATGATGACGAGACATTTACCGGAGAATCATACATGTATATCTGCAACCTGGCCAAGAGCCTTCAGGGCCAAAGGGACATTAGATGATGCCTCATTTATGCATAGAAGAGCATATGAAATAGCACAAGAAAGGAGAGCTATATATGCAGCATCAATTGAGTGTGGCGGTGTTTCGGATTTGGGTACAACCAAACTAGACACTGATATTGTATATAACATGCAAGAGGTTACTGCTAAATTTGAAGAACAGGATTATGACGTGGAATTCAAAAGCCATGTAAATCCTGAGACAGAGGAACAATGTGAAGATGAAGAAATGCTGTTTGATTTGGAATTTCTTCGTGAAGAATCAGCACTTCAGCAGCTAAATGCTATAATCCTGGAAAGTACAGAGAGAGACACGGACTCGCTGTTACAATTTGAACAAGAAGAGCGGAGATTGACTGAAAACAAAGAATATCTCAGTGAAGAATCAGCACTTCAACAGCTAGATGCTGCAATCATGGAAATCACAGAGGAAGATACAGACTCTCTATTAAAATTTGGAGAAGAGCAAATACTGATTGATGACAAAGAACTTGGTCATAAATCAGCATTTCAACAACTAGATGCTGTAATGGAAACCACAGAGGGAGATACTGACTCTCTGCTACAATTTGAAGAACAAGAGAGAAGCCTGATTGAAGACAGCGAAGTTCTTGATGAAGAATCAGCACTTCAGCAGCTAGATGCTGTAATCTTGGAAAGCACAGAGAGAGATACGGACTCGCTGCTACAGTTTGAAGAAGAAGAGCGGAGATTGACTGAAAACAAAGAATATCTCAGTGAAGAATCAGCACTTCAACAGCTAGATGCTGCAATCATGGAAATCACAGAGGAACATACAGACTCTCCAAGATTTGAAGAAGAGCAAATATTGATTGATGACCAAGAACTTGGTCAGAAATCAGTATTTCAACAACTCGATACTGTAATGGAAACCACAGAGGGAGATACTGACTCTCTGCTACAATTTGAAGAACAGAGAAGCCTGATTGAAGACAGCGACGTTCTTGATGAAGAATCAGCACTTCAGCAGCTAGATGCTGTAATCTTGGAAAGCACAGAAGGAGACACAGATTCTTTGTTACGGTTTGAAGAGGAAGAGAATCAATTAATGGATGATGACAAAATAATGGAATCTAATGTGTTGATAGAAGGGGGAGAAAACTTTATAACTATTCAAAAATCAAGCTCTTCAGTTGAAGAGAGCTCAGAAGAAGAAGGGAAAATCATGGAAGAGTTAGAAAGTAGACCACAAAGCAATACAAAAGGCACTAGGAGAATGACTGCAAGTGAACAGAAATCAGCTACTAACACAGATTGGAAAAATAACACTAATCAGAAAGAGTGCACCTTTGAATCTGATGTACAACAATCAGATGCAGATATTGTCACCACTGGACCAGAGGACGATGATGTATACCAGCAAGAGATTACAGCTGTGTCAAAAGAAGATTGTACTATAAAATTCAGTCATGATGTCTGCAAGGAAATTGTGGTTGATGCAGAAGAGGTGCTAGTCGATTCAGATGAAAACTCTAATTGTGATAAAGAAATCACTGTTGTGTTTGAGGCAGAGGCTACAGGTACTGAACCTGAAGCCTTAATCAAGGAATGTGGAATGCATTACCCTGTCATAAAAAAAGATGGGCAACAAAACTCTGTTCAGTTAGAAGAATATGAAACAATTGTTCAGTATTCTACAGCAGATTCATTTATACCATCAGGTTTAAATCTCACTTGCTGTGCTCAGGAAGTGGTATTGCCCGATGTGGAGGAGAACAAGGAAATGCAGGCCAACTCTCTGCAATTAAATGAACATAATATCATTATTGAATATCCTTCAAAGGACTCCACTGTAGCATCATGTCTAGAGATCTCATACTGTGCTCAGGAGGTGGCAACATTGCCCAATGTGGGGGAGACCAAGGATATGCAGGCAGCCTTTGTACAATTAGAAGAATGTGAAATGGTTGTTGAGCCTCCTACTACAAATTCTCCTTTAGAATCCAGTATAGATCTCTCTAACTATACTCGGGAAGTATTTCCTAGTGTGATTGATGCAGGCTCTGATGTGGAGAAATTCCCTGGTGACTCTGATAAAGTGGAGCAGGACTTTCATTCAAATAGAGAGAGCAGTAAGCACATTGAATTTGAAGTACAGGAAATCAGCGTTCAATCAGAGCCATCAAACTTGGAGCTAGAACCTGATGCAACAGAGATGCAAATTCTTCGCACGGATGGTTGCACTGATATTCAGTTCAATGAGCAGAAAGATTTGATAGAACTGGATGCAGTAAAATGGTCAGAAATTCTAGAACCTGTTGCTTCGGACACAGTGGTCATACGGAGTTCAGAACAACAGTTTGATGGTGATCCTTCAAAAATGGATTCTGAGTCTGATATGGTGGTTCAAAACATCAGATGTTACAATGAAGTACTGTTGAATGACATGGATACTGAGCAGCTACTTGAAGCAATCAGGTTTCTCTTCCAATCTGATGAAGAAGTGGACACTATTGAAACAATTGTGACAACACAAGCAGCTGGAGCTTTAAGTTGGGAAACTGACATGAAGGCTGATGTGTGGGAAAATGTTTCTAGTTCATGCCTTGAGGATGAGTTTATCGAAGCAGGGATGCTAGAGTATTTATTTGAGTCAGAGATGAAGGAAGAATCCAGTGACTCCAATCCATGGGTATTGCCCTTGGAACCAGATCCAATTGATATAATTTTAGACACTGGTGGAGAGGACTTCACTGTGGAACCAAATGAAGTTGATTTTTCTGTT
Source organism: Squalus acanthias (assembly GCA_030390025.1). Classification (NCBI taxonomy): domain Eukaryota; kingdom Metazoa; phylum Chordata; class Chondrichthyes; order Squaliformes; family Squalidae; genus Squalus; species Squalus acanthias. Next base: position 1,526,285 of record JASTWF010000031.1, read on the forward strand.
TTAAGTGAAGCGTTGGATACAGATATTGAGGTATTTATGTTATTGCCTGATGCTTGAAATGATATATTTTCCTGGCAAATTTGGTGATGGGCATGACATGAAAACATATGAAACCACAGAGCATACTGTCCCATGAATAAATCAAAAATGTAAAACTTTTATTTTTGGTGCATATTCACATGCATCTACAACGTTTGTAACAGAGATTTAAGTAAACTGTGGTAAGTCACTCACATGACTAAAACTTCTTCTTAGGCCGTCCCTCGGAACCGAGGATGACTTGCTTCCACATTAAAAATGAGTTCTCAGGTGACTGATGAGTCTAATGCGGGACCTACAGTCTCTGTCACAGGTGGGGCAGACGGTGGTTGAAGGGGCAGGTGGGTGGGGTTCTGGGGTTGACGTGCGCTGCTTGCGTTTGGCTTCCGCTTGCTCCCGGCGAAGAGACTCGAGGTGTTTGCCGCCTTCTCGGATGCTTCTTCTCCACTTTGTGCGGTCTTGGGCCAGGGATTCCCAGGTGTCGGTGGGGATGTTGCACTTTTTCAAGGCGGCTTTGAAGGTGTCCTTGAAGCATTTCCTCTGCCCACCTGGAGCTCTCTTGCCGTGCCGGAGCTCCGAGTAGAGCGCTTGTTTTGGGAGTCTTGTATCGGGCATGCAGACTTTGTGACCCGTCCATCGGAGCTGATCGAGCGTGGTCAAAGCTTCGATGCTGGGGATGTTGGCCTGAGCGAGAACACTGACGTTGGTGCGCCTATCCTGCCAATGAATTTGCAGGATCTTGCGGAGGCAGCGTTGGTGGTACCTCTCCAGTGCTTTGAGGTGCCTGCTGTACATGGTCCATGTCTCTGAGGCATACAGGAGGGCGGGTATCACTGCTGCTCTGTAGAATATGAGTTTAGTGCCGGGTTTGAGGTCCTGGTCTTCAAACACTCTCTTCCTCAGGCCACCGAAGGCTGCACTGGCACACTGAAGGCGGTGTTGGACTTCGTCATCGACGTCTGCCCTTGTTGACAGTAGGCACCCGAGGTATGGAAAGTGGTCCATGTTGTCCAAGGCTTTGTCGTGGATTTTGATAATCGGGGGGCAGTACTGTGTGGCGGGGGCAGGTTGGTAGAGGACCTTTGTCTTACGGATGTTTAGTGTAAGGCCCATGCTCTCGTACGCTTCGGTGAATGTGTCGACGATGGTTTGGAGTTCGACCTCCGAGTGAGCGCAGACGCAAGTGTCGTCTGCATACTGCAAACTTAACTCATTGTTATAAGTCTTTTCCCTGGCCCACCCCCTCAAAAAAGTCAGTTAAATGCATTGTTCGTGAAATATAATGTGAACAGAACAAAAGCTTTCCTCAAGACATATGAGACTCCAGCAGCTGTATTGTTCTCACTGTGGCCTGGTGCTGCTCTAACTTGTTTAGATCAAAAATTTTGACGACCTAACCAGAGCATCACATCCAAAATTTCAGAAATATAACTTAACAATGAAAAATAAAACTTGCACAAAAATGCAGTATTGACTAACACTGATTATCTCTGACTGAAGGTGGTTAATATTTCAGTACTGAAATAAAGATCATTTAGATTGCTATTGTAGAAGGATTTTGAATTCAGTAACTGGGTAACCTGCAAGTTCAGATATCAGATTCCCAGTCAGACTGCTTTGGTTGGAATCTGTAAATAAACTGATATTCAAACTTTGCCACCCTTTTTAAATAAGTTTGGTTGGTTCTTGGGCTATTAAATGGAACACAAGTATAACTGGTTGTTACATAGTGGCATTGTTGGCTACTGTTCAAAAGTCTGTGGCCAAAGCCATCACCACATTATCTTGACAGAAGGGAAGGTTTAAAATTCCAACAAATAAAATTAAACATAAAAATAGTGCCTGTCAAAATGGTACCTAGGTTAATGCTCAAATTTATATTCTAGCTAAAGTGAAAAAGGGGGAACCTTGGGTGATCTCAGATCAGTACAGACAATGCATGTACACTGAAAGCTTTAATGGAGGCAATATCAATGTATGAATATATTGCAGAAATGGCCACAAATATGCATTGCCACAGGCATTGTTGTGGTCAGTTATTTCAACTTTTGGTTCAAAAAGAGAAGTTTATACCATATAGCCTCACTGAGTATCACTGCTGAATAATGCTTGGATCCAGACTGCTTGCACATGACTTACCTTCCTTAGAACAGCAAGCACCAGACAACTTCACCTAACCACTTTACATTTGAACCAACAAGTTCGTTTATAGACACACGAGAGTTGAATCCACATATGTACAATCCTGGTATATTTTGGGGACACCATGTCAATTACCTTTTTGTATATTAGGATTTCCCTCATGACCACACATTGCACATTCCACGAGAGAGTGGGAAAATGGGTTGTTTTCTAATCTGTGTCAGTACTGTCATTTAAATAGACTACAAAATGTGTGAGAGAAGGGCTGTGTGGCTGACCATTCTTCTCACCTCCCTCAGTGGCCCAACTCAAAATCAGGAATTCACTATCCAGGGAACTGCCTTGGAGAAGTGACATCTGTATTTTTCTTGATGCAGCATAACTGTGCCTTCATTTCAGTGCGTGTTAAACTTTTTCTATTTTATAATTCATGTATACATTTAAATATGTTCAGGACCTCTCCATATTGCCCATGAATTGAGAATTCCTATTTCAAATTAATAGTAAGTAGTGATTATTCCAATCTTTCTAGAAATTGAGTGGTTATGGTCAATTGCTAGAAATTAGATCATATAATTATATAGTTGCATTGAACTTAGTAACAAAATAGTTTACACTACCTGACAGCTTACCAAATTTGGGAAAGTTTTGATATTTTTACATTCTTGTGTAGTACTTATTTCATCATTTTTTTCAATTGTGTTTGTGTTATTTACATAAATGGGGTAATGCTTAGGAACGAGTACATTCAGCTATGTCATTGTGTTAGATTTTGTGAAAATAGTTGCCCAGCTGAGCATAGACACCACTGAAATTACACCTCTAGTGTTGACTAACTTTATTGCTTTAAAAGCATACCTACTAATTTTTTGTCTACAGCATAGAATTATTAATTATATAATTAGCAACCCATTTGAGTTCTGAATTAATCAGGAAATCCTTACCTTGATCAGTTTCCAACAACTCCTTGCTGCCTGACTACTTTGCTTCTATAGATATTTTAATCTGAGAATACAGCTGCATGTTCATTGTTACAGACAAAAACATATCACAAGCCAGATCCTCCTTCACTGTTGACCTTGGTTAAAAGGATGTCATTAGGAACTGCCGCCAGCTCACTTTGTTTTGAATATTCTTAGCTGTCTTCATGCAATAACAGGACCCAGATCTCAACAATTAACTCTGAATTATCTTATGTAATAACTTAGCCTAATGGGTTGAAACCAAAATCTGGTTATCTGATTGTATTGCTTGGACTTTAATGTGTGTATGCAGGCAGACATTAGTTTGACCGTTTTAAAAATTCTGGTCGTCTTATAAAAAGCTTTATGAAGTTTGTTTTTGTTCATTCGCCAGATGCAGGCATAGGTGGTAAGGCTAGCATTTATTACCTATCCCTAGTTGCCCTGAGAAGGTGGTGGTAGGCCGCCTTCTTGAACCGCTGCAGACTGTTTGGTGAGGGTGTTCCAGAATTTTGTCTCGGCAACAATGAAGGAACAGCAATATACAACAACAACAACTTGTATTTATATAGCGCCTTTTAATGTAGTAAAACGTCCCAAGGTGCTTCACAGGAGTATTATAAGACAAAAAAATTTATACCAAGCCACGTATGGAGAAGTTAGGGCAGGTGACCGAAAGCTTGGTCAAAGAGGTAGGTTTTAAGGAACGTCTTAAAGGAGGAAAGAGAGGCGGAGGGGTTTAGGCAGGGAATTCCAGAGCTTTAGGGCCTAGGCAACAGAAGGCACGGCCACCAATGGTTGAGCGATTATAATCAGGGATGCTCAAGAGGGCAGAATTAGAGGAGCACAGATATCTTGGTGGGTGGGGGGCGGGGGGGGTTGTGGGGCTGAAGGAGATTAGAGATGGGGAGGGGCGAGGCCATGGAGGGATTTGAAAACAAGGATGAGAATTTTGAAATTGAGGCATTGCTTAACCGGGTGCCAGTGTAGGTCAGCGAGCACAGGGGTGATGGGTGAACGGGACTTGGTGCGAGTTAGGACACGGGCAGCCGAGTTTTGGATGACCTCAAGTTTACGTAGGGTAGAATGTGGGAGACCAGCCAGGAGTGTGTTGGAATAGTCAAGTCTAGAGGTAGCAAAGGCATGGATGAGGGTTTCAGCAGCGGATGAGCTGAGGCAAGGGTGTAGACGGGCGATGTTACGGAGGTGGAAATAAGCGGTCTTAGTTATGCCGCGGTTATGTGGTAGGAAGCTCATTTCTGGGTCAAATATGACACCAAGGTTGCGAACAGTGTGGTTCAGCCTCAAACAGATGTGAGGGAGAGGGAACGGAGTTTGTGGCAGGGACCGAAAACAATGGCTTCCGTCTTCCCAATATTTAATTGGAGAAAATTTCTGCTCATCCAGAACTGGATGTCAGACAAGCAGTCTAACAATTTAGGGACCATGGAGGGGTCGAGAGAAGTGGTGTTGAGGTCGAGCTGGGTGTCGTCAGCGTACACGTGGAAACTGATGATGTGTTTTCGGATGATGTCGCCAAGGGGCAGCATGTAGATGAGAAATAGGAGGGGGCCAAGGATAGATCCTTGGGGGACACCAGAGGTAACGTCCAAGTCAGGATGGTGTACAACTTGGAAGTAGTGATGTTCCCATGAACCTGCTGCCTTTGTCCTTCTAGTTGGTGGAGTTCATGAGTTTGGGAGGTGCTGTCAAAGAAGTCTTAGCATGTTGCTACAGTGTAGATAGTGCACACTACTGCCACTGTACACCGGTGGTGGATGGGATGGATGTTTAGGCTAGTGAATGAGGTGCTGATCAAGCAGACTGCTTTGTCCTGGATGGTGTCGAGCTACTTGAGTATTGTAGCAGTTGCACTCATCCAGGCAAGTGGCGAGTATTCCATCACACTCCTGACTTGTGCCTTTTTGGTGGTCAGGCGGTGAGCCATTCGCTGCAGAATACCCAGCCTCTGACCTGCTGTAGCAGCCACAGCATTTTGTGTGGCTGGTCAAGTTGATTTTCTGATCAGTGATGACCCCCCCCCCCCCCAGGATGTTGGTGAGGGACTCGACAATGATAATTCCATTGAATGTCATGGGGGATGTGGTTACACTCTCTCTTGTTAGCACTTTAGAACCTTGCAAAACGGATTTTTGTTGTTTAAAAAGTTACAACAGGCGTGCATCCTGTTACTCAGCAGGCTGCTGTCTGGGCACCAACATCAATGATGCAACATCTCAAATCACAATGATTCACTGCCCAAACAGGAAGTTCCCAATAGCCCATCCCTTTTAAGGTTTGGGAGGAGAAACAATTCTCAACAGTTGTTACACCTCCAATGGATAGGGGTTAGAATTTTGCAAAAGCCTTAACTCCTCGATGTATTTCTTTTTCTCCTTTCCTTTTCTCCTTTCCATCTTTAGGTTCCATAGTTTTCCTCTTGCAGATACTTTAGTTCGTTTGGGATGGTGTGGGCCGTGAAATTAGTCCTTCCTGCTGCGACACTCCATTCCTTAAACACTTTAATGCTCAAAGGATATTTCCACTTAACTCAATTATCGTTCACATGGCATAGAATTTTTTTTCTTTTCTATCATAAGCTGCACTATGTACATTAGAACTATCTACATTGCATGAAAAGTGTCTGCTTGAAATCAGATCTCCTGGCATTCAAAAGTTGGACTTATTAACAGATTTTATTTTTGCCGTTTGCAGGTAAGTAATAGCATTGTTAGCTGAGCCCATGAGCTTCGACTTTCCTTCTGCTTTTTGCATTCAAAATGTACTGCATTTACTACTGTGAAAGCTGTTGAAACATTTTCTGGTGTTGGTCATTTACATGGTCAAGCACAGTTTTACACAAACTCTAAAAACAATGGGGTATAAATACGTCTTGGAGGGTAACACAAAACGGGCGATAGCGAATTGGCAACCCACTTTTCACTCTGCCGGAATTTTTTTTTCAATTGAGTTAATTGGAAAATGATTTGCTGATTCGCTGTTGCCCTTTTTGCGCTACTCCCCAAGTCAAATTTAGAAAGTAGTGTTTTGTCAATAACCTAAACCTCCTCTGCTGTCTGTTTCCTCAGTATGGAGTGGGGAAATCATCTCAGTGCCTGGGCTCAAATATATGGAATCCATGGAAGTTGGCTTGGCACATCAAACAGCTAGAATGAAAAGCTGTTTCTGAGCAGTCATAGATGAAGTTGCTAACAAGTTGGTCTGTCTTTGATCAGAGGGTTAAAAAAAAACTGATTTGGTATTAATCAATGTGAAACTCATTCTTGGACACTTGTTTTTCTGATGCTTTGCAAATCAGTCTGTGGTGCCATGTAACACAACAGTTAGGGAAGATTCACAATCCTGTTAAACCACTGCATATTCACACATTGACTTTCCACATAATGTTTACAAATTGTCTATCTCAGCAGTGGGATTATCTAAAAATGGAACAATTGGTAATTTTGTAAATGCACATCATGCTCCGTTCTGCTTCTGGGCCTAGAATTGCACAATCCACTGTCAAGCATTCTGTCTCGTGGAGTAGTCATTTCTTTTATGTCTTTCCTCTATTTCATGGTATCCTGAGAGTGCTCCGAAACGGAGAGTCAACCTGATGAGTGTTTTTAAACTACTTGTTTTATCTGAGGGAAGTATGGTTTCATGTGCAATTGACCCAAAACCACTGCTTCAGCAGGAACCCTCTTGAAACAGTTGGGTATCTGTATGTGTTTCTTCCTCTCATTCCCAGGACCATGCAAATGAATTCTGTGCTTGAGGAAATTTTGCCCAATTTTTGTACCCAACTTGCCATCTCTCAAAATTAAATTCCACTGAGAAATGGACCAAACCAGGAAGTTAACTTTTGGGTGAACCAATGACTTAATTTTCCTTAATAAATGAGTGGTAGAATTTATTTACTGTGCTACAAATAAACAAGCAAGGGATCTTCTAGAAGAGCTGAAGATAGTTCAAGTAGAATCTTGAGCAAATATCGAGAATTGCTTTAGATGGTGCCTGTAAATAACTACCTAACACAATCTTCATAATGTTACCAAAGACTACTGTTTGGATTTTCCCATTAAAAAGATGGTGTAAAATATCAAATGACTATGCTCCTTTGATTCCCTGTCTACTGAACCTGTAGTATGTAGCGAATAGCATAACTTAAAAGTTGAAGGAAACACTAGAAGCAGGTATTTGTATCTATTTGAGTATATTCAGACATAAGGTTATGGAAGAATGTCCTTTATTGACATTCAGTAGTGTCCTTTTAATTGTCTCCATCCGATGATGGCGAGTACTCAGATGTTTTTAGTGTTTAGGTTGAAGTGTGCTCTGAGTTCCTACATTCTCTGGACTCGGGAGGTAGTTTTGTTTTTGTATAAACTATGTTATCTTTGGCTTGCTCTTCATCTTTGATAACAATTCTGGTAAAATGCATACAGACCTTTTAATATAAACAATACCCCGTTCTGTACCTTCATGCTGTTTTTATGTTTTGTACCTTAGACCTTAACTTTCATCTGTACTACATTCCAAGATGTGTCTTTGTGTATCTAATAAGTGATTTTAATTTTGTATTGACTTAGTATGGGCACACACCATAAATCTCCCATCCCTATAGGAAATAGAATTATTTGTATAATATTTCCAAGGTGGGTGTTTGTGATCAGTATTATAGACTTACTTGTTTCTCATTCTTATTCTTTCATTTTAGACATTCCAGAAAGTTCAGGTGGATCCTATCCAGTACAAACTTCAGCAGGCCAATGGGGTGGGACAGGGTCTTATTCAGAGTGCCGCGAAGAATTCCAACACCCAAGGACTTGAACATGATCTGGATGAGACGAACACCAGATGGAACACGCTCAACAAAAAGGTCAGTTCTTCCTTTTCAACTGTGAAAAGGGAACTTGTTTTTTTGGAGTTATAAGAGAATTATTGAGTTTAAAGAAAGACTAATTCAAAATTAAAGCTTTTTTTTAATATACTTTGTGTATTGAGGAAACAATGTTCAGTTCCCAGGATGGCTCAGCAAGTTTATCCAGTGAGTAGCTGAGGATAAGTTTAAATAATGATTGCACTTATATAGCACCTTACTATGTTTCTCAAGACACCTCGAATGTACATTGAATTACTTTGAAGTGCAATCACTGTTGCTTTTTGAGTGAACACTGCAGCCATTTTGCACAGTTAGATCCCACAAACAACAATGGGTTGACCAGTCATTCTGTTTCTTCTGATGAACCAAACACTAATACTTACAAACTAGAACGAGTCCAGATTCGATCCCCAGTCTGTGTGGAGGTACCTTACCTTAGCTCAGGCAGCAGCAGTGTCACTAAAATTGGCCTCAGTGCCTATGGTTCCCACTCCTGATAACTGTCCAGGAATTGCTATTGAAAGTGCATGTGCACAAAGAGCGGGTGAAGGCAGATTCCAGTTTTGGCTACACTGCCACATATAGTTGAGTAGCCAACCGTCACTCATCGTCAGGGCTGACACTTGAATAATAGTCAGTTCGGTGAGTACATGAGAGCAACTAGTGACTATACCACATATAGCAAAGAGACAAAGCATTCAGGAAAATAGAAAATTAATGCGGATGATTAATCAGATTTGGGATGTTTTGTTTCATGCAGTAAAAAGTAATATATTTGTAGTTTTGACAAAAAAATTAGACTGTACGTCAGATGAAATACAAAACAGTAATGAAGTCTAAATTCACAAAAGTGAAGCATGGACATTTGTCTTGATTCAGTTCCTATTTTAAACCCATTGACAATCATATACCAGCCAATGTCCTGTGGCATCGCAGATGGTAAGCCCATCTTCCATGTCAGTGGAGTTTCCCCTCTCATTCCCCCTCCCTCTCATTCCTCCCTCCCTCCTGGTTCTCTTCCCCCCCCCACGCCCCAATTCACTCTCGTTTCCCCCCCCCAACTCACTCTCGTTTCCCCCCCCCGCTCGCTCTCGTTTCCCCCCCCCCCCCCGCTCGCTCTCGTTTCCCCCCCCCCCGCTCGCTCTCGTTTCCCCCCCCCGCTCGCTCTCGTTTCCCCCCCCGCTCGCTCTCGTTTCCCCCCCCCCGCTCGCTCTCGTTTCCCCCCCCCCCGCTCGCTCTCGTTTCCCCCCCCCCGCTCGCTCTTGTTTCCCCCCCCCCCGCTCGCTCTCGTTCCCCCCCCCCGCTCGCTCTCGTTTCCCCCCCCCCCGCTCGCTCTCGTTTCCCCCCCCCGCTCGCTCTCGTTTCCCCCCCCGCTCGCTCTCGTTTCCCCCCCCGCTCGCTCTCGTTTCTCCCCCCCGCTCGCTCTCGTTTCTCCCCCCCGCTCGCTCTCGTTTCTCCCCCCCGCTCGCTCTCGTTTCTCCCCCCCCCCGCTCGCTCTCGTTTCCCCCCCCCCCGCTCGCTCTCGTTTCCCCCCCCCCCGCTCGCTCTCGTTTCCCCCCCCGCTCGCTCTCGTCCCCCTCCCCCGCTCGCTCTCGTGTCCCCCTCCCCCGCTCGCTCTCGTTTCCCCCTCCCCCGCTCGCTCTCGTTTCCCCCTCCCCCGCTCGCTCTCGTTTCCCCCTCCCCCCGCTCGCTCTCGTTTCCCCCTCCCCCGCTCGCTCTCGTTTCCCCCTCCCCCGCTCGCTCTCGTTTCCCCCTCCCCCGCTCGCTCTCGTTTCCCCCTCCCCCGCTCGCTCTCGTTTCCCCCTCCCCCGCTCGCTCTCGTTTCCCCCTCCCCCGCTCGCTCTCGTTTCCCCCTCCCCCGCTCGCTCTCGTTTCCCCCTCCCCCGCTCGCTCTCGTTTCCCCCTCCCCCGCTCGCTCTCGTTTCCCCCTCCCCCGCTCGCTCTCGTTTCCCCCTCCCCCGCTCGCTCTCGTTTCCCCCTCCCCCGCTCGCTCTCGTTTCCCCCTCCCCCGCTCGCTCTCGTTTCCCCCTCCCCCGCTCGCTCTCGTTTCCCCCTCCCCCGCTCGCTCTCGTTTCCCCCTCCCCCGCTCGCTCTCGTTTCCCCCTCCCCCGCTCGCTCTCGTTTCCCCCTCCCCCGCTCGCTCTCGTTTCCCCCTCCCCCGCTCGCTCTCGTTTCCCCTCCCCCCGCTCGCTCTCGTTTCCCCCTCCCCCGCTCGCTCTCGTTTCCCCCTCCCCCGCTCGCTCTCGTTTCCCCCTCCCCCGCTCGCTCTCGTTTCCCCCTCCCCCGCTCGCTCTCGTTTCCCCCTCCCCCGCTCGCTCTCGTTTCCCCCTCCCCCGCTCGCTCTCGTTTCCCCCTCCCCCGCTCGCTCTCGTTTCCCCCTCCCCCGCTCGCTCTCGTTTCCCCCTCCCCCGCTCGCTCTCGTTTCCCCCTCCCCCGCTCGCTCTCGTTTCCCCCTCCCCCGCTCGCTCTCGTTTCCCCCTCCCCCGCTCGCTCTCGTTTCCCCCTCCCCCGCCCGCCCTCCTCCCCCTCCCCCCGCCCGCCCTCCTCCCCCTCCCCCGCCCGCCCTCCTCCCCCTCCCCCGCCCGCCCTCCTCCCCCTCCCCCGCCCGCCCTCCTCCCCCTCCCCCGCCCGCCCTCGTTTCCCCCTCCCCCGCCCGCCCTCGTTTCCCCCTCCCCCGCCCGCCCTCGTTTCCCCCCCCCCCCCCCGCCCGCTCTCGTCTCTCTCTCTCCCCCCCCCCCCCCCCCCGCTCGCTCTCCCTCACGTCCATCCCCCCCCCCCCCCCCGCTCCATTTTTTTCCACCCTTCCCTCCTCCTCGTGTCGGATAGTCTTTAATATTTCTCCTTACAACGCTTGTATGTGGGGAGGGGAATCCTTAATTCGAATTGTTAAGATCATATTGTGTAATAAGAATTGTTTTTTTTTCCAGGTGGCGGAACGTATATCCCAGTTGCAGGAAGCGCTGTTGCATCGCGGAAAATTCCAGGATGCTTTGGAGCCTTTGTTGAGCTGGCTTACGGATACTGAAGAACTGATTGCCAATCAGAAACCACCGTCAGCAGAATACAAAGTGGTGAAGGCTCAAATTCAGGAACAGAAGGTATTTTACGCTGTCTGAGAGAAGCAATAGATGTGGAATTTTTTTCAATAGATGGGCTAGACTAATGGCAGTTTTTATTTTAATAGCCATATACTAAACAAGGGGTAAAATTTGCAGCACGGAACAAACTTTTAGAATGCCACGCTGCATTTTTCATTTCCAGAGTATAGGCTACAAAGAGACATTTGTTCCATGTGCAGAGATGAACAAATGGCCATCTACTGAATCTATGCCAAGTCTGAATAGCTAAAATCACTATTCTTCTCTCCAGCTCATTGGAAAACTAAAACTTGTCTCAGTGCCAGATTTCCATCTTTTCTTAAAGGGCACTGTCCTCATGAAAAAGTGTTTGGCAAACTTTTTTTTACAGATATACAATGTGATGGCTTAAATTGCATTAAAATGCATCTCGTGTTACTAGTATATAATGTGACCATGAGGAAAGTGACGCATGATTCATGTGCTTCTCATACCCCAAAGAAAATGGGACTTGCCAAACATTCTTTCATGAAAGCAGTGGGGTTTTTTTTTTAAATAGACCGTACAAATTGACTTGCACTAAAATTTGATCGAATTTAAAATTTGTCATATCCGAGTGGCACAAGAAAATGTGTTAACTGCTGAAGAGCTGTGTAAATGGAACAGAAGAGTTTTAAGTAGGATTTGATTCATTTAAGTAACTGACAAGTATAATTTGTTTACTGACATGATTTGCCTGCAACAAAGTCTCAATTCCCATGCAGTTCCATGAACTGTTTGCCATTTTGGACTGAGTACTGCAATTTCTCATTAATGAATGCTGCCTTGATGTTGCTGTTGCAGTAACGACTGTGAACCTCGAGTAGTTTCTGTGAAATTATCTCTTGGATTAGTGAATACCAGTGACATTTTTATACTCACCAACATGCTTGTCAGAGCTTTTAGTCTTTTCCCCACTCTGAATAACATAAGCAATTCTGTTTTTATTGGCCTTTCAAGAATATGCATTGATGTATTTTGTGAAGCAATTTTACATTTTGATTGAATGATGCTTGCAGGAGGAGTAAATTGACACATGCAGATTTCTTAGCATGTTTGTGCTTGTGTTGCTATTAATGCAAGTTTAATGCTTGAAGGAATTTGTTCTTAATTCCTGTGTTCATACTGGTCAAGGCAGCACTAGTGGTCCCATTATTTCGGGCCACTGTTCTTTGCTGCTATTAGAAGGATTGTGATTGCTGGTTTATTTTCCCTTCTGTGGTTCAGGAGTTTGGACATTTAATCGTACAATTTTTATGTACCTTACATCAACATAAACTGTTGAAGGAATAGGGTGAATAATCCATTTATCAAGCTAGCATCATCTATTTATCTAAGACAGGTGAAATATACAATGTATTCTCAAACACATTCAGTCCACAACACTTCATGTTTTAACAAAACACTCAAAACATAATGTTGTTTAGGCTATCATCATAAGATGTGTTTTACAGTGGCTTGACAGTGGGGTTAATGTGATTTAGATAGTATCCTTGTATTATATGAATGATTTCTAAAGCTATTTTGGGAATTCTGCAATTTTACTTTGGTTTTATATTGTTCTCAACTGGAATATTTCATATTGCCTGCCCCTTTTATAGTGCGGTTTAATTTGTGGACTATAGTAGAGTTAACAGCATTCAGTAACAAAATGAACGAACACATTAAAACTACTGAACCTTTTAGGTTTGGGGTGCAGTGTGAAAGACTTATTCTGGCCCTCCTCTTAAACCTTGCTTGAAGCCTTTGTTTCACTGTGTAAAAAGAGTGACTGATCTACATTGTACTTGATGAGAAAGGCCAGAGGTGTGTTTATGGATGTCTTTGGAGTTGAAGCAGTGTGGTTCTAAGAAGGTTAGAATATGGAGTATTCTGCAGGTACTGGAATAGGTCCAGCTGGATGAAGTTGAATTTATCTGCTCATTGCTAGAAATACACAACCTTGTACGTTTGAAAAAGCTGGATACCCCGGTGATGCCCTAAAACAGGGTCAAATCGGTCTGTGGTAAGCATACCTTGGAGCTCGCTGTTACATCAGACTGGGGTGAATGGCTGACCAACTCAATGGCATCTACAACAGGGAGCAGATCTCCCTCCAGGCTGATGGTATTGGCACAGCTTCCAACTCCTTCTGGCCTTTTCTGGGGGGTATGTTGTACTTGACTATATTCTTTTCCCCCCATTGCATAGAAGAGCACATGGCAGGTCGTGCAGCTGTGTTGTAGAGTAAGGGAAGGGCGAAGTAACTGTTTTGGTTTATTATTTCATTATATTATTATGGGATGGAAAATCTGTTACAGACTAATTTATTTTTCCTTAAAATATACAAGCATTCAATACAAACCAGAACAAAATAGCTGAACATATGGAAAATGTTTCTGTAGGATCTTGTGAAGAATATGGAAAGTATAAGGGGTTAAAGAATACTGGTACTTATACAGCCTCTCAGGGCAGTTAATTTGCAGCATTGTTCCACAGAAAAAAGCGCGATTTAAATCTAAAGCCACTTGGCAACTGTTGATTCATTTGTGCTAAAAAAGAAAAAAATTTTGCCCAGCTCCTGCAAAGACTACTGGATGATCGCAAATCCACAGTGGAGATTATTAAGGCAGAAGGAGAGCGGATTGCAGAGTCGGCAGAAACAGCTGAAAAGGAAAAGATCCAGAAACAACTGCAGATTCTGGGGGAGAGATGGGACGGTTTGCTCAGCAAGGCTGCGGCAAGGTACATGGTCTTTTCATATTCACGTGGGGAGAGACAAATCGTGTTTTTGCTGTGTATATAAATCAGAGTGTATTTAAAACAACTTTGTAGAAACACTCTTCACTTTTCCAGAATTGAAAGTTCCCACCATAGCCATCCTTAGTCAGTCATGGAGAGTTTGAAGTCAAAACTGAGTGCAGATTACACATTGTAGCTTTCATTTAATAAATTCTGGCTACTCGACTAATAGTGTAATGATGGTATAATTGCTAAGCTTCATATCCGTATCATGGAAAGAAAAAACAAACAGCATTAAAATCAGTTGAGCAAAATTTTCATTTTAATGTTTTTAAAATTATTAGATTTCATTGTGCAAGTGAAATGTAATTTTGGAAAGTTTGAAAGCAGGAACTGTTTTCAGACTGTTGCTTTTATTAATTTCACACATGTGAAAGGTACAGAAAATGCATAAAAAGCAAAAATAAAGTTGCTGCATCTGAATTCAGCAAAACCTTGGCATATATTTACTTTGCAAACATTCATATGAGCACTGTACATGAACTAACGGTGAGATTTTACTGCACCTAGTCAATGTGGAGTAAAGTTTTTATTGTGATGGCTGTTGGGCTTGTAAACACTTGACTGCATTACCGTTGTAGTAACTTTAGAAAACATGTGCATGTGCAGCTGTGTAGAGGATCACTGTCAGCTGGCTTTATAACAACTTAAAGCAGACCCAGGTTAATAGTTTTACTCCATTTTAAGTCTATAGACCCATACATGTCAATGCACTGTGTGTTCAAGTGTGTAGGCATTAGAAAGAATACCAAACACCCCAACAGTTTCTACTGAAAAGAGCACACTAGCGCACAACCATTTCCTCATTCCTATTTGAAAATTCAATTTCAAACACTAGGTATAAGCATTAGATTTGGTATGAATCTAAATACAAATCCATTAAAAAACACACAGCTATATAGGCATTTGCAAAGTGATATGTCTACACAGATGTACACATTTTGTAAGCATTCATACAACCTTCAACTTCCATCATAGTGGATGTATGCAGCTGCTAATGACTACAGAGGAGGGTAGATTTATGAGATTTATGACTTCCTTTCCCCTGTAGTTGAGTGAATTCTTCTGAATCCATGGTTGTATAGTGAGGGGTGTTGTATATTTGATTCCTGGCAGTACTAGCGCTAGATGTGCATCTGAATCACTGGCAACTTAGTGGGAGAGAGTGTCTTCCAAATGTTCCTGCAGAGGCTTTTCTCTGCTTAGGAACTAAAGTTGTTCAATTTGAGCATCTGAATTGTGTACCATGCTAATCCAAAGTCTGCATTTATCCAAATGCCCGCCCTTAAAAGTTAAGAGAACTTAACAAAGTGTTAACCATATAGCGTGTTTCCTAAAGAAGGATAATACAACAGTTATAATGTTTACTAAAGATTGTCTTTCTTTCTTTCTTCATTAAAAAAATTAGAAGCTCTCTTTAGAAAATACTACAAATCCACTTCCAAAACGTACACTGCTGTCTGTCTTAAGATGTCTATCAGTGTCTCAGATGATTAAGCATTGTAGAATACCACAAATATGCAACAAGAAAAAAGGGAGAATACATTTCTTTATTTGCCCAGATGATATTGATAACTTGAAAATATTCCAAATATGTGACTGAGCACAGTACTACTCTCAGGAATAAAAGTTATCAGTAAATGTAACCTTTTCCACTCAAAGATTTAAGTCTCAGCAGCCAATGCGGATGATCGTTTGCACGGTCATTTAATCTGTTATTTGTCAGTTTGTCCCAGTCAGATATTCACACTGGCTGCCTATTGCACTATGTCTAATGTCATGCACGTGCCTTTGTAGCACATGTTGATGTATTTGTGCATAGTGTCTAGTTTATGTGCCCACAGCTCCATCAGTTAGGTTAGATTGCTAAAGTTAAAACTGCACTCGAGTGAGCTAACAATTTGTTCTGTCTAAACTGGGATATATTAAATGGAGTATTAAGATTTTATTTCATGGAAAACAGTTATCCTGGATGATTTATGATGCTGTTTGTATAAATCTTTGCACTGCAATAATACTTAAGCAGATGGGGACCATGTGTTTCATCACAATGTCTTTATGTGTTGATGCAGGCAGAGGCAGTTAGAGGATATCTTAGTCATTGCAAAACAGTTCCATGAGACAGTAGAGCCCCTGAATGAGTGGTTGACCAGCAGGGAGAAGAAATTGGCCAACTCTGAACCTGTAGGAACTCAAACTGCTAAAATCCAGCAGCAAATTACACGCCATAAGGTAAGTGGCAGCATTTCCAAGGTATAACTTCATATGTCACATTGGAGTGGGTTAACTGTAAATAAATGACATGTTAAACTCCTGTTTTCTTACTATCATAGTACTTTTTTAAAAATACATAAGTTTTGCATATTCCTATGTTACAAAATGCATCAGAATAACTCCTAACTTTGTTCTACTGAAGTCATTTATGGACTATTTTTAATTCCAAACTATCCTCACTGTGTAGCTCCTTCACCATATTAAAAACAAAAGAGCAGCATGTACCCTGAGTATAAAATAACTAATGGCCTGGATTTACAGAAATGTACAAGATTCCACATTGGTTTTGGATAAATGCAATATTGGGATGAAAATCCAACACAACCATCTTTCTGCCCCTCCCCCCTCCACCATAACAAAGCTTGCCAAATGCCGTGATGTGGGGGGGGGGGGGGAAACAAGCTTCCCTTTGTTTGAGCGTAGAAGAGTTCGGGCTTTTTTTTATTTCTATTTTTTAAATGAATGACATGGAAACACTAGAAAGAGAAGATAAGCTGGGAGTAAGCCAGGTTTTCACAATGCCATTGAGCTGAAGGAAGAAATACTACTTTTGTTGGGGACAGGCCAGGATCTGGTTTGTTGGTTTGAACTAAAATCAGATCTAATTGGATTTATCCCTGGCAAGAACCTTTTGTGTATGCATGTGCATGTATCACTCATGCACATTCTTACCCAAACTATCTTAGGACTGCAAGTGCCTTCATATTCATATAAACCAGCTGCTGTCATATCTTGTCTCACAATCCCTTTGGTGCTAACATCTTAAATGGAAGTGGCGTACGTTTGCCCACTATTACAAGGAAATAATATTAGGATTTTCTAATGTTTTATTGCAAGAATCATTGGTTTTATGTTCAATTAAGAAACAGTTGTAAATGTATCTATTAAAAAAATAATTTTTAACTGTTTGTAACTTTTAATGAAGCTCTTTCACCCCCACCCTACCTAGCTCTAGATGAGTGTTGGGCTCCACTCGGAGGCTCTTGAAATTTTTCCCTTTTTATATTGCTAGTTTTCTCCCCTCTTTTGCTGTAAGCATTGAGTTTTCGCTAGCATAAGGATCCACAGGCACCTTTTCAAAGCCTCACCCAAGTGGCCTTTATTCTTGTGTTAGTGTTGACAGTAAGTTTCAGCAGGCTATTTTACCATGGGGGCATCACGATCAAGGCCATCCTGTCTGTGCCCAACATCCATGCATGTGAACTTCAAACAAGATTCGCTATCAGAAGATAGAACCCTGCTTGATTTCCTTCTGCCTGAACCAACCGATTGCTGTCCGAGCTGAGATTAGCTAACTCCTGGCATAAAACCTAGGACCTTCCTGGTTTGTATGGCTCAGCCATTCACTGGATAAACCAGCTCATTGGGGAGCCAGTTTGAAAATGTAGTTACGTTCTTAATTATTCCAACTCTGCTGTGCTAATTGATTGCAGTCGGACAAAGAGATGGAGTGCTGGTCAGCAGCTGTGATGAACTTTATTTTGCAAAATAGGAATAACTTTTGAAGATCAGTTATCTATGGTTTCTCACCACATGTTGGCTATTAATGAGCAACGTCCTTGGGAGAGTTAGTGAAATTCACAGCTCAGAGTTGTCTCTGCCACATTAAGGATAAACAATAATGGTGGAAGGCAGCAGTGAGAGACACAGAAGTATAAATAAACTTTTAGTGGAGTCTGGGTGGAGCATTTGTTTACACACCGTTGTTTCACCTTTAGAAAAGCAGTATCAAAGTGTTAAGACATTTTATGCATTACTAGATTGGGAAGAATTAGCTTTGCAGATGTTTGCTTTCTTGCACCAAGACAGCTCCATTTATTATTCTGTTTGCTTTGAGCTTCAAAAACGTTTTAGACTTTTCTTTGAAGTTACATCAAGATTTTTTTTTTGTTCTGGCCTGTTCGTCATAATTTTTGCTCCAGACTGTGTTTAAGCTGCATTAAACATGATCCTTTGTCAAACTGGCTATCAGTTTGGAAAAGAACTAAGTATATATTTGGATTAAAATGGCCTTTGCAAATTTATAGCCTAATGGGCCAGAAATTCAGCTTTCAGGCTTCCTGCGGGTGCCATCATTGCGCGCGTACTTGCCTACTGCGCCTGCAGTTGTGCTTTGGGCCCACGAGGACTTCAGGTCCTGGGCCTCCTCCAGCTGCCGGCGCGCAGTGCTTGTGTATCCCAGGGGCGCAGTTAGTTCGAAGCGTCCCCTGGGATCACGTGGGCCATGGAGAGCCAATCCTAGCAGGGCATTTTCATTCATAGATTTGACAGGAAGACCTGTCAAATCTATGAATAGAGATCGGCCCCAAAACCGCACTTAAACTTCAAATAATTTTTTTTTTTAAATCACATTTTTAAAATAACTAAGTTAAATAAATTAACTACTTAAAACAAAAATTAAATTTTTGAAAAAATTAATTATACTTTTTAACGGTGCTAAAAATAAACTTACCTTTCTTTAAAGTATCTAAAAAAGATAAACCTGTTGAAAAAAATTTTAAATTGTAATTAATTAACCACTTACAGGAAACTCTTTATTAACCGGGACCGGCGTGGTGCCGGTTAATCAAAATGTCCGGATAACAGAGAGTTATATCTCCCAACGTACGAGAGCCCCGTACACATTGAAATGCGCCTGCATTCGGAGCTCCGTCTCCCCGGGGACCGCCAGCTGACCATCTGTCGTGTCCGCTTCCTACCCGGGCTGCACATTCCCCTCCCAATCTACACGCTCCAATACAAGGCAAACGCCTCGGGGTTTTTTTTTAAGTTAATTTTAAACGAGAGATGAAGGAAAACTCCTACCTACTCAAGAATTTTGCCGGTTAAGAGAGATTTCCGGATATTTGGGTGCCGGTTAATAAAGAGTTTCCTGTACCTTGTTTAAAAACAGGCCTTGCGCCTCCTTTTTTAAAAGTGCAGCTTCTTCATACTTCCCGGAGAAACCTGAAAAAGTTTGCTGCGTGCACCTTCTGAACCCCTCCCTTCAGAGGAACGGAAGTTCCAGTTTCCTGTGCATGCAGGAAACCGGCACTTCAGCTGGCCTTACGGGTGAGTACACAGCGCGTACTCACCCGACAACAGCCGAATTTCTGGCCCAATGTTTTCTGCACTAGATCCAGTATGAATGGTATATGATCTAGATTAAAAATGCCTCCAATTTCTTCTTGGTGTTTTTCCTCCCCTTTTTGCAACACCTTGGAAAGTTTTGCTATGTTAAAGGTGCAATATAAGTGCAAGTTTATGTTGAAGTTTACAGGAGTTTATTTTGATGCAGGTCTACCATATAACGCATTGGTTCCTTTTTCCTCTGTGCTTTTTGTTGAAATTTTTCAATTCATAATTCTGTTTCTTTGTTATAATTTTATCCTTGGTTCAGGCCTTGGAGGACGACATCACAAACCAAAGCCAGAACATGCAACAGGCAGTCAGTGTCGGCCAGTTTCTCATGACGTTGAGCGCAAAACCAGACCAGGAGATGGTAGAGGATAAATTGGAGTCTATCCAGACTCAGTATAGGGAGATTAGGGACAGGTGCAGCCGAAAGGCAGCCCTGCTCCAGCAAGCCCTTGCCAATGCCAAGATCTTTGGAGAGGAGGAGGTGGAGGTGTTGAATTGGCTGGCTGACGTTCAGGACAAACTCAGTCTGGTGACCATCAAAGATTACAAATCTGACATCCTGCATAAACAACACAAAGAGCAGCTGGTATTTCATTTTTTTTTAAGTTTTTTCCATCTGTTGTATTAATTTAGTTAATTTAATCGATACTTCACCAATTTCTGTTTAGTTAATTTTCATTCATTCTGATTTGAATTACTTCATTTTAAGTTGTTTCAGTTGTAATTTTTCAGTTGAATTTTAGCATTTGTTTCAAGGTTATCTGCAAGAAATATAAAAGATGCAGTTGAAGTAACTTCCCCCAACCTAACTTGCTATAAGAGCAAGCTTTTTTCTTAAATACTTACAAATAATGCTTTACTTATTAAAATCCTGAATATTTGCCTTAGTTTTATTGCTGAATTTATGTTGATTCTTCTTATCCTATAATTCTAGGTTTCCCCATTTGTCTTGACACATTTCATCGTTTATAAATGTTTTAAAATACAATAAAGTAGACTGAAATATTAAATCACATTCATGTGGCCAAAAATTTAAGTATTTAAGATGGAGACAAAAATGCTACAATAATGATGCCTCCCTGACCATTTTATGGATCTGTTTTATTTGATTTAAAAAGGAATGTCATGGTTAGAAGTTAGTTCTGTTTTGATGATTCATATTTTGGCAATTTAGTTGTTGCATGCTAAAGACCAGCACAAATGCAGTTACCAATCTAAGGTAAGGTTGTAAACACATTTGAAATAAGCATTTAGTCCAATAATGCTGTGAACATTTACAGTAAAATAGTGTAATAAGGTTAAAGAAAAGCAGATGATATTTTAATAGCAAGATTTGAGAAGTGAATCCTTAGACATTCAGTATTTTGGTTTAACTCTGTGGATAAATTGGATTTTCTAAAAAAAAAATCTAATTTTTGGCTGTTCTGCTAATTGCACTTTTTTGAATCATTTCATTTTGAATGTCATCTATTTGATTCATGTACTTAAATTTCACATACGTGTGGCTTATAAAGCAACATAATTCATAAAACTATGCTATAACCCACTTATAGGTTAATGCTGACCTAAAATAATTTTGTGATATAACTAGAGTTGAGGAATATGTATAAATGCATATTATAAGGAGAGGTTCTGAGGAATCACTGCTCGTTTCACAGTAATTCTCAGCACTAGTAAAAGCAGCTGCTCTGTAAGTTTACTTGCATTTGGCTGTGATTCAGATTCGGTCCTTTTTGAATCCCTTAGCATTAGAGTCATGAGAAGCAGGAATGATGTTTCCGTAGAAACCTCACCATCCTTTTATTAAGCAGCTGCAATGATTTCTTTGTAGGCTCTGAATGATGACATTATATCCCGGAAGAAGAATGTAGATCAAGCCATTAAAAATGGGCAGGCCCTTCTTAAACAAACTACAGGTAACAGTTCAGAAACACTCTAAACTTATTTATTTTGTGTTTTTGGTATTGATCTGCTAGGAATGTTTTAATAAGACCAGCAGATACTGGACTCTAGCGTGAGGGAAGTTGCACAATAAATGACCAAAGATTTTTTCAGTTCTAAGATGTAAACTTTAATCAAGCGTTTGAATTCATTTATTCCATGTTGCCATTGTGTTGTCACTTATTAAAGCCCAACATCCATTGTGCACAGTGCATAAAGACACCATCTGCCAGCTTCCTGGCATCAAGAATTGCAGTTGGAACAAAGCCCAATCCTATCCTTAGTAGTGAATGAGTTAAAATGTGCACTCTCTAAAAACATGTTGATTAATATTCTGCAACAGCATGAGAGTTTCAAAAAAAAGGAATTGTACTCCAGGTTTAACAACAATTTTTGAGTAAGGGCTTTTTTTTTAATGTTGGACCTTATCTATCACATTGGGGACTGAAGTTCTAAGGTTTTTATGGCTGCAGGATATACATTTCTATTTTATAGAAGTTGTATGTTTTGTTATTGATTGCTTGATCTCCATCCAAGAGTGTAGGCGGACAGCCTACTTCCAGTCTTTCTCTTGAACTGACTGCTAGGAGATGTGCAACAGCGGCAGAAGTGATCGCTGGTACAATTTTTTTTTTCTTCTTCCCAAGGCTCTGCATTGCATTCTCGAATGATAAAACTGAAATTGGGAACTTACTTTGTGGGAATTGTGGGCGTGATCTTGGTTACTCCCACTTTGGGGCACAGCTGCACTGTGCCATCCTGCTGCTCCTAATTGGTTGACATTCTTACCATCACCTTATGCCAGAACAGATAAGAAAATATCTAAAACATTTTTAAACATGGGCCATTCAGGTTTACAGCCAATCTCTTGTTTTCTTCACGGGCTCCTCATCTAAACCCATGAGACAAGTAGCATCTCTATTATTAGTGTGCTGAAGAAAATAGAATGTGTTGATTTGTGAAGTGTTTCCAAATGTGATATAGGAATGCTATTGCACTGCTTTAGAGTTTTTTTTAAACCACTGGTGTTCAATTCTGCTTTTCAAATGCATTCTAACTTTCATCAGTTCTCGGGTCACCTGCCTTCCTCTGTTAGTTATCACAGAGCTACAGCTTTCTGCAGTCCAATCCACAAAGAAACCTACACATTGTTGCTTTTGTTTCAGAGGTTTCCTGTCTGTTTAATGCAGTGCAAGCCAAGACTATGTTGGCTTAACTTAATTATAATTCTGTTTTATTGTTAATGCTTTATATTGTCACAACAAAAATTTAGTTTTTGCTTTCCCTCCCCTCAATCCGTGCTATTATCCTCTTGATAAAAGTTTGCGTGGGTGCGATCAATACTATTTCTCTTGTCTGCCAACCTTAAATGTGCTTGAGTGATGTGGGAAAGGACCCAACTGATCAGTTTTACTTTGCTCCTTTTCTTGTCTTGAATTGTCATTAGTCCATTGGTGAACAAACCAGTTTTCTATATTTAAAAACAAAGCTCTCGTTCTCTCGCATATAATTTTGATGTACTAGCACAAAGGTTAAGAGCAAGGTGAGAAATTGTATTCGTCCAAGACCGTGCACTGCATGTTTTTATCAATTTCTAGTCGTCATCTGAAATTTTTAAAAATGGAAAGTTTTACCACTAGTTCCCACATTCAATCACTTTGCCCTGACTTTGCAGAACAACTAGGCTATTTGTAATAAATCAAACACACAAAGCTCCAGGGGGGGAATGTGCAAAATGGATATAGTGTGAATACATGCCATGTTGGTTGGTTTTGAGATTCAGTCTCTTGATTCACTTTAGTTTCTTTCTAATAAGTCACAGATGTAGCCTGATTTTATAGGTTGGAACTCTGATTATTTTATTGAAAAGCTCACATGACATAATGGAGAATATTAAAGTTCCCGCCATGCTTATATTGAATCTTCTTAAAAATAGATTTATCACCACATGTTGTAGAACCAGAATAGATATAATAGGGAACAGCATCCAATACTTTCTATTTGTAAAGACAGTCATAACTCAAGTTATGTACTCCTCACTCATGAAATAATTGGTTATTCTGCTGTCCTTTGTCGTGGAATCCTTTTATAACAGAGACTTAAAATACAGAGGATACAATATTACCAGCAGTGTGATATGATATGAATCTCCACAAGTAAAGCTAGCCATATATTTATCACTTTACTGATCATCATACCATTAACACTGGAAATATGTTCTCTTTTAAAAAAAAAATCCTCGGTATTTGTATATAACACAAGAAAATATGTTGAAATTATACTGTAATCTGACAAGGTCATTGCCATGCCATTACCAGTCATTTTTTTGTTTCCACTAATATTTCTGTGGTTTAAAAGAGATACTCACTTCCTAGTGCAATCACCCAAGTAAAGCAAAGTATCATCAAATAAATAGAAACATGCTGCTGAAATATATATTTTTAAAATCATGTTATGTGTTTTTACATTGGAGATCTTAGTTATTTGTATTGACTAAATATTACCATTGCTATACATTCATCAACTATATTATTAACTCCTATTTTGGATACATGGATGTTTATTTAAACCCTATTGGGTAACGTGATGTGTATTTACCGTTGTAGTTGTTGATGTGTTATACCAGCAGACTACTTTTGTAAATATTTAATTAATTCAAAGAAGTAGACTTTAAACACTTTGGAGTCAATAAGTTAGATAAATGGATTTTTGAGCTATCAAATGGTGTGCAGGGAGTCCAGCAAATTACGTTGAGCTTGTGTCTGTGCAAAATTCAGCTGAGATTTTACAGTGCTTCAAATTGGAGATTTTCTTCCTTTTTTTGAGTGGATTGCCAGAGCAACTTTTTTCTTTAAAAAAAAGTTGAAAGATTTTTGTATTGTGTTTATTACCTGCTGCTGCAACATATTGGTACATTTACTGCTGCTTAGAAATGTTTAATGTATATTTAGATGTCTGTTTCATCCATTAGAGTATTGACAGTGTGATTATTAAGACTGCATTAGCATTAACAATGATGAATCTTTAAACGTATTTTGTTCAGTTCATTGAATATTAACATATTCCTATTTCTTTGTGTGTAACCACCCAATATGTTGTTCACTGATATTTGTTTCCTCAGGTGAAGAGGTGATAATAATTCAGGAGAAGTTGGATGGTATTAAGAGCCGTTATGCAGAAATTACTTCTTCCAGTTCCAGAGCACTGAAAACATTAGAGCAGGTTCTGCAACTTGCCACAAAATTCCAGGCCTTTAATGAAGAACTGTGTGGCTGGCTTGATTCTGTGGAGGCTGAGCTTGCTGCAAGCACTCCACAGTCACCAGTTGGAGAACAGATTCCACAGGTTCATGAGAGACAGAAGGTAAGCAGAGCAGTCAGACATTCAGAATTGGTGTAAGTGAGCTCTCAGAGGAAGGAAAATGGGATAATATATCCACACTCTATTCTTGTAATCTGACGTGTTCAATTAAATACTGCAATCTGTTTTGCTTAACTGAATATTAAACTCATATGCTTAATATTCAGGAGTTAAAGAAGGAAGTGATGGAATACAGGCTGGTCCTGGACACGATTAATGAAGTGAGCAATGCATTACTGGAACTGGTGCCATGGCGAGCGCGAGAGGGTCTGGATCGACAGGTGGCAGAAGCCAATGAGCGATACAAAACAGTCAGCGACACTGTCACACAGAAGGTCGAAGCAATAGATGCTGCCATTCAGAGGTCACAACAGGTAGATTGTCTTAGAAACATACATAGAAATGTTTTTGCAACAGTTCTAGCCTGCAAAGTATGAGTATCCAGGTGTTCTAAATCCTAAGTAAGTGAAATTGTCCGACTGAATACTACAAACACTGAGCGTGGAGACAAACCTGAACAGGGATTTTAAGCTAATATTTATCATAGCAATAATGCCTGAAGAGCAGGGTTGTCCAAATTAGAACCTGTATAGCCCATGAACCTTGGAGGTCTGGCCCATGAAGTCCAGGCAACTCCTTTCCACTTGCTTTTGTATTTCTTACTCATTTGTCCTGTTAGAATTTTGTAGGTCTGTTCTTAGCGCTGTTGCATCATTGGTGGATAAATCCTACATCACAACACTAAAATTTGTTCGTATCAGCAACTTGATATATCTTGAAATTAATGGGAACACTAATTTAAAATTTATATATGGCAGATGGGAAAAATGGTATGCACCTAAGTAGCCCACAAAGACGCGATACTTAAACACTTCTGTTGTAGCAGATGTGCATTAATCAGTTTCAATGGCTAGACATTGGACAATCCAGACACTGGACAATGTCACTCCTATTAGGATCTTTACTGTAAACTTGTAAATTAAGTTAATTGTGCCCTAATCCCTAGAACACTGTTTTATAGAGTAGTGGGATGAAGATTCTTGCCGGAGGCTTCTACAAGTTGAGCTGCCAATCTCAGCTGTAATAATGTGGAAAGGCAGTAAGTGAGGCCAGGGGTTTCTCCATGGGAATAAAAGAAAGTCAAAAGGAGAGTACTCCTTTGTATCTAATGACTGATATCAGAGTGGCTTTGGCGAGGGCTTGGGAGCAGATTGCACCCTCCCTCAGCCAGAAATTAATTGCAACATAAAGAAATCCGAGGAAGAGGAGAAAATGGATTTAAAAACAGCTCTTTACCTTTTAGTGTGTCAGTCAGTGCAAACAATAACCTGCCTAATGACGATCCTGTAAGCTATTAGTATTCTAACATGATCATGAACATCCAGAGTGAAAAATTGTGCCATGTGCTATGTGTCATGACATTATAAATGCATTCAAAAAGAATGTGTTTGACCCTGAGCTGACCTTCCGACCCCATATCCTCTCTATTACAAATACTGCCGACTTCCATCTTTGCAATATCGCGCACTTCTACTCCGACCTCAATCCATCCATTGCTGAATCCCTTATTCAAGTCTTCTGGACTCAGTTACTTCACTTCTCTCCTGGCCTGTCCTCCTTTTAAGACAGTTCTTACAACCCACATCTTTACCAAGATTTTTCACCCATCCTAATTTCTCCCTCTTTGGCTTGGTGTCTGTTTTCCTTGCACCTCTGTGAAGCGCCGTGGGACATTTTTCTATGTTAAACGCACTGCATAAGTGCAAGTTGTTGTGATGTCACTATCCATAGCAACCAGAGACTACTTCCCCACACCCTAAGAAAAGTAACTACAGAACAGCTTGTTTATCCACATGATTGTTTTAAAGTTGTCATTTTTTTTGTGTGTGGATGTGCATCAACTTTCTGGAAATATATGACGGTGTGGGTTCTGTAACCATTGCAGTAACACTATGGGGATAAACTGGATGTGTGTGTGATGCATGGTGCAAAGATTCATTGCATTGCAGTTTCCTTGCTCAAAAGTACATCTAAGTGTTCGGGGAGAGTTCCTACTTTACAGCGGTTTGCAGAATTTCAAGAATGGTACAACCCAACAAGATGGCCCAAATGACAGTGTCACGTTTTCATGAGTTGGAGGATCTCCAGAACCTGACCAATGCGTCCTACTAAAAAAAAAATCCCATATTACAGTTTAACTCCACCTGATTTAGTGTTTCCTCTACTGTCACAGTCGTCCAATAGATGGTATAATGAGATGGAATGATTTTGAAAATTACATCAAATATATTATTTCCATCTGAATGAGCATTACAGTTGAAAGCAGTAACTTAATTATTTGTAAAGATATTAGTTTAGTTTTTTCCAACCATAATGCTGATGGTAACCTATTTAAAATGATTAAGTTATCATCAGCATTATGATCAGAAAATCTAGGCCACTGTCTGTTTTCATATTGGGAAAGCAGGTGCCAATTGGTGGTTGTCAAACCCACTATGACTTAAATCCAGTGGATTGATTCAAACTATCTTTGCAGTACAGTATTTGTGAAAGAAAAGCTTAAACACTATTTAACTATTATGTCTGTGGCAGATATTGTCAGCTTTATGTTGGGAGGAGTTAGTAACATGAAATTCAAAGGATGATGAGGTGGATTTTACCAAATGTGGTTTTGTTCAATACTTTAAGTCCTGTACATATTTGCACATTTGAGCATGTTTCAAAACAGTCATTCGTAAGTATCAGACATCAGTCATATGTGGCCTAATATTTGTAAACCACCACTGATTTATATATACTCTGTTTACACTGCGTGAATGTATGATTTATATAAATCAGGTGTTTTATGTGATCCTAACTCACTGGTCATAAACCAGCACTTGGCACACTTCACTACTCAAATAAATAACTGTTTGCCTATAACTTAGTTGCTGTAAAGTGGGCTTCACCATATTTATTTGTTAGCGGCTCTTTATTGTTGTTGTATTGTTTAACCCTTTAAGGACTGTGATTTTTTTTTGCATCTCAAAAAAAATGTTTTTAATATAATTAGCATGCGAAGGTATTGATAATTCTTTCCAGTTTTTCCTCCTGTTTTCAAGTGCAATTTTGCACATGACTAGTAATCTACAGATTAGGTTTGTTAAATATAAATGGGAAACATGGCGTGCAGGATGCTATTAAAAAATTCAGCACTCAAAGGGTTAAACCTGGCTATGGTTTTCGTGTTGTCATCTTTTCATGAGCTTTTTGATTTTTCAATTGCAAACTTTCTCCCCTATTAAACTTCATGTTTTCCACCTGAAGAACCCCATCAAATAAACTTCAGTCCTTGCACTCTCCTCTGTATGTTTGAAAATGTTTACAGGATTGAAATAAAAACATTTTTAAGCTGTTGCAGAATGTAATATGGATTCCAAAATGTGCCTAATTTTTGCAGTGCTTTAATGGTAAATTTGCCATGCAATGTCCCTCATGGAGGGTAACGCCACTTGCTACATCTTTAATGGTGAATTTGCCATGCAGTGTCCCTCATGGAGGGTAACGCCACTTGCTACATCTTTAATGCTACCAGTGGAGCAGATCTTTTGTGCTGTAGCAAGGGTAGGGGTTATTTGGCAACTATTAAAATCCATTCTAATTACTCTCAAATATCTGATGCAATCTCCCTGCAATTTTTGGCATCATGCAAAAAAAAATGTTAAATAACCCTTACCCTGCATTACTTTTAATTGTCACTGTTTGAGTTTGCAATATCAAATGTACCCTGAAAAAGGTTTTAACCCTCTCCTATTCAACATGGATGAACATGGGCCAGTGTGGACAGCTGACAAAGGGAAACCACTTCCCTTCCCAATTCTTGTTTTCTCAATTGGATTCACAAGAAAGTACATTTACGCGTGACGCTATTGTACGCTCATATGTAGATCAGGACTTTAGATGTGAGCAGGCTATTTAGTGTAAATTATGAGCATAGCACTAGAAGGCATGATTACTTCAAGGAAGCTTCAAGTTCAGTCAGACTAGAGATCTGAAGTTATTATTCTCAGAGTAGTACTTATGGGGAACAGCTTCTCCACAAAAGCACTTAATGTTGTCAGTTAACGCCCTAAAAGAGTAGGTTGAATAAATGTTGAGTTGGTATAAGGATAAGTCTGGATAAGAATGATCAAAACATTTTTCATATACAGCGTATCTTGAACTGCTGAGACCTATAATGTAATGCAGTTGAACGCAGAGATGGATAGCTAATACAGTTGGTTGGATAAATATTGTACAGTTTCACTTAATTATTTTGAGAGGGATTGGGAGAAAATTTATTGAAGCTTCCCTCATGATAAGTACTTGATAGAGACCATGTTGCATATGGTGTGTGGAGTGAACTGGCTCAATGCGCCAAATGGTCTTTTCTCATCATATGCTTTAAGTTGGTTCCTGAAGTGTAGATTTACACTAGTTAACAAGTAATGAGTTGTTTACTGAACCTCATATGGATAAATGGGTGGCCTTTAATAAACTAAAGCATAAAACCCTCTTAGTGAACTCTTGATCTTATCCAGAACAATACTTGGGATGAGAAACTGTAATTATGAGGAGAGACTTTAAACATTGGGACTATTTCCACTGGAGCCGAAAAGGCAAAGACAGGACTTAATAAAGGTGTTTTAAATTGTGAATGGTTTTGATAGGGTGAATAAGGAAAGACTATTTCCTCTGGTCACCAATGTAAAAAAAATCCTCACTGGGATTGAGGAGAGAAGGTAGAATAAATGTCTTTACGCAGATTGTTTTTAGGGCACGGAATGCTTTGCATCATGGAGTAGTTGAGGCAGAGAACAAAAATCTAAAAAAAATAATAATTACTGTTCACACTGCTGCGTGCTGAATGAGCTCAGTATATTCTGAGACCCAGGAAAATCTTGTTTAAAAAGCTGCTATATAGGAGACGGTTAAATTCTTGGACAATTTTGTAGTGTTGCTGAATATTGCCTCTATCCTGTCCCACTTGCCTTCACTGGAAATCAAAATCACACCTTTTTGGTGATGTCAAAAGTTAATACAGTAAAACAGCATTCAAATGTGTTTTATTAAACAGGTTTTGAGTGCCAATAAATATATTCTTCTGGTCTGCAATTCAAAACAGTTGGTGTCAGTATGCACAAGACAGTGATTTTTGATTTTTCACATTTCATTTTTGTTAAATTAGTTCATTTACATTTTTTTCTAAATCAATAAATTAAAAACACATCAATTGGTAAATTTAATGAACCTGCCCTGCATCTAGTAAAAATATTGAACAAATTCTAACAGTATATTACTGTGTATTACAACTGCACTGAACATGTCCATAATTTATCACAGTGTTGCTATGGACTTTTGTACTGTTCGAAAAAGTTGTGAAACTACCATAAGCAATGATTATTACATTGTTTAATTGAGGGTCAGTGTGACTTTACTCACTGATTTTTCTGGCACTACCTGTGTTCCGATTGCAGCTCTGCATCGTTTCTGTCTATGTGTTCGTGTGTACAGCTGTGTGTCTGCTTTGTTTCCTTAATGTTCCGTGCTGCTTCTCCTTTCTGCTAGTATGAGCAGGCCGCTGACTCCGAGCTTACCTGGGTGGCAGAAACCATGCGAAAGTTGACAGCCTTGGGTCCAATAAGGCTGGAACAAGATCAGACAACAGCTCAACTACAGGTGCAGAAGGTAGGAATAATGTGTGTGATGTGGTGCAGCACTCGTATCTGATATAATCCACTTATACGGGTATCCTTGAAACAAATATTGCACTTTATTACACACAAAGCATTTGTCCCAAACTATCTCTGCATTTCACAATGTAGTTTTATTCGCTGCATGTCCTATAAATAACCTTTTGAAAAGGAGCTTTTATTATGTTGTTCACTTTCTTGCCTCTTAATTACTGTTTTTACTCAACTATTTTTTCCCTTCAGTCAAAAGTCAACTCTTGAGGGGAAAAAAAGGTCATGGCAACTATAGGCAATCACAGAGTGTCTTGACCAAGACAAAAAGAAACAACCAGGAAACATTAATAGTAATTATAAAGAAAAAGAGAATTACGTAATGTAACATCTCTGCTAATGCAGTTTAATTCCTTCCATTTCATTCACAGCTCCCAGATAGTAGTTGTTCCTCTTTCCTTCCACATTTTTAAGATTCAGCTCAGCGCAAAACGAATGTGAGAGGGGGAAAAAAAGGAACTGATGGTCGGAGATTGTCTCCCATTTCAGTTTAGTCTGAATTCTGTAATGGATAGTGAGGCTACTTTTCATTAATGAGCCTCAGTGCCTGTTTCAATGGTAGATTAATAAATCAGGATTAAACCTAAAATCAGATTCTGCGGCTAGAATTGAAGTTGTCATAATCAGGTGCATTCACTATTTGAGGATATGTTTGTGGCAGACTATGGACAATTTATCTTTTCCCTTTATCCCTCCATAGTGTGCCAATGTGTATTAGTAGTGTACACAGGGCACTTCATGTTATGGAGAAGGGGGTATTGACTGCTGATCTTTTACCCTTTGGCTATGGTCAAACTGAGTTCATCAAAATCTTATGTATGTGCAATGGCTGTTTGATATTTTTTTACAACAGTCAAATCCAGCTTGGATACTTATGTTCCCATCTCAATAGCTCTTATGTAAAGGACTGAAGTCTGAAATTTATTTTCAATATATAGCCATTTGCAAACTATAATAACAGGAGGATGGCAGTTTACCTCCTGTTTGACCAAAGTAGGCAGCAACGAATGCTGCAATTCACATTTGCATGGCACGTTACAATTTTCTGGCCGTCCTAAACTTTTGATTTATTTTTATGAATGTAACTAGGGTCCAATCATCCATGACTTTGTATCCATCAAGTTAACATAACAAAATAAAAATTAGTGATCTGAGCTATCTCGAAGATGGGGGACTATATGCGATTATAGACCATATAAAATATTTGGCACTGGAGAGCTTGTAGCAGAGTTACTTATTCCACGTTTTAAGTATTTTTCTCTGATACCTTTAGGCCTTTTCAATAGACATCATACGGCACAAGGATTCTATAGATGAGTTGATAAACACCCAAGAAGAAATCCTGAGTACCTGCGGAGATGAGCAGAAGACTATGTTGCAGGTATTATTTCTGTACTTCTGAAGATGGCCTGCCACAACTGTAGAATGGATGTTTGTTTACAAATTATGCCTAAAAGCTTACTAGGCTTTCTCAGAAAACGAAATTGTGAATTTATATATTTATTTTTCTTCTATAAAATTTTACATTACTTACAGACCAAAACCATTTGTGAGAAATTTCTTGATAAACCACGTAAATTTGTCAATCAAGGCCTCTGATGTTGGAAAATAGGTTCTGTCATAGTGCTGATGTGTTATAACTTATCAGTAACAAACTATTTACCACCTATCTAATAATGTTTAATCTAATTTTTTTTATAATAATGGAGCTTAATGACTGTATGCCAGAGTCTAAATTATGTACATCTATACACACACATCCACATAGGCAAAGATGGACTTGTTGCAGCAGCAGTATGAGACAGTCAGTCAGATGAACACTGAAAGATACTCCCAATTGGAGCGGGCTCAGGTCCTGATTAACCAGTTCTGGGAAACATACGATGAGCTGTGCCCGTGGCTTGATGAGACCAGAACTCTGATATCGCAGCTCCCACCACCAGCCGTTGACCATGAGATCCTGAAACTACAACAGGAAGAAATGCGGGTAAGGATAAAAGGACAATGTAGGTTGGTCTGTTCACTTAAAGACTATTGTGTATGCATGCCTCTGATATACTTCAGGTGACCAGATTCTCCATTGGCACCAGTAGGCCATGTGGGATTGAAAAAAAACAACAGGAGATGAGGGGGACACAGTGTATGTTGTCTGTGTGTATCTACTGTGTATGCTATTCCCATTTGCCAATAAAGGGGAGAGGAGGGAATAGTGTTTCAGAACAGACATAAACATTCTGGTTGTGAAAGTGGAATTGCAGGTTCATTAATCAGGTTTGTGTTATGCAAAATATGTGGAATAATATTTGTATAAAACAACATAAAAATGGAAATTCAGTGCTCCCAGTAGGAATCCATGCTTGAAGACATTGCAGGTCAGCGAATCAGAGCTGCGGTATTATAGCCCTGTTCTGACCCAAACTCCCTTTGAGTGTGGCTCCCTGCTGGGTGCATAGGAGTGCTGAACTTGCCCTTTAGTCGTTTTGCTTCATATTATGCAAAAGGTGTAATCTTAGACCAGAATGTATTTAGACCTTCTTCCACACTTTGAGATCTGTGTTTTTTTTTATAACAGCAACTTCGTGAATCAATCTCTGAACACAAGCCTCATATCGATAAACTGATGAAGATTGGCCCTCAGTTGATGGCATTGAATCCTGATGAGGGCAAAATGGTTCATGAGAAATATACCACTGCTGAAGCACTTTATACTAAAATAAAACAGGATGCAAGACAGCGGGCTTTGGCGTTGGATGAAGCAATTTCACAGTCTGCTCAGGTAGGATCCTGGCTGTGTAGATTTGCATGGGGATCTTCTGATGGCTGTTTTATTTGTTTATTAAAAAAAGAATCTCCTTACTTTTTGTTCTTTTAGTTCCCCACTGCTGTCACTTCATAGTATAATTTCTGCTTCGGCTGAGTGCTGGCTAGTTTGGACCACAGGCATCTCCTTGGCCAAGATCAATGCTGCTCTTTGAGAGTGAGAAGTGCACTCTACTGCTAGAGCTATTGCACCTATGTGGTTGATTTTAGAACCATCAGAGACAGTAATAAAGTAAGATGGGGCGGATGAGTAGTGAATGACCAACTGACCAGCCAGAAGATGATTTTTTGATGAGAGTGCTTGAAGTATTTCAAGTTAGCAACCATATACAGGAAACTTTTGTTTATCCGGCACCCAAATATCCGGAATTCTTGCTTAACCGGCAAAAATCATCCTCCGAAAACTCCTCTCAAATAACCGACAATGTTGCCGAGTCGCAGTCGAGTCTCCGCGAACGCCGAGTACTCCGAAAACTCCTCTCAAATAACCGGCAATGTTGCCGATCCCGAGTCCGAGTCCGCGAACGCCGATTTAGTCAGTAGGGGTAGTTTTCAAAAGTGCCACTACTCGGCCTCCTGGCGCTGTCGGAAGTATACTGCACATTTCTTGATTTATTTATTTTTCTTTGTTAAAAATAGCCTCGATAGATATAACTCTCCGTTATCCGGTACTTTCGATAAACCGGCACCACGCCGGTCCCGTCGGTGCCGGTTAATAAAGAGTTTCCTGTATGTGAAGAACTCCCCTTCTTTCGCAAGCCACATGGTACTTTACCATACTGTAATGAAATGACTAAGAATGGGATTGGGTTGTCCATTTTCTCCTTTGGGTGGGTACACCTCTTTATATAATGGCTATTGATACACGCTTACTGG
This sequence comes from Squalus acanthias, assembly GCA_030390025.1. NCBI lineage: Eukaryota > Metazoa > Chordata > Chondrichthyes > Squaliformes > Squalidae > Squalus > Squalus acanthias. The sequence goes on from JASTWF010000031.1 coordinate 1,560,363, forward strand.
CTAAGTCCATTCATCAGTAGTGTTGATGATAAAGTTAATCCATAGTTCTGTTTGACATGGTGTTCTAGCCAGGAATTAGTAGCAATGGAAGCAAATAGGGGGAAGGAGCCAGTACAGCAGAATGAAAAGAATATTATGACACACATACTTCTTTCCAGTTTTACAAAAACACCACGACGTAACGCAGGTCATGTTTGTAAAGTGTATCCCTTCCATGTTTGTCTTGTTCGGTGCATTCCCTTGTGTTAACCCATCACAGTTTTCTCATACTAACCTGTCATTTGTTTTCCATTCCGCTCACCTCGTGGAATTAAATGTTTATTTGCCGACATCTCCTGCTACGTTGTGTTTAATTGTTGTGTTCATCACATCCGTTCATTAGAATGCTGAGGTAAGCAGAGCTCCTTGGACACTCGATGCTGCCACGCTTTAGGGTTGCTTTTCTGTTTTATTTTCTGTGTGGGTGTGTCTGTCGCTAAAGTTGGTTGCCAGATAACGTTGACAGAGGTAAAGAACAACCCCTGCACAATTTATATTTATGGGTACTCTGAAAGGTCACTTATTATTTAACGGATAGTGGGTTCGACTTTGCTAAATTTTACCAGATAAAATGGGTTGCTCTGACCGTGGTAAATTGACCTATTTCTTCTGAAGCACTGTACTCGAGAGCAGGCATTCTCATTAAAATGAATTTCTAGTATTTTTAATATTCAGTGAATTTTTATGTAATTATTGAGATTTTTTTCTGTTTGATTCTAATGCACTGTCCAGATTAGGTTGAAATGCCTCTCTCTTAACTGCCCTAATGATAGGCTTGAGTCCAACCTCAAAAAAGCACTCTCTACTGAACCAGTATAACCATTCCATTTCCACTTCTCACACGATAGCCTGTCTGAGTGTGATTGTCCAATTAGTGCTGAATTATGGGCACCTGTCCACTTATAACATGGTTGAGATCTCCTCAAATTGATTTAAGTTAAGACCTCCACAGCCATATGAGAAAGTAGAGTTTCCTCCCAACCATCTGGGCTTGATTTGAACCCAGATCTCTGGGTGAAAGAAAAGTTTTCAAGACTACTATGTTACCGAGTCATTACAAACCCAGCCTACATTCTGATGCATGACGTAATGGAGCTATAATGTTCAAAATTTTATATGTATATATAAATCGTTCATGGCGCCCTTATTGTTTGTGACATTGATGATGCCATAAGTCGAGTCCCAGCTATATTGTTTGCTTGTTCTGCTGCTCTTGTGATTGCAATCTGTGGAATAGGTCATTTAAATTGATGGGCATCATTTAAGGTGTAATTCAGCATTTTTAACCTTTGGGATGTTTGGTTTTAAGTAAAATATCCATAATTTGTCACATATTTCAAAAAGATTGGCTTCATCTAGGGGATTTCTTTAACTACTATTGTGACTAGTCAATCAAATACATTTGTTTTCATCTCCATGTGAGATAAGTGAGTAAAAACATTGGGCCGGAATTTGCGGTCAGAGGTGTACCTCCAGAGTTCGCCTCCGACCCAATTTAAAAAAAAATAAAAAAATCCGCACCTACCTTCAGGCTCCCGGGCTTCGGAGACTTTGGGACCTGTGTCTGCAGGCGTATGCCTCCGTAAAGGCCCACAGATCCCAGGGACGCAGCGGTTCGGAAGCGTCCCTGGGATCACGTGGGCCAGGTCTTCCAATCAGAAAGGAGGATTCCTCATATGCTTATGGGGATTCCATTTACGAACGGGATCCCCATAAACATATGAGGATCCCCAAATAATTAAATAATTTATACAACTGGAATAAAAATAAATGTTCTCATTTTCCAATTTAAATAAAAGTTCCTTTAATGAAGCATTTACAATAAAATATTTAATTTTTGAAAAATAATTTTAAGCATTTTAATCCAGGTCAAAATTTACATGCACAAACATTTAAAATTAGTTTATGATTTTTTTATTTTTTTATTTAATTTATATTACCCCTTACGCTGGTGAAAGCAGGCCCTATGCCTGCTTTTACCAGGTGTAAGGGTTTCATGGGCATTTGCTGGGCAGTAGTTGGGCAAATAGCTCAACTCTGTACCAGCGAAAGTGATTTTTGAGGCCATGCAGTAAATCTGTCGAGGCAAACCATGACAGATCGCAAGTTCCAGGTTTTCGCGCATGCAGAAACCCGGAACTTACGGGGCCTTTTACAAGGCTGACGACAGCGTATGCCATCATCGGCACCGCAAACTCAGGGCCATTAATTTACAAATTGAAATAAACAGTTAAAGTGCAGCATATTAAGTGATTATTGGTAGTCTTCCACACTACAACTTGGTTTGATAACTTGCAAAAATATGAACAAACAATTCAAGCATTTGCATTATTAAATGAGCTAAATTATGTTTCATTGTATATGTATTTATTGATGCTAATTTTTTGTGTTTCTTTTAATCCTAATTTTATAGTACTGCATAAGAATGGAATTTTCCACACTGAATTTAATTTGTTTGTAGATTGTCCAAGACGAGAGTAATTCAACCTTGAAAGTGAATCTCAACCACTGGTTGTAACATCAGCACAATTTTATTAGTCTCAAAAGTCAAATCTTTATATAGTCTCGGGTTTAACATTAGTGAAAATGCCTGAAAAAATATAAAATGACAAGTCTGTTTAGTTTACACAAAATAACTTCCCCTTACTCCAAATACAAATGTGGAATTGCACTTGGTGCAAATGGTGCGAAATGTGTGACTTTATTATTATAGCCTGTGTTTTGTTTAATTTAGAGTGTCAATATTTCTGTATTTTTCCGTTCTACTAGTCTCATGTGTTTTAAAAAAGATTAAGAATTGCACAGAAATTCATATGAAAATCTGGGTGAATTAGCCTTATCCAATAAAGTGGACTACTGTATTCAGTCCCTCAACAAATTAGTTACTTCTTATAAATTATAATGTAAGAACAGATTTTACTTGCATTCTATACATAATGTATTTTACTGAAAATTATCTGTAAAATGAGGCTGCTCATTGCTTTACTGGAGGTTTCACTTATCTAATTTCTGCTACACAGACATTGTTTTAAATAAAGGGTAATTCTGAGAAAATTCTCAGGCAATGCCAACAACTTCTCCTTTTCTTTATGGTCTGTTTAGTTCCATGATAAAATTGATCCAATGCTAGAGTCTCTGGAACACATTGCTGATCGGATGCGGATGCCTCCATCAATACCCGCCGAGGTTGAGAAGATCAGAGAGCACATCAACGAGAACAAAAATATTGCAATGGAGCTCGAAAAACTTCAGCCGTCTTTTGAAGCTCTTAAACGTCGTGGTGAGGAGCTGATTGGACGGTCATCTGGAGCGGATAAGGATCCTGCAGCTAAAGGTATTGAATTTTAAGTTTACTTCTAAACTTCTAAATTTATATACAATTACAAGTCTATTCGCCATTGTAAAGGCTGCTGTCATTATATGCATTGTTGAATGAAAAAACTTGCATTTTATATGGTGCTTTACACCATGTCGCAACATACCCAAGTGCTACACAGCCAATTAATTATTTTTGAAGTGTAGTCACTATTCTAATATAGACAAATGAAGCAGCCAATTTGTGCAGCGCAAGCACCACAAACCGCAGAGAGTTGAATGACCAGCTAAGTTCAATTCTGTTATTCAAGTATGTAAAGGTGTTTTTCAAGCAAATGTAATTAAGTAACCTACCCATTAAAATCATCACAAGTATAACTGATTCATTCAATTGTTCAGCGTTGCATAATTGAATGTGTTCTTTATGCTTGTAATAACCTTCCAACTCACTAAAAAGTGGTAAAGCTTAACGTAAGAGAAAGATCTCGCTGCCTTTAGGTGGGGAAGTGCTTCAGTCCTGTATCTGGTTTATTTGGGGGAATAAAACCGTCAATAATGCATTTCACATTCAATGACAGAAAGCAAAGCATCCTTTTGTGTTTAAGTTGTGCAGCTTGTTTAGGTTTTCTCAGCTGGGAGAGATCTCAAGCATGGTGTACTTAAACAGATTCAATTGTATTATGCATTTATCAAAGGCTGTAATCATTCTATTTCCATCTCTGAGATGGGGACTTCAAGTGTGTTGATTATTAGAATTTGTTGCATGTTACTGCATTTTTGGCTATTTAATACTGTTTTACACTAATAAAAATTCTCTCAGCATTTGCCTCCAGTTGAGGAGTAACTGATCCGTTTTGGATAGGGTTCGACGCAGTCAGCATTATCAAACAGCTCTGAGTAGTCAGATAATTGGTTTTTGAAGTGTTTGACATGTGTAATATTGTTACCTTTCATTGTCTACTCTGATGGCCATCTTTCTGGCAGCATTCAACCTTCCTGCAACCATAGATTAGGAACAGGAACACCACCTTAAAGATTCTAGCTTACTTTTTTTTCCAATTTGTAATGCTTTAGCCATTCAAGACAAATTGGATGAGATGGTATTCTACTGGGAAGATATCAAAGCTCGTGGTGAAGAGAGGGATAATAAGCTTCTGGATGTACTTGACTTGGCTGAAAAGTTCTGGTATGATATGGCTGCCCTGCTGACTACCATTAAGGACACACAGGACATAGTGCGAGACCTGGAGAGTCCTGGTATTGACCCCTCAATCATTAAACAACAACAGGAGGCTGCAGAGGTATGGATATGGCTCAAATATGGAAAACTTTACGATACTTTATTCATAGTTCGTATGAAAGAATCACTGTTTTGGGCATGCTCCAAATATTTATTAATTGTATTTGTCTTGTTCGGCATCACAAAAAAAAGCTTGCATTTTTCTAAAACAGTAGATTATAGTGTGGTTAGCACACAGGATTAATAACAATTTCCTGGTAATATTCTGTTGATTTCAGACTATTAAAGAGGAGACAGATGGGCTCCATGAGGAACTGGAATTTGTGCGAATCCTGGGAGCAGACCTCATCTTTGCTTGTGGAGAATTTGAAAAACCAGAAGTGAAGAAAAGCATAGATGAGGTAAAATATTAATAGAAATAATGATGAATAAGGAATAATGTATGTGCAGCTTGATACTAATATGTTAGAACTGGACTATGTTAGAACTGGACTAAGAGACCAACAGGTTAGAAAGGCCATGAGACTAGAGCTATGTTATTTGATATTTTATTAATTGAATATTTAAGTATATTCCATCATAAAAGCAGTACAGTATCTCCTAACAGTAATACTATTGAAGACACCATAACATGTCATGCAACATAATGTATATTTGCATATAGCGCCCCCTCTAATGCTTTTTGATGACTCCTAAAGACCTTCCCTAGGTCTAGAATACTTTGATTAAATGGACAATTCAGTATTTTGCATAATAACATGTTAATGTTCTGCTGAACAACCCCTGTTTGTTCAGATCATAATTTTTCAGCAAAAATGAATTTTAATAGCCCACCCATTTGGACAATCAAAATGCATGTTATTGTTTTATCATAAATCAGTTTTATGTGAATGATGAGATATGACTTCAGTGTTGTAACATGAAAAATGGCTGGCTTAATGAAAAATCAGTTAATTGTTTATTTGAGAGTTAAATCTTGAAGTAGCATTATAATAAGTACGACTAAAATCTAAACCTCAGAAGCAAGAGCTCTCAATTTATTACCTGTCATACTGTGAGCAGCAAGTAGCAGCCTGATATATTGATTTGTCATACAATTGCTACCTTGACTGGCAGGTGCTTTGTTGGGAAAATATGAATAAAGTATAAGTGAGCTTGATTGAATGCAGAGGGGATCAGTGAACAGGAAGTATTAGACTCTGCAGGTAGTTTCCAGGGGATGTCGCCCCTCCCTATCTCTGTAACCTCCTCCAGTCAACAACCCTCCGAGATCTGCACTCCTCCATTTCTGGCCTCTTGCACATCCCTAATTTTCACCACTGCACCATCAGCGGCAGTGCCTTCAGCTACCAAGGCCCTAAGTTTTGGAACTCCCTAAACTTCTCTGCCTCTCCACCTTTCTCTCTCCTCCTTTAAGATGCTCCTTAAAACCTACCTCTTTGACCAAACTTTTGGTTATCTGTCCTAATGTCTCCTTATATGACTCGGTGTCATATTTTGACTGATTACGCTTCTGTGCAGCGCATTAAGACATTTTACTATGTTAAAGGCGCTATATAAATGCAAGTTGTTGTTGTTGTACCGTCATGTTTCCATTCTGATAGATTGTGTCATAACTATTTCTAGCTCAATTATACTTGGGATAACCTGAACAAAACATGGAAGGAGCGGATGGACAAACTAGAGGAGGCCATGCAGGCAGCTGTCCAATACCAAGATGCATTGCAAGTAAGGAGTGTTCTGCATAGAGTCTATCTATATGTGAATACAGTTCTAATTTGGATGATGGTTCCTAATCTGGTTATTTTTACTTTTTAGGCAATGTTTGACTGGCTGGATAACACTGTAATAAAACTTGGTGAGATGTCTCCAGTTGGCACAGATATCAACACTGTGAAGCAACAAATAAATGAAATGAAGGTGTGTTAATGTTACAGCAGAATAATACAGAACACGCACAAAACTTTAAAAAAGCAGCATGAAAATAGAAAACAAAAGTATCTCAACTTTTTGCTTTTTCTGTGATTCTCATCCATTTTATATTAGCTTCATCTAAAATGAACATTTGTTCCTTTACTGGATTGAAAATATCTACCGAATATCCAATGTTGAATGGTTCAGCTGGTTTTTAGGCAGTGAATAGCTGAACCATACTGAGCACAAGGTGCCAGGTTTGTACTGACTTGGGCAGCAGCAGTGGCATTACTATTGGCCTCAACCATTGGGTTCGGATGGGGAACATCCCTAGACTTCGTGAGGACAGAATCAAGCTCGCTCGGCTGTCCCCTTCATTTTAGTCACTTGCTGACACTACTGTCTACACTCGCATATAAGTATAGTCATTCGGCAAGGTACCGGAGGGTGACCGATGTCCATGGACCTGCACCGTAGCAACGCGCCAACATTTTAAGAAAAGATGAGGGGAGAAAATTGCTGGAAAAAATAGATGGGGGAAAAACTGTCATCTGATGGCTTTGATTTTAAATTTGTTACATTCTTAACTGCATGAAATGAATGTGCCCTAATGGATGACACTTAACTTTCCCACTGTATTTGCATTCCACAGGAATTTAAAATGGAGGTTTACCAGCAGCAAATAGAGATGGAAAAACTGAACCACCAGGGGGAGCTACTGCTAAAGATAGCCTCAGATGACACTGACCGAGACGTAATTCAACAGCCACTCACCGAGCTCAAACACCTCTGGGAAGATCTGGGAGAGAAGATTATTCACAGACAGGTACAAGAGGGCCTGGTGTAACCAAGATTCCCGAGTGCTGTTTTTCATACATTTATAATCCACGTACATACCTTTGCCAGTGTATCTTACAGATGAGGGAAGAATATCTGAAAGTCCATGAAAGGAAACGGGCCGTGGCAGTTGTGCAATCAGTTTGGTTACTTACATTCAGCAAATTAACATACAGTGAAGGGCTTGGGGAAAAACATCATGACCAAGTTTTGATATTAGATACAGCATCAAACTGACCAGAAATACAAGTCCCATGTTGTAAAGTACTTAATTTTATCAAAAAGGTATTAAGTATTGTGAAGCCATGCCTTCATCTCTTATCAGATCCCTCCTGATAGTCGTGGTCAACATAAACAACTGCCGTTCTGAGACTTTGTCTCCAAATCAGTGCAAGCAGAGATTGATGAGTGTCAAAGTCGGTTTGAAAATAGATTTGTGCACTATATGACGAGAAGCAAAAATTAAGAAAATGTGCCTCCAGCATCGTGTGAATTCTGGTGTTATTGTAGCAGAACTGAGCAGACTTCATTTCTCGTGATGTATTTGATTTAAAAGACAAAATGAAACAAACAAATAGTATTTTAACATAATATGAGCCACAATTTGTAAATAATAGGGACAGATGCTGATATTATGTGAGGAATTTTAGCATGGGTGCGGGAGGTGGGGTTAAATGGGCAAAAAATCAAAGCATGTCGGGAAGCTGGCTCCAACCCGCCGACTTCCAGGTTTTACTGAGAGGCGGGGTAAGAGGCAGGCAGCCAACCCGCTCCCAAGAGGCAGATTGGCATTTTAAATATGTCAATGAGGCTGGAAGCCTCAGATTTAACCTGCTTTGGAGATTTTAGTGTGACCGGCCGGGTTTCCCGGGCCTCAGGAAATCTGGCAGCTGCAACGAGGCGAGGACAGCCTCAGGGAGAAGGTAAGTGGGCGAGAAGGCGCAGGACTGCTTCCTCCCGGCCCTCAAGCTCCCCCACCGTCAGAATTAAATCTCCACAACGTGCCGGGAAACCCAAAATTTCCCCCCCCCCCCATGAGTCTGCAACATACAGATATTTTCACAGACATTTACATCTAGAAAAACTTAAGAATAAAATTATTCCATACCAAGTGTACTGTAAATAACTTAATCATACTTTCTTAATCCTTGAATGAGGCCATATAATTTTTTCTTAAAGCAAGTGAAATTTAGACTTGTGTATTCTTAATTTAATCTCATTATTTAATTTTTTATTGTGAGTAAAAGCTGCACAATATCACGGTAAGAATAAAAGAGAACAAAATTTTTTGTTGATTTCCACAAACATTATTTTGGGGGAATACACAGAAACCTGCAGATAATTCATTGTGTGTCAGCCGTTGGTAGCACTCTCGCCACTGAGTCAGGAGGTTGTGGGTTCAAGTCCCACTCGAGACTTGAGCACAAAAATCCAGGCAGACCTGTGACAGTGCAGTACTGAGGGAGTGCTGCACTGTCAGAGGTGATACCTTTCAGATACGGCATTAAACCGAGGCCCTGTCTTCCCTCTCCGTTGCACATAAAAGATCCCACGCCACTATTCGAAGACCACCACCGGAGTTCTCCCCGGTGTTCAGGCCAATATTTATCCCTCAACCTAAAACAGATTATCTGGTCATTATATCATTGCTGTTTGTGGGACCTTGCTGTGCACAAATTGGCTGCCATGTTTCCGACATTACAACAGTGACTACACTTCAAACATACTTCATTGGCTGTAAAGCGCTTTCGGGCGTCTTCAGGTCGTGAAAGGTGCTATATAAATGAAAGTCTTTTTCACTAATAATACAACTTTACCATCGTGATCGGTTAAACAAAACTTGAGGATATTAAGGATTTTTGAGAGTTTGCTAATACTGGGGCAATATTTTAACAAGGCAGAGTAGCGAGAATCATCTGAATTCCATATGCCTGATTTTGTTAACCAGATTCAAGTACTGCTTAAGAAATGCTGTATTGCCAGTAAACGATCCAATAAAGGTTACAGTGAAATAACGTTCCACTACAGGTGTACCTCCATATACATAAAGCAAGAATTGGGGAAGGGCTGGTGGATTTAGTAATCTTTTCTAACATAAGAGTAAACAAATTTTGCAGTTTATTGTGTACATTTTTATCCAGTACAGTTCTGCTATTAGGCATATTGACTGCAAAGCAGCTGAATGTCCTTCCTCCTTTATTTATCTCTCCCATATTTCACACCATTCCCTGGTAAGAAAGCAGGGAGGTGACCTGCTCCCAGACCACTGTTGTTCCCACTCTTAATGCAACTACTAGGAGGTGCACAAGAGTAGGCATGTGTGCTTGCCTATCGCTTCCCAGACACCATGGATGGCACCAGAACCACTGGCCCATGTCTTGCCACTCTGAAGTACAGTAGTTTGTCACACAAGCACACTGACCATGAAGTCCTGTTTGAATAGTGGGTGCTTGATAGTTTTTTTTCTATATTCTGAATGGCTGGATGTTTCTTTGCAGGCCTAAGCTGAAGGGAGTCTTTTGGGAGATATTTCTGAGAATATGATGTAACATTTGTTCTGGCCACATGTATATTCTGACTGATTGTGAATTTTTTTTTCTCCACAGCATAAGGTGGAGGGTGCCCTGCTGGCACTGGGTCAGTTTCAACATGCATTGGCTGAACTTATGTCCTGGCTGAATCATACAGAGGAACTGCTGGATGGACAAAGACCAATTACTGGGGATCCAAAAGCCATAGAAATTGAACTTGCCAAGCATCATGTATGTCAAAATAATATATTCATAACACCAAGTAGATTGAGTTATCTGTCTGCAAAATATTTATCTTAAATAACGATATATTGTGCCATAGAATAATATATAACTAATATCAAGTTACGAGGTAATATTAAGAGTTTTGGATGATGCCTTAAATCAAGAAAACATGGCTGTTTTATGCATTATGCGTGTTGTATTAATGACACTTTCATTACAGCCTTGGACTCCCTCATAAATTTAGGTTATATTTTTATTTATGTTTTAAGATCCATCATAGAGCTGTACAAGCTCAACATTCTCTGCCGCACGCACTCTTCTGTCAGTGTGTGTATAGTATAGTGCAGGACAGTAGAGTTAATCTTGTACAGTGTCAAAAATTCATCATGGCTGAATTCACCTTTTGAGGTTTGAAGGTAGAGAGAGATAAAGTAAGGAGAGATGAGTCAAGAATGCGTAGCCATGATGGCTGAACGTTCAATTACTGATGGTGACGCTGAGGAAGGTGGGGGAGGGTATTCCGAAGGCCAGTATCAGAGGAGTAAGGGTGCAAACTGGAGGATTGGGAGAGGTTGCGAAGGTAGGTGGAGGGTGGGGGGTGAGGCCACAGAGCAAATTGTGCTGACGGTGTGGATTTTTAAAGCAGTGTGTTGGAGGATGAGAAGCTATTTGGAGGGTGATGGCTGGACTTAGTATGGGATAGGATAGAGATGGCAGAGTTTTACACAAGTTGGAGCTTCTGTAGGATAGACCTCAGGAGGCCAGAGAAGTGTAGGTGTCAGAGGTTCCACCTGCCTTTTCTCTACAGGTGCTGAGGATCTGCTATGTATTTCCAGTGATTACTGTTTTATTTTAAATTAAGGGTTGTTGGATCTAGGTAACCTGTGCGTGCACGTTTCAGTAAATGGAACTTTAATTCCCACAGGTCCTGAAGAATGATGTCCTTGCCCACAAGTCAACAGTCGACACTGTAAATAAAGCTGGGAATGAGCTTCTGGAGTCGAGTGCTGGGGAGGATGCCAGTAACCTAAAGCGTCGACTGGACAAGTTAAATCAGAACTGGCAGTCGCTGCTTCAGAAAACTGAAGGGAGAGAGCAGCAACTCGAGGCTGCTCTGCAGCAGGTATGCAATGGGAGGAGGCTACAGGAGGCATTGGTTTTTAATACTTGCATTGGGCAAAGACAAATTACTATCAGATCTCACATGGCACTGCATATGATGCTGTCTTATAATAATGAGGTAATGCACAATATATTTTATGGTACTACATTTAATCTATAATTGCCCTCTCTATTCATCCTGAGGCCAATTGCAAATTAATTGGCATAGATCAAGGAAGTTTGCAGACTGCTGGGCACTTGCGAATTTCTGGCTGTAGGTCAACCTATAAGCCTCAACTGGCGCTTATGGTAAAGCATTCCATGTTCTTAAAAGCCTTTTATGAAAAGAAATTCCTGTAACTTCCCTTTATCCTTCTGGTGACCCTGAGTTTAAGCCCATCATTCACCAATCAATGGAAATAATCTTTCACTATCTGCCCTCTTAAAACGCTTCATAATTTTGAAAATCTCTTAGATCCTCCCTTAACTGGCTTTGTTCCAGTGAAAGTCTTAATTTTTCCAGCAGTCTTTCATAACAAATCTCTCATTTCTGGTATCATTCTAATCAATATTTGTACCCGTCCCATGGCTCAAATATTTGTCCTATAATGGAGTTCCCAGAATCGGCAACTATGGCCTAACCAGTGTCTTCTACAATGTTAGCATCACTTCTGATTTTGTATTCAGTGTCCCTATATATAAAACACGGAATCTCATTAGCTTTTTTTTGGATCTTCTATGGCAGCTGTTAAAGATCTGTGTATCTGTACCCTTGGATCTCTCTGTTCCTCCACTCTGTTAAGAATTCTGTAGCTTAGGGTACACTTCAATTATTTCTTCCAAAATGTACTACAGTACCTAATAGTTCTCTGCATTACACTGCATCAGCCACTTATCTGCCCACTCTACTAACCTGTCTGTATTCTGCATTGTTCTCCACAGTTTGCCATGCCCTCTGAATTGCTACTATCAGCAAACTTCAACATCATTCCACTTATGCCTATATCCAAATAATTTGTATAAATAGGAAATAAAGCATGTCACAGCGCAGGTGCAGGGCTCACCAATACCCACCAATCTGAAAGATGTCCATTCAGCTGTAGTCTTTGCGTTCTGTCCCCTACCCATTTCTCTCCATACAGCTCCATTCAAATTAATATGTACCTTAATTTTCGCAACTTGTTGCATGAAATGACTGCCCTTTTTCATATAATTTTGGTACTTTGAGGTGTGATGATTGCTCTTAGAACTTTTAGGTAGCCACAAATGTAGATTTTTTTTTTGTGCACTTTATGATTACTGTACTTAAGTTCTGATCTAATTTGAGTTAATCTTAAATGTGTGCTTCAGTACAAATTAAATAACAAAGCAGCTATTTCAGGTATAACTGAAACCTTCTTCCATGGTACTTTCATCTATTGAATTCTGCTGTTACTGACGTTTGATTTCTGTATTATCAGTAGACATTAGCGGCCTTTATTAGTCAACTGCTACTTTTTCTGAACGATGCCTCTTGTTTTGTAGGCTGAAGGATTTCATGGAGAGATTGAGGACTTTTTGCAGTGGCTGAGCCGAGTTGAGAATCAATTGGCAGCATCTAAATCCACTGGCGGTTTACCTGAGACAGCCCGGGAGCAACTCAACGCACACCTGGTAACCAGTTTGGTTATCTCCTTCAGAAGCAAAAGATTTAACTAAACAATGTCCTTTATTGTTTTCATATGATGGAATTTAACTGGACTTTTGTTTTTTAAGTATCTCCTTTAAGGTATCCATATGTAGTCTGTAGGAGTTTCAATGCTGTCTTTTATTCAGACATTTAGTAGCATTTCATATGTGTGCTGCATTCTTTATCTAAATCCAACATGAAATGTATTTCATGTAACTCCTCTTGTGGTGGGAAAAGTAGCTCACTGAAGGCAGAAAAGGGGTGGGGAGGCGGGGGAGAAATAGATCAAATTACAGAAACGAAATTCAAAGGCAAGTTCACAGTAACAGAACTAGACTTGTCAACTTGTCCAGCTGTGAGAACATCATGGACATTCATCTCATTTAATGGCTGCCATTGAAAATTTGTTACAGAAGTAGTCAGCCATGCATGAGAGAAATCTTAAATGGCCACAGTCCTGCACTGTTAATCTAGATCTCTCAGGCACCCCACCCAAAATGACAGTATAAATCCTGATTTAACAATTCAAGAGTTTAGACTCCTAAAATATTTTAAATGCTAAGCCTCATATGACGAGACAGCCCACAAAGATGCTTCGACCAGAATCAAGGAGGGGCCTATCCCAGCTACAAGCTCAACAGTTCATGTATCAGAGCTTTTGGCAGAAGACTTCATTGAAAAAACTACTAATTTATACATTGTTCTTCCAGTTTATATCACTCATTTACAGCACTTTTCCCTGAGCAAGCTTTTACCAATACCTCTCTGCAGCTGGTCACTACGATGTGCTCTAGATTAGTGCCAGTCGATTTGTTTCCCCCTTCCAGATTAATCCTGGGAACTCTCCCAGAGATCATGGTGCAGACAATCATCCCATCACCTTGTGGCATAGTGTACTTATTGCTGTTTTTACAAATTGCGTTGAGTTCCCCGTCAAGATCCAAAGAACACAAGGACTCATCTATATCATACCAAAAAGTTAGAAGAATGTTCAATATAAACTTGAACCAGTCACATTAATGCACAATATCAGCCAATGTTCTTAAACTTTTGGGGCTGAAATTGTGATGTGCAATATTAATGTGTTAATGCCATTGTATGAAATCCATCTACTGTTTTATTTTACCAAAAGAGTGGACAGTGACATTTTATTAAAATGCATTGAGGTGTTTTTTTACTAATTATGCACAGTGAATTTCTCTTAGTCTCCTGAATGTTTATATTTTTAAGGAGTACAAAGCGCAAGTTGTGAACCAGCTTTCCTGTACATTTAAACATCCTAGAGTAAAACACCAGCTCTATTATGACACTAATCAGTTACAGATGTTTGCCAATGTATTCTGCTGCAAATAATGTGTGACAAAATTATACAGTGATTTCACAAAATATATGTATGTAAAAGGTCTTCTACAGTAAACAGATAAATATAATTAAAATAAAGGAAAAAAACTTGAGTGAAGAGAAACTGTTTACTGACTATGCTAACAATAGACAAATAATAACATTTCAGTTGACAATCAAGCACAAGGACTGGTTGTAAAGATTGCTTTTTGTTTTTTTAGGAACTCTACACGGAGTTTTGTGCGAATGAGGAGCCGTACAAAAACCTGCACGAGAAAGGCCGGCTGTTGCTGTGTAGCCGTGATGACACTGCAGGATCTAATGTTGAACAGTGTGTGGCATTATTAGAACAGAAGTGGCAATTGATGAGCACCAAGATGGAGGAAAGGAAGGTAGGAGGACCAGCAATATTAGCAACATCAACAGTGTGAGGATAGGAATGTTTAAAAAAAAAAAGTTATACCACCATTATTCCGAGTAGGAGGACGAAGACTTATAATATGGAGAACAGCAGTGTTAGTTCTTGGTGTATTTAATGTTTCTCTCCAGCACTCCTAGATTTTATTGAACTTCTCCTATTTTTCTTTTTCAGACCAAGTTGGAGGAGGCTCTCCATCTCGCAACAGAGTTTCAGAATTCCTTGCAGGATTTCATTAACTGGCTTACACAGGCAGAGCAAAGCCTGAACATCGCAGCTCCTCCTAGTCTTATACTCGATACAGTCCTTTTCCAGATTGATGAACACAAGGTATTGGAGTTCTGGATTAGACTTTGTGTAGAGGGAGCTAGGGATGGCAGACTCATGTGGGGGACTGAGGATGGGAAAAGCAGTATTGCCTCACCCCAGGGGACTAGGAATGGCAAGACTGTTTCATTTCACTTCTTGGGATGGGAATGGGGTGACTGTTCAATACTGGGGATGGAAATGGGATGACTGTCTGAAACTGGGGCTGGGAACGGGGTGACTGCCTGAAAATGGGAACGAGGTGACTGTCGATACTGGGGATGGGAACAGGGTCACTGCCTCAATACTGGGGATGGGAATGGGATGACTGCCTCAAACTGGCGATGGGAATGGGATGACTGCTCGATACTGGGAATGGGATGACTGCCACGATGCTGGGAATGGGGTGACTGCCTCGATACTGGGAATGGGGTGACGGCCACGATGCTGGGAATGGGGTGACTGCCTCAATGCTGGGAATGGGAATAGGGTGACTGCTCGATACTGGGGATGGGGTGACTGCCTCAATGCTGGGAATGGGAATAGGGTGACTGCTCGATACTGGGGATGGGGTGACTGCCTCAATGCTGGGAATGGGAATAGGGTGACTGCTCGATACTGGGGATGATAAGACTGCAGCAATTCAGGAGACTATAAATGTGGGTTGACAACTGCATCACCTCAAGACCTTTTAAAACATATCTGTGCACCAAAACATTCCTCTATTTTCTTTACGCTTGATAGTTTGTGAAAATACATTAATTGTACTTTAGACAAGAATTTATGAATATTGGAACTATTGTGAAGAATCCTAATCTCAGCTGTGATATTGTGGGTTTCCCCACATGGAGAAATGGAAAACAAAAGGGAATGGTCTCCAGGCCACAGTGAGATACTTCCTAATGAGTAGCTACAGAGCAGCACTGACAGAGCTCTTGCATCGAGTTACCTATCTATCCTCTAATGAGGCCTGAGCGGGCAAAAATAAAGAAATACCTCTTTAAAAAAAACACACAGCTGTTGAGATTAGTTTTAATTTATCTTTAGAGGTTTAGCTTAATGCCTGTTACTATTTTCCAGATTTTTGCCAATGAAGTAAATTCTCATCGTGACCAAATCATTGACCTGGATAAAACTGGAAATCAGCTGAAGTTCCTCAGCCAGAAACAGGATGTGGTTCTGATAAAGAACCTTCTCTTCAGTGTGCAATCACGCTGGGAGAAAGTGGTACAGCGCTCTGTCGAGAGAGGAAGAGCCCTTGACGATGCCAGGAAACGTGCAAAGCAGGTATGCAGAATCAAAGTGAATATGTGCAGACTGGATTTTTACCAAAAGCACACCTCTGGGAAGATTTGTTGCTTAACTAGTTAAAGACCAAATGAGAAGAGTAAACTTTTTCTGTAATCAATAGCTGATTAATCACATCGTTCAAAGTTTATATTCTGTTGTCTTCTCCAAAACCCTTACATGCTCACAGGTCCAAATGAAGCTCACTGAGCTAGCCATTTTAGTTTTCAGCTCACACACTGTGCAGCAAACATTAATATGACTCTAATAAAGCTACCCAGGTACCAGAAGTATCTTGATTACTGTAATAGCTACTAAGTTTTTTTAGAAAAATGTTTTAAAAGCTTTAATTTGGCCCAGTCTTTTTTTTTTCCCTTTTCTTATCCCTCTTTTCTCCCATTTGGTTTCTTTCATATTTACTACTTCAATCTGTCGTTTATTTTTGAACTCTTTTAAGTCTCAATATCTTCTCCCGTTTTCCCTCCATCCTCCTTCTTGAAATCTAGCTCTGGAGTCCCTGTTTAAATATTACACTGCCCTAAACACCAGTTTAACCCCAGAATTTGACTTGTCGTATCACTGCACTTTTCAAGTCAAACTATTACATCAAAATAAGTGGGAATTTGGAACTTCAAATTGGTTGAACTAAATTCATTTATTCCACAGGCAGAAACAAATGACCTCATCTGTATGGCCATAGGGTTAAAAATAACAAAACACTTGAAACTTTCTTATTTCAGTAATACTACTAAGAAATGTTTTTAAAGGTTCCACAAAAGCAGTTTAATCCACTGATGTATTTTAATAAATTCCTTCGGTGTCCTTTTAGCTTTGCTCCCAGTATCTGCAGTAGAGATGACTATATGGTTTTTCTTCCTCCTTAGCTAAAATATGGGTTCATTTTCCATGTTTATTCCTTTGGTATTTTAAGTCATGATCAACAAACTGCTGCTCCAATGTGACTAGTTTTTCAGCAATTATGCCAACCTAGGAACCAAGCAAAAACAGGTCAATAGTTTCAAAAAAAGCTGACACAGCCCCCAGTAGCCTACACCCCAAGAACAGCCCTGATTACAAGTAGAACCAAATAATTATACAGAATTGTAACTTAAGTTGTAGGTATACCGAACATTCCTTCATTTATATTAGAAGGAAAAATAACATATATGCTAAAGCTAGAAGAAGAAATACAGTTGTTGAAGGCAAAAAATTAGTGATGCAATTTGAAAGGGGTCTGTAGGTTTGCTGGAGAACCATGCTTTCCTGGAAACAATTGCATTTTTACATTAACGGTGATGCATTCTGGTTAATTTACACTTTTATTTTATATTTAAAAATTGTAAAGTGACATTTGGACATTGAACATACTGCCAGACCATCACTTCCAAAAGTTGCATCAACATTCTCCCACATCCAACCCACCACACAGTGGTACTCCACCCACTTCAGATGCAGTTCACAGAGACTGTACCCCATTCAACTTCCCAGCCTCTCACAGACATACACTCTCCTTCTCAAACTCCCCCAGTTCATACTGACATCCTTCTCCCTTTCTCTCCTCTATTCAACCTAGCACTCTTCTCTACCCCCACTCAATTCAACCGTGGCACATTGCTCCCACCCATTTCCCCTCTCAGTTAATGCAATTTCTTTCCTCAAAGCACCAGTGTCTCCTGAGTCCTCCTGCAGAGTGCTTCCAGCCACTGCATACAGTAAGGCTGGAACACCTAGTCTCACAAGAATTCATATCCACAATGTGCAGTACTGGGAATCACTTCATAGCAGGACTTGGGAAAGGAGGTTCAGCCTGCATTGATTTTTGTCAGCGAACGCTGTCCCCAGAACGCTAGCTGTTAGCGTGAAATGTTGAAAGTTGGCATATATGAGAGAAATGCCTTCAAAAATAGCCAAGACCTAATTCTGACTCAAAATTGTAGAAAGTTATCATATTAGCAGAAAGCAAAGCTCAATACGATACAGGATATTCTCACGTGCTGTTTGATGATTGGAATACAAATTAATTTACTTGATGTACCCAAAATGCACCATCACAAAAGATGTATGTCTTTGCTCCCATATGATCTTCCTTAAGTGGGGGAGGGAGGAGACTATTTCACCCTGCAAAGCTCTCCAGCAGTCCTGTCAGTACCACTTCTTAATACACTCTTGGAAATATCCTTGACGGCACTCGGCTTATGGTAAAATTTCCCTTGCTCCCTAGGTTATCTCGGCTAAGACTGGTATAAATTCTGCACTGGAGTAAGGCAGAGTGCCAGAATCAGTCAAAATTATGATTTCTAGTTTGGAGTTCTTTGCTCAAAACAATTTGTTTGAAATTATTTTTGTTGGCACTTAATACTTTGAGGAATATTTACTGTGTCATTTTCAAATACTGATATGCACTGAACCATTAATAGTGATAAATCACTTCAGCATATTTTTATTTCTTTACTCAATTTGAGATGTGTCTGGAACTGAAAATAACCATTCCAAAATAAAGAGCAACTTAAGTGCAAATATTGAAGCGTACTTTCCCCCATTAGTTTTCTGCCAATTTTCTTTCCGCTTTTAGTTTTTGAAATAATTTAATTTACACAGCTCCATGGGATCCTTGTATCCGTCTGTTTTAATGGTGCAAACACTTTGTGATGATGCAGGCAAGTGGGTTCTACTGCAGTTTCTTGACTAAAATGTATATTTTGATTTTGATCCAAGTGAGTTTAATTCAGAGTATTGTGTTTTTATAACCTCAGTTCTATGAAGCCTGGAAAAAGTTGATTGACTGGCTGGAGGAGGCAGAAAACAATCTGGACACTGATCTTGAAATTTCCAATGATCCAGATAAAATCAAATTGCAGCTTACAAAGCACAAGGTAAGAAATCTGATGCTCCATTCCATAAAATTGGATCTGATTCTTTTAAGGTTCAAAGCGCAACCTACATTGATTTTTTTTTTCCTTCCTCCCGAATGTTCCCCTTGCCTACCCTCTGCTGAGGATGGTGACTCTTGCTGGTGTACTTTTCCACGGGCAGCTTCAGCTCTCCAATGCCTTAACTAAGTGACCAGGAGGGAGAGAGAAAACAGGGAACTACAGGCCAGTTAGCCTGACATCATTCGTCAGGAAAATGCTGGAATCCATTGTTAAGGAAGTGGTATCAGGGCACTTAGAAAATCATAACATGATTAGGCAGTGTCAACATGGTTTTATGAAAGGGCAAATCGTGTTTGACAAATTTATTAGAGTTTTTTGATGATGTAACTAGCAGGGTAGATAAAGGGGGACCAGTGGATGTAGTATATTTGGATTTCCAAAAAGCATTCGATAAGGGACCACATAAAAGGTTATTACACAAGATGAGGGCTCATGGGGTTGGGGGTAATATAGTGGCATGGATAGAGGATTGGTTAACAGACAGCAAACAGAGAGTAGGGATAAAGGGATCTTTTTCAGGCTGTAACTAGTGGGGTGCTGCAAGGATCAGTGCTGGGGTCTCAGCTATTTACAATCTATATTGATGACCTAGATGAAGGGACCGAGTATAATGTATCCAATTTGCTGACGATACAAATGTGGGACAGTAAGCTGTGAGGAGAACACATAGGCCGCAATTTTTTCATTGTAGGTGGGTTGGGTGCGGGTCAGGTGGTTTCCGGCTTCCAGTCCCGCCCCCAACTGCATCCGGCCCACAGACGTGATTTTAAGTTGATTGACCTTGTTAAGCCCGCCCTGCGGGCTTGCCGGCCAATTAAGAGGAAGCCGGTCAGATTACGTCATTTGATGACGCGTCATTTGCCAGTTTTCTTTAAGGGACCAAGCACAATTTTTTTTTTGACCGGATTTCTCAGTGTTTGACAGCATTGAGGTGCTGCAAACACTGACAATCACTGTACAAAGGTGAGCTCTTGTACCCAAGCTCTCCAATGACTCCTCCATAGGCTGGAATAGATGGCAGCTGCAGGTGAGGTGACAGAAGCGATCTGTCACTGGTGAGAAAGGTTCTCCCAGTGAGGTGGCACTGGACATGGATTTCAAAACTTGTTTCCTAAAGAAATGTGTAAATGCATTAAAAATGAATTTCCCAACATTTTCTTACCTCTGAGACTCACCAGTGCACCATTGGATCCTTCACACCACTTCTGCAGCTGTCATCAATCCAGAAACATTACAGCAGACTCACAACACACCACACTTAGCTGGTTTGGTGTCCAGACGTCGGGAAACCCGAGGCAGAAGCGGCAAAATGAAAAAATAGCCTGTCAACTACTACCAAATACCTGTTAATAGGCAGGTAATCGGCTTTAATCCTCTTCCCGCCGCTAGGTGTCGGGTCCAAGCGCAAATCGGGGACCTGACACTTGGGAAAATTGTCTGGAGGTGGGTTGACGGTGGGATCGCAACCCGCCGTCAAGCAAAACGATTTTAACCTTTGACCCGCCTCCAAACCCGCCCTCTCAGTGCCGATAAAATCGCGGCCAAAGAATCTACAAAAGGATATAGATAGACTGTGAGTGGACAGTAAGGTGGTAGATGAAGTTTAATATAGGGAAATGTGAAGTTATTCACTTTGGTAGGAAGAATAGAAAATCAGAATGGTGGAGAAATTGGGTATCGCCCCTTTTGAGGTGCTAACTTTTAAAATTTGAAAAAATTAGCATCAGGCACTAATGTTTATCAGCTTTTAAAAAATTCAGGTTTTGAGCTCCAGGAAGGAAGTGTAGCGCTAAATTAAGCACTCCACTTCCTTCGTGGAGCGCAGCAGGCGGGGCAGGTAGGTGTGCAGCGCAGCTCAGTGGGCCGCGCAGCGCTACCGCGTTGGAAGGCTGCTTCCCTCCCTTAAAGGGAAGGGCCATCGTTGCAGGCTCCGCAAGAGCAAAACTTACCTGGTCCCCGACGTCAGCCGTGATCCGGCCCAATCAGCCCAATGCACTGCAGCAGACTGCTGGGCTGAGCAATCGCTGGCGAAGAAAAATGCAAAAAAAAAGAACATTTCACAACTTATTTCACTTACCTCGGCCACCTCGCCTTTAAGTATCGCCTCTGAAGCGCCCGGCCTCCCGATGAACGCCACCTGCAGCTGCCGGTGTTTTCACCCGGCGATGCTGCAGGGGGCGGAACCGAAGTTCGGATCCGGGGCAATGCGCACGGCAATGACGTCACAATCTCCGGGCGAAGGAGATCGGGGCGCAACGCCATTCCGCCGCCGCAAACCTCCCGCCGAATATAGCAGGAGTCGATCTTCTCGCCGCACCCAGTCAGTAAGTGCTTAGCGCCCCGTTATCACCCCCCGGAGGTGATAACGGGAGGTGCTAAGGAGGCCAATTTCTAGGCCAATATTTTTTAAATGGTGAGAAACTTTTAAATGTTGGTGCTCAGAGAGATTTGGGTGTCCTCGTGCAAGAAACACAGAAAGCTAGCATGCAGGTACAGCAAGCAATAAGGAAGGCAAATGGCATGTTGGCCTTTATTGCAAGGGGGTTGGAGTATAAGAGTAAGGAAGTCTTGCTACAATTGTACAGGGCCTTGGTGAGACCACACCTGGAGTACTGTGCACAGTTTTGGTCTCCTTATCTAAGGAAGGATATACTTGCCTTGGAGGCAGTGCAATGAAGGTTCACTAGATTGATTCCTGGGATGAGAGGGCTGTCCAATGATGAGAGATTGTGTAGAATGGGCCTATACTCTCTGGAGTTTAGAAGAATGAGAGGTGATCCCATTGAAACATACAAGATTCTGAAGGGGATTGACAGGGTAGATGCTGAGAGGTTGTTTCCCCTGGCTAGAGTGTCTAGAACTAGAGGGCATAGTCTCAGGATAAGGGGTAGGCCATTTAAGACTGAGATGAGGAGGAATCTTTGGAATTCTCTGCCCCAGAGGGCTGTGGATGCTGAGTCTTTGAGTATATTCAATGCTGAGATAGATTTTTGGACTCTAGGGGAATCAAGGGATATGGAGATCGGGCAGGAAAGTGGAGTTGAGGTCCATGATCAGCCATGATCTTATTGAATGGCGGAGCAGGCTTGAGGGATCATATGGCCTACTCCTGCTCCTATTTCCTATGTTCTTATGTTGTTCTTGTCTAATCCTAGGCAGGTTATTCCACCGTGGGGACCAGCGCAGCTGAGTCCAATCCTGCTACCTGATGTCTATATTAGAAGGGGTCACTGAGGAACAATCACGAGCAGGATTCCTTGCTAATTTGTTTTTTTAACAACCTCCTCAGGAATGCTGAGGCCAGTTTTAACTCCCTCAACTCTGTCCTGTTTGAGATTGTCTAATTTAGCTCATGCTAGGGATCTTCTTGGTTTCATGTGGTTTGGTACCATATCACCCAGTTCAGGCAGTTAAACACAACCAATAAGACTTAATAGCAAGTCGTTCGAATAACAAGTATCTTGCCTCCATGGGTATAGATATCTAAATTATATTTTTCCTTTCAATTTCAAAATCATCTGAAAAGACAGCCAATATAACAAAGTAATTAAAACCACCCAGCATGTGGATTGGCAGCAGCCATGGCTTTTTTTTCACTTCACAATTTGACTCTCTAGTTTGCCAGAGTTTGTATTAATGGGAATACTATCTAATGCTTAGAGAATTTGGTGTTGGCTAATCCCACCAGAAAAATGTATGCCATTTAGTCCAAATTATAGTATTTCAATTTATAATGTCTGTTGGAAATGGGAACAGAATGATTCAAATACAAAATAACTAGACAACTACATCATCACAAAGTATTTGCCTCCCATTTGCAACTATAAACAAAATAATAGTTGGACATAAAGTGGTCTAGTCTTTACCCATTCATAGTCAATTAGTGGAAAATCTAGAGTGTCTTTACCCGTGTATGTGGCAGCACTACACTGCATTGTTAACTGAGGTGAGCTTATGTTTGCCGTTTGCTGCTCTGTGGACTGCAAGTTTTTACACACTTGTTATAGTGGCTCTGGAATTGTATAGTTGACATTTATTCATGTTTTATAAATGTAAAATTTTTGTTTATTGTGTGAACCAGAAAGATAATGAGTACAAGGTTGGTGCCAACCTGTGGGCATTTTGGTCAGAACTTAATGCAGGCAAAAGGGTTAAATTGCAACTTATTCACACTGCAGCTGCAACTGTAACTAAATCTGTATAGTAGTTCTGAATGAAAAATTAATCCTGGTTTCTAAACCATGTGGTTAAATAAAACTCTCTGTAAATGAGCAGTTTAAATGTTGCCCACAGATGTGCAGCCCTCAAATTAATATTGTTTCGAAGCATTTAGATCCTACAAATACAATGTTGTGAATTCGGTTACAAAAGTTGGAGCCAAATCATGTAGAGTATCAAAAGTAAACTGAGTTGAAAAGTCCCAATGGCAATTAAATAAAAATTTTAGGCACCAACACAAAAATGTGGATACTTTAATGACCAAAACTGGTGATTGCCAAATCGAGATCTGATGTGTTGCTCAGAGACGTACAGTCTGTGTTCTTGTATTTCCAACGTTTGTGCTTTTTTTAAATTAAACTAGGACTTCCAAAAAACTCTGGGTGGGAAACAGCCAGTGTATGACACCACAATCCGAATGGGCCGCTCCATGAAAGATAAAGCCTCGCTTGCAGATGACCGTCAGAAATTGGATAATCTACTGGGAGAAGTGCGAGATAAGTGGGACACTGTCTGTGGCAAATCTGTGGAGAGGTGAGGGAGAAAAATTAAGGTTTCAGCGTATTGTTGTCTAGGATCAAGTGAGATTTTCTTGCCAAGAAAATGATAAACCAATGCTACATATTTGTGTATTTAATAATGATTAGCTGCTTAAGAACTGACAAAATTGATCTAATTGGATTTCGAATATGCCTCTGTCACAAGTAAACTGGTTTTAACTTAGAAACAGAAAATGCTGGAAATACTCAGTAGGTCAGGCAGCATCTGTGGAGAGAGAAACCGAGTTAACGTTTCAGGTCGATGATCTTTCGTCAGAACTGGAAAAGGTTAGAGATGTAACGGATTTTAAGCAGGTGCAGAGGCAGGGAAAGCGGGAAGGGGAGGAAAGAACAAAAGGGAAGGTCTGTGATAGGATGGAAGGCAGGATAGATTAAATGACAAAAGGGATGATGGTGCAAGGCAAAAGGAGATGGT
This sequence comes from Squalus acanthias, assembly GCA_030390025.1. Taxonomy (NCBI): domain Eukaryota; kingdom Metazoa; phylum Chordata; class Chondrichthyes; order Squaliformes; family Squalidae; genus Squalus; species Squalus acanthias. The sequence goes on from JASTWF010000031.1 coordinate 1,584,712, forward strand.
AATGGGGCAAGTTAAGAGACAAAAGATGGGTCTGGAAGGGGTGTAAATGGGAATGGCAGAAACATCAACAGCTGCCATGTGAAAAAATAGGGGCAGAGGTCTGAAATTGTTGAACTCGATGTTGAGTCCAGAAGGCTGTAAAGTGCCTAATCGAAAGATGAGGTGCTGCTCCTCAAGCTTTTAACTTGCTTGCTGTGAAATGGAATAATCTTCTGTATATAGAAATGGAGTGCTTTTCCAATTAGACTAAATATTTATAAGCGTCTCTGTGCAACTTTATTCTGGATAGATGATGCACGATATCACATCAGATATTGTAAGCAAAAATAGATTTTATCACTTTTTTAAAACTGGAGGTTATTTGCTGATAAACTATATCCATTTTGTTTGGCTACAGGCTCTTGTTTCACACCTATAAGCATAATATTTAGAGGGTGTAGCTTTACCAAATACTAAGGATTGTTAATGTTCCGGTCCTTTTTAGGCAGCACAAGTTGGAGGAGGCCCTTCTGTTTTCAGGACAGTTTACTGATGCACTCCAGGCTCTCGTTGACTGGCTGTACAAGATCGAGCCACAGTTAGCTGAGGATCAGCCTGTCCATGGAGACCTAGATCTGGTGATGAACTTGATGGATGCTCACAAGGTAAAGTATTTTTGTTAAAGCATTACATTCAGCCTTACATAGCCTCACTGAAATATTAACAGCTACCAGAAGGTCCTATATGGCTATTGATTTCCATGAACAGTTACAGTTTATAGTTTGCGCTGAAAACTTTATAGAAACATAGATTTCTTAAATTCTACTTCATATTAGTAGATTTTACACGCTGAAACATTTCCTTTTTCTTGTAGGTTTTCCAGAAAGAACTTGGTAAGCGCACCAGTAGTGTACAGGTGCTGAAACGGTCAGCTCGTGAATTGATTGAGAACAGTCGTGATGATACAACTTGGGTGAAAGTTCAGCTGCAGGAACTGAGCATACGGTGGGACACAGTCTGCAAACTCTCTGTCTCCAAACAGACGCGACTTGAGCAGGCACTTAAGCAGGTGAGAACACATTATGGTATTTAATGATATTCAGAATTTGTTGCAACTTAAAAACTGAGTGTAGGAAGCACGCAGTAACTACCTATTGTTTCAGTTATATTATGGTGCACTCTTTCACACTGCACTGATAACCCTCCCAATTTTACAATTGTGTAGTTTATCAGTAGTGGAAATTATGCTACAACCTCTGCAAAAAGATCAATATCAGGACCACCACTTGTAATGCATATCAACTTAAGTTTATCTGCACTTAGCATGTCACCAGCAAACTGTCCCACAATGCATGATGCATCGCATTATCAATCATTTTCATCTACACTAACTTTGTCTTATAGGAACATGGGAATTAGGAGTAGGCCATTCAGTCCCTCGAGCCTGTTCCACCATTCATTCAGATCGTGGCTGATCTGTACCTCAACTACATTTACCTGCCTTTGCTCCATATCCTTTGATACCCTTACCTAACAAAAATCTATCAATCCAAGTCTTGAAACTTTCAATTGACTCAGCATCCGCAGCCTTTTAAGGAAGAGAGTTCCAGATTTCCACTACCCTTTGTGTGAAAAAATGCTTCCTGATCTCACTCCTGAATGACCTAGCTCTAATTATAAGATTGTGCCCCCTTATTCTGGATTCCGCTACCAAAGGAAATAGTTTCACTGTATCTAATCTATCAAATCTCTTCTTTTATCATTTTAAACACCTCAATTAGATCACGCCTCAACCTTCTAAACTCAAGGGAGTATAAACCAAGTTTATGCAACCTTTCCTCATAATTTAACCCTTTAAGCCCTAGTATAATTCTGGTGAATCTGCATTGCACCCACTCCTGAGGTGTGGTGCCCAAAACTGAACGCAGTGCTCCAGATGGGTTCTGACCAAGGCTCTGTACAACAGAAGCATAACTTCCTCCCCTCTGTATTCCAGCCACCTTTGAGATAAAAGCAAGATTCCATTAGCCATTTTGATTACATTTTGTACCTGTGCACTAGCTTTTAGTGATTTGTGTACATGGACATCTAAATCCTTCTGCTCATCTACAGTTCCTAGTCTCTCACCATTAAGAAAAGAATTTTGATTCATAATTTGGATATGCCCTCAAATGGAATTTGGATGGGAAGGTGGGCAATATGACAAGAAATCTATATCAGAATCAATAACTTCTATATGTCATTGTCATGCGCAGTTATGCAGAGCCCATGATCCACAATCCTCCTTTCTCACCACCATTCCAAAGTAATGTGAAGGGTCAATTTAATTGAAAGTTAAAATTAGATTTTTTTAAATTTATGTGCGTGAAATGTTTTTAAAGATTAATGCAATTACTGTGTAATTCTAAAGTTCTACTTTAAATGCCAGAAAAGAACTGATTTATATGATATTAACCACCATTATTGAATTCTGCCACAGGCAGAGGAATTCCGCAGTGCTGTCCATGTCCTCCTAGAGTGGCTTTCTGAGGCGGAACAGTCTCTTCGATTCCGAGGAGTTCTACCAGATGATGTCGAGGCTCTGCAGTCCTTGATAGATTTACACAAGGTGAGTTGTCCAGTTGAATGGTGAAGTGAGATTCTTTGTATTAAAAAGTCCGGTGTATTCATAGAAATGGGCTGAATATTAATCCATTGCACCATATTCAATATGAAATATGTGCATTTGACCTTTTGTTTGTCCAAGTTCCATTTTAAAGACAAAAAGTCCAATAGTTTGTTTTTAATCAGACTCTAAAATATTCCCCTTCCCCTTCACCCGGCACCTTCCCGTGCAAGCGCAGGAGATGCAACACCTGCCCTTATACCTCCCCTCTCCCTACTGTCCAGGGCCCCAAACACCCCTTCCAGGTGAAACAGCGATTTACTTGTACATCCTGCAATTTAGTATACTGTATTCGCTGCTCACGATGTGGTCTCCTCTACATTGGGGAGACCAAACGCAGATTGGGTGACCGCTTTGCGGAACACCTCCGTTCAGTCCGTAAGGGGGACCCCGAGCTCCCGGTGGCCTGTCACTTTAATTCTCCGCTCCACTCCCACTCTGACCTCACCGTCCTCGGCCTCTTGCATTGTTCCACGGAAGCTCAGCGTAAGCTGAAGGAACAGCACCTCATCTTTCGTTTAGGCACTCTACAGCCCTCTGGACTCAACATCGAGTTCAACAATTTCAGATCATAACCTTGGCCCCTATCACATCATATATATATATATTTTTTTCATCCACCCTTTTATTTGGCCTTTTTTTTCCCTCCCAGAAGCTGGCAGCTGTCCTTCATTCTGCCAGCGCATCTCACACTTCATCTAGCCTCTACCTGTCACATTACCACCTCCTCTTGCCTTGATTATCTCTTAATGTCTCTTAATCTCTCCTGCTTTCTATCCCACCACTGACCTTGCCTTTTGTTCTTTCATCCTCTCCCCCTTTTCCCAGCATTATACTTGCCTTAAATCTATTTCATTTCCTGCTTTTTTCCAGTTCTGACGAAAGGTCTTTGACCTGAAACGTTAACTCTGTTTCTCTCTCCACGGATGCTGCCTGGCCTGCTGAGTTTTTCCAGCGTTTTCTGTTGTTATTTCTAAAATATTCAATTTGAAAGCCACAGCATTAAAAGCTGCACAATATTTACACAATGTTTGAGAGAGATTGACTGAAAATCCTATCATTTACAAAAATTAAGAGAATGCCATGGAATGTTCCTGGAAATAAAAGTTTAAAAATCTCTCTTTTAGATAGCTCTAGAGAAACTGCATTGTACAATTGGCACCAAACAAGTATTAAATGAAATATGCTGTGCACAATTAATTCTTAATGGTTTGCTATATGTGGAATCTCTAGTAAATTTGCTGTATAAATGCAGCCCTGAATTACTTTACAAAAGCCATGGACTGATGATGTATTTTAAAAACTATTTTTCTTGTATATTTTGTGTTTTCAAAATTATTAGATGATAAAACTCAGCTTAATTTAAATCAAACGATAAGTTAAAAGGTATCTAGTTACTATTTTAATATATATATGCAGTGCTATTTTAGCAGGACACTGCCTATGTACAAAAGTGTTTGGAAAATATTTTAGTTCCAATATTTTTGGACATATCATCATGTTTAAGGGACAGATGGTGCATTTGACGCAAGTTATGTCATTGTACTGTGGTTTACCAAGTATTTTTCCTTCAATCGAGTGTCCTTTTTTTCTTTTAAACTTTTAATTATTGGATGTTTCAGGAATTCATGAAGAAAGTGGAGGAGAAGCGTGTAGATGTAAATAAAGCAGCTGGAATGGGAGAGGCCATACTGGCAGTGTGCCACCCAGACTGTGTCACCACTGTCAAACACTGGATCACGATTATCCGAGCCCGCTTCGAAGAAGTAAGTGGGAGAGGGAATGAAGCAGATGATGAGATCAGAGTAGTAGGGAAAAAAAATTACATAAAATGGGATTAAGACACTTAGGAGGAAAAATTCGGTCGTGCCCCAAGTTAGCGCCCCCGTGCAGTAAATTAAGTGGTAGCGCCCCAAGCAGGACCGTCCCTCCTGGGGCGCTACCATTCAATATCGCGGCGCTATGTGCAACAGCGTCACGCGCGTCAGCACGTAGCGCCGCCGTATTACAGGCCTCCCTCCCCTGATTAAAGGGGAGGGGCCTAGCACAGCGCGCACCGGGGTCCTGCTGGACCACAGGGGAGCGGGGTTCCGGGAAAAGAGCCCAGCACTCGAGGTGCGGCACCCCGCATTAGGAGGCGAAAGAGCTGGCAAGCGGCACAAAAAAATGGCCGCGCAGCGCCTGCCCTTTAATTAGCGCCGCGGCGGCAACAAAAACGCCACCCTGACCCTGTCGGACATATCGTCCGGTGGTAGGACGGGGGCGCAACTGAAGTTTGCGGCCGGGGTGCTGCGAATGGTGATGACGTCATCGCCAGAGGCGCAGCACCACGGGGCGCTACTGGCTACCGCTGCCGCTAACCTCCCGCTGAATTTCGCGAGAAGCGTTAGTGGCGCTAGGGCCTTTGCGCCCCGTTATCGCTCGCCCGGGGCGCTAACGGGAGGCGCAAAGCAACCCAATTTTTCTCCCTTAATCTCAAATGGTTTATTAGTTACATTGCTACATCTACATGTTTAAATTCTAGACCGGCATTTTTTTTTTCCTAATATTACTGCCAGAGGATGAAGTTATTAGTCTTGAACAACTGTCTGGGAGTAGAGTCTCTTGCTGCTCGTGCATCATTGATGGATTTCATGGACACATCCGTGTGCTGGATTAATCTAAAGATGATGATTTGGAATTCTAGAGTAAACTGGGAAAGAAGGTGGGGCAAAATTACACAAAGGATGAATCCAAGTGAAGTAGAAGATTGCATCTCACTGTAGGATTTAATATCCGGTTTTGTTTTTTAATGGAACACGAGAGCCTATCTCTGCTCGTCTGTCTTTCTTTCCAGCAGCTCAGTCACAGTTGACATGAACCCACAGCTGGGAGTAGAGAATGAATAGTCTGCAACCCCAATTTTCCAAGTCCAGCGAAAAAGGCACCTGAGCTGGCCAGTAGCTCAAGGGGTGGACTGTGCTGAGTTCTCAAATGGGAGTCCCTTCCCCTAATTTGGATAGGCTACTGGCAAGTGAATAGTTTGCTTGTAGAGCATGACTGGGAAGTGGAAACGCTGGTGATGCATCAGCTCTTGAGGAGCGACAGCACACCATTACAAAGTTGTAGTGGTTACAGAAAATTTGACTTCAGGACTGCCAGGTGCCCAGTTTATATGAGTAAATGTGTATGCTGTGTTGGGCAGAGACTCACCCAAAGTCAGAACATTTCACATGCAATCTCAACTTTATTATTGAAATGAGGCCCATGCATGCCAGGTGTGTAGCCTCATTTACGGTCCCCAAATTGCCCATCAGAAAACTGGGTGACCTGCAAATCGGTCAAGCAACCACTTTTGTCCAGCAAGGCCCCTTGCTGCTGGCAGAGCCTCAGAAAATAAGCTCATGTCTCAGCTGCATTTTATCCCAAACTGTACACTGATTAGCCAAGAAGCTGAAGGTTTAGGTTACAATTCACAGTCTCTGCTAATGAAGTGTGTGATCTGTAGCCCAGCTGAGAAGCAGTAAAACTCATTGCAAAGATGTCATAGCTTTGAAAGTTACCTCCTCTAGGTTAAATGCATGACAAGTGAGATTATAGGACAAGGGAACTTTACTGTTATGCTATTGTGTTATTTTTTTCCCCTTCTAATTGAATGGTGCAATAGGCTCAAGGGGCTGAATGACCAACTCCTGTTCCTATGTTCCTTTCCCTTTTCACAGTTTATTACTCCATTGTGTATTATAACAGCTCCTCTGTTCCAAGTCTCCTGGACATTTACCCCTAGTATTTAACCTAATGGTTGATCCTGTTTTATAAGATATAACCTTACAGTTAATTCTGTGTTATAAGGTATTCATTATATCACAGGTAATAATTAACATGAAATGTCTTTTCTGTTCCATGTAATTGTTTATATCACTGAGAGCAGACTGCATTGTGAGGGAGAACAAAAGGTTCGCAGTGACACTTGCATAAGTTGCACATCTGTTCAGTATATATTTAAAATGAACAGCTACACCTAATTATGTTCATTTTTATTTCATCATTTTATGCCACCCAATGTATAGTTCAGTGGTACAGCTAGGAATAAAAAATTAGGCCCCAACTTATGATGGGCGGGCCCGAGTGGGACTAGGGCAGCTCAGCTTGTAGTTTCAGCTCGTCCCTCTGCTTCTTGGTCCTGTCGAGCAACGAGATGGATTCAGCAGGGTGAGTGGCTGTAGAGATGGTGTTAAAGAGGGGGCAGATCTCACTGCCTGTCACCTACTGTATTGAATCCGAGCAGGGCCATCTGGTCAGAGCCGAAGATCCAAACCGTTCTGTCGGCAAAATCGACAGAAATGAGGAGCTAGACATATCCCAAGGACAGGCAGGGCTGGGGTCGGAGAGATGGCAGGAGTCCACCCCTTCATCTTGAACAACAGGGAACCCCATCTAGGCATTCACACAGGCTCAGATTTAGGTGGGCCTAGGTGCTAATTGGGTGGATTGTGGCCCATTGAGGATCACCTGTGACTACGTTCCTAATATGTTTAAATAGAATAGATGATATGCAGTTTATAGTCTAGATTCTATTCCTGAGTTATCTGGTCACCCCATAAGCATATAAATCACTGCTATGGTTCCTCATTGTGTATCCTGTCTTTAAAAGTTGTCTTGTATAAAGAGGAAATAATGCTTGGATTTCTGGATTGCAGTTCCACCTCATAGTTAGACTTGATAGCAGCACTCATTTAAGCATTTTAAATGCTGTACAGAGTGTTCTTACAGCTTCTCGGGCTCCATATATGTGTTTAATGATACAATATTTGGCAAAGATATTGTCTAGAAATTTCAAGTGTTCCATTTTCTAAAAGGGATCTTTGGCAAGCAGCTGACCTCTTCAAAAGCAAAATTTTCTACCTGTAAATCTTTACGCTAGTCACTGAGCAAAAAAAAAAAAATTTCTAGTTCTCTTTTTGTCATTTACATCTAGGTATTGACCTGGGCAAAACAGCACCAGCAACGGTTGGCAACTGCACTGTCAGAGTTGGTCACCAATGCTGAATTGTTGGATGAGTTGTTGGCCTGGTTACAGTGGGCTGAAACTACACTAGTACAGAGGGATCAAGAGTCTATGCCAAAGGACATTGAGCAGGTCAAAACACTCATCGCAGAGCACCAGGTACACACAAAGCTTATGCTTCGGGCAAGCAACAAATATATTGACAAAATTGTTTCTTAACCTCTTTGTTGTAAAGCAATTTTATTGGCTGGTACATTTCTAGCTCAGCTATCAATTTTTCAGAATTTGAACTTTGTGTCTGTTTTCTGTGATCCACAATTAATTAAATGCTGTGCTCCATGATATAAACGTATTGACTAGAACCAGCTGAACTAATACAGTGCCTGAGACGAGCTAGTTAACTTAGTGCACAGAAATCTAACATTACCTGTTTAAAAAATTGTTCCTGGGTTATGGCCAACACTGACAAAGCAGCATTTATTGCCCATCCCTAGTAGCCTTGAGGGCTTTAAGAGTTAATCACATAGGGCTGGATTTTCAATGACCCGTGGAGTCAGGTTTGGAGGCGTGTGGGGGGTTAAAGATGCAGATTCGGGGGTCCCGACCCCATCCCGCCTCCACGCAATTTTGATAAAATCGTGTGCGGTGTTCCTGACTCCATCCCGCCTCCAAGAGGCGGGAGAGGCCATTAAAGCCCTTAACAAGCCCTAAATTGGCTCTGTAATGCCATTTTGAAACGTTTTAGCTAGTTTAACCCTTTTCTGACGTGAAGCACGCCTGATGTGAAACACGGCAGTGAAACCTGGCGGGAGCACAAGTGGATAGCTGACTATCAGCTGCAGGTCCACTATTACAACAGAGATGTGATGAAGGTAGTATTAGGTCTGAAAGTCGCCTCTGATGCTGCTGCATTGAATGTCTTCAGAGACTGCTGGGGCCTTTGGAGGACCTGGATGGAAAAAAAATCTCTCTCTCTCTCTCTCTGCTGAGGTGCTGCTCATTTTGCATCCAGGACCTCTCACAGCAAAGGCCAGGCAATCTCTGAGACCAGACCAGGCAGTCTCTGACCTACAATGATGACATCATCAGAGGCGACTTTCAGACTGAAATCACTAATTGGTTCATGGGTTCCCACATGCTGGAACTCAATTGCCCAATTAAGTGAAAATTGCATCAATCTCCCACATCCAATTTCAGGCGGGTGGATAACACGAAATGCGGATGACACGACCCCAACCCGACCCCAAGACAAAATCCAGCCCATAGTGTGGGACTGGAATCGAGTATAGACCAGACTCAGTAGGGGATGGCAGGTTCTTTTTCCTGGAGGACATTAGTGAGCCAGTTTAGCTTCAGTGACAAAAAGGCAGCTTTTATGGTCATTTTCTGGTGCCAGTCCATAAATTATTACATTTATTGAATTCAATTTCATGACAAGCCATGGTAGGATTTGAGCTCACGACCTCTGTCTAGTACCGAAACACACATGATTATCAGATACTGATTTTTCAATGATGTCTTGGAAAGGTAAGTGCTATATTTTCCCATTCGCTGAATGGAATCACCTACTGTTGATGATATTTTCATTAAACATACTGCTTAGACTAAATAAAAGCATCAAGTATTTTCAACTATTGTTGACTTCACTTTCCTGTTTAATTTTTATCTTTTTTTCCTCAGTCTTTCATGGAAGAAATGACACGGAAACAGCCAGATGTGGATAAAGTAACAAAAACATACAAGCGGAAAGCAGTAGAACCATCCCACATGCGAGGAAGTAAGCCTCCTTCATTCAATGGAAGGGTAATAGGGTACAGATCAAACATACAGGAAAAGTTCCCCAAAAACTATAATTAGGGATTTGGTCACAATTTACAAAATGAATAGGTGCAATGTTTGATGAATAACTACTGAGTGCTGAATGATGTCTTATCTACAGTATGGTCAGGAATGAAAAAGTGATCTTTAGACTGCTTTGCCATTTTTACTTTAAGAATTCTTTTCAGTATATCCTCTTGATTTGTAAAGAAGCGTTTAAGCGTGCTATGATTATTTTACATAAAGTGACAATTTTTTTCACAAACATCAGCTAAATTGGTACACATTTTTATTAAACTTGTAACTTAGAAGTGCCACAACCTCTTTATTTATTACTATTTAGAGGCATTAAAACCATTTAGATTCTATGAATATTCTGACTGTTAAAATAGTAATCAGCATTGATGATCTTTTTCTTTCTTTGTTGTAGGGAAACCTCTAAATCAAATGACTAATCCGCCTGCACCCACCGCTGTCGCACCACAGACTGAAACAAAGAACCCCCGGATTAATCTGCTTTCTGGCAGGTGGCAACAGGTCTGGTTACTGGCACTGGAGAGACAGCGCAAGCTACACGACTGTCTGGACCGGTTGGAGGAAGTAAGGGCTATAATTTGCAAAAGCACATTATATTGTATTGTATTGCCTATGGATCATAGAATCTTACAGTACAGAAAGAGGCCATTCGGCCCATCGTGCCTGTGCCAGCTCTTTGAAAGAGTTATCCAATTAGTCCCACTCTTTCCTGATAGCCCAGAAAATGTTTCCTTTTCAAGTATATATCCAAGTCCCTTTTGAAAGGTACTGTTGAATCTGCTTCCATCACCCTTTTAGGCAGTGCATTCCAGATCACAACTTGCTGCGTAAAAAAAAAAAAAATTCCCCTCATCTCCCCTTTGGTCCTTTTTGACGATTATTTTAAATCTATGTCCTCTCGTTACTGACCCAGTGGAAACATTTTCTGCTTATCCCTCGTAATTTTGAACACCTCTATTAAATCTCCGTTTAACCTACTCTGCTCCAGGGGGAACAATCCCAGCCTCTCTAGTCTCTCCACGTAACTGAAATCCCTCATCATTCTGGTAAATCTCTTCTCCACCCTGTGTTGCCCGGAATTAGACACAGTGCTCTAACTGAGGCCTAACCAGTGATTTATAAGGATTTAGCATAACTGACTTGTTTTTGTACTCTACGCCTCTATTTATAAAGCCAAAGATTCCATAACAGTCTTTATTGAAAACTTTTATTTTAAAAAATGTCTGTTTAATAGCGCTGTGTAATGCGCACAGCCTAATTTGGCCCTGAATTATTTTTTCAGTTTTCCAATGAAAACTTTCTTCCAATTTCAGTTGAAAGAATTTGCCAACTTTGACTTTGATGTGTGGCGGAAGAAATACATGCGATGGATGAACCACAAGAAGTCCCGAGTAATGGACTTCTTCCGGCGTATTGATAAGGATCAAGATGGAAAGATCACACGACAGGAGTTCATTGATGGAATCCTGTCCTCAAGTAATTGGAATGGTTTTCTGCAGTTTATTCTTTAAATTATAAAATGTTCTTCTGGATTAAAAGATACTTTTGGTTTTTTTTTGCCTTACTTGGGACTGAATGCTACAATTGTTTTACATCGAAGCTTACAAGAGATGAGCTAATTTAAAAAAAGTATAATTTCTTCAAAAGTATCTCCATCCATGGCAGGATCTTGACTGAGCAGATTAGTGCTCCTGCATGCTTTGGTTTGGGATAGTAGGTTGCAGCTTCACTCTCGGAATTGACCATGTGGCAATTTGCAGATCTTGATTTTTGGTGGCTGGGACTCGGCCCGAAGGCTAAGTGATTACAGGATGATAAAGAAAATCTAATGAATGTTCCCCCACTCCCCTCCCTAACTGCACTCAAACATCTCCCAACAGTTGGCATGAGCAGAATGCCTGTCCCTTGTTTAGAGAATAATTATTGATGATGGTGAGGAAAGTAACTAATGTCACTGCTTGCACTGCATCACCCACCACTTGCTCTATTTTTCTAAAATCATATTCTTCAGTACTGTAACATTCACTATTACAGTCACGGGAAAAATACATTGCCTCTAATTGTCCATTATCCAAACCCAATTTTTTGTCTCTGGAGCAGATTCGCTATTCCAGCAGACTGTGTCATCAAACTATCTTGAAAACTAGTGAAAATAATATTAAAATGATCTGACTTTATGTTCTATTGTTTCACATTTTAGAGTTTCCCACCAGTAAACTGGAAATGACTGCCGTAGCTGACATCTTCGACCGGGATGGAGATGGTTACATTGATTATTACGAATTTGTGGCGGCACTTCATCCAAATAAAGATGCCTACCGGCCTGTTACTGATGCTGACAAAATTGAGGATGAGGTATACAATTCACTGCTTTTACTTCAGTGTAGCTGATGTACAAGTCCTGTATTTGGGTTAAATACAAAAAGCAAGAAAATATTGACATAGGATTACATAGGATATACAGCACAAAAACAGGCCATTCAGCCCAACCAGTCCATGCCGACGTTTATACTCCACTTGAGCCTCCTTCCGTCTTTCCTCATCTAACTCTATCAGCATAACCTCTATTCCCTTCTCCTTCATATGCTTATCTAGCTTCCCCTTAAATGCATCTATACTATTTGCTTCAACCACTCTCTGTGGTAGCGAGTTCCACATTCTCGCCACTCTCTGGGTAAAGAAGTTTCTTCTGAATTCCATATTTGATTTCTTGGTGACTATCTTATATTGATGGCCTCTAGTTTTGCTCTTCCCCACAAGTGGAAACACTCTCTCTGTGTCTACTCTGTCAAAATCTTTCATAATTTTAAAGACCTGTATTTGGTCACCCCTCAGCCTTTTCTTGTCAAGAGAAAAGAGACCCAGCCTCTTCCTCCTTTCCTGATAGGTGCAACCTCACATTTCTGGTATCATCCTTGTAAATCTTTTTTGCACCTTTCCCCAGTTTCTCTATATTCTTTTTATAATATGGGGACAAGAATTGTACACAGTACTCCCAAGTGTGGTTTAACCAAGGTTCGATACAAGTTTAGCATAACTTCCCTACTTTTCAATTCTATCCCTCTAGAAGTAAACCCTAGTGCTTGTTTTTTTTTTTATAGCCTTATACCTGCATCACTACTTTTAGTGATTTGTGTATTTGTACTCTGAGATCCCTTTGCTCTTCTACCCCATTTAGATTCTTATTTTCCAAGTAATATGTGACCTGCTCATTTTTCTTACCAAAATGTAATACCTCACATTTATCTGTGTTGAAATTCATTTAAAACTAGAAAAGAGAAATAATTCATTGAGATACAGCAGAAGTTCTTCTGCACTGCATTGGGGGTTTAAGAAGAGCAATAGTTACGCACATATGAAAAAGGACAGGAAAATATCAATTGGTCCATCAAACCCGTGCCATCCAGACATGGTACAACTTAGGTATTTCATCAACCGCCCCCCTCCCCCCATCTCTTGCCCCCAAAGGCAATCAACCAAGCTCCAGGAGGCGATGGTAACTCATATCCAAACTACTTACATATGCTGGAACTGCCTTTCATGACCCATTCTTTTAAAATGATAATCCTTAAAAATGCCATAGCATGCTTACAAGATAAGGCATTTTAAGCATTTCAGATAGTAAAGAAAATTAGGTAGCTACATTCTTGAGCTCTCGCACCCTGCTAATGTGTAATGTAAAACCATTTTTTTGTAGGTAGCGCACTTTGAATATTTTTAGTTTCTAATTTTTAAAATATGTGTTTTGTAGGTGACGAGGCAAGTAGCACAGTGTAAATGTGCAAAACGATTTCAGGTGGAGCAGATTGGAGAAAACAAGTACAGAGTAAGTTCATTTATTTCAAAGTTTAAAGAGAAAAGTTAATGTTTTTGTATGTTTTACATCAAAAATATTTATTTCTATCTTCTGTTTTATAAAGCATAAATGTTCATAAAAAGAAATATTAAAATAGCAATTCTTTGTTACACTTGACCTTTTTTTGCATGAATCTTTCAGAGGAAGTAAAATGTGTAATCTAAATTTTCGAAGTTTATATTTTAAATGGGCTAGTGTTAATGGTGGGCCATTGCCAATTGTTTGAAACTTGGGATCAAGGACTCAAATATGTTTCCTAAAAGTGAATGATGTTATAAATGTGTGGTGCACATTCTGTGTATTCCCGAAAGTATCCTGTCTGCAGCAAATGCGCACGTTTAAGGTGTAGACGATAAACAGATGTGTTCCAAGGCAGAACAAACATGATCAACAAACCTCATAAGGCTTTAAAATCTCTTGCTGACTGTTTGGCTCCATACGATTGAATAATTCTCATCATCTCTGCTGCTTGTCATTATTAAGTCGAGCATAGAGAATTATTTTTTTTTCCAAACAGGATTTAGAAGTGTTCAGTTTAAATATAACTGCTGTTAATTTAAATTAATAATGAGATAATCAATCCGAGTTACAAGTTGGAGTATTTTGCTGAATAAAGATGACTCATTGGCAGCTAAGCTAGTATCTCCTATAGTGTGCACCAGTTTTGAAAACCTCTGAAGCCTTCTCAGCGCAAAATTATTCCTTTATCTGAAGAAACATCTGAGGTATCAAAAATGAACTTATGCTGCAGATAGGTTTTTGTTGGACAAAGTTACTGTCTTTATGATCTCTATGAAGGTGTTTTTTGATGAAATATTTATTGATTTAATATGTATATTAAATAATTCTTCACTTGATGTAACTATCCCAATGAGCTGTAGCAAATAATTACCTAAATTATTGAAGATAAACTGATGCTGGGAGTGTGTCACACGCTGTGGGCGATCACAGTTTAGGAGTTTGTGAATATCATCCAACCGTCTAGACTATGCCACACCTTGAACACAATCGCTCGTATTTTTTATAATTACACTTTCTTTTGCAGTTTAAGAACTTTCCTGTTTCATTTTGCCATTGGAGTTTGTATAGTCCATTGTCTTCCATCAATGTTTCGTGTTGATCATAATTCTGGCTGTTGAAATTTGGTGTGCAATTTCACATCCCCCAACCAAGGGAGAAGGATTTTATAAGATTGCAGCTTTAATCATGAGATGCTGTAAAATTAGTAATCTAATTGTGTAACCGAAAACATTTTACTGAAAAGTACAACATTATTAGTTTATAATACTGCTACTTATTATTAGAAAACTATTCTATTTATATCATCAAGTTTATTACTTCAACAACGTTGTGCTGAATGTAAATCTGAGAGGCCAATTAACAGTGAAGAGTAAACCCACTAACCCAGCTATTCTGACATAAACGGCAGTATTTTCTTCTAGATAATTTTCTCCACTCCTTCCCTCCCCACCTGAAGTGTTGACTCCTTGGATATGGTTCCACTGGCACTGGTTGCCCTCCAGAACCTATCATAGTGGCTATTATTCATGTGTGAGTCTTGACCGTGAGTGCTGGCAGACTATTCCACTACAGGATGGCATCACAGCTGTGCCCCAACCTGTCGGCCACGCGGATGTTTTACTCTCTTCCGGCAGGGGTCAGTGGATAGCAATAAGGAGCAGGAAACTGGGCCACTTTCCCTCCATAAAACACAGGTGCTGAGGCCAGTGGCCCCCTCCCCTACCACTGCTCCAGCTGTAATCAGCACAAACTGGGTATCGTACCTGAGACTTGTATTATACTTATGGCTGAGCTGGTTCAGAGTTTCCTTATCCTTTATCAGAAGTGACATATTTTGGTAAACTTTTTGAACTTTCATCGTAATCCTTTTGGCTTTTCTGTTAAACCATCTCCAATAGCAGATACAGCAAGGATACTTGTTAGTGGAAAAACCATTACAGAAATTGCAGCCAGCAAGAAGAAATCTACACTGGATCATTTACAGTCCTATAGATGTTACTAAAGTAGCCTTTCTATGGTGAACAGACCTTAGTAGATTTTGTTGACTTTGATATCTTCTAGCAGTACCATCTTTACAGCATGGGAAGCTTGACTAGCCAGCATGCTGTGAAGCTAGTAATTCTAAAAGATGCTGAAAATTCAGTAATATTCATTAGCTAAGATTTCTTTATCATGGAGGAGATTAGCAACGTCTACAGGATTTGTTAGTTGGTTGTTTAAGGGTGCATTTACACTGCAAAGTGGAAATATAAAGCTAAACCAGGAGTGTAAATCCAGAGTGAGAGACTCCCCTAATTCCAGAGTGAAGCCAATTCCCTGGAGAGGCAGTGTCAAACCAGGTTTTCAAAGTGCTTAAGGATGTATTAGATTCCCCTGAACACTTTTCAAACTATCTGCTCTTAATTTAAAGAGCAGGAAATCTCCCATTTCTGCTCTCTAACCATTTCAATTTCTAACTTTTGAGAGACAGCTCTGTGCCTGCTTGTTCATGTTAAAGTTGCAGCCAGGCAGGACATGAGCAATATGAACAGGGATCTGCCTGACTGGACTCAGATCAGCAGCTGCAGTGTAAATGCACCCTGATTTTCTTCTACAGAGTTCTGATTTCTTTACCAATTAGCTTTTCCACTGACTATCTGTCTCTTCAATTCTCTGTCTGTCTCCTTTCCATTTTTATAAACTGCAAGTAAACATTTTAATTAAAACTGAATGTAGCTTCTGATCATTTCTCTATTCACAACTACAGTGAAATCTTATTAATACATTATATGGGAACATCACAATTTGTTCCTCTAAATTGAATTGTACGGCATCACTCAGAGCATTTGCTATTAAGCAATCAAATTGATGTATATTCACTCTTTTCCTATTGGGAGTGAGTAAGTTTTCCAACCATAAACTTACTATTAACAGATATTTATTGTTATAAAGAATGTGACTTTCCAGTGCTGTGGTTTAATCCAGAAGCAGATATGTAGGGTATATTTATCTCAACAGGAAATCATTTTAAGTGATTTGTTCTTAAATGGAGTAGTCTGTACCTGAATACAGATGGTAAAAAGCTCCATTGCTCTCTATTGGTATGGGCATCTGCTTTACCTGCTAGTGTTCCTACACTAAAGATTGCAAACCGCTGTACATTTAGTTTCCTCATCCAGCTGCAAGGTCACTGTTGCTAAGCTTTACCTTGACAGCGGAGTGTCCCTTCGGGGAGGTTAGAAAGAGAATGGAAAGAAGACACCATCACTTGCAACAAAGGGTATCAGAGGTTTCCAAAGGTGTGACTGGATATAACCTAAAATAGACCTTCGTGGAAGTAGTACCTGAAAATATTTGTTTTATTCATATTGATGGTCCTTGAAAAGCTCCATGATGTTTCTTAGAGCTCACTTGAGAGTACATTATGCTCTTAGATCCTGTGAAGAAGAAAAAGTAAAAGAAATAAAGGATTGCCAAACACATGAGAAGTAGCTGGTTTTCAACGTGTGGACTTGGGAACAAGACAGTTTGCTGAACATGGCAAGCTTCTTTCAACACAGTTTCACACCCAGAAACCGCTCACTGAGAACAGATTAAAGAGATTCAATTGTAATATATGCAGCCAAGCCATTTTAGAGGCAGTAAATTGGTTTGGTTAAATTGAATGTACAAATTTGAAGTTGGGAAGGGGCCATGAATTCAGTAATTTGTATCACCTTAAGTCTAATAGACTGAGTACTGTATTCTGCTTTATACTGGTATGTATATCCCATTGCAATGGAATTCTACTTTTGTATGTGCTTACCACACATCTCTAAAAGTCTTCTCTCTTTTTCTTCACGTTCTCTTGCTGGATGTAGTTCTTCCTTGGAAATCAGGTACTGTGCACTCAATGTGCTAAGAACTATATGACGTATGTGGTGTGAATGTCCACCTTGATCTGCATGTAAATGGTTCTTTCTGTCTTCCACAGAGCACCTAGAAAAATTCTGTCAACCATACCAAACATACATTGGCAGCATGTGCAACAAAAAAACTCCTGTAAATCTTAGTGATAGCTTATGAAATATATCTAAGAAGGAAAAATATTAAACATGCTGACAATATCAGTAAATAAACTACTAGTGCAGAGATTTTCTTTATGCTAGAAAGTTACATACTAATCACAATACTTTGGTGTACCTTTTGTACTTGCCATCCAAACAAAATACTGAAGCAAGTATATGAATATAGCATTACACAGTAACCTGTTTGGTGGTTCAGGTTCCTTTATGTAGAAACATTTGACAATATTTTAAGCACTTTAAAAATTGTGAATGGGGCAAAGGAACAAACATTGTATTTTTCATATTAAACATTTACATTAAACAGCAGCTTCAATAGTTATGGAGAAATGAAATTGGTGAAGTCTGGCTATTAAATGCTAAACATTTCAGACAGTTGAGAGAATTTTCAGATGCTCTCTTAGCTTTAATCTACAGGAGATCTGGTGTATTACTGTGTTCTAGTTGATCAATTGGTAGAGATGTTCCCAGGAGCTTGTTGAGTGACATACGAATTGAATGCAGTTTACTCTGTATGCGTGAAGTTTTGAGGCAGGTGAATCAGAAGGTTGGTTGTCATTTAAGATTACTGGATTGATTTTATAAAATCTTTCTGATTCTATATACTGAATCTTCACGTATATAAAATAAACTATATCACACAGTGTTTAGTTTTGAGGCGCCACACTTTTCGGGAGTGTGCAGCACACAATTACACGGGCATATCAGATCATATAAAATTTTATTTTAGGACTAAAATACTTCAGTTTTCAGCATTTTGATTTGAAACACGCATCATTTATGGAGGAGTTTCAAAATGTTGAATTCCAAAATTTTATAACATTGCCACAGTGACTTCATATTTGTATCTGTCTGAACGCTCTCCTTGGGGTGCTGTACAGGACCCTTGATATCAGTGTGTTAGTACAGTTACACAGAGGCTATGATTGTATTCAGGAACACTGTGTGATATTTTGCATCTCAAACAATATTAAAAATACTTATTAAGGGAAGTACTTGCTACCAGATTTATTCACTATCATGAAATATACCAGAAATCACATGGCAGATATTGATTTAGTTAAAATTAGAATATACTGCATTAAGGTATGCAATATCTCAATTGTCTTAAGTAGTTAATTAGTCAGAGATTGTAGGACTAGTAAGTTAGTAGTCTAATATTGGATAAGTCTGGTGGCATGTCTTTACCCTGAGGCAGATTTCTTACCAACACACTAATCAAATTCATAGCAAATTACCAATTTGCATGCCCTTTTATAAGTTATTAGGGGTGTGACAGTTATGCATGCATAGATGTGTTGTTATTTCAGGATTATTGGGAAAATAATTCTCTTCCCCCACCCCCCCCCCCCACTATGTCATGCTTCTGTGATGACCCTCGCATAGTTTACATCCAGACCTGTTCATTTGCATTCTGTGCAGTTTACCCCATTTGTTTTTGAATTTAATTTTCTGATCATTAATTTGTGTGCACTGTTCCTAAGGAACACTGGGCAGCAATAATAAGTTTGCCTTATCTAAGGATGTGTTTGTAGTCTGCAAGTAGGAAATAACCTACAATTATATTAAATAACTGTTTCACCTCTACTCATCACATGTTAATGTGCTGTGAGTTCTATCTTGGGGTAAATGGTTTTCATTGACTGCTGCATAATCAAGCAGGCCCATGGGCTTTCTCCAATTCTTTACGGTTTGAATAATATTTAGGGAATAATTTATTGAAA
This sequence comes from Squalus acanthias, assembly GCA_030390025.1. Lineage (NCBI taxonomy): Eukaryota > Metazoa > Chordata > Chondrichthyes > Squaliformes > Squalidae > Squalus > Squalus acanthias. The sequence goes on from JASTWF010000031.1 coordinate 1,603,841, forward strand.
ATGGATGGTTATTGAAATTCTTTCATGCTTATGAAAGGCTTTCAACTCATTAGCCTTGTAAAGGTGAGTTAGTTATTTAATATTTTTTACGACAAGTGAAGGAATGTCAATAATTGCTTATTCTTCATGAGCTATTCATTTTATTATATGGGCTATTTATCAAGTGGCTATTTAAAAATCCTGCAGTTATCATGTAATTTTTTGATAGCATGTGGAGATGCCCTTTTTTTTTGAAGATTAAATTTGAGTAGTTTATGCACAAAAATCCTTTGCCAATTGCCATGCTTCATGTAATTATTCTGGGGCAACAAGATTGTATCCAGCTTAGATTCTGCACTCTTGACATTAAACCTCCAAAGAACTTTGGTGCATAACTAAAACTGTTATTTTTATGAGGTAAAATTCTGTGGAAGGTTTTATAATGCAGTGCATGAAGGAAACGTAGTGCCGCCACTAGTGGTGTTAACAATGCAGGGTTGCAAGTTCAATTACTGCAGGCCACAATGGCACACAATTCAGCATACTTGACAGTATGTTTGTAAGTAAATTGTAGAATTTTTTTTTTTAAATAGGGTAGATTTGCTATTGAAAGATTCATGATGCATCACATTACCATTGCATGCCACTCGCTTTTGCACATGTGAAATCATATTTTACTTTGGTAGGGGTAAAATAATCAGACTGTGAGCAGTGCAATTGACATTTGTGCCCATATAATAAAAGCTGATTACCTTAGCCCTTTTACCAGCACAAATACAGTTATTCCTTGGTGCAAAGCTAATTTTGGACTGCGTTGAATACAGCAAGTGAAACTTACATTTTTTCTTAATTTCTCAAATCTATAAGGTCATAAACATGCATGAAACATAAGGTGACAACTTATAAAATCTGCCATAAGGGTTCTTGCATGAAATGAATGGGTGGTAAATTGATTAAATGGGTTAAACCAGCATTGTACATTAACACTGCATGAATCAAGTGAAATTGTATCCTTGTACAACTCAACTGCAATGAATGCAGAAATTAACCCTTTAAAGACCACAATAATTGGCTTCCCAAAATAAAGGGAAAATTCAAAATTTTAAGTTCTATAACTCTTAAGATTCTAGAAGTGTAACCTGCAAATTTTATAGGGTATTTTTTATCAGATGTTAAATATTATGAAGGATGCGAATGATGAGCGGTACTCGGTTAAAATATGAAAGGAATAAAATTATTTTCACTATAAAGTACATTTGCTGGTTTAAATCATTAGCATACACTTGGATTAACCTTAAATTTGGTTTAATGGAATGTTTAGTTCATTGCTGATTTTAAGATGCCACAAGTCAAAAGTTTCCCACTGGCCAATCTGATGTGTACAAATCAGAAGAAGAATTCCCCCTTTTTTAATAATGAATAGAGGTGAGATCCCACCTTGAGATTCTAATCTTATTTTTGCAGTTATGCTTTCAAAGATCATGATGGTGACCATGTTTTTAAAAAAATATATATATATTTTCCCCCTTTCAGCAATCCCTATGGAAAGGCCCCTGGCCTGTGTTTGGCTACTCCTTGTACTACATGGCTGAGATTAGGAACTTGGTCATGGAGGATTACGACATGAATTACCACTCAGTACAGTATGTTGAGGCTCCAATGACTTTGCCATTGCACTGCCCAACTTCTTTTTAAAACTGCTGCAGTTTTCTGAATTCAGATCTGGCATTGGGGCAGTTATTGAGTGGAAGCCAGGGAGAACAAGAAATAACTAAATTGCCTTAGACCACTGTCAACCCGCCAAGTGGTCAGTTTGAGTGGATTTGGCAGAGGCTTCGAATAAGAACATCCCCTTGCCGCCTTGTCTAACAAAAAGAGAGGGGAAAAAATATATAATGGTTGGAAATGACTTCAGTTGGCCCATGGGAAGCTGAGAAGTGGCAATTGCTGGTCTTCAGAATTAAGCTTCATCTTTTTGATTCGACAGTTTGGGGACTCTCAGCAGTTGCGCCTGGTGCGTATTCTGCGAAGCACCGTAATGGTCCGTGTTGGAGGAGGCTGGATGGCATTGGACGAATTCTTAGTGAAAAATGACCCATGCAGAGGTAAGGTCGGATGATAGTGGATGGTCGTACCTTTACCCGCTCTACCACCAGCAGTGGCTCTTAAGCCATTCTACCTTTATGGGGTGTGTCATATATTTTGTGCATGGTACACCAATGTGGAATGCAGTTTACAGGTAAAGTGGTAAACAGTTACTGAAGAATGAAGAAGACACTGAGCACTTTAATGCTTGGAGCTCAGATTTAAGGTGCTTTCGCACACTTGTCACTTCTGAAAGCAAGCAGTAATTGTTTGACTGCAATCCCAAAATTCATTTTGTTATACCCTTGCCTATTTCAGATAGGGAAAGTTTTCATTCCTGTTGATGGGTAGTTTAGAAAAATCTCACCTGTGTTTTATGAAATCAGTTTTACAAACTAATGCTTGCAGGCAACAGTGAGAGTTGTCCAATAATGTGATGATGCTTCACCCAATCTCTCTTGTGTTTTAGTACAAGGATATAATAAAAACTACAGGAAACATATTTACACTGGTTTTAGAATTTCCCTGTAATCACCTATAAATTAATTTTGTAAAACTTGCAATAATGACTTCTACATGGCCAGATTAAAGTTGAGGTGGTATATTTAATGTAACATAACAAAAAATGGTTTTGGCAAACAATGATGAGGACTGTAAAAGATTTCGGGGAGACAAAAGACAGGTTAGTGGAATGGAAGATGCAATTTAATCTGGATAGATGTGAGGAAAATCAAGAGATGTGGGTGTAGACTCCATGGAAAGACACAGATGGGTGTGGATGAACAGAGAATCCTCGGGACTTAAATACATAATTCCCTGAAAGTGAGAGTACAGGTGAATGACTCCATGAAAAAGACTGACAGAATTTTGGGTTTTATAAAAGGCTAAAGAAAAAAAGAGTAAAGCAGTAATGATCAATTTGTTCAAAACATTGGTTAAGCCCCAGTTATCGTACTGTACATTTTTAGGTGTCCAACTATAAAAAGGTCATTAAAGCTATAAAGAGTGTACAGCATAGTTTTGCCAGGATGATCTCCGGGGCAGGGAACTATAGTTATGAAGAGAAACAAAATACTGTGACTACTTCCACTGGAGCAGCAAAAGCTAAAAGAAAATTTAATAGAGGCTTGTAAAATTCTGATGGTTTCAATAGAGTGAATAGGGAAAGACTATTTTCTCTGGTTGGAGAATCAATGAGATGGGGTCATCAGTTGTCACCGAGAGTGAGGAGAGAGATTAGGAAAAGATTCTTTACCTAGCAGGTTGTTGGAGCAGAGAAAGTGGTATGACAGAGAACATTCCATCTTTTAAGGGAGACTTAAGTACAGGGCTATGTGAGGGGTGGAGTGGAGAGCAGGGCAGTGGATTTGTTTTGGATTGCTACAGCAAAGAACTGGCACAGACACAATGGGCCAAATGGCCTCCTGTGCTATAAATTTCTATAGTTCTTGTATTTGGGATGTACATTCAAGTACAAGTCTTTGTCCAACTCGAGGACAAAAAGAATAAATTCAGTAAAACATCATCAGTACTTTAATATTCAAGCTAGCTGAAATATTAATACTAAGAAACTGTAAGTTCTAAGCTTCTGTTTTCTAACTCTCTAACACTGTTTAAGCTCGTTTTATTCCCTCTGCTAAGGCTCTTATCTGTTTTATCTGTCTGATTGAAGATGATTTTCTACTTGATGCTCTTGCACATACTGCAAATCTGTGTTCCTGCACATGCTTGCAAGAAACCAAAGGTATGATAGAAATCATTAGAAGTCCTACCTTTAATTAAAACAAACTTTTCAAAGACCTTGTTTATAAACTTTTTATCAGGAAATTGGTTCCAGAATTGACCCTTTGCACCCATCATCCTCGATGTTGATTATCAGTTACAGAAGTGTCTTTTATTTCAAGAACCATTCTCTTAACCCCATATGACCACACCCCTCCAATCTACCTCCTTCAATTGAAAGATCAGGACAGACAGTTGCAGATTTCTCTACCATTGCTAGCAGAGGAATCTCAAACATTCAAACACGCGAGGCTGCACTTACTGAAGCCAGCCAGTGTGTCTCATCAAAGAATCAAATTGTTTGGAACTGGGCATCTTCAACCAAAAATATTTGCACAGATTTGGTTTAACCAAATTAAGATTTGGATAAAAGTTGACCATTCAATTCTTAACTGCTATATATGCCTCACGATTGATGGGCAAACAGAAAAGGTCCTATTAGTGAAGCAAAATGGACCATTGACATGTCATAATAGTTACCATCCCCACAAAAAAAATCACAAATCTTATCATGTTGATGAGCTTGGTGGGCTTGAGTTTGAGACAACCCTGGAACTCAAACTTGTGACAACTAGATTGTGAAATGAATGGCAATACTGAGCTACATACAGAAGTGCATCTTCAATTAGGATGGTCATAGAAAACAATTAACTTGCAAAGCAAAAATTAAATTCAAATAGTTAAAGTATTATGATTTTCTGATAAACTAACACAGTGGTTAAAACATTGGTTTTATGCAGCATGCTGCAACTGTCTTTTATCCCATATCTACTTCCATGGTCAAGCCTTAACCTTTTTGTTCCTAAAACTATTGAGAATTTGTTCTTTTTTCATGGGGATTGATACCAGTTTGGGCCACAATAGTGTTGTATTGTCCACCTGTTGACCCTCCCACCCTTTGCTTTCAGTCTTTCCAGTTTATTTTTACTTTCTCTTTGTAACCTCATTAATTTTACTTTTTCTGCTAGAACAGCTGGAGACTTGCTTCCAAGTTTCCACAAATGCCACTTTATAGCCAACAGTACTAAACAGCTCCAGGTCACTTATCCTTCTGTTTTTATTCCCTCCCTATGAGGAAATGCCTCGCAACAGCAGCATGATTGAGATCAGGGATTCAAATGTGACCTGGAAATCTGAGCCTATGTCCTACTGATCCATGGCAGAGCACCGAGGTGCTCCAGTGCACAACATTGCTCAGATTCTTTACTGTCTTTTTAATTGCTACTTTAAAATCCAAATCTATTTTGGTCAGCGTGGGTCAGATAGGAAAAGCACTTATTGAAGGGAAAATGGTTAAGGTGTTGACATGTGCAAGTCCACTAAATAAATGACTCTGCTATTCTTTTCCAGTCTGTCTGGTTGAGTTTCAGATTTTTCTGTCATTTTTTCTAGTTCATCAGGGGAATAAACTGTTGCGTTCGGAATCGAATACTTCGATTTCCAGTCAGTCTCCGATAGGTTGGCAATTCTTCTCTGTCCAGCTCTTTCTCTCTTTCCTCCTTCTCCCTGTGAATGGCTTTGGCTTTCTTCCTTCAGCTTCATTGATAGACTGACCCTTTGCACACAGTACCACAGCCAGGCTCTCAGAATTCACTTTTATTTGCTGCCTTTCACTGCTTATGCTAGTTCCCATAGTGTCAAATCTGAACTCCATGCAAGTAAATACCCAATTTTTATTGGGGTGTTGGTTCAAGACAAGATAGAAATAAAGAAACAAAATTGATCAAATTAAAATTTTCACTAGGGAAGGCTTCAAATACTATGCGACACAGGTTTAAAAGTTTAGAAATTGGAAATAAGAGAAGTTGGGCGGAACTTTTATCCAAAAGCTAATGGCATTGTGGAATAGATTACCAGAGAAGGCCGTGGGGTTCAAGAGATAATTACAAAGCCTAGAGAGAGAAGGGGTCGAGGGGTTTGATCAGAAGTTGACCTATCAAAGAGGTGGGTTTCCTTTCTGCTCTTAAAAGTTCTTATGTAAACAAAGGTTGAATCTTGGACATGTTCAGATATATTACTGGGGAGTACTTAACATTCTAACCACCTGAAGCAAATGGGGCCAACATTCAACATAATTGAAGGGCTTATTGTCCAGGCATTCTTGTCCTATATTGCATTTCCAGATTCAGATGTGATTTTTTTTTAAATAGATTGACTCGTATATATTTCATTCATCCCTAAGTTATCCTTGGTCACAAGAAATGGCCATCCTCAAAGAGTTTTTATTTTTATTTTTCAAATTACCACAAAAAAGGGTAAATACTGTCACAAGAATTCTGCCTGCTTTAGAATATTGCCAATTAATGTGATCCGATGCAGTTTTCTTTCTCCTGTAAATAATTGTAAGAGCCAAAAAAAAGTTTAAAATGTGAGTGTTGCCTCAACATTTCATGTTTCAGTTGGTCTCTATTATTCTTTTTAATACCATCCTTCTCCCTTTCCTCACCTACCAAAGTAAACTAAGTGTATGGTTTCTGGTGGAGAAATAAATTACATAATCGAGTAACAATTATTTACAGTGAGTGATGTGCTATTTGCTCCAACTCCCAATTATAAGACTGGGGTATCTTTGGAGGAAAGTTACAAGATATGAAATTAAGTACCTATTGATTATTGAACGGTTCAAGTTGATTCATGGAGCCAGGCTGTACTGTGTGCTGTGCCAATTGCACTGATTCCAAATTGCATGTAAACTGCTCACTAACTGCTCTACATATGTTCCCTTTCGTTGAAGTAGTCCAAACTGCAATAATAGAGTTCCCTACTTCGATTGGTGTGGATACAGGATCCTTACTGGCTTTTTTTCCATGTGTAACTTCTGTATTATTATTCTTCAAAACTTCTATGAATGTTCCGTGGTCCAGATGAGTAACCTAAAGATGGAGTTCTTAAACTAATATTTCTAACTAGACTACTTCTCCTGTATGACTTTTAATGTCCAGTTTAATTTGTTTCACCTTTACACAGGTATAACAATTTTTTTGGTGGGGTGGATTAAAGCTGGAGTAAAACAAAGTATTTTCAAGTAAGAGTGCACGCCCCTCCTAATGACAAGTTCAGATAAATAAGTGATCTGGAAGGGCCAGAAGGAAGTAAAAAGAATTTACAAAATCGGGGGTAAATATATCCAGTTAAAATCAAGGATTTTATTGAATAACTCCCTCCCCTCACGAGTGGATCAGTGTAACGCATTCTGTTTTCAATCAGTAGTCACCTAGTATGTGTGTATGACTGGAAGTGTGTTACAAAGGCTGTAAGTAGTTGGATTGCCTTAATCCCAGTTATTATGACCCTTTGTTACTGTTGCCAAATTGTGCCACTTGAGTTGTATTTTGCCCAACCTCAGGTACTGAAATATTTCCTTTTGTTTTGTATCAAATGATGCAGAGGGCTACCCAAAAAGAGAGTATACAAATCAGGGACACTTTTTAAAATATCTATTTTTGCCAACAAGAAATTTTTGATTTGGATGTAGTTTGATACCATCACCTTGCACCTTTGATAATCTATAAATTGTAATAACTGTTTAGTCACATTTTCTAAATTCCTCTGTGATCTTGAAACTAATTGGTACTGGTGACAACTGAAAAGGAGATGCCCATGTTGGCTGTGTTTAATTTTGGAGGGTGAGCTAGAGGAGGAAGTCCACTCCGACTTCTACCAGACGCTTGACCTCTGACCCACTTTGTGTTTCATCAATTTCTAATCAGGCTGCTAAAGTGACCAAAGCGTAGCACAAAATTTCACTTTGGGTGAAGGTGAAACTACCTCATACAGATCCGCCCATAGTAAGCATTCTCCTGTCCACTAATCATTGTTATCAAGGTTAACAGAGAAGTCCATGACTCAGTAATGCACCCTACCAATGGAGGGTAAGTGTCTTTTGAGCAGAAAATAATTTGCTTTTTGCAAAGATTAATATTTTTTTTTAAAGCTACTAAATCACTCCTTTATTAAGGATTGTTTACACTAATTTTTCATTTAGATTGTATTGAGAATTCATCTATAGATACCTTATTTTCCTCTAGTTACCACACTCCTTCTCTTTGATATCTTGTGCGCTCACTTGGTCTTCTAAATGGAATGCATTGCTTACATTGACATTTCCTCGCTTGGCTCCTGAGTTTTCTGTTAATCAACACACTGCAAACTCCAGCTTATAGCAATATTGACACTTCTATTTCTGTTTGTTCAGACTCTGATTTTCACCCTTTCTGTCCACTATATGTCAAAAGATTTTTGAAATATTGTTGATAAATATTCATGACTTTGTATTTTTTTCTTTATATTTTAATTACATTCTTTATTAATCAGATTCTTTATCATTTGCATTTGAATAAGTTTTGACACAAAAACCACTGAACCAAAGCCATTGGTTTTATAATTGAGAAAAAATCTGCTCATTAGCCTCCATTTAAGTTAGATCCATACCATTTCTGTATTCAATATTTTTATTATAACAAAACATTACATGTAAAATTTCCCCATGAGATTATTAACAGCTCCCAAGTCCTAGCATTTTGAAGTTCTGTTCATGTTCTTTAAACACTCTTTGACTGCACTAGTTACACCCTAGTACCATCCATGACATAGCCATCAATTCTACAGAACACAGTGGATCTTGACTTTCAAGGGAATTTTCAATAACTTTCAATAACCTATGTATTTGTTAAACATCACCAATTGTGCCATTTCATTGTGATCAGAATTAGAACTATTTGTTGTGTAATAAAGTGACATATACACAAAAAAATACAATTTCACTAATAGTTTGCTTTGAGTTCATTTGTATGTGCAAATCTTAAAAGTGGCAGAGCATTATGTCAATTGTAGATTCTAGCTTTCATCACACCCTAATTGCTGTTCATTTAAAAAATATTTTTCACAGTGGTTATTTTTGATTATTCTTTAAAAGTATTGGTGTGGTTAGCTTAATTCAATCATCTGATAAAACAGAGCTAAAAATAAGGCTGGATGGGTACATTGCGGTTGATGTAAAGAGACTCAATCCTATCTTTTATATAACTTTTGAAAGATCCCTTTCTGATATTCCTGTTCACACTCTTTTGAAGAAAGCTTAACTCTCCTCAGAAATGAGATGGAACCATACTGGATCTGTTAATCCATTTGAAAAGACTGCAGAATGATTACTCAGGCCTATCATCTTCCTCCAGACCGTTAATAAAATTACACTAATATTCAGGCTCCCAACCTGTCCACTGCAGAATGTTTTTTTAAATGTGTACATTACTCATCTATATCTCATATTCTTGCTTCCAGTTGAGAAGGTGGTTCAATCCAGGCTGTGAACATCCCTGGAATTACCATAATATTGCTTTGTGAACAGATGAGAGAAGTGCATGTAGCATGGCAAGAATGATAATGTCAGGCTGGCCCTCCACCTATCCATTTCCTCCCAAATTAGGACACTGCTGTTACAAATCATCCACCCATAATCTCGTCTAATAACTGAATAAATTGGTACGTCTGTAACAATTGAGTTTGAATCATGAGTCCATGACTACCTTGGCGGGAACCCAGGGAAGTAGCAACAAGAATACATGACTGCATTTGATTGTGTCTTAAATTTAAGAATATAAATTACATTATCTGTCTTAGTTCATAAAATTATGTTGTTAAAATCCATTGCTTTGTAAAGCAAACTTAATAAAAGCTCTGCATGATCAGTTTCATTACAGTTTATACGCGCTGATTTAGTAACTACTATTCTGCCATTTTTTGGTATGGTGTGTCCTGTAAGTTGCTGATTTCATGGGTCTCTGTTTTGAATGGATTTGTTTGGTTTCCTTTCCTTCAAGTGCTGTGTAGAATTCAGTATCTGTTTTATCCTCTGTTTTTCCTTCAGCAAGGGGACGAACCAACTTAGAACTGCGGGAGAAGTTTATCTTGCCAGAGGGAGCCTCTCAGGGCATGTCTGCCTTCAGGCCAAGGGGTCGCAAATCAAAGCCTTCTTCCAGGGCTGCATCTCCAACCCGATCCAGCTCCAGTGCCAGCCACAGTAACCACAGTTGCACATCCATGCCATCATCACCTGCAACTCCAGCAAGTGGAAGCAGGGTAAGCATTTTTTTTACATGTTTCTATTGTGTTTTAACATTAACTCTTCACTTTAAGTTAGAGAGGTCATAAAGCCGACCGCTGTCCAAAATCTCAATTGGATGAAATTGTGATATCTTGTATCTATTGTATACATATTGACTTCATTTTAAAGTAAGAATGTGATATCAATAATGTACTGTCACTACTGCTACAGACAGAATGTTGTGGGAGCATTAATGACAATTAGAAATTGTGCTGTGATGATATTCACACACTGGTATAATAACTTTTAATGACATCCACAAAGCAGAGTAAAAAGTCTTATTTACAGAAACCATACAAATGAAAACTCTTTTGCAGTATTTTGTGGAGTACTTAGATAAGTATTATAATTGGTATAGTGTGATGCTGTTGCCAATCATGTAGTAACCAGCGCATCCCCTAAGGCTTTATAACACTGAGTCAAAAATAGTAGTGTATCAGCCTTAAGTCTGTCTTAAGTCAAAACCTCATGGAGAAGAGCAAATGTGCGAAAGGCATTCAAGTCAATAATGAACATGGGACTTAACGTCTTTGTTAATATATTCACTTCTCTTTTTCCACTGGCAGTTCATGATAAATTGATTTGTGATTTTTTTTTTTAAACTATGAACAGTTGGTTGATCATGGAGACTGCAGAGAAGCTGCATTGCTGGAATATGTAAAGACCATTGCTCATAATCTAAAATTGCTTCAAGGCAGTAGAACTCAAAGCAAATCTTGATGGTGTCATAACTGAGTCATCTGTTGTTGCATGCTGCTTAAGATATCATAGTTGATGGACCACTTTGAGAAACTAGGAAAATGAGAGTACTATCTGCTCAGGCCAACAAAATCCTTCTTTTGTCTTTCTGTAAAACAATTGATAGTGTTGTTCAGTACTAATATTCTTTGTACAGAAGAGCAGCTCATGTGTCTATCATGTTAGTATTCAATCCCATGGCATTTTATTCTGTTACATTCATTTTTAAACGGTGATGTCACCTTCACATTGGACAAGAATGAATAGCTAGGGCTCAGCACAGCCAGGGCAAATCCAAGCCTGAACAGCAGCTGTCTGAATCCACATTCTGGATTCTTCCCCTCTCCATTGTGGGTTTTTTCTAGTGCAACTTTCTATTTCTTTTTGAGCCACAACATTTGTGAAGGTTTTTTTTGGCAAATTAAATTAGAAACTACACTTCTCTTATTTAACCAACAGCTAAATTTACCCAATTAGGATTTGTAACTAATGCAAAAACACAAAAATGTGGGTGTTGCTTCGATTTTTTTTTTTTTCTAAAGGGGAAGAGGAGGAACAAGAGCTTTTGGTAAATGAGTATCTTTTTGAACACAGGAACAACCTTGTATTTGATCTCATTTTAATATTTAGAATAAAGGAAAGCTTCTTGTTCAATGTTTTACAGGGGTGCACATTGTCCTTGAAATTTGTGAATTTGTTCACACTATAGTTTCTTGTGTTTCAGTTGTTTAGTTTTCATTTTACCTTAGTTTATTATTTGCAGTTTTTACCATTTCATTGTTTGAAGTTAATTTTCTGTTAACATTTACCCTATCCCTTCCTGTTCTCTCTTACCCATCCTTTTAATCCCTTTTTCTTTCACCATCCATTATCCATCTTGTTTCTAATCCTCTCCTCCTCCTTCCTACCCTCCTCTCCACCTCACAGACGCCCCAGACCTTCACACGTTGTTATGACAAACCTTGGTTGACAAACAGTAAAGCCTCTACTCCCACTAAGTGCCTAGACTCCCATGTGTTCCAGATCCCAAGCATTGAGGTACAGTATAAAACCCAAAGAGCTAATAGCAAGAGACAATAGACATTTTACAGAGCAGTGGTCAGTGAGTGGCACTTGCTCCCCAGTTAAACCTAAATACAGTTTGGTGGTTTATTTTTAAGATGTGGGTGATCCACTTTTTAAATTATAATTTACTGTTTGAAAATTATTGAAAATTAATATTTAGTAATTGTCAATGTATAACATTTTCTTCAAACTGGTTTTCTGTAAATTCTAGTGCTGAGTATTTTAACTTAAAATTATTGCATGGTATTTTCTCTAATTATAATTAACAGCACTATGAATAACAGCAGTGTCTGCATAAGCTATCAATTAAACTCTAAAATTTTGGTGGAAAAATGCAATTGCACACTTCTGAGTAGTTTTTCACTAAAACTAAAAACCAAATTTGGTTAAGAAAATGTTACAAATAAATAAGTTCTTTGGTTTAATGTTTATCCCATTCAGTTTTATATTATTCAGCATTGTTAACCCACCCAAAATCTTATTCCCAGATGTAGCCTAAGAGAAAAAGAGGCAAACGAAAGGAGATTGTGCTACTTACTCCATCCATCGCAGTCACTCCTCTCCCTCTGTGCCATAGATTTTTTCCTTGTAATAAATAGTGGATTTTAGATACTTGTCAAGATCACAGCTACACTGCTAATATTTGAATATCATGTATATGATTCTTAATTCTTTTATTATTTGTGGGCAGTAATTATTCTCAAGTACCCGAGTAGATTATCTATTCCAGAATTAATCCAACTACATTACCATTTAAATTATAAATCTTTAATCATAAGTAGGACTGCATTGGAAAATAGATACTCAGCACATTCTTGGTAATAGAGAGGCAGCAGGTACCCTAATATTTACATGGTTGGCTTCATGACTAGACAGCTGTGAGTTTGAGGCTTGCTAACAGTAATATCCCTGGTACAGTCCTAACACTGGGAATTGGTTTTAGTCTACTTTTGATTGAGCTCTGTGGTGAAGAAGGAAGTGTCCCATCTTGCCCCACTAAAACTCACTTCCTGTTGGTTGATCAAGAAGTGGCATTGACCGTGCTCATGAAGAGCTCATTGCCTGGACTGCTCTATCCTCACAGCTGAAGGAAAGTGCTCGGGAGCGGATAGAAGTCATGGGTGAGAGAGGGCTCAACTGGGGAAAATTGGAGAGTATTAAGAATAGAACTACTGAAACAGAGTTGGAGATGACTGCCTGTCCTGGTGGAGTTACTGAAAGTTAAGTGTTAGGCATTCTTTGAAGTCTGACCATTTTTTAAACCTACCGCCAACTTTTAATAGGGAGCAGGTTCACTGACATTACACCATTGCTCTGTCACAGACTCTGCTTTTAACATGCTTGGTTGTCATGCTCCACAAACTATGTGTTTCACGTCCATTATCAGATAATATCATGTGGCAAATGAAATGCTTTATCTCCAAATTAGTTCAGTACATCAGGGCCTTTTCCTGACTTGATATTTTCTGAAATATTTTCACTAATTCACACTGCAGAGCAATCAGACTGAAGTATATTTCTCGGACTGAGGTACAGGAGCAATTGTGGTATTTCCCACTCCTACTTCGGATATGCAAAAGATCCCACTGGGATTAATCATCTATATCACATTGATTTGTATGTTCTCATAGTTTATATCTACATGTCTATATTTTGTTGAAATTAGAAATCTTAACAAGCTAATTAATGGAATGTATCTGCCTGAAATCTTGTTTCTATGTAACTCTGTCCTCATTAATCTGTAAAATTTCAATGTGATTGCTCTTCAGGATAAATTTGCGTGCCAGAACTTGCATCACACTCTAGAACTTCCTGTTGTGTATGTTTATACTAGATACGCATGTAGTACTTCAAATATTTTTAATTACCACATTTCTACGCAGCCTTGCATTCATTGGCCAGTGTGATCTGTGTAACTGTATATTTATATAGCGGCTTTATCACATCCTCAGGACATCCCAAAGCGCTTCACAGCCCGTGAACTATTTTGAAATGTAATGTTATGTACACAGCAAGCTCCCACAATGGTTAAATGGCCAGTTAATCTGTTTTGGTGGTGACAGTTGAGGGATAAATGCTGGAAGGAAACCAGAGAACTCTCTGCTCCGCTTCGAATGGTCCCATGGGATCTTTTGGATGGACCGAGCCTCAGATTAGCACCTCATCTGAAAGACAATACTTCTGACAATGCAGCATTCCCTCAGTACTGTACTGAAGTGTCATCTTAGATTATGTGCTCAAATCCTGGAGTGGGGCTTGAACCCATAACCTTCTAGTTTAGAAGCCAAGCTAACACTAAATGGGCTGTAATGTTTTTAAAAAAAACCTCTATGCACCACCCAATATGATTGGACAGTCAGTGTAAAATATGACCAACAAAGAGCACAACAAAAATTGCTATTAGAACTGACTTCAAGTTATGTTAGCTGCTGAAAATGCTAGTTTCTGGGTATAAATTGTGTTAATGTATGTGTTTAATGTTCTCTGTGGTTCATGGTCTTTTTGCTTGGTGAGTGGGCAAGATCTTAAATTCAAACTTTGTATAAATTTTCATAATTGATTTTTATTATTTTGGACAAGACCTCTTAAACATGCCAGTGAGGTCCCAGTTGCTCTGGGGTAAAAGTACATGTGATGTGGTACTTGGCTGGGTAGACCAGCAGAATCTGAAGTTCAGTCTATGGTCTCAACCAAGGCAACAGTGAAATCAGCATGTCACAGACTTCAGACAATAAGAGTCTTCAACTTCTGTGAGGGATGTATATGTTTTATAAGTACAGTTTTTAAAGACAATAAGGTTGGTTACACTTAGAGACCAAGATAAAAAGGAGGAAAGATTTCTTCAGCCCCTGAATGTTTGTTTTTTTCCCCTCTGAATTATCCTGTTTATAATAGACCAGAAGCTATTTGTAACTGACTGGAAAATTAATATAATGTTCAGTTATGTATGAAATGGTAATCTATTTGCATTTATATTTACTGTTCTTCAGTCAGCATTTGGTTGGCATTTTTTAATTTTTGTCCTTTAAACCAGGTGACGCCTGTGCAGGGTAGTAAACTCAGACGACCAAGTTACCACTCCAGTAAGGTTTCACTCACTGGAGACAATGGCAGCACGCCTGCTGCCACTAAATCCAGCAAAACTGGTGAGTTCTAAAGACGATGATGAAATGGATGGAAGCTAATGGGGTTGGTTACAGATGGTGGGGTGTTCCTCTCTGGTCTTGAAGTGGGAATGTGCTATAAATCTTAGGGCGTTTGCAGTAGTGGACTTGGAAAATTTGGAAGGGATTAAGGCGCAAGATATATTTTCCTTGAGACTGGCGGTTTCCCCCTCCTTCCAGAAAGTGTTGACACATTTTATTTTCATTCAAAGCAATTTGGAATAGACCTTTTATATATACATGTGTATATATTTAGTGATGTGTATATACTATTTCATATGACTTAACTCTGTGTTAATGTAAAAGAATATACCTCTCAGAACTGGGCAGCAGATAACTTGAATAATGACTTGCGTATTGTGTGATAATCTATTATTAGCAAATTAATATACTCACAAACTGCAAATATTTGTAAGTCTTAACAGTTACAACACAGTTCTGTCGTTCTATTTCCTTTGTTTGCTTCTCACTTGAAACCTTCAGTTCTCTGTTCCTGTGGAATTTTTATTTTTTCCCCATTTTTCATCTGTCACACCATGGCCCGTATTTTCCGATGCCTACGGGTGTGTACGCGCTGTGTGCACACCCGTAGGGACATCGGAAATGAAGGTTTCAGGCATGCGAAGAAAACCGGCATTTTCGATCTGTCAAGAAGGCCTGCTTTTACCAGCATAAAGAGTTACTCATTTATAATTTAAAAATACTTTTTTTTAAAAAAAAGGTAAGTTTATTTTTAGCCCCGTAAAAATCTTTAATTTTTTTCAAAAAATTAAATGTTTGTTTAAAATATTTAATTTAATGTAATTTTAACTCATTTTAAAAACGTGATTTAAAAAAAAAATATTTAATGTTTTAGTGTCTTTTTGGGGTGATCTCCATTCATACTTTTGACGGGTCTATCTGTCAAAAGTATGAAGGGAGATTCCCTTCTCCTATTGGCTGGCCTGGCCCACGTGATCCCAGGGACGCTTGCGAACTGCATGCACCCCTGGGATACGTGGGCCCTGCACATTTCGACTGTGGAGGGGCCCAGCATCGGAAGTGTCCGGACCTCGGGAGCCCTCGGGTAAGGGCGTAGATTTTTTTCCGATAGGAGGCATCCGCACGCAAGAAGCCTCCTATTGGAAATTACGGGCCCATATCTTTTACCTCCTTAACCACAGTTACAATTTGCCTTTTGTATGAGTAATTCCCACAAACTCTTACTGGATCTGTTTGGCACCCACCACCAATTCAGGCTCCTACATCCAATGGTACAAAATGATGCAGCTGTCGATCTGCTCAACCATTTCCTCACCTCCATTTTGATGCTCTTGTGCCCCGTAAAACCTTTAGTCCTTGTTGTTCAGCCTGATACAGCCCCCATCTCTGCTCCTTCAAGTCCAAGAGGCACTGACTTGAGCATGTCTGGTGCACAACTAGTTTTGCCATCAATCACCAGATCTGGCTGGACCACATCAAATGTAATTAGGCTTCACTGTCCTCTGCCAAAATTGCCCACAACTCTGGGATCATCCTGGAGACCAAAGATAACCCGTTGCACCTCTTCTCCACTACCAACCATCTCCTTAAACCTTTCCACCCTTACCTCCAAGTGTGAAGAGCTCAAGAACTACTTTGTCGTTAAGATTGAGATCATCTGTTCAGCTGTCTCTGCCACTTCCTCTTGCCCACAAAGCCAAACCTCCCCCGAAGCTCCCTCTAATCGGTTATCTAGTTTCTGTCCTATCTCCCCTCATGCCCTCTGAGCTCATCTTGTCCATGAGACCACCACCTACTCCCTTGATCCCATTTCCACTAAAATGCTGACTACCTAAATTCCTTTCCTGTCTCCCAAGTGAGCTGACGTAAATGGCTCCCTCTCCTCAGGTGCCCCCCCCCCCCTTTCAAAATGGCCGTCATCACTCCTCTTCCTCAAAAAAAACACCCTGGACCCCTCTGTCCTTACAAACTACCACCTCATCTCCAACTTCCCTTTGCTCTCCAGTCCTTGAGCATGTTGTCACCTTCCAGATTCATGTCCATCTCTTCAGTTAGGCTTCTGCCCTACCATAGCACTAATCAGAGTTGTGAATGACATCCTCTTTGACTATGACCATGGTACACTATCCCTGCTCTTCTTTCTTTTCCTCTTTGCAGCCTTTGTCAGTCAACCACACCATCCTCCTCCAATGCCTCACCTCTGTTGTCCAGCTAAATGTGACTATCCTCCCCTGATTCCACTCAGCTATTCAGTCATAACCAGAGCATCTCTAGCCCTCTGTACCTCCGGAGTCTCCCAAGGATCTGTCCTTGGCCCGCTCCTCTTCCACATCTACATGCTGCTCCTTGGTGAAATCACCTGAAGACACGGGGTCAGCTTCCTCCTGTACACTGACAACATCCATCTCTACCTCTCAAAATCCTCTCAGCCCCTCTCCTGCCTCTGTGCTGTCAATCTGGTTGCCAACATCCAATCTTGGTAGAGCTACAATTTCCTGCAGTTAAACATTGAGAAGACCGAAGTTATCATCTTCGGCCCCCACCATAAGCTCCAAAGACGTGACACGAATTCAATCCCCACATCCCTGGCCAATATGTCTGGCTAAACCAGACTGTTGGCACCCTCAGTGTCCTATTCAGCTTCCAACTCCATATCCTTTCCATCACAGACCAATTGTGTAACATCACCTACATCCGCCCTTCCTCAGTCCATCTGCTACTGAAACTCTTATTCATGTGCTTTGTCACCTCCAGACTCTACTATTCCAAGGCTCTCCTGGGTGGCCTCCTATCCTCCGCGCTCTATAAACTTCAGCTCACCCAAAACTCTGCCTGTATCTTATACCATACCAAGTCCCATTCATCAGTCACTGCTGTCCTTACTGGCTCCCGATGCCCCAATGTTTCCAATTTAAAATCTTTATTCTCATGTTTAAATCCCTTCACGGCCTCACCCCTCCTTATTTCTGTAACCTTATCCAGCCTTATAACCCACTCCATAACTCATCGTTCCTCTGACTCTTCGCCCCACCATTGGTGTCCATGCCTTCAGATGTTTAGGTCCCACGCTTTGAAATGCCCTCCCAAAACTCCTTCATATTTCCCCATCCCCCTCCTCCTTTAAGACCACCTTAAAACCCACCTCTTTCACCAAGCTTTTGGTCACCTCTCCTAAAATCTTCTTTGCCTTAGCATCCATTTGTGTCTAATTACACCTCTGTGAAGTGCCATGGGACATTTTACTGCATTAAAGGCACTATGCTCTTGCTGTTGTTGATAATATTTCACTTTTCTGCCTGCCAAACTCTCTTCCTTTTTGCTCCTCCAGTGTTGCCACTTCTTTTAACAGTTTTATCCCCCACTCACCTCAGAAAACATCTAAACTCCTCACGCTCCATCACTCTCTTCCTCACTGTTTGTTGCTAGATCTGCCAGTATCCAAAACTCGGCAGAATTGGCGCTCTCGTACTGACCAGGCTTTCAAAATCAATATTTTCATGAAACTAGTCAAAAATTAGTAAGCAGATGCGACCACACCCCTCACAAATCCGCCATTGGACACTTGGATTTGTTTCTTTAGTCATTGTTGTGATATGGGTGTACCTTCACCACACGGACTGCAGCGGTTCAAGAAGGCAGCTCACCATCACCTTCTCAAGGGCAATTAGGGATGGTCAATAAATGCTGGCCTTGCCAGCGACGCACACATCCCGTGAACGTATTTTTTTTTAAAAAGTGACAGTAATGCTTATCCCTAAAAGCAGTTGGAAGATAACTACCTAAAATTTATGTACCTGTTATTGTAGGACATAGGTTTTTCATTCAAATTTAAAACTGAAGAAAATTAATTTCTCAGAAAAATAGATTTTGTTAGGAAACAAAACAAATGAAAACTCTGACCAATTGTAAAATTTATCCAAATGGCCTTGTATCAGACTGTCATCAGCATCTTTTCAATGTTTTAACACTTGATTCATAATCAAAAGGAACGTAAAAGAATATTCTTTATTTTTTAACAATTAGATTTTAAAAAAAATAAGCAAACATTTTATTTTTCTTTATATTTTCCTCTTTCATGCCACAATCTGGCCATTCAACGCCATGTGGCTTCACATCCAGGAAAACTATTATTCTTTTTCATTGCAACTATAATTGTGATTATGGATTACTCAATGGCTTGTCAAGTTTAGCCAGCAAGTAGTTGAATCATACAGGCTAGCAAGGTCTCTGCTGAGTTAGTTGACCTTAGCTATGGTAGTAGTAGGGGCGCTTTAATTGGCCTTAGTGTCCTAGGTTAGCTGGAGAAAAGTCAACCAGGTACCCTCTCCTGATTTGTTATTCGGGAACTCTTGCTGGAAGTGTGAGCATGTGGACAGGATCGGGCTCAACTGAAGTGTCCTCATGAAATGCCCTTCCAACACTCATTATTAGGCTGAGACTTGAATAATGTCCACTTGATGACTGGAACCCATGAAACTAGCCAAGCAAGGAGAGGATGGGTGGGGGAAAATTGGCTGGAAAACTCTTTAAGAAAACTGCAATTGGCTGACATGCAGCTAAATATGTTTGACCCTATTTTAATTTTCTGAAAGCTATCAAGCTTTTCTCTTCCTGCTTAGTTGCTTATTCCTAAAAGCAGTGAGAAGATAATTACCTTAATTTATGTACCTGCTCTTGAAGGATTTTATAAAGAGTCACCAGATAGTATCCTGGAGTAACATGTTGCTAGCTACTAAATGCAGCAGATCCCCACAATAACTTGCGTTTGTTTCTTGACTTTCTCTCTTGTCTATAGATCCTAAAAGGACACCAAGCAGGCCCACGAGTCGGGCTGGGAGTCGTGCTGGCAGCAGGGCAAACAGTCGGCGAGGCAGTGACGCTTCTGATTTTGACCTTTTGGAGACGCAGTCGATGTGTTCAGATATTTCTGAATCCAGCACAGCAGGATCCCAAGCAAGTTCAAGAAGGGGTTCCACAAAACCTTCAAAAATCCCAACACCCTCAAAAAAAACCACAGTGACTACCCCAAAAAACACAAACACCAGAAGATAATATAAATGATACTGTGGAATAGATAATCACTTCACCTTCACACTCTCTCTCTCACTCTCTCTCTCTCTCTCTCTCTCTCACACACACACACACACACACACACACACACACACACACACGCACTCTCTGTTTTAGAAGCCACCAGATGTATGATATTCTACAAAAAAAAAGTACTGTTGTCAACCATTGTAAAAGATTAATTGTGGTCTAATGCTGCCTTATCATTGTACCTTATCTGTTTTTGTTTTTGTAAGTTAAAAGTTTTTTCATGTGAATATTTATGTAGATAAAACATCCATGTTTTGTTCCCATGACCTCTGTGTCTGAGGGAAGTGAGAATGCTTTTAAAGAGAAAGGAAATTTAAATGTGTTCGTGTTCTATTGAAGATTTGAACTACTACTGCTTTTTAAAGAAAAAAACTTGCATTTAGGATACGACCCTTTAAAAGAAAACTTGACTTGCTGTGTATGCAAGACAAATGCTGCAGTATTTGTTAGAAATCACGAATACCTCACGGAGTATTTAAAGTGGGAAAAAAAATGGAGCGATGTACAGTTTTACTTATTTTTAAGATTGTTCATTTTTTGCCTGCTGAAAGTTACGCAGATAATTATGACAAAAAGTGCACATGCAAGTTGTAAAAGACTATTGCTATCTTGTAAGCAGTATAAAGGACACTTTAATAGCAGCTGATGATCATAATGTGGGCCGCACCAGCAATTGCTAGCGAGGCCTTTCTCTCACTTTTTTATGCTGCTTTTTGTTCATTTGAACTGACCACTGGGGCTACATGAGCAGCCGTATTTATATTCTATTGATATCTAGTCTGACCATGTCGCTGTGTGAATCTTCAACTGAAATTGTACCAATGAGTCAAACATTCATTTTTTTTGTATTCAAAAACAAATGTGCTTGCAGTAACTTAAAAAAAATATTAAGTACTGCTTTTCTTGTCTCGATGTTCATTATTCAAGGGAGTAAAGATTTTCCCTGTTCCATAGACACATTTTCTATTAAGCTTGGTGCTTACATTACACCTTTCTAGTGACAGATTTGAGTTCCAGCAAGCAGGGACCATTTGACCTGCTAACTGCTTTTGAATCTAGATGACCAGATAACTGATCCTAGCATAGATTTCCCAATATACAGAAAATCTGATTCAAACACATTTCTCATAGGTTTATCAGGATTCTACTGCAGTTAATGTTTAAAGTGCTATTAACATAAATACCAAAAGAGTTTTAAAAAAAATTCTACTGTTGTTGGCATCTCTGAATTGCCAATCTCGCCACACACGGAGGTGGGTAGGAAGAGAAGAAGAATTGTCTGCAATCCAATATTGCTGTTACAGTTCTGGTTTTTACTTGAGAGTTTTTAGTGTCTCAGACAACACCTATAAGTAAGCCATTGTTCCCTATGATCCTGAGTGTACTTTTATTTGCAAAGTATCTAGGTAACCTCTAATAAGTCCAGCGGTCAAAAGGAAGATCCTTGTGACTATTCGGCTCACTCGATATATCACGTGCCTTCAGCAGGTGGCAGAATAAATTAGATCATGGCTCAAACGGCTGACCAGATTCATTAAATAGTAAATGAGCAAGGAAACTGTAGCAATGACACATTGTATATTTACAGTTATTACAGACTTAACTGTTCCTTCAAAGAAAATAACAAGCAGTCACACTGCAACACTAAACTTCAATGTGAACTGGCTCAAAGATCATGACTATTAACCTTGCATGATGATTTGCTGCTAACTGTCCTCACAGTCTCTTTAGTCTATCGAACCTGTTCATGGCTTCAGATTACTCAATTGGAACAAGACAGGCTCAGATGTACTTTGGAGTGCAGCCTTTAAAAATATAGTTCAGCATGTACACTTCAGCATCAGACTGGGGAACAATAAGCTAAGAAAGGAAGAGTGCTTGGCTCACTCAATTGACTCTTGGATAATTTCAATGTATGTCTCATCAATCTTTTCATCATACTTTTCTAGAATTATGTCTACAGCAGGAGCACCTGCACCGAGCAGCCAGTCAGGGCAGGGCACCAAGCAGGAGGAGAACACAGAACAGCAACAACAACTTGCATTTATAACATTAAAAAAAATCCCAAGACGCTTCACTAAAGTATAATCTGACAAAAATGGAATATGAGACGAGATACTGGGAGGGATGGCCAGAAGCTTTGGGGGAGGTGGAGGTATTTAGGGAGGGAATGCCAAAGAATGGGGCTTAGAAGGTTGAAGGCACGGCCACCAATGGTGGGGTAAAGTGAGGCAGAGATGCACAAGAGGCCAGAGGAATGGAAAGTTCGGGGGTTGTAGAGCTGGAGGGGTTACAAAATAGGGAGGGGATTTAATCACAATGAGAATTTTAAATTGGAAACTTTGTGCCACTGAGAGCCAATGTAGGTTAGCAAGGACAGAGGTGATGGGTGAGCAGGACTTGGTGCCAGATAGGATATGGGCAGCAGAGTTTTGGATGAGCTGAAGTTTACAAGGCTGGAGGTGACAAACACAAGGATGAGGGTTTCAACGGCAGATGGATTGAGGCAGTGGTGAGTGATGTTGCGGAGGTGGAAGTAGGCAACCTTTGTTATTGTGGGTATTTAGGATTGGAAGCTCAGCTTGGGGTTGAAGAAGGCGCCAAAATTGCAAACAGTCTGGTGCAATCTGAGATATGGCTGGAGAGGGGAATAGAATTGATGGTGAGGATACAGAGTTTGGGGCAAGTCCTGAAGATAATGGCTTCAGTCTTCCCAACATTTAATTGGAGGAAATAGGCTATGATCCTGGAAACACTCAGCAGGTCAGGCAGCCTTGGATACAGAAAGGTAGGGATAACGTTTCAGGTTAATGACCTTTCATCAAAACAACAAAGCAAAGACGTTGGAGGTGGTTGGTGAGGTTGAAGACTGCAGAAAAAATGTGGAGGGATAATGCACCACAGTTATAGAGGATGTTATTTGTAACTTTGATTAGGGCAGGGACATAAACCTGTTTGGAAAGATTCAAGTGAGTAGTTGCAGGAAAGATGAGCACGTATTTGGCAACAACACATTCAAGAACTTTGGAGAGGAAAAGGGGGAGTTAATTTGCAAGGACAGAGGGGGTGAGGGTGGAATTTTTTAAGGAGTGGTTGATGATGGCGGTTTTGAAAGCCAGAGAGACAGTACCTGAGAAGAGGGAACAATTTACAACATCAGCTAACATGCGGGCCAAGAAGGGAAGTTAGGTGGTCAGAAGTTTAGTGGGAATGGGATCAAGTCAGCAGGCAGTGGATCTCATGGACAAGATGAGTTTAGAGAAGGCATGAGGGGAGAGGAGAGAAACTAGGGAAAGACATGGGTTGAAGGCCTAGTGGGTAAGGTGAAGGGGGGAAGTGGCAGAGGCAGCTGAACGAATAGCCATAGCTTAGTGACAAGTCTGTGAGCTCCTCGCACTTGTTGGTGTGGATGGCGGAGGAAGGCAAGAGCAGTTTAAGGAGGTCATTGGTAGTGGAGGAAAGAAGCCAGGGTTATATTTGCTCTACAGGATGGTCCGGGAGTAGTGAGCAGTTTTGGCAAAGGAGGGCATAGCGTAATCACCTTGATGTGGTCCAACCAGACTTGGTGATGGATGACTAAACCGGTTGTGCACCAGGTATGCTCAAGCCTGCGCCCCTTGGACTTGAGGGTGCAAATTAGCAGGAGATTGAATGTGATGGTAGCGAGTAAAAGATTTACTGGGAACAAAGACATGTACTTTGGACATTTGGGAATGCTTAAGCAGTTCAACGGCTGCAGAAGTATTTGAGATTTAGAAAATGCAGATGTAATTGAATTGCAGAGGTTTTTTTTCTGGAACTGATAAGAGAAGAAAGTGAGCTTGGAAGATTATCATGTGCTGCTGCTGCTTCCCCTCCATGATAATGGCATGTAAGGATATGCCCATAGGGAATGCCATACCTGCTCCGCTGCTAGTGGAGGGCTGAAATTCTGCCAGTGGTCTGATCCTGTCAAACAGTGAGAAGCAAGTCCAGGTGTGTGTAGGGAGAGTGGCAAAAAAAAGTCACTGCCAGCAAGTCTTTCCCAGCTGCAGAAATTGCTATTCAACCTCTCCAGACTTTCTGTCTCTCATACTCTTCACTGACCCCGGCAGCTGCTGTGCCTCGTAAATCTCAGTCTAGGTTACCCAGAATGCTTTAGCAGTGTAAAAGTAGGAAACTCAACAACAGCACCACTGGCCCTCATTATAATATGTTAATGAGGCCAGTCTGGACTCAGGGTGCCAAAAAAAAGGAAATTTGGAAGAAGTGTTATAGTGGTGGAAATGGCTTCTACCCGATTTTCCTGCCAGATATCACTTCCTTCCATGTTTATATATCATTAACTGGCAAGTGGGTCAATAACCAGCGGTCATAGATTCAAAATCATTGGCAAAAGATCTAGAGCGGAGATGAGGAGAATTTTTTTCACTGAGTTGTCCAGATCTGGAACGCTCTACCTGAAAAGGTGGTGGAAGCTGATTCCATAAATAATTTTAAAAGTGAGTTGGTCAGGTACCTGAGGATGAGGAACTTACAGGGTTACGGACTAAGCATAACAGCTCTTTCTAAGAGCCAGCACAGGCACGACGAGCCAAATGGCCTCCTGTGCTGTAATTTTCTAGGATTCAATTAACATGTCAAAAACAATGAAGCAATTCCTCCCCATCAAATGGTGCTTTCAACCAGACAGTCGCAAGATGGCTGATGTGGGAAAATGGCAACTATCACTCTGGTGCAGTATGGGTGTTTTATTCACTTAGGGCTGAGATATTGTTAGGGCAGAGCAAGGAGCTTTGCCTTGCAACTAACCATGCTGTACCTGCATTGAGAGTGCTTTATGCTGATAATGAATCATGTCCACATTGTATGGGCAAATTGTGTGATTTAGGGATAAGGTTCAGTGAGGAAACGCAATACCACAGTCCATTCTAAGGAATGTATTCCAGTCTCCAGTACTAACATCCATCACCATGAACACAAGAAAGCAAGCAAAAATCTTCATATAAAGAATGCATACAGGACCTGTTTCGGAACAGTTTTTGGGTGGCACAGGGTGCAATAGAGTATTGACCAAAAATTTCTAAATTTGTTCAATATTTTCCAGTTTTTACATAAATTTTACTGGAACAATCTGGACTCGTATTTTTTTGTCATTAGTCATTCTCAGAATGTAGGCAAGGCTGGCATTTGTTGCCCATCCCTAGTTGCCCTAAGAAGGTGGTAGTGGTGGGCCTCCTTGAACTGCTGGTAGCTGATATAACTGAGTGGCTTGCTAGGCCACTTCAGAGGGCAGTTAAGAGTCAACCACCTTGCTGTGAAACTGGAGTCACAAAAAGGCCAGACCAGGCAAGAACAATAGGTTTCCTTCCCTAAAGGACATTCGTGAACCAGTTGGGTTTTTACAAAAATCTAACCGCTTCATCATCTCTTTGACTGTAAGAGTGTAATGAGGCAAAAGTATTTCAGCTTTTGTAGCTCACTCTTAATTTTCTGGGCCTGTTACACTTGTGATTTCATGATCATTATATCTGTGCAAATCTATTGCAAACTATTGTTTAAATTATCTTGGCCTTTTCAAACATTCAGACTTCACTTTTGACTCAATGGCCCTGACTTTGCGGTCGGAGGCGTACCTCCGGAGTACGCCTCCGACCCGCGAAACATCTACGAACTTACCTCCTGGTTCCAAAGCTACGGAGAGTTCGGGTCTTTGGTCTGCAGACATATGCCTGCGTAAAGGTCCACGGATCCCAGGGACGCAGGCGGTTCGGAAGCGTCCCTGGGATCACGTGGGACAAGTTCTCCAAAGAGAAATGAGGTTTCTATTGCAGTCATTTTCGAACGGAATCCCCAAATGACATGCAATGAAATCCCCAAATAATTAAACAGTTTAGACAACTAATAAATATAAATGTTATGATTTTCAAATTTAATTAAAGTCCCTTAATTACACCAAATAAAATAAAAAATAAAATTTTTTGAAAAACAATTATAAACATTTTAATCCGGGCCAATATTTGCAAAAAACTAATTTTAAGTGTGTGCATTTTAAATTTGTTAATTTTTTGATTTAAGATTTATATTAACCCTTACACTGGCCGTAAGTTTCGTGGGCAATTGCTGGGCAGTAGTTGGACAAATAGCCCAACTCTGGGCCAGCGAAAGTGATTTCTCAGTCGGTTCAGATGGTCTATCAAGGCGTACCCTGACAGATCACAAGTTCCGGGTTTTCGCACATGCGCAGTGCATGCGGAACCTGGAATTTACGGGGCCCAAACAGAAGGATCAGGATGGCGTATCAGCGTATGCCGTCGAAGACACCGTAAATTCTGGCCCAATATATTTCACCCATTTAATAGTTTTGTGTGAATTACAGGCACATGAAAGTACCGTAGCAGGTGAGTATTTCTGCAGTCCAGTCGTTAAAGTAAAAGTAAGGTCTCTAGTTTAGAGTAAGTAGTGTTTAAAGGGAAGTAAGGTCCCTAGTGTATTTAATATTCTTTAATTTAAAGGGAGTAAATTAAGGGTAGGACATGGTAGGGCAGCTTGGCTGCGTGGAGTGCTCCTCCTGTGCTATGTGGGAAGTCAAGGACACTTTAGGTGTCCAGGGCGAACACGTGCAGGAAGTGTCTCCAGCTGCAGCTACTCGAAATCCGCGTTTCGGAGCTGGAGCTGCGGCTGGAGTCACTGTGGAGCATCCGCGAAGCTGAGATCTTCGTGGATAGCACGTTTAACGAGGTGGTCACACCGCAGGTAAAAAATGCACAGGCAGACAGGAAATGGGTGACCGCTAGACAGAGTAAAAGAACGAGGAAGGTAGTGCAGGAGTCCCCTGGGTCCATCTCTCTCTCCAACAGATTTTCCGTTTTGGATACTGCTGGGGGAGATGGTTTCTCGGGAATGCAGCAAGAGCCAAGTCCGTGGCACTACGAGTGGCTCAGCTGCACAGGAGGGGAGGAAAAAGTGGGAGAGCAATAGTGATAGGGAATTCTATCGTAAGGGGAACAGATAGACGTTTCTGTGGCCGCAGACGTGACTCCAGGATGGTATGTTGCCTCCCTGGTGCCAGGGTCAAGGATGTCACTGAACGGCTGCAGGGCATTCTGAAGGGGGAGGGCGAATAGTCAGAGGTTGTGGTTTACATTGGTACCAACGACATGGGTAGAAAGAGGGATGAGGTCCTGCAACAAGAATTTAGGGAGCCAAGTAGCAGATTAAAAAGCAGGGCCTCAAAGGTTGTAATCTCTGGATTACTCCCGGTGCCACGTGCTAGTGAGTATAGGAATAGGAGGATAGAGCAGATGAATGCGTGGCTGAAGAGTTGGTGCAGGAGGGAGGGCTTTAGTTTCCTGGATCACTGGGTCTGCTTCTGGGGAAGGTGGGACCTGTACAAGTCGGACGGGTTGCACCTGAACCGGACCAACATCCTTGCGGGGAGGTTTGCTAGTACTGTTTGGGGGGGGTTAAACTAACTTGGCAGGGGGATGGGATAGGATAGGGGGTGATGCACAGCCAAATATCGAGGAAAAAACAAGTCAGCCTGGAAGGCAGAGCAAATATGTAACGGCACAAGGGAGTATGGCAAGGCTGGATGGTATTTATTTTAATGCAAGGAGTCTTGCGAGTAAGGCAGATGAATTGAAGGTGTTGATGAACACATGGGAGCATGATATTGTTGCTATCACAGAGACATGGTTGAGGGAGGGGCAAGACTGGCAGCTCAATATTCCGAGGAATAGAATCTTCAGGTGAGACAGAGGGGGGTATCGCAATATTAATCAAGGAGTCAATTACTGCTGTAAGGAGGGATGATATCTTAGCAGGTTCCTCTAATGAGGCCATATGGGTAGAACTTAAAAACAAAAAGGGGGCAAGCACTTTGCTGGGAGTGTACTATAGGCCCCCAAACAGTCAGGGGGAGATAGAGGAACAGATATGTAGGCAAATCTCAGAGAAGTGTAAAAATAATAGGGTAATAATAGTAGGGGATTTCAACTTCCCCAATATTAACTGGGATAGTCAGAGTGTGAAAGGCTTAGAGGGTGTGGAATTCTTGAAGTGCATCCAGGAGAGCTTTTAGAGCCAGCATGTAGAAAGTCCTACAAGAGAGGGGGCGGTACTGGACCTAATTCTAGGGAATGTAGCCGGGCAAGTGGTAGATGTGTCCGTAGGAGAGCATTTTGGTGACGGTGACCATAATTCAGTGAGATTTAAGGTAGTCATGGAAAAGGACAAAGATGGACCGGAAATAAAGGTTCTAAATTGGGGGAAGGCCGATTTTAATATGATAAGGCAGGATCTGGCCAAAATGGACTGGGATCAGCTACTTGTAGGAAAATCCACATCAGAGCAATGGGAGTCATTCAGAAAGGAAATGGAGAGAGTACAACGCCAACATGTTCCCGTAAAGGTCAAGGGTGGGACCAACAAGCCCAGGGAACCCTGGATGTCAAGGGATATACAAGAATGGATTAGGAAAAAAAGGGAGGCTTTTGGCAGATACAAAGGACTAAAAACAGTGGAAGCCCTAGAGGAGTATAGAAAGTGCAGGGGGGTACTTAAAAAAGAAATTAGGAGAGCGAAGAGGGGGCATGAAAAAACACTGGCGGGCAAAATAAAGGAAAATCCCAAGGTGTTTTATAAGTATATTAAGGGCAAGAGGATAACCAGGGAAAGAGTAGTGCCCATTAGGGACCAAACTGGCAATCTGTGTGTAGAGCCGGAAGATGTGGGTGAGGTTTTAAATGAATATTTTGCATCTGTGTTTACTATGGAGAAGGGTGATGTGGGCATAGAAATCAGGCAGGGGGATTGTGATATACTTGAACAAATTAGTATTGAGAGGGAGGAGGTACTAGCGGTTTTAGCAGGCTTAAAAGTGGATAAATCCCCAGGCCCAGACGAGATGTATCCCAGGCTGCTGTGTGAGGCAAGGGAGGAGATTGCAGGGGCTCTGACACAAATTTTCAGAATCTCTATGGCCACAGGGGAGGTGCCAGAGGACTGGAGAACAGCTAACGTCGTACCATTGTTCAAGAAGGGTAGTAGGGATAAACCAAGGAATACAGGCCAGTAAGCCTAACACAGTGGTAGGGAAATTATTGGAAAAAATATTCTGAGGGACAGAATTAGTCTCCACTTGGATAGTCAGCATAGCTTAGTCAGGGGGAGATCATGTCTGACCAACTTGATTGAATTTTTCGAGGGAGTGACTAGGTGTGTGGATGAGGGTAGTGCAGTTGATGTAGTCTACATGGACTTCAGTAAGGCTTTTGACAAAGTCCCACATGGGAGACTGGTCAAGAAGGTAAGAGCCCATGGGATCCAGGGCAATTTGGCACATTGGATCCAAAATTGGCTTAGTGGCAGGAGGCAGAGGGTGATGGTCGAAGGTTGTTTTTGTGACTGGAAGCCTGTGTTCAGTGGTGTACCACAGGGATCAGTGCTGGGTCCTTTGCTGTTTGTAGTGTACATTAATGATTTAGATATGAATGTAGGAGGTATGATCAGTAAGTTTGCAGATGACACAAAAATTGGTGGAGTGGTAAATAGCGAGGAGGGAAGCCTCAGGCTACAGGATGATATAGACGGGATGGTTAGATGGGCAGAACAGTGGCAAATGGAATTTAACCCTGAAAAGTGTGAGGTGATGCATTTTGGGAGGACTAACAAGGCAAGGGAATACACAATGAATGGTAGGATCCTAGGAAGGACAGAGGATCAGAGGGACCTTGGTGTGCATGTACATAGATCCCTGAAGGCAGCAGGACAGGTAGATAAGGTGGTTAAGAAGGCATATGGGATACTTGCCTTCATTAGCCGAGGCATAGAATATAAGAGCAGGGAGGTTATGATGGAGCTGTACAAAACGCTAGTTAGGCCACAGCTGGAATACTGTGTGCAGTTCTGGTCGCCACACTATAGGAGGGATGTGATTGCATTGGAGAGGGTGCAGAGGAGATTCACCAGGATGTTACCTGGACTGGAGCGCTTCAGCTATGAAGAGAGACTGGACAGGCTGGGGTTGTTTTCCTTAGAGCAGAGAAGGCTGAGGGGGGACCTGATTGAGGTGTACAAAATTATGAGGGGCATAGATAGGGTAGATAGAAAGGAACTTTTCCCCTTAGTAGAGGGGTCAATAACCAGGGGGCATAATTTCAAGCTAAGGGGCAGGAGGTTTAGAGGGGATTTGAGGGAAAACTTTTTCACCCAGAGGGTGGTTGGAATCTGGAACTCACTGCCTGAAAGGGTGGTAGAGGCAGGAACCCTCACAACATTGAAGAAGCATTTAGATGAGCACTTGAAATGCCATAGCATACAAGGCTACAGACCAAGTGCTGGAAAATGGGATTAGAATAGACAGAGCTTGATGGCCGGCATGGACACGATGGGCCGAAGGGCCTCTTTCTGTGCTGTGTTACTCTATGACTCTATGAGCACTGAGGCATGGAAAATGTTATCAATTTGTGCAATGAACGTTTGGTCAGTGCTTGACAACAAGAAGCTCTTTATTTAAAAGAAAAAATCCAAACCTTTAACTAATCTGTCCACGCCATGAATATAGGTGAGACAGTAGAGGTACTTGCCCATCTGCAACAGGGATCACAATCAGCATTGCAGATCCGAGTTTTGGCAAATTGTGTTTTCTAGGGACGAGGTTTAGGTTTAGTTCGCCAAATACAATACCAGAATTGGGATGATCTTATTTTTCCCTTCTATCATGGTGCTTACTCCTATATCCTAACTCATAACTCTCGTACACCTCATCAATGTTTCTAGTGTCCCAAGATGAACCCCTTTAATAATTCTTGTAATTTTTTTAATCCATAGCTTAAGTTTTAAGTCCTTGTTGTTATCAAAAATTTTGACCATCAACTCAGTGTCCTGACTGTCGTTGGAAGTTCTGACACACAATCTAATGGAAACTCGAGGCTTGACGCAGGTTTGGACTTCCCAACAGTGATGCAATGAACACTCAAAGAACAAACACTCCAAACCCTTCACTCAGTGCCCACACAACTATTTCCGACTCCAGCCCCTTCCAAAATAAAATGACTGAATATCCCCATTGTAGAATCTATTTTGATAAATGGCAGGAGCTCTGACCGTAAATGCTTTTATGGATATTCAAACTTAATCTATTTCCAGAAGCATCAAGTCTGACTCACAGTCCCCTTCCTTCCCAATTAGTCCTTCCAGCTCTGAAAATGATGAATAGGCAAGGTTATGGTTCAGTGCCTGTTCAATGCTGGCATTTAAAATTGAAATTTGTGTGTCTCAGTCATCAGGATATCGGACAAAATCAGTGAGACCGTCTTCAAAGAACCAAGTGGTTTGTAGTGTGCATGCTGCCAGTAGTATTTACAGATATGTTTTCTTTTAAAATGTCACCCTGACCATTTTGAAAAAAATGCTTCCTGTTCATTCTTGCAAACTGAATTACCTTTGTGGTCTAATTCCAGATAGTTTCTGGAACTTAATTGCGAGGAATATGTTGTTCTAGGATTTTCGTACTGTGAGGGGCCCATTTTATTATTTCAGTGACACAATCACAGTTTGTAATTGGTGATTATTTCTGATCAGCTGCTTAGTTCTGGTATTTATTTTAGCAGCATTTTGTGTTAATTTCATTTCTGAGCATTCACATCTGTTTGATTCGCTGATGATATACAGTCAGTTGCTAAGATTCAAACTATGATGAGAAATTGCACAAGCTTTGCTCTCGTTCATTGTCGTCTAAATCCTGACACAGATTGCTGCTTTGTAATTATTTCTGCATATCTACTTTCTTTTCATTTTTGTTGTGTGGTTATCAAAGTGAGCGATGTCTGCTGGTGCATTGAATATTTCTCTATTTGGTCACTCACTGTTATCACAAAACACTCTTCTGTGAATCATGGCATGGGTAAAGCTCTCTCTGCATTGCCTGAATAATGTGCCTTAAGCCCTACTTCAGAGCAACTTTTACTTATAAATGAAGAGTAGCAGCTGTGTCTTTGTTTTGAGCGATAAACTGAGTAAAATAAACATACTCCCATAGTAGAGCATCTTAATATTTGAGCGGTGGCTGCATAAATCCTGTTTTATCTGTGAGTGGTGTTTTCCGCTGCCCATCTGCTCTGATTAACATCCCGTCTTGGATTGATTCATGTAGTAATATGTTATGTGTATATTGTAACTGATATTGAAGTTAGAGTGGCACAGGAATTGTGAGAAATTTAAATTCAATTCAATTTCCATTTTAATCTAAACAGTGGATTTAAGTAGTTTTTGAATTTTTTGCTAGTTATCATTTAAATTAAAATGCTTTTCCGATATAGCCCCCCTTATTATTTTCAAATTGCTCATAGAATCATAGAATGGTTACAGCACAGTAGGAGGCCATTTGGCCCGTCGAGCCCATGCTGGCTCTCTGCAAGAGCACTTCAGCTAGTCCCACTCACCCGCCCTTTCACCGTAGCCTTGCAAATTTTTTTCCTTCAGGTACTTATCCAATTCCCTTTTGAAAGCCACGATTGAGTCTGCCTCCACCACCCTTTCAGGCAGTGCTTTCCAGATCATAACCACTCGCTGCATAAAGAATTTTTTCCTCACTTCACCTTTGGTTCTTCTGCCAATCACCTTAAATCTGTGTCCTCTGGTTCTCGACCCTTCCGCCAATGGGAACTGTTTCTCTCTATCTACTCTGTCTAGACCACTCATGATTTTGAACACCTCTATCAAATCTCCTCTCAACCTTCTCTTTAAGGAGAACAACCCCAGTTTCTCCAGTCTATCCATGTAACTGAAGTCCCTCATCCTTGGAACCATTCTTGTAAATCTTTTCTGCACCCTCTCTAAGGCCTTCACATCCTTCCTAAAGTGCGGTGCCCAGAATTGGACACAATACTCCAGTTGAGGCCGAACCAGTGTTTTATAACTTACTTTTTGTACTCTATGCCACTATTTATGAAGCCCAGGATCCCATATGCTTTTTTAACCGCTTTCTCAACCTGCCCTGCCACCTTCACTGATTTGTGCACATATACTCCCAGGCCTCTCTGTTCAGGCACCCCCTTTAGAATTGTACCCTTTAGTTTATATTGCCTCTCCTCGTTCTTCCTACCAAAATATATCACTTTGCACTTTTCTGCGTTAAATTTCATCTGCCATGTGTCCGCCCATTCCTCCAGCCTGTCTATGTCCTCTTGAAGTCTATCACTATCCTCCTCACTGTTCACTATACTTCCAAGTTTTGTGTCATCTGCAAATTTTGAAAATGTGCCCTGTACACCCAAGTCCAAGTCATTAATATATATCAAGAGAAGCAGTGGTCCTAGTACCGACCCCTGGGGAACACCACTGTATACCTTCCTCCAGTCCGAAAAACAACCGTTCACCACTACTCTCTGTTTCCTGTCACTAAGCCAATTCCGTATCCATGCTGCCACTGTCCCTTTTATTCCATGGGCTTCAACTTTGCTGGCAAGCCTATTATGTGGCACTTTATCAAACGCCTTTTGGAAGTCCATGTACACCACATCAACCACATTGCCCTCATCAATCCTCTCTGTTACTTCATCAAAAAACTCAAATCAAGTTAGTTAAACACAATTTGCCTTTGACAAATCCATGCTGGCTTTCCTTAATTAATCCACACTTGTCCAAGTGACTCTGAATTTTGTCCCGGATTATCATTTCTAAAAGCTTCCCCACTACCGAGTTCAAACTGACTGGTCTGTAGTTGCTGGGTTTATCCTTACGCCCTTTTTTGAACAATGGTGTAACATTTGCAATTCTCCAGTCCTCTGGCACCACCCCTGTATCTAAGGAGGATTGGAAGATTATGGCCAGTATCTCCACAATTTCCACCCTTACCTTCCTTAGCATCCTAGGATGCATCTCATCCGGTCCTGGTGACTTATCTACTTTGAGTACAGCCAGCCTTTCTAATACCTCCTCTTTATCAATTTTTAGCCCATCCAGTATCTCAACAAACTCCTCTTTCACTATGACTTTGGCAGCATCTTCTTGGTAAAGACAAAAGCAAAGTACTCATTTAGTACCTCAGCCATGCCCTCTGCCTCCATGCGTAGGTCTCCTTTTTGGTCCCTAATCAACCCCACCCCCTCCTCTTACTACCCGTTTACTATTTACTAGAGAAGACTTTTGGATTCCCTTTTATGTTAATATTAAATTTGAGTGCCTTGGTTTCAGCAGCAAAAATTACAAACTTCATTTAGATTTAATTTTCCTTATTTATGTCATCCATATGTGTATATAAGTCATTTTTGGTGAATTTTGTGCACATTAAGGACTCCTAGATCAAGTTTAACACGAGACGCATCTCAGTAAAGTTCCCTTTACTCTGCTTTAGCATCTCAACCATGACCTCAGAAGATAACTACCAACTGCACCATGTGAATGTTTCGATTTCCCACAACTGCTCTCCTTAAGTAAGAGAGCCATTTTTGTGTCATTTTATGGCAATTTTGTGCTGTAGGCTACTAGGAGTTGAGGATTTCCAAGCTAAGGACTCTTCTAGCCAAAGAGAAGAGATTCTTGTCCCATCAGTCTGGGCTAGTTTCAAACCCTGCACCAGAAATGAAAGAGCAGTGTGCTTAACCCACTTAGTCACTCAGTCTCCTACATTACTTCTATATTGGACCTGAAATTGCAGTAGGAGGCTTCCCGCGGGCGAATGCCTCTGATCCGCAAGAAAAGTACGCACCTACCTGGTGCCTCCGTATCTTCAGACTCTTGCAGTCCTGGGCCTGCAGGCGTACACCTGCGTAAAGGCCCACGTATCTCAGGGGCGCACGCGGTTCGCAAGCATCCCTGGGATCACCTGGGCTGACCCAACCAATCAAAATGGGAGATTCTCATTATGCTTATGGGGATTCCATTTACGTACGGAATCCCCATAAGCATAATAGAAATCACATAAAAAATACATTTTCACACAACCTTAATAAAAATAAATCATCTCATGTTTAAAATTAATTAAAATACAATTTAGTTAAAGGTTTAAAACAGATATTTAATTTTTTGAAAAATAAATTTAAACATTTTTAAAGGGGCCAAAAATAACCTAAACTAATTTTAAAGGTTTTAGAATGTTTAAATGATTTTTAAAAATGTATTTTAATATTTATTTCGACCCTTATGCTGGTAGAAGAAGGCCTTATGCTGCTTTTACCAGAGGTAAGAGTTTCGTGGGCATTCGCTGGGCAGTACATAAGAACATAAGAAATAGGAGCAGGAGTAGGCCAGTCGGCCCCTCGAGCCTGCTCTGCCATTCAGTAAGATCATGGCTGATCGTCTACCTCATCTCCACTTTCCTGCACTATCCCCATCTCCCTTGATTCCCTTAATATTCAAAAATCTATCAATCTCTGTCTTGAATATACTCAATGAGTGAGCCTCCACAGCAGTTGGGCAGATGGCCCAACCCTGCGCCATCGAATGTCCATTTCCTTCGGATTCGTACGATCTGTCAAGTTGAAACTTGACATTGCAAGTTCTGGGTTTTCGCACACGCGCATTGCATGCAGAAACCCGGAACTTGCGGGGCACTTACGACCGTGTACGCTATGCATACGCGGCCATAGGCCCTGGAAATTCCGGCCCATTATTTTATTCCTGCAGCCAATTAAACTCGCCACCCTTCAACTCCTTTGTTTTATTCAGTCATACTTTGTTTTTTAATCAAGTTTGTCACAGTTATGCAAACTCAGATCATTTTTAAAGTTTTGTCGAATTTTAAGACCTGAATTCAAACTCTTTCTCATTGCAGCCAATTCAGTAGAATAAAAATAGCAATGTGTGTGCTAATGTCCCTCGATTATTACGTCAGACGATTAGGAAGTATTTTGAAGATGACAGATTTTCTATGAAGATCAGATCTTTAGTGCTGTGTGTGATATGTTTTTGTTTTAAAATTTTGAACTAAGCACTATGTCGACTCCCATCTTTCAATATCCAAAGAGGACACAATACACACTGGACTTGGCAAGTAGACATGAACCTAATGCATTTTGTTTTCATTTAAGTTGAGATCACATATTATCTTGTACAATTTTCCAGATAAAAAGACGAGGAGGTGCCAACTCTGCAATCTCTATTCTGTGCTGCACTTAACAACTGAGTTTATATGGAGAACCACTCCAGCTACAGTGCTGTCAAATAGTAAGTGTTTGTTATACAGGAAGGCTGGAGGTTTCCACAGAAGGCCTGGTTATAATTAGCCTATGTTGCTGTTATCTCCCCCTCTCAGATAATTTTGTGGTGTTGGAATACTTGCCTAGGGATCTAGAGTTTCTGCTCACCTTCTTAAAACGTGGGCTAACTAGAGGAATATGGTAGTGGGTAGTTCCCCAGGTGTAGGGAGGGTATTACTTTTGGTCGGTAGGGTGTCTGACGCAAAGAAACTTATTATGTTTGAGTCTCCAAACCATGCTACTGAGAAATGCATACAGATAGAATTTCCCATATGGCGTGCACACTAGAGGGGGAATCTTAACTCCCAGGCGGGAAGCTGGCGAGCTGTCTGTCCAGAAGTCTCTATGGAAGGCCCAACCAATAGTAACTACTGGGCTTCATTTACATCCCACCGGCCTCTTGCCCTCCAGGAATGGGTGTAAAGGGGCAGCTGACCGGCTGCTGGCAGGTGATGATTGGGCAGTCTCTCGCCCACCTACTCAGTATGCCGTTAAACTGTGATTGGAGTCCTATGTACATCATAAGAGCCCGATTAGCA
Source organism: Squalus acanthias (assembly GCA_030390025.1). Taxonomy (NCBI): domain Eukaryota; kingdom Metazoa; phylum Chordata; class Chondrichthyes; order Squaliformes; family Squalidae; genus Squalus; species Squalus acanthias. The sequence goes on from JASTWF010000031.1 coordinate 1,640,559, forward strand.
TAAGATCACAGAATCCCCACAGTGCAGATAGAGGCCATTTCGGCCCATCGAGCCTGCACCGACACATATCCCACCCTATCCCCGTAACCCCACGTATTTAATCCCCCCCTAACACTAAGGGTCAATTTATCATAGCCAAATCAACCTAACCCGCACATCTTTGGACTGTGGGAGGAAACCGGAGCACCCGGAGGAAACCCACGCAGACACGGGGAGAATGTGCAAACTCCACACAGACAGTCATCCGAGGCCGGATTCGAACCCGGGTCCCTGGCGCTGTGAGGCAACAGTGCTAACCATAAGTTATGTGGCTCCTGCCTGAGTCAGCAAAACCAGTAGGGTTGAACCTGCTCTGGAGCGGGAATGGAGCGACAAATAGACCCGCTCTATTTTAACTCCCGTTCCATCTGGTTTCCGTCAGGCGGAGGGAGTTAAAATTTCCCCTAATCATCTTCTTCTTAGGCCGTCCCTCGGAACCGAGGATGACTTGCTTCCACACTAAAAATGAGTTCTCAGGTGACTGATGAGTCCAATGCGGGACCTACAGTCTCTGTCACAGTAGGGGCAGACGGTGGTTGAAGGGGCAGGTGGGTGAGGTGCTTGGGTTGACGTGCGCTCCTTCCACTGTTTGCGCTTCACTTCCGCTTGCTCCCGGCGAGGAGACTCGAGGTGTTCAGGCGCCTTCCCAGATGCTTCTTTGTGCAGTTTTGGGCCAGGGATTCCCAGGTGTCGGTGGGGATGTTACACTTTTTCAAGGCAGCTTTGAGGGTGTCCTTGAAGTGTTTCCTCTGCCCACCTGGGGCTCTCTTGCCGTGTCGGAGCTCCGAGTAGAACACTTGTTTTGGGAGTCTCGTATCGGGCATGCGGATGATGTGGCCCGTCCATCGGAGCTGATCGAGCGTGGTCAAAGCTTCGATGCTGGGAATGTTAGCCTGAGCGAGAACACTGACGTTGGTGCGCCTATCCTGCCAATGTAGCCAGCATTGGTGGTACCTCTCCAGTGCTTTGAGGTGCCTGCTGTACATGGTCCATGTCTCTGAAGCATACAGGAGGGCGGGTATCACTAATGCTCAGTAGACCATGAGCTTGGTGCTGGGTTTGAGTTCCTGGTCTTCAAACACTCTCTTCCTCAGGCGACCGAAGGCTGCACTGGCACACTGAAGGCGGTGTTGGACTTTGTCATCGATGTCTGCCCTTGTTGACAGTAGGCTCCCGAGGTATGGGAAGTGTCCAAGGCCTCGTCGTGGATTTTGATAATCGGGGGGCAGTACTGTGTGGCAGGGGCAGGTTGGTAAGGACCTTTGTCTTATGGATGTTTAGTGTAAGGCCCATGCTCTCGTATGCTTCGGTGAAGGTGTTGACGATGGTTTGGAGTTTGGCCTCAGAGTAGGGACATACGCCATTTAGAGCTTTGGTGCAGGTTCGCAAGCCAGTACATCCCCATATAATACTGCTGGAGCTTAGGCAGCTAACACCACATAGCACTGATAAGCTTTCCACTGCTTGTCCAGCCAGGACCACCTTGTCCATTAGGATATTGTATTGTAGAGCTATCTAAAGCCAACTGGTACAGTTCTCAGCTCCCATGGCCAGGTCTATCACTCCAAGTTTTGTCAGCAAGCCTGGCAGGCTGGACTGAAGTACTGCAGTCTAGTTCAGGTATCTGATTACCAAGTCTGCTACAGAGCATTAACATGGTGTCAAACTTCCACCGCCTGGCATATCTTCTCATCTATGAGTCACCTCAACCCCAAAGGAATCCTGCTTACCTCTGCCCAATAAGGATAGTCATGATTCTAAATTTATCTCTCAAGTATTGATGCAAGATACAAGGAAAATTTGTTGCAGATATTGGTACCAATGGTTCTGGTGAATACCAACTTTAGCCTGGACACAGTTATTTGAGACTGTGCTGAGAAGGAATGAAATGTACTTTGGTCCTTCTCATCTTCTTCAATGATTGCCGCCTCCCAATAAAGTTTAAGTTTATGGCATATAAGACATATGTCTAAACAGTCCTCCTTCATGGCTCAGAACTCAATGCAAGCAGTGGAAAGGCTTCCATCAGCCCATATCAAGATCAAGGTGTGAGGGTGTGGATTTGTGGTAAAAAGGGTAAACGATTGTAGACACAAAGGGCAGTTCCCTACACCAACCTAATGCTCAGCACTCCGGAGGAGCAGTCAGCCTCACGGTGCACAAGACTCTTCGCCAAAGCCAAAGATGAGGACATGAGTTCAGCAGTTCGTGAAAAGTAAGCCTGGTACATACTATTAGGCTTGGACATCTAGAACATCAAGGTGCCAGGCACATCACAAGCTGTCCAGCATAGGCCCTTCACCACACTGAAAGCAGCTGTCTGTCATATAGGGGAAACATAATGAGGAAACATTGAGGCTTGGGATGACAGCTGCTGGTAAGTGTTAGCTGATGGCAATGTATGACTAGATGTTTGCTGCAATGTAGATATTTATATAGAAGACAAAAAAGCAAACTCAAAAACCTGGAAAAGAGGTTCGACTGTGTCGTTTTCCAGCCCCTGCAACAGGATTGCTGAATATGAGGTTTGAACAGTGAGGTTTATTAGGATGGCAATGATGTCAGTACAGCAGGTATATGCAGCAAGTTAATAATGCATCGAGGTCTTGATAAACTGATGGCTGATGTGAGCATGGAGCTGCAAACATCTGATTTCCATTTTAAGTTGCAAGTGTGGTGAGGAACTGAATTGAATAAAAAAGTGGGATAACATGCTGGCCTGGCACAATTTCTAACCACAAATATGAACTCCTGAGCCAGTGCTACTTCTGTTTCCAGCCACACAATGTTTCCCTGACAAAAGAGTTAGACGCTTGTTAAAACTAATTGTAACTTTCACAAAGAACATGCACAACGCCTTCTCCATGGTTAAATACCAATTCTACAAAAAAATCATAAAATGAATACCAGAACCAGCCCTGGTTCAGTGATCCAAACTTAGTGGAACAGTGCTTCACTAAGCCAGTGTTTCATTGAACACCGCCAGTACCAATTCTGACTGCACAGCATCAAGGCGTCTTCTTCCCCTCAAAGGTAGGCTTCCAATCCTCACAATAAAAATTTGAAGTGATAAATGTTAAATATTTAATGGTTGCATCTCTTAATGGAGAACCCTTGTTTATGCAGTGCTGGATTTTTTTTTTAAATTGTACTGCCAGTACCATTCCTTTTTTAAAAATTTGTTCTCCGGATGTGGGCAACGTTGGCCAGGCTGCGTTTATTGCCCATCCCTGGTTTCCCCGACAACCGTGTGCCTCGCTAGGCCACTTCAGAGAGCATTGAGAATCAACCACGTACTGCGGGATTGGAGGCACACATAGGCCAGACTCTGTAGGGGTGGCAAGTTCCTGTCTTTGAAGGACATTAGTGAACCAGTTGGGTTCTTAGAACAATCTGGGGGCTCGAATGATAATTTTTCTGATGCTAGGTCACAAAGGACGAAGTCTATTGAATTCAATTTCACAAGTTGCTGTGTTGTTATTTGAACATAACAGAATTATTTTACTGAATCTATTTTCTCCACTCTATTTTTCCTGGTTTCGCCACGTCAAGCACCAACTGTAGCTGAGAAGTTAAGCTGACATCCTCACCCCAGAGCCCTGCCAATGCCCCTGTGAGCCATCAGGAGATTTGCAACAATTACGTGATGACAAAACTCTCTCCAATGCCTCCTTGCCTTCTCCCAGTCTCCTGTGAAGAAAAGCTGGGGCTGCATTCAGGAATTTGGAGACTTGGGAGATCTGTGGTTGGAATATGTTCCATCGCTCCTTAGTTCATCACCTAATCAAGAATCTAGACTGTTTTGTAAAGTTGCTTATTAACCCTTCGCCTTTGTATTAAAACCATTTTTCAGGATTTTGGTCAGCTAAAGATCAAGCATGGAGTTTTTAAATACTTTTTTATTCTTAACCTTGAAAGAAAGAAAGAACTTAAACATATATAATGCCTTTCATGTCTTCAGAGCATGCCAAAGCACTTCACACCCAATTTAATTGCTTTTAAAGTTTAGTCACTCTGTAGGCAAACGCAACTGTCAATTGGTGCATAGCAAGGTCCCACAAAACAAGAAAGACACAATGCCCAGATATTTTGTTTTTTGATCCTTGTTGAGAGGTGTACTGGCCCAGGTACCAGGGTAACTCCCCGATCTTCAAATAATGCCATGGGATATTTTACGTCCACCCGTGCAGGATGATGAGGCATCAGTTTAACATCTCGTCCAAAAGACACCACCTCCAACCGTACAGCACTCCCTCCCGACTGCACTGAAGTGGCTGCCTAGATTATGTGCTCAGGCCCTGCAGTGGGCCTCCATCTTGGTTAGTCTTCTCGACACTGGTCATTCCAGTCAGCACTGTTAGCTACAAGATGATAGAAATTAAAATTTGAAAGGACAAAAAGAACTTGACAGAACATCCTGATTTTCAGTGGGAGTTTTTTCTTGTATTTTCATTTCACCCCATTTCCCTTCTTAAAGTCTCCCTGTGTCACAGTATACACCTTCCCCAGCTGAGAGGATGGACTAGAGACCTTGCTCCCAGAACTCTGGCAGTGTATTTGTATAACTGACTACCAGAAGAGAATGAAAGTAGAACAGAGAAAGAACTTGTGTTTATATAGTGGCTTTATTACATTCTCAGAACATCCCAAGGCCCTTCGCATGCAATAAATTATTTTTGAAGTGTAGTTACTGTTGTTATGGAGTCAATGCAACTGTCAATTTCTGACAGCAAGATGCCACAAACTGCGAATGAAATTATTGACCAGTTAGAATCATAGAATGATACAGCACAGAAGGAGGCCATTCGACCCATCATGCCTGTGCCGGCTTTTTGTAGAGCTATCTAACTAATCCCACTCCCCTGCTCTTTCCCCATAACCCTGTAAATTTTTTCTCCAAGTATTTATCCAATTCTGTTTGGAATGTTACTATTGAATCTGCTTCCACCACACTTTCAGGCCGTGCATTCCAGATCACAACTCACTGTAAAAAAAAAAAAATGTTTCTTCATGTCGTCTCTGGTTCTTTTGCCAATCACCTTAATTCTGTGTCCTCTGGTTACTGACCCTTCTGCCACTGGAGACAGTTTCTCCTTATTTACTCTATCAAAAACCATTCATGATTTGGAGCACCTCTATCAAATTTCCTCTTAACTTTCTCTGCTCTAAGGAGAACAACCCCAGCTTCTCGATATAATTGAAATCCCTCATCCTTGGCACCCTCTCCAAGGCCTTGACATCCTTCCTAAAGTGTGGTGCCCAGAATTGAACACAATACTCCAACTGAGGCTGAACGAGTGTTTTGTAAAGGTTTTATAAAAATTTAGCATAACTTCCTTGCTTTTGTATTCTATGCCTCTATTAATAAAGTCAAGCATCCCATGTGCTACTTTAACAGCCTTCTCAACCTGTCCTGCCACCTTCAAAGATTTGTGTACATACACCCCCAAGTGCCTCTGTTCCTGCACCCACTTTGAAATTATACCATTTAGTTTATACTGCTTGCCTCTTATCATTCTTCCTACCAAAATTTATCACTTCACACTTCTCTGCATTAAATTTCATCTGCCAAGTGTCTGCCCATTTCACCAGTCGGTCTAGGTCCTCGAAGTCTGTTACTACCCTCCTCATTGTTTACTAAATTTCCGAGTTTCATATCATCTGCAAACTTTGAAATTGTGCCCTGTATACCCAAGTCCAGGTCATTAATATATATCAAAAAGAGCAGTGGTCCTAATACCGACCCCTGTGGAACACCACTGTATACCTCCAGTCTGAAAAACAACCGTTCGCCACTACTCTCTGTTTTCTGTCCCTTGGCCAATTTTTTATCCATGCTGCCACTGTCCCTTTAATCCCATGGGTTTTAATTTTGCTAACAAGTTCATATTTTGTCAAACGCCTTTTGAAAGTCCATATACACAACATCAACCACACTACCCTCATCAACTCTCTCTGTTACTTCATCGAAGAACTCAATCAAGTTAGTCAAATGCAATTTGCCTTTAACAAATCTGTGCTGACTTTTCATTTATTAGCCCATACTTTTCCAAATGCCAATTAATTTTGTCCCAGATTATTGTCTCTTAAAGTTTCCCCACCACGACGTTAGGCTGACTGGCCTGTATTTGCTGGGTTTATCCCTCTTCCCTTTTTAAACAGGGGTGCAACATTTGCAATCCTCCAGTCCTCTGGCAGCTCCCCCATATCCTTGGAAGATTGAGATTGTAGCCAGAGCCTCCGCAATTTCCACCCTTACTTCCCTCAGTAACCTAGGATGCATCCCATCTGGACCGGGTGACTTTTCTACTTTGAGGACTGTCAATCTTTTTAAATATACTCAATCAGTACTCATGTAGTACCTCAGCTGTAGCTGCGGGGTGACCACCTCCTTAAAAATGCGCTCCAGATAATTCTCAGGCTCCCGTATGCCCTGTCGTGACCCGAGCCACTCCTCCAGCTCAGAAACCCTGAGCTCGAGTTCAAGCAACTGGAGGCACTTCCTGCACACGTGGTTATCTAGGACACATGAAGCATCCTGGAGTTCCCACATGGCACAGTAAATATATTTTGTTTTTTGTGATCTTGGCTAAGGATGGAATGTTGGGAGAACTCCTTATTCTTTTTCGAGTACTGCCATGGGATCTTTTACATCCACCCAAAACATTAGAATGGGCAGTTAGGGCCTCAGTTTACTGTCTCATCTGAAAGACAGCACCTCTGATAATGAAGTGTCAGCCTAGATTATGTTTTTTCTTTACCACCTTTTTTGAACAGTGGGGTAACATGAGCTACCCTCCAATCCATGGGAACATTGGTGGCCGTGCCTTCTGTTGCCTAGGCCCAAAGCTCTGGAATTCCCTCCTAAACCTCTCACCTCTCTCTCTCTCCTCCTTTAAGACGCTCCTTAAAACCTACCTCTTTGGCCAAGCTTTTGGTCACCTGCCCTAATTCTTATGTGGCTCGGTGTCAATGTTTTGTCTTATAACACTCCTGTGAAGCGCCTTGGGACGTTTTACTACGTTAAAGGCGCTATATAAATACAAGTTGTTGTAGTAGGTGAGGTGAGGTGAGAGTGACTGCCCTTGACATCAAGGCAGCATTTGACTGAGTGTGGCATCAAGGAGACCTAGTAAAATTGAAGTCAATGGGAATCGGGGGGGAAACTCTCCACTGGCTGGAGTCATACCAAGCACAAAGGAAGATGGTTGTGGTGGTTGGAGGTCAATCATCTGCAGCTGCTTCATCAATGACCTTCCCTCCAACATAAGATCAGAAATGGGGATGTTCGCTAATGACTGCACAGTGTTCCGTGCCATTCACAACTCCTCAGATAATAAAGCAGTCCATGCCCCCATGCAACAAGACCTGGACGACATTCAGGCTTGGGCTGAGAAGTGCCAGGCAATGACTATCTCCAACAAGCGACAGTCTAACCACCGCCCCTTGACATTCAATGGCATTACCATCAACGAATCCCCCACTATCAACATCCTGGGGGTCACCATTAACCAGAAACTTAACTGGACCAGCCACATAAATACTGTGGCAACAAGAGCAGGTCAGAGGGTAGCATTCTGCGGCGCGTGTCTCACCTCCTGACCTCCCAAAGCCTTTCCACCATCTACAAGGCACAAGTAAGGAGTGTGATGGAATACTCTCCACTTGCCTGGATGAGTGCAGCTCCAACAACACTCAAGAAGCTCGACACCATCCAGGACAAAGCAGCCTGCTTGATTGGCACCCCATCCACCACCTTAAACATTCACTCCCTCCACCACCAGCGTACTGTGGCTGCAGTGTGTACCATCTACAAGATGCACTGCAGCAACTCGCCAAGGCTTCTTCGGCAGCACCTCCCAAACCAGCGACCTCTTCCACCTAGAAGGACAAGGGCAGATGTTAATTGACCCATCATGCTACTGGTTATATTGATGAGCAAAGTCTCTATATCACGTAGAATGGGCTGAGCGATTGTGATAATGAAAATCAGAAAGAATGTGGCAACAGACAGAACATCAGATAACGAGAGATAAAGAGTGTTGAGGCAAAAAAGCTGGCAGGCAAAAGTAGGGAAAGAAAAGCAAGACCTTAGAATAAAAAATTGCAGCAATAAGGCACAGATCGCAACGTTAACTGAGTGCATCGTAAACCGAGTGGGAAGTTGAGAATGTGGTGAGAGTGGGAATTCAGTGCAAAGGGGGAAGGAGGTGGTCCTTTTAGTTAAATTAATTAATTTAAAATAAACTAAGTGAATTAATTACATAAAACTTTAATTAATTAAATATATAAAACAAGGTTAGATAGAGAGGGCAGTGCAGGAGGTGTGCCGCACCTGCAGCCTGTGGGAGTTTGTGGAGAGCAGCGTAACCCCCGGCAACCACATCTGCAGCAAGTGTCTGCAACTCGAGGAACTTTGGCTCAGAGTTGTTGAGCTGGAGTCCGAGGTGCAGACATTGCGATGCATCAGGGAAGGGGAGAGTTACCTGGATATTTTGACCCAGGAGGCAGTCACACCCCTTAGGCTAGGTAGTGGTTTAGATTTGGTTAGTGGTCAGGGACAGGAGGATGTGACTGCCAGTCAGGAAGGTAAGAGGACCGCAGATGCAATGGTGGAGGAGCCCAGCCTTTGCCATTGTCCAACAGGTACGAGGTACTTGCTACCCATGTTCCCTCGAATTATTTTTTTCATGCGCGGTCTCTTTAACTGGCTGCGCAGCCTATTAAAATTCACGTAGGAACCAATGACATAGGTAGAACTAGGAATGAGGTTCTGCTGAGGGAGTTTGAGGATCTGGAGTCCAAATTAAAAAGCAGAACCTCAAAGGTAATAATCTCTGGATCCCTGAGCCACGCATAAATTGGCATAGGGACAAAGAGATTAGAGATTTAAATGCGTGGCTGAAAGAGTGGTGTGGGAGGCAGGGGTTTCAATTCATGGGGCACTGACACCAGTACTGGGGAAAGAGGGAGCTGTTCCGTGGAGACGGACTCCACTTAAACCGGGTTGGGACCAGTGTCCTGGCGAATTGAATAACCAAGGCGGTAGATAGAACTTTAAACTAATAAGGATGAGGGAGGATTCAGATAAGGGTAACTTTACAAGTCTGAAGAGAAAAGGCAAGGCTGTCGAGCAGAGCAGTGATTTGGGTAAAATCAAGCAGATTGTGTCAGGAACAGACAGAGAGTTTAATAATGGGCATTAGCGACTAAGGCCACATCAGGGAAAAATAGTAAAAAGTTAAGATTAAAGGCGTTATATCTGAATGCAGAAACCATTCGTAACAAGATAGATGAATTAATGGCACAAATAGAGATAAATGGATTTGATCTAGTAGCCATTACTGAAAAATGGTTGCAGGGTGACCGAGGTTGGGAACTAAATATTCCAGGGTAATTGAGTTTTAGAAAAGATAGGCAAAATGGAAAAGGAGGTGGGGTAGCCCGGATAATAAAGGATGGGATAAAGGCAGTACGGAAAAAGGCAGTATGGGTGGAGCGACAAAATAACAAAGGGCAGAAAACACCGGTGGGAGTAGTTTATAGGCCCCAAACAGTAGTTATAGTGTTGGACAGTGTATAAATCAGGAAATTAGAGGAGCATGTAACAAGAGTAATGCAATAATCCCAGGGGACTTTAATCTTCATATAGACTGGGCAAACCAAGTTGGCAAAAGTAGCTTGGAGGACGAGTTCATGGAATGCATTCGAGACAATTTACTAGAACAATATGTCGAGGAACCAACTAGGGAACAGGTTATTTTAGATCTAGTATTGTGTAATCAGACAGGGTTAATTAGTAATCTTATAGTAAAAGATCCTCGGAGGAAGAGTGATCATAATATGATAGATTGGGGGTAATATATTAGCATGGATTGAGGATTAGTTAACGGACAGGAAACAGAGTAGGAATAAACGGGTCATTTTCGGGATGGCAGGGTATAACTAGTTGAGTGCTGCAAGGATCAGTGCTTGGGCCTCAGCTATTTACAATCTATATCAATGACTTAGATGAGGGGGCCAAGTGTAATATATCCAAGTATGCTGATGATACAAAGCTAGGTGGAAAAGTAAGCTGTGAGGAGGGCAACATAAAGAGGCTGCAAAGGGATATAGACACTTCAAGTGATTGGTCCAGAAGGTGGCAGATGGAATATAATGTGGGGAAGTGTGAAATTATCCACTTTGGTAGGAAGAATGGAAAAGCTGAATATTTTTTAAATGGTGAGAGACTAGCAGATGTTGGAATTCAGAGGGATTTGGGGGTCCTTATACACGAATCCTGCTGATTACCACCTACCGCCCTCCCTCAGCTGATGAATCAGTATTCCTCCATGTTGAACACCACTTGGAAGAAGCACTGAGTGTAGCAAGGGCACAGAATGTACTCTGGGTGGGGGACTTCAATGTCCATCATCAAAGGTGGCTCGGTAGCACCACTACTAACCGAGATGGCCGAGTCCTAAGGGACATAGTTGCCAGACTGGGCCTGCGCCTGGTGGTGAGAGCACCAACACAAGGGAAAAACCTTCTTGACCCTGACCTCACCAATCTACCTGTCGCAGATGCATCTGTCCATGACAGTATTGGTAGCAGTGACCACCGCACAGTCATTGTGGAGACGAAGTCCTGTCTTTACACTGAGGACACCTTCCATCGTGTTGTGTGGCACTAAATGGGATAGATTCAGAACAGATCTAGCAGCTCAAAACTGGGCATCTATAAAGAGATGTGGGCCATCAGCAGCAGCAGAATTGTATTCCACCACAATCTGTAACCTCATGGTCTGGCATATCCCTCACTCTACCATTACCATCAAGCCAGGGGACCAACCCTGGTTCAATAAGGAGTGTAGAAGAGCATGCCAGGAGGAGCACCAGGTGTACCTAAAAATGCGGTGCCAACCTGGGGAAGCTGCAACACAGGACTACATGCATGCTAAAAAGCGGAAGCAGCATGCTATAGACAGAGCTAAGCGATCCCACAATCAACGGATTGAATCAAAGCTCTGCAGTCCTGCCACATCCAGTCGTGAATAGTGGTGGACCATTAAACAACTAACGGGAAGAGGAGGCTCCATGAATATCCCCATCCTCAATGATGGTGGAGCCCAGCACGTGAGTGCAAAAGACAAAGCTGAAGCGTTTGCAACCATCTTCAGCCAGAAGTGCTGAGTGGATGATCCATATCGGCCTCCTCCAGAGGTCCCCACCACAACAGAAGCCAGTCTTCAGCCAATTCGATTCACTCCACATGATATCAAGAAATGGCTGAGCGCACTGGATACAGCAAAGACTATGGGCTGTCGTGCTGAAGACTTGTGCTCCAGAACTTGCTGTGCCTTTAGCCAGCTGTTCCAGCTCGGCTACAACACTGGCATCCATCCAACAATGTGGAAAACTGCCCAGGTATGTCCTGTCCACAAAAAGCAGGACAAATCCAATCTGGCCAATTACTGCCCCATCAGTCTACTCTCAATCATCAGCAAAGTGATGGAAAGTGTCGTCGACAATGCTATCAAGCGGCACTTATCAATAACCTGCTCACTGACGCCCAGTTCGGGTTCCGCCAGGACCACTCGGCTCCTGACCTCATTACAGCCTTGGTCCAAACATGGACAAACGAGCTGAATTCCAGAGGTGAGGTGAGAGTGACTGCCCTTGACATCAAGGCAGCATTTGACCGAGTGTGGCATCAAGGAGCCCTAGGAAAATTGAAGTCAATGGGAATCAGGGGGAAAACTCTCCACTGGCTGGAGTCATACCTAGCACAAAGGAAGATGGTTGTGGTGGTCGGAGGTCAATCATCACAGCCCCAGGACATCGCTGCAGGAGTTCCTCAGGGCAGTGTCCTAGACCCAACCATCTTCAGCTGCTTCATCAATGACCTTCCCTCCAACATAAGGTCAGAAGTGGGGATGTTCGCTGATGACTGCACAGTGTTCAGTGCTATTCGCAACTCCTCAGATAATGAAGCTGTCCATGCCCGCATGCAGCAAGACCTGATAAGTGGCAGGTAACATTCGCGCCACACAAGTGCTAGGCAATGCCCGATACGAGACTCCCAAAACAAGCGCTCTACTCGAAGCTCCGACATGGCAAGAGAGCTCCAGGTGGGCAGAGGAAATGCTTCAAGGACACCCTCAAAGACTCCTTGAAAAAGTGCAACATCCCCACCGACACCTGGGAATCCTGGCCCAAGACCGCACAAAGTGGAGGAGAAGCATCCGGGAAGGTGCCGAACACCTCGAGTCTCTTCGCCGGGAGCATGCGGAAGCCAAGCGCAAGCAATGCAAGGAGCGCACATCAACCCAAGCACCCCACCCACCCGCCCCTTCAACCACCGTCTGCCCCACCTGTGACAGAGACTGTAGGTCCCGCATTGGACTCATCAGTCACATGAGAACTCATTTTTAATGTGGAAGCAAGTCATCCTCGGTTCCGAGGGACTGCCTAAGAAGAGTAAAAATTACTATCTCCAACAAGCGAGCGTCTAACCACCGCCCCTTGACATTCAACGGCATTACCATCGCCAAATCTCCCACCATCAATATCCTGGGGAGTCAGCATTGACCAGAAACTTAACTGGACCAGCCACATAAATACTGTGGCTACAGCAGCAGATCAGAGGCTGGGTATTCTGCAGCGAGTGTCTCACCTCCTGACTCCCCAAAGCCTTTCCACCATCTACAAGACACAAGTCAGGAGTATAATGGAATACTCTCCACTTGCCTGGATGAGTGCAGCTCCAACAACACTCAAGAAGCTCGACACCATCCAGAATAAAGCAGCCCACTTGAATGGCACCCCATCCACCACCTTAAACATTCACTCCCTCCACCACTGGCTCACCGTGGCTGCAGTATGTACCAGAGAGGGTATGAGAATAGAATGGCAGTTAACATAAAAGGTAATCCAAAAGTCTTCTATCGGGATATAAATAGTAAAAGGGTAGTAAAAGGAGAGGGGGGGCCGATTAGGGTCCAAAAAGGAGATCTATGCATGGAGGCAAAAGGCGTGGCTGAGGTACGAAATGAGTACTTTGCATCTGTCTTCAACAAGGAAGAGGATGCTGCCATAGACATAGTAGGTAGTGGAGATACTTCATAGGATAAAAATTGATAAAGAGGAGGTATTAGAAAGGCTGGCAGTACTTAAAGTAGATAAATCACCAGGAGTGGATGGGATGCATCCTAGGATGCTGAGGGAATTGAGGGAGGAAATCGCGGAGGTACCGGCCATAATATTCCAATCCTCCTTAGATACGGGGGTGGTGCCAGAGGACTGGAGAATTGCAAATGTTGCACCATTGTTCAAAAATGGGTGTAAAGATAAACCCAGCAACAACAGGCCAGTCAGTTTAACCTCGGTAGTGGGAAGCTTTTAGAAACAGTAATCAGGGACAAAATTAACAGTCACTTGGACAAGTGTGGATTAATTAAGGAAAGCCAGCACAGATTTGTTAAAAGCAAATCATGTTTAACTAACTTGATCGAGCTTTTTGATGAGGTAACAGAGAGGGTTGATGAGGGCAATAAATACGGTTGAGGTGTACATGGATTTCCAAAAGGCTTTTGACAAAGTGCCACATAATAGGCTTGTGGTAACACAATACAGCTTCCTGTGACTCGAACTTTATTGCATCACTTCCTGTGATTAGTCCAGGATAAATACTGGACTGATCAGTTGGATCCTGGAGAGGCATAGAGTAAGACCTCTTTTGTATGTAGCACCTTTTTAGTTGATTAAAGCTTACTTTAAGTTCACCACGCGTAAGGCTCATTCTTACGACAAGGCTTGCCAGCAAAGTTGGAGCCCATGGAATAAAAGGGACAGTGGCAGCATGGATACGGAATTGGCTTAGTGATAGGAAACAGAGACTAGTGGTGAACTGTTGTTTTTCGGATTGGAGGAAGGTATACTGTGGTGTTCCCCAGGGGTCGGTTCTAGGACCACTGCTTTCCTTGATATGTATTAATGGCTTGACATGGGTGTACAGGGCACAATTTCAAAATTTGCAGATGACACAAGACTTGGAAGTATGGTGAACAGTGAGGAGGAGTGTGATAGACTTCAGGAAGACATAGACAGGCTGGTGGAATGGGCGGACACGTGGCAGATGAAATTTAACGCAGAAAAGTGTGAAGTGATACATTTTGGTAGAAAGAATGAGGAGAGGACATATAAACTAAATGGTACAATCCTGAAGGGGGTGCACGAACAGAGAGACCTGGGGGTATATGTGCACAAATCGTTGAAGGTGGCAGGGCAGGTTGAGAAAGCAGTTAAAAAGACTTACGGGATCCTGGGCTTCATAAATAGAGGCATAGAGTACAAAAGTGTGGAAATTATGGTGAATCTTTATAAAACACTGGTTTGGCCCCAACTGGAGTACTGTGTCTAATTCTGGGCACCACACTTTAGGAAGGATGTGAAGGCCTTAGAGAGGGTGCAGAAAAGATTTACGAGAATGATTCCAGGAATGAGGAACTTCAGTTACGTTGATAGACTGGAGAAGCTGGGGTTGTTCTCCTTGGAGCAGAGAAGATTGAGAGGAGATTTGACAGAGTTGTTCAAAATCATGAGGGGTCTGGACAGAGTAGATAGAGAGAAACTGTTCCCATTGGCAGAAGGGTCGAGAACCAGAGGACACAGATTTAAGGTAATTGACAAAAGAACCAAAGGCGACGTAAGAAGAAACATTTTAAGCAGCGAGTGGTTAGGATCTGGAATGCACTGCCTGAAAGAGGGGTGGAGGCAGATTCAATCACAGCTTTCAAAAGGGAGTTGGATAAGTATTTGAAGGAAAGAAATTTGCAGGGCTACGGGGAAAGGGCGGGGAGTGGGACTAGCTGACGTGCTCTTGCAGAGAGTCGGCACAGGGCTCGACGGGCCGAATGGCCTTCTTCCGTGCTGTAACCATTCTATGATTCTGTCTACAGGATGCACTGCAGCAACTTGCCAAGGTTTCTTCGACAGCACCTCCCAAACCTGTGACCTCTACCACCTAGAAGGACAAGGGCAGCAGGTGCATGGAAACACCACCAATTCCAAGTTCCCCTCCAAGTCACACGCCATCCTGACTTGGAAATATATCGGCCGTTCCTTCACCGTCGCCGGGTCAAAATCCTGGAATTCCCTCCCTAACAGCACTGTGGGAGTACCTTCACCACATGGACTGCAGTGGTTCAACAAGGCGGCTCACCACCACCTTCTCAAGGGCAACTAGGGATGGCCAATAAATGCTGGCCTTGCCAGCAATGCCCACATCCCATGAATGAATAAAAAAGAAAAGGTAGGTGCTGAGAGGCAATTTCCCCTAGCTGGAGAATCTAGAACTGGGGTTATAGTCTGAGGATAAGGGGTCAGACATTTAGGACTGAGATGAGGAGAAATTTCTTCAGTGAGAGGGTTGTGAATCTTTGGAATTCTCTACCCCAGTGGACTGTGGATACTCAATCGTTGAGTATATTCAAGACTGAGCTCGATAGATTTTTGGGCACTAGGGGAATCAAGGGGTATGGGGATAGGGTGGGAAAGTGGAGTTGATGTTAGAGTTCAGCCATGATCTTATTGAATGCGGAGCAGGTTAAATGGGCCGTATGGCCTACTCCTGCTCCTATTTGTGATGTTTCTTATGAACCAAAAACTATTACAAAAGTAGCGGATAAATTAAAATAAATACATGAAGAAGCAGAGAGCAAATGAACAGAAAGGTAAAAATGCTTTATCTTCAAAAGGAGAGAGAAGCAGTAACCACGTTTGTTTTTGGTATGGACTGTAGTAAAAGTGACATTGTTGAGGCTGCCGCAAAACACGAATTAAGGCTGAATCCATGTGTGGAAAACAAGAGACTTTTTTAATACAACTGCATGGCACAAAATGGCTGAACAGACTGCTCCCAGAATTCTCTGGAAAAATCCTGAGGCCCCGCCCACTCCTGCCTTAAAGGTAATGTGCCTTAAAGGGAAGGTGCTCGATATTTGTCCACGGACGGAAAAGTGGATAATGCCCGTTTAGGTGGCGATCCGCCACACAGCTCCCCCCAGAATCCGCTTAGGAGGTGTGGACGAGACGGTGCGGTGGTCTGATGGGCTGGCCGGAGCGGCTCTTGTAGGATGCCGGTGGACGTGGAACGGCCGGGCGTGGAGCAGCCGGGTGAACCGGCTTGAGGGCAGGTCGGCCGCGTGGAGGTGGACGAGCTACCGGGACCTGCTCACCGTGCTCTGAGTGTGCTGGCTTGAGTCGGTCAACCGACACTTTTTCGGTCCTGTCGCCCACTTGCAGGGTGAAAAATTTGTCCCCAGCCTGTAGCACCTTGTAGGGCCTGTCGTACGGGGGTTGAAGGGGTCCGCGGTGGGCGTCGTGCCGGACGAAAACAAACCGTGCCTGGTGCAGGCTTAGTGGGACGTGTGAGGTGGATTCGCCGTGTCGGGCAATGGGCACCGGGGCGAACTGCAGCGCCGGTGAGGCGAAGTCGTGGCGTTGCTGGTCGGCTGACCAGGGTGTCGTGGCGGTGGGCAGGAACTCGCTGGGTACGCGCAGCGGCTGACCATACACGAGCTCTGCTGCCGATGCGTGGAGGTCTTCTTTAACCGCGGTGCGCAGGCCGAGGAGGACCCACGGAAGTCGGTCGGTCCAGGCGCCGTCCTGGAGGCTGGCTCGAAGAGATGCCTTCAAGGATCTGTGGAACCGCTCACACAGTCCGTTGGCTTGGGGGTGGTACGCTGTGGTGCGGTGAATGGTCACCCCGAGATTGCGTGCGACGGCAGTCTAGAGTTCAGAGGTAAATTGCGGACCTCTGTCCGACGTCATGTCGGAGGGGACGCCGAACCGTGCGACCCAGGTGCTGACGAAGGCTCTGGCGATGTCGGCGGTGGTGGTAGAGGTCAGTGGAATTGCCTCGGGCCAGCGTGTGGTGCGGTCAACGATGGTCAGCAAGTGCGTGTGGTCTTGCGACGGCGGCAGGGGCCCGACGATGTCCACGTGGATGTGGTCGAATCTCCGCGAGGGGACTGTAAACTCCTCGAGGGGTGCTTTCGTGTGTTGCTGTACCTTGGCCCGTTGGCAGGCTAGGCAGGAGTTGGCCCAAGTACGCACATCCTTGCGAAGGCCGTGCCAGACGAAGCGGTTGGCTACCAATTTGATGGATGCGCGGGCGCCGGGGTGGGAGAGGTTGTGGAGAATGTCGAATACCCGGCGGCGCCAGGACGCTGGGACGACGGGCCGAGGTTGACATAGGGATATGTCGCACTTGACCGTGACTGCGGTCGGGCCACAGGCGACGTCGGCCAGGCATAGCCCTGGTAGGTTGGTGGGTGCGGAGAGCAGATCAGGGTCGGTGATCTGGTCTGCTGCGAGTTGAGCGTAGTCGACTGCCAGGTGTGCGGCGTGGATGGCGGGGTGGGAGAGGCAGTCGGCTACCACATTGTCTCGGCCGGCGACGTGTTGGATGTCCGTGGTGAACTCGGACACTGCCGCGAGCTGGCGCTGCTGCCTGGCGGACCAGGGGTCGGTTGTCTTTGCCATTGCGAATGTCAGGGGCTTGTGGTCGACAAACGCAGTGAAGGGGTGGCCCTCAAGCAAAAACCGGAAATGGCGGACCGCCAGGAACAGCGCGAGGAGCTCGCGGTCGAAGGTGCTGTACTTGACCTCCAGGGGGCGTAGTTGGCGGCTGAAGAAGGCAAGTGGTTGCCAGGCGCCGTCGACCCACTGCTCATACATGGCGCCGACCGCGTGGTCGGAGGCGTCCGTGGTGAGCGCTACCCTGGCATTGGGTCATGGGTGCGCGAGCAGAGTGGCGTTGGCGAGCGCGGTCTTGGTGGAGTCGAAGGCGGCGGACGCGTCTGCCGTCCATTCGACCGCCATCTTGCCGCTCCTGCCCCAGAGGGCTTCATACAGGGGCCTCATGAGGGACGCCGCTTTGAGGATGAAGCGGTTATAGAAATTCACCATCCCGAGGAACTCCTGGAGGCCTTTGATGGTGGTGGGGCGGGGAAATTGTTGGACGGCCTGCACCTTGGTGGGCAGGGGAATGGCCCCAGCATGGGTGATGTGGTGGCCGAGGAAGTCGATCTTGTCCAGGCCGAACTGGCATTTGGCTGGGCTGAGGATGAGCCCGTGGTCGCTGAGGGGCCCGAACAGGATGCGAAGGTGTTCGAGGTGTTCCTGCTTGGAGGAACTGGCTACCAGGATGTCGTCCAGGTAGACGAACAGGAACTTCAGGTCCCGAAGGACCAAGTCCATGAGCCGTTGGAATGCCTGGGCCACGTTTTTGAGGCTGAAGGGCATCCGCAGGAACTCGAACAGGCCGAAGGGGGTGATTACGGCCGTCTTGGGGACGTCCGCGGGGTGGACGGGGCCTTGGTGGTAGCCGCGCACCAGGTCAACCTTGGAAAAGACTGAGCGGCCGGCCAGTCTAGCCGAGAAGTCCTGAATGTGCGGCACGGGGTACCGATCAGGGGTGGTGGCGTCGTTGAGGCGGCGGTAATCCCCGCAGGGGCGCCAACCTCCGCCTGGTTTGGGGGCGATGTGGAGTGGGGAGGCCGAGGGACTGTTGGAGCGGCGGATGATGCCGAGCTGTTCCATGGTGGCAAACTCGGTCCGCGCAATCTCCAGTTTGGTCGGGTCCAGCCTGCGGGCGTGGGCGTACACTGGGGGGCCTGTGGTGGGGATGAAGTGTTCCACCCCGTGTTTGGCGGCCTCCGCGGAGAAGGTCAGATTGGTAAGGGCCGGGAATTCGGCCAGGAGTGCTGAGTAGTCATCCGTGGCCCGGGCGTGGCACTGTGACGCCATGTCGGCGGGTTGACGGGGGGCCATGGCGCCCAGGATGGGGGACATGGTGTTCATGTCCACGAGGCGGTGACGGGGGATGTCTACCAGTAGGCCGTGGGCACACAGGAAATCTGCGCCGATGAGAGGGGAGAGCGCCTTGGCAGTGATGAACTCCCATCGGTAGCGGCGACCAGCGAGGTCGAGGGTGACTGTCCGGGTGCCATACATCCGGATTTCCGAGCCGTTAGCAGCAGCCAGCGCCGGTCCTCGTTCGCCCTTTTGGATGTCGAGGGAGGAGGCGGGGATGATGCTGTGCTGAGCCCCAGTGTCGCACAGGAACCGGCAGCCGGTTTTGTCATCCGTGACGAACAGCAGGGAGCCCGCATGGCCCACGGCCATCGTGGGGGCTGGTACGGGGGTGGACTTGAAAGAGCAGGGAGGTGTGCACAGTTGTGCCCTGGCGCCGAACCGTGCGTGGTAGTAACAGTGGCCCGGGTTAGTGGGGCGTGAAGGCCCCGTGGGCCTGGTGGCAGGCCCTTGTGGCCGCGTGGTGGCCGGTGAGGGGCGCGCCCAGGCATTGGCTGCCAGGTCCGGAGTGACGTCGCGGCTGGAGTGAGCGGACAGCAGCTTGTCGGCCTCATCGGCCAGGGCTTCCAGAGTTCGTGAGGCCGGACGCCACGATCGCTGGGCGGATGCTGAGAGGGAGCTGGCGGATGAACAGCGTGCGGAAGAGGGATCCGGGTGGGCTCTCATCGGTGAGGGAGAACATGTGGGAGAGGAGGTCTGACGGTGAGGCATCACCGAGGCCTGGAAGGTCGAGGAGGTGGCAGTTTCGCTGATATGCCGAGGCCGTAAATTTTTTAAGGAGCGCTGTTCTGAGATGTGCGTACTTGCCTTCCTCTGGTGGGTTCTGCAGCGCTGTCCAAACCTTCGAAACTGCATCGCTACCGAGTGATGTGACGAGATAGTCATACTTCGTCCCATCTGTGGTGATGTTTCGCAGCCGGAAGCGAGATTCAGCTTGGAGAAACCAGGCTTCGGGCTGGTTTTCCCAAAACTCCGGCAGTTTCACGGAAACTGCGTTCGTGTCCGCCATTGCAGTGCTCGGAATACGTTCTGAGCGTCGGGGTCACCAATGTTGAGGCTGCCGCAAAACACGAATTAAGGCTGAATCCATGTGTGGAAAACAAGAGACTTTTTTAATACAACTGCATGGCACAAAATGGCTGAACAGACTGCTCCCAGAATTCTCTGGAAAAACCCTGAGGACCGCCCACTCCTGCCTTAAAGGTAAGGTGCCTTAAAGGGAAGGTGCTCAATATTTGTCCACGGACGGAAAAGTGGATAATGCCCGTTTAGGTGGTGATCCGCCACAACATAAAAATTATGTTTGCAACAATCCTGCTGAACTCTGGGAAAACAAAATGAGTTATTGCTAAGAACCATGGATACGCCAAGACAGCACTGTGACAACAAAAAATTGACAATTTTCTTTGTCAACCAAAACTATGACCTAGGCTGGGCCTGATACTTTGATCGGTACAAAATGACTTGCAACTATCGAAGATGCCTCTCCACCTCTTTCTCCTTTAAGATTCTCCTTAAAACCTACCTCTGACCAAGCTTTTAATCACCCCATCTAGTATTTTCTTCTTTGGCTCAGTCTCAAATTTTGTCTGAATACATTCCTTGGGACATATTCCTGCATTAAAATTCCCCTCCTTGTTTTCAAATCCCTCCATGGCCTCGCCCCTCCCTATCTCTGTAATCTCCTGCAGCCCCACAATCCTCCCAGACATCTGCACTCCTCTAATTCTGGCCTCTTGAGCATCCCTGATTTTAATCGCTCCACCACTGGTGGCCGTGCCTTCTGTTGCCTAGGCCCTAAGCTCTGGAATTCCCTGCCTAAATCTCGCCACCTCTCTACCTCTCTTTCCTCCTTTAAGACGCCCCTTAAAACATACCTCTTTGACCAAGCTTTTGGTCATCTGCCCTAATATCTCCTTAGGGTCTTCGACTTGAATGTTAACTCTGTTTCTCTCTCTACAGATGCTGCCTGGCCTGCTGAGTATTTCCAGCATTTTCTGTTTTTATTTCAGATTTCCAGCATCCGCAGTACTTTGCTTTTGTTTTAGATTCTGAGGGGGATTGACAGGGTCGATGCTGAGAGGTTGTTTCCCCTGGCTGGAGAGTCTAGAACTAGTGCGGGGGGGAGTAGCCTCAGGATAAGGGGTCGGCCATTTAAGACTGAGGTGAGGAGGAATTTCTTCACTCAGAGGGTTGTGGATCTTTGGAATTCTCTGCCCCAAAGAGCTGTGGATGCTGAATCGTTGAGTATATTCAAGTCTGAGATCGATAGATTTTTGGACTCTAAGGGAATCAAGGGATACGGGCATCGGGCGGGAAAGTAGAGTTGAGGTCGATGATCTTATTGAATGGCGGAGCAGGCTCGAGGGGCCGAATGGCCTACTCCTACTCCTAATTCTTATGTTCTTATGTTATGTTATGTGGCTCGGTGTCAAATTTTGTTTTATAATCGCTCCTGTGAAGCGCCTTGGGACGTTTTACTGCATTAAAGGCACTTCACAGGAACGTCGTTGTTGTACATAAGTGCAAGTCCCTGTTGCTATAGTCACCCTCCGTTTCCTGTTAGCTGGACAATTAATAATCTCATTTGCAAATTCAACTTAACTGAATATCATTAGCTTCCATTCAAGCCTCTGTCTCCTGTGAGTGACCTCGTCAAATCAACAGTCCTCCCCTCATCCACTAATGCTGTTACATCCTCAGAGAATTCCAAGAAAATGTTTCAAGGCATAGCCTGGCTCTGTACGCCCATCTTGGTTTGAATTTAGTGTCTTCATTGTGAGTGAGAAGGTTGGTTGCTTGTTGAATTTCATAAATGTTTTTGTGGTTTTGTGTTCAGTAATCTGGAAATTATGCAAGGATTCCAGAATTTCAAGCTCTTGGCCCTTTGAGTGATGCAAACCTTCGGAGAGGGTTAAAACTCAAAGTCTCTGAGACATCATAAATCTGTAATTAGCTTCAATGTTCAGTCAACAATTTTCAACAACATGTGTTGGGCTATATGACTGAAGACCACATGCAACAAATGTAGTTGAATTAAATCTGTTGAGGAATCTTGATGTCATCAGGAGTCAATATCATGGCTTTTCGTGGTCATGGGTTACCCTATAATAAGCAGCTTAGATGTCAATTTTTATGAATTTAATATCTAAAAGCACTTCAGCTGATGGGGAAGCGTATACCACGCCCCACCCATAGGCAAAGATGGAGAAATCATTCAAAAATGGTCAAGCGTCAAAAAATACAAAACATTTTACAAAATTTTATCCGCAAGATCGGAAAATCCTGAGTTTGATTATATCTAATTATATATTATGAATTATAAGAAGGAATAAGGAATCTTTAGGAACAGAACTATTTTGGCTATTAGACTCAAACAAGCCCCGCTCTTTTTCATAGAACAACTCCAAAACCAACTCCGCTTATTTCAACCTTTGCAACAGTGTCTGAACCTTTACCTCACCCCAACCACTACCGAAACCCTTGCTTTGTTACTTTGAGACTCAACTTCCAAGACATTCTCTTTGCAGACTCCCGAGGTCCACCCTACACAAAATTCAACTCATCCAAAGTTCAGTTCTTCACATCCTAGCCCTCGCTAATTCTTGCTCGCCTATCACCCCTGTCCTCACCAACCACTTTTGGCTCCCAATGCATTGAATTTAAAATCCTATCCTCTTTTATAGATCTCTGCATTGCCTCACCTCATCCTACATCTCCAAACTATAGTCCTACATCTCAGTCCATGCCGTTCAGTCCTCCAACTTGATGCTCGTTAATTAAATAATTGCAATGAAAAAAGGAGGGAAACTAAGCTCTGATGCTGAAAGGCTGTAACAGTGAGAGTAAAGCTGTTCTCCCTCCTGTTTCATTCTTTTGCCCACACTTTTTCTTGCAGATCATGATCTGTTTCAATCTGTTTTTTTTGGTGGTTTGACGAGGATGAAGTTGGGCTGACTGGCTCGTCGGCAGCGGCTGTCAGGTAGATCTGGGGGCGGGGGTGCGAACAGGAGGAGGGCGATCGTTGGCCTGCAGCGGCCTTCAGCAGTGCTGTGGAGCCGGGAGGTGCACTCTTGCTCCACATAAAGGTAAGTTTTTAAAAATTGACTTAACTTTAGGCCGCATTAGGAACCAAAAAACTGAGCCTGCGACGCTCAGTGTCAACCAATTTCAAGGAAAGGTCTTTAAACTAGGGGTTAGGCCCCTTATTAACTTATTCAAGGGGCCTAATGCCTGTCTTAGGCAACCACCTGGGATGCAAAGACAATTGGCATTGGGCGTGTTTCAGACACCCCTTGGGCGCAGGACATAGCCCCGCAAAATTGGACCTTTGTGCCCATACCCAATTTCTCCCTCAAAGACTTGACTAGTGAAGTAGAAGAAAATTGATGGATGCTCACAACAGACACAAAGGGGGAAAAATTTGGTTGCTTTGCGCCTCCCTGTTAGTGCAAAGCAACTAGTACCCGGGCGTGGCACCACCAACGCCTCCCGCGAAATTCAGCGGGAGGTTAGCGGCGGCGCTAACTGGTAGTGCCCCGTGGCGCTGCGCCGCTGGCGATGGCGTCATCGCCGTGTGCAGCGCCCCGCTCGTGCCCCAGCCGCGATCTTCGGTATCGCCCCCTGACTTACTGCCGGACGCTATGTCCGACGGGGTCAGGGGGGCCTACCTGCGGTCGGGGCGGTGCTATTTAAAGGCGAGGTGCCGGGCGGCCATTTTTGTTGCGCCCCAGCGAAGTTAGCGCCCCAAAGGGGGCGCGACTCAATTTCTCCCCCAAAACCTTTTATATAATATAGATATTTATAAAATTGGTTCCTAGATCCACCTCCACTCCTATTTTGTACAACAGTACTAAGAGTAGTGTAGTAAAAGCCAACCTCTCACTTCTCTCTATACAGTCTAAATGGGATGGGAGGGAGGGAAGTTAGGAAGCAGCATTACAAATGTATATAACAGGAACCAAAGAAAAATTCAGTTAGTTCATAAACAATAGTGAACTTTAATTGTACTGTAAAGTATGACGTGCAGTTCACACTTTAATGGAGGTTTTATGCTGACTTAAACACTGGTATGACCTACAAAGTCTTAAAAATACATTTTATGGTGACTTCATCAAAGTCAATATTTCCTAGCATTCTGGGCTTTTAAGTGTGTACAAATACGGCAGGGAAGAGATTAAGTGGAACAACAGAAATCCCTGATGTAAACAAGCCACCCACTTGGCAGCAACTGTGATGGTAACGAGCTGTGAGTCTGCTGGAATATTCCGGTTTCATAGACTTTGAATAGCGAGCTCCACATATTGAAGCCTCCGATCAGAGGTCCTGTTCTTTAAATTCTTTAGCAATAGCATTATTGAAAAGCTCAAAGTGGACTTTGGTCTGGTGCTAAAGTGAATATTTAAGCTGTAGCATTCCGCTGTCCTTGTTGATGATAGACACTGGGTGGCAAGAGGTAGTGGGAGCCAGGGCGAGAGGGTGGGGGGGAGTGGAGGGAGTGGAGGGTGGGTGAAGCTGAACATAAGAAAAAACCTCAGTTTAAATAACTAACAAAATGCAATGCAGAGAACCTTCACCTCTTGCTAATCAATAGCAGCAATAACTTGCATTTATATCGCGCCTTTAACATAGTAAAACGTCCCAAGGCGCTTCACAGGACAGTTATCAGACAAAAATTTGACACCGAGCCACATAAGGAGATATTAGGACAGGTGACCAAAAGCTGGGTTAAAGAGGTAGGTTTTAAGGAGCGCCTTAAAGGAGGAGAGAGAGGTAGCGAGGCGCAGGTGCAAATAATCTGTAGAGTTATTAAAAACAACCACTATTTCTGCAATCATTATTAGCAAAACGCAGTGCCGATAACTTATTTACGTCTTTCTCTGCAGATTACCTCCCCTGAGAGATTAGTTATTAGTGTCTTGTCTTTTTCTGAGCAACTACTGTATCAACTCATTAGTTCACAAAGTTCTTTCATTGTTTTCTTTATTTTGATCCTGAAGTAGATGGAGCTGACACGAGACGAATGATTGAAGATCTGTATCAGAGCTGGCAGCTGAGACAGGCAACAACTACCCAGTGGATTTCTGATGCCTGCCTCACCCATCCTGTCTGATCAGCAATCTCAGCCCCAATCTCTACAGTGTCTGGGAGTTTATGTTGTCAGTGGCATGTAGGGTTTTCGTTTTTGCTGTTGTTAATCACAACAAGGAAAAGATTCAGACAATCATTTCCAACCTGCGTCGGACTTACTTGGTCTCCCCCTAGTCTTACACTTGTACGATTAGTGAGTTACCCTTCTTATCTTTTTTAATATTCTCCCTTTCCCAAACACTTGTACACTGTTAACCATTTGTCTTCTAGAAGGACAGCTACACACGTATATCGAAAAATATCCAGTAAGATTGCGGCAGACAAATATAAAAGTTCCAACTTATTTACTGGTACAAATAGATATTTAGGTCTAAAGAATCTGTTTCTGGAGCAACAGCAACTGGTGTTTACAGTTCTCCCAGTACCTTGTAATTTTGCACAGCTGATTAACGTTTTCATCTGCAGGTTCTCTGAGCTGGAGCTGCTGTGAAACAGATGAAGTTCAGTTTGAATTTTATAGAACTCATAAAACAAAATAAACAGTCAAATTACAAACAAGCCCAAGATTCAAACACAGCTTAAAAACACTCGGAAAGTAACTACGTTAAAATGAAAAATGAGCACAAACAAAATAAAATAAATGAAAGGGTTAAGCTTATTTTAAATGACAGGCTGCATGGGAGCATGAATATGGGCACTGTATAACCTCAAGATTCTGTGAATATGCTGTGATTAGTCTATATATAGATGGTATGGCTCAAGTCTGGAGTATGCGGATACTGTGGTGTTTGAATGGCCTGGGGTTGTACCTATCATCCAACAACAGCCAAACCAGTCAGATAGTAACAAACCCTGGGGAATCAGCCTGAGTCATTTCAACAGCTTGAGACTCGATAAATACAGACTCTGGAGGCTCAGGGGCTGAAAGTGTAAGTCTGCGACTGGATTCAACTGTCATATTTTCTGAAGGGAATTAAAGCTCATGGATCTGTTTAAGCTTTGACTGGTAGCCATGGTTATCAAAGAGCTGCACTAAACTTGCAGCAATTTTTTAAAGTCTCTTGCAATTCTTTTTCTCTTATAAAGGTTTGTATTTTAATTGCAGCCGATATTTTTCATCTTCAGAAATTTAATACTTAATTACATGCTTGTGAAGAATTTTGGAGGAACTTTTGATATTTTTCCAAGTACTGAGTTTTTCTATCAATACCAAGATAAAATCAATCGAAAGAGCGGAGGTTATTGGTTATGGCTGGAATGCGGAGATGTGACAAGACAGTTTTTCTTCTGATCTGCTTATTGGGACTGTTTGTGGATTTAGTTAACGGGAGCTTGGTGAAGCAGCAGCCTCGTTCAAGTTTTATCCATCGGAGGTTGAACAGCAGGGAGAGGCGAGAGATGCAGAAAGAGATCTTGTCTATTCTGGGCTTGCCTCGGCGTCCCAAACCTCTGCTCTCCGTCAAACGCTCGTCGTCTGCACCAGTCTTCATGCTGGATCTTTATCGTACTGTGGCCAATGAAGAGTCAGACAGGTGGCCGGGGGCTTCGTTGCCTTTTCATGTGTTCCAGAGCACTCAGAGACCCCTGGAAGAGACCTTTCTCAGTCAAGCAGATACCATTATGAGCTTTGTTAATGTAGGTAAGTTTGAAAAGAAAAAATAATTGTGCATTACACTTGTAGAGTCTACATACTTTTAATGGCTTGAATGCAGACATGGTCCTCATGCCAACACTTCTTATAGGCCAGTTACACTGCAGAGTTTGGCTTCTCGTTGATGCGCAATTTGTAGCATAACCTGGGCATGAAGTCAATTTGGCGATGGTGCTTTGCATTTTAGAAAACAATGTGAAACCAGCTGGTGGAGGTAATCTCACAGTGCGTTGGTTTCACAGCAGCTACCGTACAACTGCAAACTTAACAGAAGTGAAATATTGCACAGATGTATTGTCCTGCTGAGGTCTGGCTGAATCCAGTCAATGCAGGGTCAAAAAAAAAAATGTCTGATGTGCAGGGCGGGCAGGCACTGATGTACAGCTGCCACTGTATATTCGCTGCTTCCATCTCTCCAATGACATCTGAAAGCCCAACTGTAACAGTTAACTTAATGGTGACCTGAGGTGGATTCTCATATATGGGTTTGCTATGTGATAAAAGATTTTAAAATAAAGGTCAACATTAGTCCTGCATGCAACTATATTAATTTCCTTTAACAATGTGTTTCTCTGTAAGTGCAGTGACTAACTGTAACTGGCAGCAGGATTTTTTTTTTTTTTAAAAATGGGTTTATTCGAGTTTGTGATTCCAATATTATTCGATGAACAAAATATTATTATTGCAGTTTCTATCTCAGGCAATCCACATATCCCTTATACAATAAACCTCCAGGTGACATAAATGTATCCTGTGGGAATACCATAGTTTACCTCCAGTTCTTCCCAATGGTTACTAATATACTAAAAATGGAGATGTAAAATCAGTTTTTAAATGTAGGTTTGTTATAAGATTGATATTTGCGATTTGCTCCAGTGCCTAATGCAGCTCACCACCAATTTAAGAAGCCTTTGCAGGAGTTACAGGATAGTTAACTTGGGCTGGGGACCTGAATGTTAAGCTGGTTTTATCAACACAGGACAAAATCCAGGCACTACCTGAACACTTTCCAAACCGTGAAGGATGAGTGCATGGCGAATGGCCTGTTTCTGTGCTGTAGTTTCTATGTAATTCTTTGTGTAAGAACATGTAGAGAATTAAAGTATCATAAATCCACCAAAATCACTGGAAAAAATGCACTCAGTAGCCTGAGTATAAATTTGAGTATTGCTATATCATTTTAAAAAGTCTCAGAAAGTACTGAAGTTCTATAGCATAAAGTGTCTTGGCCCCAAAGTATGTGCCATCCCAAAGAAAGCTTTTATTTATTGCACTTTTCCATCTATATAACAAAGTCAATATAATCTGCAATGAATGGGCCATCATTAGCTGCGGCAGGGCATCGAATGGCATCTGTCATTAGTTAGACTTGCCCTTGCACAGTTAGGTTTCTAACATTTTTTTTATGTGGGAAGTTGCTGAAAGAGCGAGCTGATAACGTCACAGCGAGGGAAACGGGGCATCTGGGACCTGAGTGAACAGGGCAAGCAACTGTGCATCTCCTTAACCAATCAGATTGAAGGATTGTGAAATAAACCGCGAGAGACTGCGAAGGAGTGTAAATTAGAGCGGGTGAATTCAATGTCAAATCAGGTACAGAAAGAGAAATAGAGAGAGAGAGAAAAATTGAATTAAGAGAGAGAGAGAGAGAAAAGAGACAGAAAGGAGAAACAATTACATTATAAATTTTACATTTAAAAAAATCTCCCAACAATTAAAACCTGAAGGAATCAGACTCCACACTTGTAATCGTTAATTTTCAGTGCCAGAGAGGTTGACTGGCGGTAATTAACACTTATCACGTTGTTAAAAGGGTACTTAGACATGAAATGACTTGACTTAACATTCTGTGGCGAGTTTAGTTCATATCTACCGCGCAAATACAGCAACTTCACGCCATTCAATGCATTTCAGTGGTGAGGTAGACAGCGAGATGCAGCTGATGTCGGAGCGTCACAGCTCGGACAGTAACTATTGGATTTTTGAGTTTAACCGCACATCTGCCCCTTGCCTGAAATTGCTGTATCATTTGCGCATCAATAATGGTGAGCACCATTAGCCTCACCGTTATATCGACAGCAAATTCAGGCCAACAACTTGAACTTATATAGTGCCTTTAAACTTGTAGCAGGCAATTTTAAATGGGAAAATGTGCCTTTTCAATACTAATGGAAAGCCTATTTAGGAAATATTATTTTTAAATATTACCAATATCTAAATGTCCTCACAGAAGGGAAATGTAGCTCAAATTAATTACCTTCAATTGAATCATTTGAACATTTTCTTACAGTATTCATTTTCCTCTTATCCTTTTTTATATGTCCTTCTTGTAAACTAGATGGAAACATTTAAGATAAAGAACTGAGGTTTCAAAACATCTTTATTGTAAAATAGCGGGGCAAAAAATTGCTACTTTGATGGTTATTTATCTTTTAATGATCATAACAAGGTTGTGATATGTCAATAATCACAACAATATTTGCTAGTTATACTGTGACATTCTCTATCTGGATTACCCGTGTTTAGAATGAGTGTGGAGAAGACCAGGTAATCCAAGACATTAGGACAAAGGAGCAAAGACTTAAACTTGTAAAAATACTATTTAGGACAGATGTCAAGGAAAACTTCTTCATACAAAGAGTGATCAACACTGAATCAGCCTCCTGGTAGGCGGGTGGAAATGAAACCCTTAGCTTCATTAATAATCACATGAGAGGGCAGACTGTGGGCTTTTTTTTCAGGGTGGATGAGATGTGATGGGCCAAATGTTCTCCCCATTTGTATCTGTTTTGTGCTCTTGTGCTGACACGAGATGGGCTGGACTTTCCTCATCGGCAGATTTAACGCCAAAAGTCCACTAGAATTGTTCGTTGTGGGTTCAAGTCCCACTCCAGAGACTTAAGCACAAAATCTAGGCTGACACTCCATTGCAGTGCTGAGGGAGTCACTGTCAGAGGTGCCGCCTTTCAGATGAGACGTTAAACTGAGACCCCGTCTGCCCTTCCCAAGTGGACGTAAAGGATCCCACGGCACTATTTCGAAGAAGAGCAGGGGAGTTATCCCCAGTGTCTTGGACAATTTTATCCCTCAAATAGATTATCTGATCATTATCACGCTGCTGTTTGTGGGAGCTTGCTATCTGCAAAATTGGCTTCTGCGTTTCCTGCATTACAACAGTGACTACACTTCAAAAGTACTTCATTGGCTGTAAAGCGCTTTGGGATGCCTGAGGTCATGAAAGCTGCTATATAAATGCAAGTCTTTCTATCTTTTAAACCCGTCAGTATTATACTGACAAGAACCTGCCTAATTTTCCTCAGTGCACCTCCTTTACCTATTCGTGCTGGGCTCTAAGTGCTATTAGTGCCCTCTATAGGCAGGCTACCTTTAGGCAGAGGAAAGTCCAATGATGCCATAGCAGCTGAAAGGGTCAAGGCAGGCATGTTGTGTCCATAACAATGTGGCTCAATGCAATGTCTGAGGCTGGTGCTTCTTCACGGCACCTAGCCCATGACTTTAAAGAGGCTTTGGTTGGGTTGGAAGGAAGCCTACACGGGCCCATGGAAGGAGGTGGTCTTAGCAGAGTGCTTTCTGAAACCGGGTTGCAATCCACATAAAGACACATAGCGTGCCCTCATACTCGCAACTTTCTTCTTAAAGGGGAAATGGCCCACAACCCAAGACCAGGAATTAGCACCTCAATCTTCCAAAACTCCTGCTGCAAATCATCAGCTGGCCACCTGAGAACTGGGCACAAGAGTAGGCACCAAGTAGGTAGGCTGTCAGATTTGTTGTCAGTGAGATATTTTTGTCACTGACGGGATACGTGCAGAATGATTCGGGGCAAGGTGGAGAATGCCTGTATGAGGGAGCAGCAGAATGATCTCCAAATGGCAACCGTGGAAGTTGTGGAGGAGAGCTTCGTATGAGCCAATGACTGAGTTGAATTTGTTGCCAAAAAGGGACCATTGTCGGAGAATTCATTTAGAAGTGGCCTTGGATCTTTGTCAGCCCAAGGTCTCTCTTGTGAGCTGTGCCTGCAGCTGTCTGGCAGCTGTCACAACTCAGCTGTTGTTTGACAGAGGAAGCAGCCTGGATTCAGCTTGGATTCCCTTCTGATCCTCCTCTTCCTTGTCAAAGCAGAGGAACAAGGAAGGCCCAAAGGAGACCCCAATGGTCCCCACGGTGGACCTCAAAACTTAAAAATGTGTTAATACTTTAAATAATTTAAAAAATTTACAGGTACTTTAAAAATATATAAAGAAACTTAAAGTTTGTGAAAAATCTCATCAAAATTATAAAAACTTTAAAATAATTAAAACCAACTTTAAATAATGCTAGTTTTTTTTAAATCTGCTTTCCACGTCCCTGTGGCCTTCAGGTTAGGAGCACCACTGCCCCACCACAAGTAGCCCCAATGCTTTGTCCCATAACACTGGCGTAGGGATGCCAACCAATGTTCCATCTATTGTTTTTTGGGTGCATGGCCCTTTAACATGCTGCGTGGCCCATTTGAATCTCCGCGCATGCGCGGTTTTTCCATTGTAAAGCCGGCACGCGGTCTGCGCGGACCTCCAGGCCGCCCGCGCAGCTTAACGGGAACATTGATGCCAACCCTCCGGATCATCCTGGATTCTCTAGAAATTCAAGGTTAATCTCCCGGAGGCTGCTGCAAACAACCCTGGAGAAAAATCATAGGGCCATTTAAAAAAAAATTGTGTATATATTTTTTTTCGTTTTCTTTGAGCACTTATGTTTATTAGGTATGAAAATATTGCAGATGGGGGAGAAAAAGGCTGTTTGACTGGTCAGGAGGTCATGTGATGGGACCTCCAGGAATAAATCCGATCAGAGTTAGCAACACTACACCAGCGGAACCACTATTTGCATGGAGCAGGGCCCAAGATGTCTGCCCCCTGTGACACCTTTCTGCCCGATTCACCTCTGTTGGCTGCCTCGGGTATGGCCAAAAAAAAACGGGTGACCAAACAGAGGAAAATCCAGCCCTGTAACTCGTTCCACATTTGGAGAGAATTTTCCAACAATTTTTATAAGATTGTTTTTTACATGTTCCCCCTTGGAATTTTAAAAGTATGTTCCGCTCTTTTTTGATTTCCCTAGGCCGTGAAAGTTTGTGACATGAAGGAGTCAGGCCTGTTCCCAAATCTCTGCATTAAGCTTTTTTTGGGGGAAGTGCTTGCCTTCTCTTCCTCTGGGGATGTGTCGTTCGTTTGCACAGCACGTTCCCTGAAGGCTGAGACTGGGAGCTTGCTGTTGGCTGAACAAGGGCACAACCCGGCTTTCTGCTTCTCTGGAGCTACACAAATGTTCATTTCTCAGGGCAGGCCTGAACCCCTCTTCCCTCCCGTTTCATGAATTGCAGCTGGAGGCCTGGGCAGAATTGGGTGGAACAAAAGCAATTCATTAAGACACAGAAAAGACGATTCTCAATGAGAGCCGTCAAGTCACCTGCCAAGCAGTTATTGTATCGAGGGTTCTAATCTACGTACAGCTGAGTAGCTCGAATTGAACAAGTGCTACTGTTTCAAATGCAAAAATGTCTCAAGTTATTGAGGGGCAAATTCTTTTTACAAAACCTACACAGCACCAAACCTGATAACAATCCTACAATCTGGTAAGAACTTTACAAGCAGACGTAGCGTCAATATACAGAGTAACACGGAGTGACCCATCCCCCATGAAAAAATGTCTTCATTGTCAGACATTTGATATTCAGTTTATTGTGCTGCTGATAGATGAGATAGTGGCCGCCCCTCGCCCTGTACTGCCCATGATTTGTGGGTAGATTAAGGAAGTAATGGTAGCGGCGCAAATTGACATGAAAATCGCATTACTGCATTATTTCAGTATTATAATTAGGGCCCTTCCTGTTTCTGGCGGGAATGCTGGCCACCTAAATCAAGCTCCGCCGGACAATTGGAATGGGTGGACCTCCAGTGGTAAGTCATCGGGTTTATTTTCTACAAGTTTCATTCCACTACCACCCCGTTTATAGAGTTAAATAGGAACATAGGAATTGCTTGACAAAAAAAGACCCAGGTCCATCTAGTTTGACAGTGTCAGCTGTGGCTCAGTGGGTAGCACACTTGCCTCTGAGTCAGAAGGTTGTGGGTTCAAGTCCCACTCCAGGGACTTGAGCACAAAAATCTAGGCTGACACTCCAGTGCAGTGCTGAGGGAGTGCTGCACTGTTGGATGAGACGTTAAACCGAGGCCCCGTCTGCTCTCTCAGGTGGACGTGAAAGATCCCATGGCACTATTTCAAAGAAGAGCAGGGGAGTTATCCCCGGTGTCCTGGTCAATATTTATCTCTCAATCAACAAAACAGATTCAGAAAATGCTGGAGATACTCAGCAGGTCAGGCAGCATCCGTGAAGAGAGAAACAGAGTTAACGTTTCAGGTCGATGACCTTTCGTTAGAACTGGAAAAAAGCAGGAAATGGAACAGATTTTTAAGCAAGTGTAGGGGCTGGCAAATGGGGGAGGGGATGAAAGAACAAAAGGGAAGGTCTGTGATAGGATAGAAGGCAGGAGAGGTTAAGAGACATTAAGAGATATTCAAGGCAAAAGGAGATGGTAATGGGACAGGTTAAGAAATAAAGGATGGCTCTAGATGAAGTGTAAATTGCGCTGGCAGAATGAAAGACAGCTGCCATGTGGGAGAGAAGAACAGAAGACACAAACAAAAAGTGTGGATAAAAAATATATATATGATAGGGGCCGAGGTTATGATCTGAAATTGTTGAACTCTATGTTGAGTGCAGAAGGCTGTAAAGTGCCTAATCGAAAGATGAGGTGCTGTTCCTCGAGCTTACGCTGAGCTTCCGTGGAACAATGCAAGAGGCCGAGGACGGTGAGGTCTGAGTGGGAGTGGAGCGGAGAATTAAAGTGACAGGCGACCGGAAGCTCGGGGTCCCCCTTACGGACTGAACGGAGGTGTTCCGCAAAGCGGTCACCCAATCTGCGTTTGGTCTCCCCAATGTAGAGGAGACCACATCGTGAGCAGCGAATACAGTATACTAAATTGCAAGAAGTACAAGTAAATCACTGTTTCACCTGGAAGGGGTGTTTGGGGCCCTGGACAGGGGAAAGGGGGGAGATAAAGGGGCAGGTGTTGCATCTCCTGCGCTTGCACGGGAAGGTGCCGGGCGAAGGGGTGTTGGGAGTGATAGAGGAGTGGACCAGGGTGTCGCGGAGGGAGCGGTCCCTGCGGAATGCTGAAAGGGGAGGTGAGGGGAAGATGTGTTTCGTGGTGGGATCACGCTGGTGGTGGTGGAAATGGCGGAGGATGCATTTTGGGCAGGTCAGCAGCGCTGCCGTTGCCTGCGCTCACTGCCAATATTTAAATGATCTAGATCGTGACATCAATCAGTGTGCAACGCCTGAATTGACGCACGATCTGTGATTTTGGACATCGCCGCTCTTAATAACGCCCTCTCCAAACCACGCATGGAAGAATGTGCGAGCAACAGTACAACGGAGACACGGCCAGCGCTTCTTAAAGGGACACACACAACTTACAGGTAAATGTAGATTTTTGCTTTTGGATTGATTTCTTTACACTTTATAGGAGTAGTGGCTTGGTGCAATACATTTAAAAATTGTTAAAGTGTGCAGGGAGTGCAGGGGCTGCTGCTGGATGTTTGCAAGGCTTTGGCTCTTAAAGGAAGATCTCTGAGAACACTACTTGCTCCCAGTCCTGGGGGCTCTAGTTACAGACCCCTTGGGCTGCAGCATCACATGGAGATGGAGCAGAGGCAGCAAAGAGGACAAGCTACTCGCAGAGGGAGGAGAAAGCAGAAGAGGAGGAAGCTGAAGGAAGGAGGCAACCCTTGGTTCTTTGCAGCCGAGAGTGTGAGTCCCGAAGGCTGTGTTGCCTGCCCGGTGCCAGGGTTAAGGACATCTCCTCTGGGCTGGAGAGAAACTTGGAGTGGGAGGGGGAAGATCCAGTTGTCGTGGTCCATGTTGGTACCAATGACATAGATAGGACAAGGAATGAGGTTCTGCTGAGGGAGTATGAGCAGCTAGGGGCCAAATTAAAAAACAGAACCTCTAGGGTAGTAATCTCTGGATTACTACCTGAGCCACGAGCAAATTTGGCTAGGGTAAATAAAATCAGAGAGTTAAATGCGTGGCTCAAAGACTGGTGTGGGAGAAATGGGTTTTGCTTCCTGGGACACTGGCACCAGTACTGGGACAGGAGAGAGCTGTTCCGTTGGGATGGACTTCACTTGGCCAGTGCTGGGACTAGAGTCCTGGCGAATCGAATAACTAGGGCTGTAGAGAGGGCTTTAAACTAATTAGTGGGGGGGAGGTTTCAAGAGAGCAAAAAATAAAAATGTCAGCGGAGAAGGCAATAGAGCAAAGTAGCAGTGGGGTAATTAAAAACCAGAGCGTGTCAGGAAGGGACAGAATATATAAAGATAAAGGTAAAGTAGTAAAGGGGGTAAAAGCAGGAATAAATTGTCACAAAACATATTTAAAAGTTCTTTATCTGAATGCACGCAGCATTCGTAACAAAATAGACGAGTTGACGGTACAAATAACTACATATGGGTATGATCTTGTGGCCATTACAGAAACATGGCTGCAGGGTGACAATGACTGGGAATTAAATATGCCAGGGTATTTAACAATCAGGAAGGACAGGCAGGAAGGAAGAGGAGGTGGGGTAGCTATGTTAATAAAGGAAGGAATCACTGTATTACAGAGAAATGATATTGGGTCAAAGGATCAGGATAATGAAACAGTTTGGGTGGAGATAAGGAATAATAAGGGGAAAAAAACACTAGTGGGAGTAGTATATAGGCCTCCTAATAGTTGCAACTCTGCTGGAAGAAGTATTAATCAGGAAATAGTTGGGGCATGTAATAAGGGAACAGCTATAATTATGGGGGATTTTAACTATCATATTAACTGGACAAATCAAATTGGGCAGGGCAGCCTTGAGGAAGAGTTTATTGAGTGTATTAGGGATGGATTTCTTGAGCAGTATGTAACTGATCCTACAAGGGGGCAAGCAACCTTGGACCTGGTCCTGTGTAATGAGTCAGGATTAATTAATAATGTCCTAGTTAAGGATCCCCTTGGAATGAGTGACCATAACATGGTTGAATTCCATATCCAATTAGAGGGTGAGAAGGTTGGTTCTCAGACAAGCGTACTGAGCTTGAATAAAGGAGACTATGATGGTATGAGAGCGGAATTGATTAAAGTGGACTGGGAAAATAGATTAAAGGGTAAGACGGTACATGAGCAGTGGCGTTCATTTAAGGAGTTATTTTACAACTTTCAAAAAATATATATTCCACTGAGGAAAAAAGGGTGTAAAAGAAATGACAGCCATCCGTGGCTAACTAAAGAAATTAAGGATAGTATCCAACTAAAAACAAGGACATATAAGGTAGCCAAACTTAGTGGGAGGATAGAAGATTGGGAAGTCTTCAAAAGACAGCAAAAAGTAACTAAAGGATTGATTAAGAAAGGGAAGATAGATTATGAAAATAAATTAGCAAAAAATATAAAAACAGATAGCAAGAGTTTCTATAGTTATATAAAAAGAAAAAGGGTGGCTAAGGCAAATGTAGGTCCCTTAGAGGATGAGACTGGGAAATTAATGGTGGGAAACATGGAGATGGCAAAAATGCTGAACAAATATTTTGTTTCAGTCTTTACGGTAGAGGACACTAAGAATATCCCAACACTGGACAAACAGGGGGCTCTAGGGGGGGAGGAGCTAAATACGATTAAAATCACTAAGGAATTGGTACTCAGTAAAATAATGGGACTCAAGGCGGATAAATCCCCTGGACCTGATGGCTTACATCCTAGGGTCTTGAGGGAAGTGGCAGTAGGAATTGTGGATGCTTTGGTAATAATTTTCCAAAATTCCCTGGACTCAGCAAAGGTCCCGGCAGATTGGAAAACTGCTAATGTAACACCCTTATTTAAAAAGGGTAGTAGGCAGAAGGCTGGAAATTATAGACCAGTTAGTCTAACATCTGTGGTGGGTAAAATTTTGGAGTCTATTATTAAGGAGACAGTAACGGAACATTTAGATAAACATAATTTAATAGGACAAAGTCAGCATGGCTTTATGAAGGGGAAGTCATGTCTGACAAATTTGCTTGAGTTCTTTGAGGACATAACGTACAGGGTGGATAAAGGGGAACCAATGGACGTAGTGTATTTAGACTTCCAGAAGGCATTCGACAAGGTGCCACATAAAAGATTATTGCTCAAGATAAAAAATCACTGGATTGGGGGTAATATTCTGGCATGGGTGGAGGATTGGTTATCTAACAGGAAGCAGAGAGTTGGGATAAATGGTTCATTCTCGGACTGGCAACCAGTAGCCAGTGGTGTTCCGCAGGGGTCGGTGCTGGGTCCCCAACTCTTTACAATCTATATTAACGATTTGGAGGAGGGGACCGAGTGTAACATATCAAAGTTTGCAGATGATACAAAGATGGGAGGGAAAGTAGAAAGTGAGGAGGACATAAAAAACCTACAAGGGGATATAGACAAGCTGGGTGAGTGGGCGGAGATTTGGCAGATGCAATACAATATTGGAAAATGTGAGGTTATGCACTTTGGCAGGAAAAATCGGAGAGCAAGTTATTATCTTAATGGCGAGAAACTGGAAAGTACTGCAGTACAAAGGGATCTGGGGGTCCTAGTGCAAGAAAATCAAAAAGTTAGTATGCAGGTGCAGCAGGTGATCAAGAAGGCCAACGGAATGTTGGCTTTTATTGCTAGGGGGATAGATTATAAAAACAGGGAGGTATTGCTGCAGTTATATAAGGTATTGGTGAGACCGCATCTGGAATACTGCATACAGTTTTGGTGTCCATACTTAAGAAAAGACATACTTGCTCTCGAGGCAGTACAAAGAAGGTTCACTCGGTTAATCCCCGGGATGAGGGGGTGGACATATGAGGAGAGGTTGAGTAGATTGGGACTCTACTCATTGGAGTTCAGAAGAGTGAGAGGCGATCTTATTGAAACATATAAGATTGTGAAGGGGCTTGATCGGGTGGATGCGGTAAGGATGTTCCCAAGGATGGGTGAAACTAGAACTAGGGGGCATAATCTTAGAATAAGGGGCTGCTCTTTCAAAACTGAGATGAGGAGAAACTTCTTCACTCAGAGGGTAGTAGGTCTGTGGAATTTGCTGCCCCAGGAAGCTGTGGAAGCTACATCATTAAATAAATTTAAAACAGAAATAGACAGTTTCCTAGAAGTAAAGGGAATTAGGGGTTACGGGGAGCGGGCAGGAAATTGGACATGAGGCTGAGTTCGGCTCGGTCGAGGCCCTGTGGGTGGCGTAGCGGACCCAGGGGCTGAGTGGCCGGGTCCTGCTCCTACTTCTTGTGTTCTTTAGATTTGAGGTGAGGATCAGATCAGCCATGATCTTATTGAATGGCGGAGCAGGCTCGAAGGGCCGATTGGCCTACTCCTGCTCCTATTTCTTATGTTCTTATGTTCTTAACCCAGACAGCCCCTTTCTGGCCGGGATATCCGGGATTGAATCATCCACCTGCGGTACCAGTGAACACAACCCCAATTCCCCTTTCAACATTTGTCCCACACCTTACCTTCCCTCTGTTACTGACCATCACAGCGTCCTCTTGGCCACAATGCTGAAATAAAAGCCATCACAAGGCAAACTTTCCAATCCAATTTTATCCATAGATGTATCCAATATTACATCAAAAAATCAACTAATCACCCTTGTGCATTCCCCTAGTCACTGTCTTGCGTGTGCCTTTGCCTATCCTAGTGCTGTTATGCAGTGCTACCCCAGTGGCTGCAGCATGGCTAGTGGAAGGCTGCTGACTTTCAGTGGGGGACACTGCAGGACGACCTCGAGGAGCTGGTGGCTGGGAGTATGAAATCGAGTGATGGTATTTCTTCTTCTCCTTCTGCACTCTCCTCTCCCTCTTCTTGGTCAACCATTGGCTGGGCAGGCTGGATTTCTTGGGTGTCTGAAATGAGGAAGGCACAAGGGTGGAGTTGTGGTAAGGGGAGAGGGATAAAGCAAGAAGAGCATGCTTACACTATGTGCAGTTTGTAAACCAGAAGAAATTGTGGGATGAGGGGAAGTGGGATGTTAGAAGGAGGATAACGTATGAGGATACCAGCACCTTGTATTCTTTCAGCCCCGCCACTGGCCAAGGGCTCAGCCATGCCCCTGCCATGAATTGCCAGCACCATCTCCTCCAAGGGGGTGAAGTGAAGGTAGGAATGTGAGGTGTGCCTTGTGTTTGGTAGAGATTGTTGGTAGGTGAGTGATGGGGGTGGGGGAGTCGGCATTGAGCAGTGTGTGAGGCTAGTGGTGCAGTTGGTAGGAGACAGCTTTTCAAGATGCATTCACTGACCTTGACCACTCGTCTGAGGTCATGAAACTTCTTTGGGGAGTGGAGCCAGGTCCTGGGGGAGACACTGCTGCCAGTGACCGCCTCGGCGATCTGGTCCCACATCCTTCATTCTGGAGGGCCTCCTGCCCCCTTGTGAGTAGAGGACCTCTCCTCCAGTGTTGACCCCCTGCACAAAGCTCGAGTGCTACATCTGAGACCCTGGGTGCCATTTCTCTGGCCTGTTGAGTCATTTGTGGCAGCATTTTTGATCAGCAGAAGGCAGCTCACCTTTAAGAGGTGCAGACTGCCTAGTGCTGAAGCAATTTTAATTTTTTTTATCTGCAGAAGAGTTGCAGACTGCCTTGAAGAGGAGCAGGTTAGCTTTAAGTAAAGCTAGCCTCGCTCCAGCGACGTGAACTTCAGCCCCCTGCTGAGCGCACAGCCTGTCTGCAGCGCGATCCACGCTTGGCTGTGCGCTGCAATCATGGTAGTTAGCAGGCTGCACGAAACTTATGTGCTACCTGCGCTTTTTGAATGGGCGCGGGCATATTTCGCACCACGGTGCCCGCGCCAATTTTCCAGCTTATCGAATTTCACCCCCTCTTACTTTTAAATAACAGTCTTTTTTCATTTTCTGTTAAGTCTGATGCTCTGTATAAAACACCTCTGGATCAATTTCTGGGGTGAAATCAGCAGAAGAGCTTTGTCATCAAAGTGTTTGTTAGAGGTTCATTATAGCCTAAAAATGGTGCTGGTGACTCGCAGTGATTGAAATGCAAACCATGTCCTACTAACACCAAGTGCCAGGGTAACACCGTGCGGCAACGTGCCACCCTCACCTTTTGATACAAACAAAGTGTATCACACATGTATTAACATGAAATTGGGAGGGAATCTTAACTGAGCTGCATGTGATTTTTTTTAAAACAACAAAATAAACCTGAAATAAGAGAAGACCATTTGTGTCCTTCACCTTGAATTTCCTCAGGGTTCTACTTTGGCTTCAGCGGAAACGCCACTTAAAATCATTTTTTTTAAATTCGTTTATGGGATCAGGACGTCGCTGGCAATGCCCATCCCAAGTTGCCCTTGAGAAAGTGGTGGTGAGCTGCCGCCTTGAACCGCTGCAGTCCGTGTGGTGATGGTACTCCCACAGTGCTGTTAGGTAGGGAGTTCCAGGATTTTGACCCAGCGACGATGAAGGAACGGCAATATACTTCTAAGTCAGGATGGTGTGTGACTTGGAGGGGAACTTGGAGGTGGTGGTGTCCCCATGCGCCTGCTGCCCTTGTCCTTCTAGGTGGAAGAGGTCGTGGGTTTGGGAGGTGCTGCCGAAGAAGCCTTGGCGAGTTGCTGCAGTGCATCTTGTAGATGGTACACACTGCAGCCACGGTACGCCGGTGGTGGAGGGAGTGAATGTTTAAGGTGGTGGATGGGGTGCCAATCAAGCGGGCTACTTTGTCCTGGATGGTGTCGAGCTTCTTGAGTGTTGTTGGAGCTGCACTCATCCAGGCAAGTGGAGAGTATTCCATCACACTCCTTACTTGTGCCTTGTAGATGGTGGAAAGGCTTTGGGGAGTCAGGAGGTGAGACACTCGCCACAGAATACCCAGCCTCTAACCTGCTCTTGTTGCCACAGTATTTATGTGGCTGGTCCAGTTAAGTTTCTGGTTAATGGTGACCCCCAGGATGTTGATAGTGGGGGATTCGGTGATGGCAATGCCATTGAATGTCAAGGGGAGGTGGTTAGACTCTCGCTTGTTGGAGATAGTCATTGCCTGGCACTTCTGTGGCGCGAATGTTACCTGCCACTTATCAGCCCAAGCCTGAACGTCGTCCAGGTCTTGTTTGATGTGGGCATGGACTGCTTCATTATCTGTGGAGTTGCGAATGGCACTGAACACTGTGCAGTCATCAGCGAACATCCCCATTTCTGACCTTATGTTGGAGCGAAGGTCATTGATGAAGCAGCTGAAGATGGTTGGGCCTAGGACACTGCCCTGAGGAACTCTGCAGTGATGTCCTGGGGCTGTGATGATTGACCTCCAACCACCACAACCATATAGACGCCTAAATGGGGTTTTTGCCGAAGTTCAAGAACAAACCAATAAGATTCCCCCCTCCGCAGTTCACCTGTGACACCCATTGTTACTTGGTGTCTTTGTTTGTGGTGTGCGCCCAATCAGCTGAAGTCAGATGTGATCTCTGTTGATGATGACATTTTTTTAATATTTGTTCTTCAAGTGTGGGCCACATGGGCAAGACATTATTTATTGCCCATCCCTAGTTGCCCTCAGGACATTAGGAATTAACCACATAGTGTGGGACTGGAGTCACGTGAAGGTCAGACTGGGTAGGGGTGGCAAGTTCCCTTTCCTGAAGGACCTTATTGAACCATTGGTTGGTGCCTGGTCATTTTGTGGTGCTAGCCCAGCTAATATTTTTGAATTCAATTTCACAACTTTGTATAAAGATTTGAACTCAGGTGGTCTGGGTTGTTAGTCCAGTGCCATGGCCGCTAGGCCACCAACCCATTAACTAGAGGTGCAATTGTAAAAAAAAAATTTAAGTAACAACATAATTTTCAGAAAGCACAGGTTGAATCGAATATTTTTGTACATATTATAAATTGTCAATAATAAATGGTCTTTCTGCAGTCTGCCATTTTAAATGGGATCGAGATGCTGTACAAGAAAGATGAATGAGCCAATTACTTTCTTTCTAAGATTTGTTGCCAAACCTTGTATGCTTTGTGTTTCTTAGTTCCACAGTAGACAGCCAGTAGATATAATACAGCGTGTGGTCCACTCACATGTTGCATCTCAGAGTGTCAGTGCCACTGATTCCCTACATAGGACCGAACGATTATGAATATGAAATTAGGAGAAGGCGATGAGCAGACGTGAGGTTGATCCCCACAGAGCAGCACAAGCAGAAGCCTTGAAGACAGTCACTTTCCTACCCTCTCAGTCAGGGAGTGATGCAGAGGGGCCTAAACAGGGGAGATTTGTCTATAGAAATTTTAAAATGAGCCAACATGCCTTCTTTGTTAAGTGTTTTTCTCCCCTAATTGGTTCTCCATGCATCCCCCGGCAAAACAATGCCAGTGAGTGGCCTGACTTTTCTAGTTATGAAATCAGTTGCTAGGAAGCAGGATCTGGGCCGCTTCTCTCTCTCTCTCCGGTTCTCGATCCTTGCTTTGAGGAATCATTTGGTCTCCACTGAGAGCCTCCTCCAGTGCCAAAGCTGAGATTGATGACTTAGTGAGTAGAGGGTCGCTGATGCCAAACCATGTCCCATCAAACGATTCACAACTGCACCGCCTGCCAACCAGCTCCTTCCATTGTTCAAATTGTTGTTCTAAATGTTTAGCTGATCTTCCGTCAGATTTTGTTTCTATAATAAACACTCTTTCGTGTTGACTAAATCTTCTCAGCAAATATCATTTTAAAGTTTGATATT
Source organism: Squalus acanthias (assembly GCA_030390025.1). Classification (NCBI taxonomy): domain Eukaryota; kingdom Metazoa; phylum Chordata; class Chondrichthyes; order Squaliformes; family Squalidae; genus Squalus; species Squalus acanthias. The sequence goes on from JASTWF010000031.1 coordinate 1,683,040, forward strand.
ACTATATAACTTTGTACTCATTGACTGAGGATTAGACTAAAGTTTCTGCTTCTCTTTAAAAAATATCTACAAAGGGTGAGAAGCAACAAAAGCCTCCAGTAACCAGTTGCGAAGGTTGTGTTGTTACTTTGGTGTTGTTTGGCAGTGTGTTCAAAAGTTATTTGCTCTCTCTCTGTCTGAAACCAACTGAAACTTTGTAACAATAATAATTGTTTACGGTGCATTGGGGTAGTGTTTCGCGGAGTTTTTGCTTAGCCCACTCTGAAAACTCAGCTGAAGCCAAGTGCATTAACTGTGAGTTGACGTGCATACCGGAGCTGATGTTATATCTGTTCCACCACAAACTTTTCCAATACTTTGTTTTTATTCTGGAATTACAGTTTAAAAAAATTGTAGGGGTCCCTGTGCTGTGATCACATCATTGATGACTTGTGGGTCACTTCACAGGTGACAATCATAGAATCACAGAAATTTACAGCATAGAAGGAGACCATTCGGCCCATCGTGTCCGTGCTGGCCGAAAAAGATCTATCCATCCTCATCCCACTTTCCAGCTCTTGGTCCGTAGCCCTGTAGGTTACGGCACTTCAAGTGCATATCCAAGTACTTTTTAAATGTGATCAGTGTTTCTGCCTGTACTACCCTTTCAGGCAGTGAGTTCCAGACCCCCCACCACCCTCTGGGTGAAAAAGTTCTCCTCAACTCCCCTCTAATCCTGCTACCAATTACTTTAAATCTATGCCCCCGGGTTATTGACCTCACTGCTAAGGGAAATAGGTCCTTCCTATCCACTCTATCTAGGCCTCTCATCATTTTACACACCTCAATTAAGCCTCCCCTCAGCCTGCTCTGTTCCAAAGAAGACAACCCCAGCCTCTCCAATCTTTCCTCATAACTAAAATTCTCCAGTCCTGGCAACATCCTCGTAAATCTAAATATCCCTTTAAGAATCTTTTTATAGTCTAATTATTCATTAATCAATAGCCCACCCTTGTTGTCAGGTAGTTTGTTAACCCTGCTTTAAATAAAAGAACAGGACTAAGGAATACTGCTATTGCTTTCGGAATCCTGACACATAAGTGGCGATTTTAACTCTCCCTGATAGGCAGGAACAAAGCGGGAGAATTAAAACAGAGCAGCTCCATTCCCGCTGATCTGCAATTTTAATACCGCTGGTTTTGGTGGCAGATGAGGTTCCCGCTGAACTCTGGCGGGAGCCTTGTTAATAAATGCAAATCGGGGTCCCATGACGTACATGAGACCCCAATGGAATGTTAACCTGCTCCTGAATGAGGCGACTACTGTGGCCGCCCCATCAGGTGAAGCTGCCGGGAAGCCAGTCAGGACCTCTAAAGTAAGTTTTTAAAAAAAAAATAACTTTCCTTCGTGGGTCCAGGAGGAGAAGGCTGCTCCTCTGGGACCCACAAGGAATGTCCAAGACTCTGCTACACCAGGCTCTTCCCCACCCCCCTCCAGCTGTGAGACACTTGCAACATCCGCCCTCTCGGACTTACCTTGTTGCCAGCAACCTTCTCCTGATGACGACAGGAGGCCTCTGGGCCACCCGGGTCCGTCGTTTGTAAAATAAGCAGACCGAACTCCTTTATGGACTGAAATTTGCATCTTATTTAACAATTAATTCCTTGATGCAGTATATCACTCACTATAGAATGCCCACCAAATTCTCCTGTCATTTCCGACGGCAGAAAATACCACATTGCATACGGACTAAGACTATCTCATCAAGTTTACTTTTAGCTTCAATAATATAAAGAGCCAAAATGAATCAGCACAATATTTAATAAACTAGTATTTGCACTTTTCCCACAGACATACTGCCTGTGGTCCTCCATTTTGAATCGCGGTGAGGGAGGAGAGTTTCCATTTTAACTCTAGCTGTATGAAAGAAAGATTGAAAGACTTGCATTTATATAGCGCCTTTCACGACCACCGGACGTCTCAAAAAGCACTTTACAGCCAATGAAGTACTTTTGAAGTGGAGCCACCGTAGTAATGTAGGAAATGTATGAAATAAAGACACAGGCCCTGACATTCTACAGGAGTTCTCCCGGCTTCTTGCTGTAACTTCAGTGGGGGAGACCAGCAGAATCCTCCAGAGAAACAGCGTAAGCAGCCGTTTTCAACTGTTTATATTGTTTCCCGGGGGCGGGGGGGGGGGGTCTCCACTGGTTTCTGCCAAAGTTAGGGCAAAAAACTAGGAGAAACACTGTGGAATTTCAGGACCAAGTTTTTTTTTCGATTTGTTGCAGAAGGCTCATGTCTGAAATATTAACTTCACTCTTTCAGATGCCAAATGATCTGTGTGCATTTCTATTTTCTGTTTTATTTGGCAGGAGTTTACTTTTATTACAGCAGGTTTTTATATAATTGCATTTGATCATCTGTGTGTGTGTGTGTAACTATTGAGGTGAAAGTTTCTCTGCAACATGATGCATTCCATTAGAAATCTATCAAAAATAACCTTTAATCCCATCCTGTCCAGGAAAGTATTTTGCAAGTTAGTATTAAATTTAGCTTGTAAACTCCTCTCCCTTGAAATGAATTAAACTTTGTTATTTTGTTTTTTGTCTGGGAAACATGACTTTGCATTTAGACTTGTAAGCAAAATTAAAGCCTATGGGATTAAAAGGATGGGTGGCAGTGTGGATACAAAACTGGCTTAGGGACAGAAAGCAGGTAGTGGTGAACAGTTGATTTTTCAGACTGGAGGTAAGTATACAGAGGTGTTCCTCCGGGGTCGGTGTTGGGACCACTGCTCTTTTTGATATATATTAATGACCTGGACTTGGGTATACAGGGCATAATTTCAAAGTTTGCAGATAACACGAAACTGGGAAGTGTAGTAAACAGTGAGGAGGATAGTAACAGACTTCAGGAGGACATATAGGCTGCAAAATTCAGCTTCTTTGCGCCAGCCGTTAGCGCCTCCAGGAGGGCGCTAATGGGGCACAAAGGGCTGATCGCCCAGATGGGGGCGCTAATAACACCTCCCGAGAAATTTGGCGGGGCACTGCTGAGGCGATAGCGCCGAGACCCTGCCGGTAGCACCGAGACCCCGCCGGTAGCACCGAGACCCCGCCGGTAGCACCGAGACCCCGCCGGTAGCACCGAGACCCCGCCGGTAGCACCGAGACCCTGCCGGTAGCACCGGGGGTAGCACTGAGACCTTGCCGGTAGCACCAAGACCCTGCCGGTAGCACCGAGACCCCGCCGGTAGCACCGAGACCCCGCCGGTAGCACCGAGACCCTGCCGGTAGCACCGAGACCCCGCCGGTAGCACCGAGACCCCGCCGGTAGCACTGAAACCCCGCCGGTAGCACCGAGACCCCGCTGGTAGTGTCCCGGGATGCTGTGCCGCCGGCGTTGATATCATCGCCGTGCGCCGCAATCCCTTAGCGCCCCGCCACGACCCCTTACCACTCCGCGGCAGAAATACAGCTGCGCCCCGCGAGGCTGCCGCGGGCGGTGTCAGCGCCAACCCCGCGGGTCGCGAGCCGGGCCGACCTCCGCTCGCGGGTGCTAATCAAAGCGAGGTGCGGCCCCGGCCCGCGCCGCCATTTTATTTTTTTTGGCCGACCTCCGGGTTGGCTCTCCGTGGCGGCCCTTGGCGTGGTCCGTGGCCGTCATCGCGCTTTGCGCCCCCGACATCGCCCCGAGAGGAAGTGGAGCGCCCGAGTTGTTGTGATCTGGAATGCACTGACTGAAAGGCTGGTGGAAGCAAATTCAGTAGTAACTTTCAAAAGGGAATTGGATAAATACTTGAAGGGAAAATATTTACAGGGCTATGGGGAAAGAGCAGGGAAGTGGGATTAACTGGATAGCACTTTCAAAGAGCCGGTACAGGCACGATGGGCCGAATGGCCTCCTTCTGTTCTGTATCATTCTATGATTCTATGATTTGCATCCTTTGCCTCCATCTGATGTCATACTTCACGTCTTAATCTCAGACAGATTAAAAACAGTTTATTGACAGCACAGAAATAAGGTTATGTCCATTTTAGGAGTTTTCTGCGAATGTGAACAAATGTTTGTGCCATTGGTTAATATTAATTATTTCACAGTTAGGATAATCGAATAACAGTTGAACAACGTGGCTTCAAAACTGAAGATCACAAGTTTAAATTCAAGGAGAGGATTTGGGTGAGTTGGGAGACTAATCTTTGAGTCTTGGGTTCAAACCCGAGACCAGACTACTGAAGTGAAAGTCTCCTCTCTCTCTCTCTCTCTCTCTCTCTGTGCTGGTCATGAGTCCTGTGAAACTTTTGGCAGTTTCAATCTGGCTCCTTGCAAATATAAATCCATAGCACAAACGTGCCGTTAAATCAGCACAAATTAACACTAAAATAGGATTCTTATTCAAAGAGGCCTTAAAGATGTTGTTGGGTGTGGGCTGATAGAAAGGACCTCTTCTGATGTGGGTTAAGGCATAATATTGAGACAGTAAAGGAAGATTTACTCTGCAACGCTGAGCTAGGAGTCCTTGATGGTTATTGGGCGCACAAATGAATATTCCATTCTCCAGCACTGGCACCTCTCACTGTCAGGAGTGCATAAATACACCCCTAATAAATAAAGCAACAATTGCCAGTTCCAGGGCTACCTCAGGCGGGTGAACTTCCTCAGTCTTCAACCAAGCTGCCTAATCGTGCACATGGAGGATGTGTCAACCCACGTGGCTGCAGGGAGGCATTTGATCACGAGGAGTCTGCGAGGGGACAAGAAAATGGGCAATAAAAAGATGTTGGGGTAGAAACTCATCTTGGGCGGAAGCGCAAAAGAAACGGAATCGCTTTGGTGGCCCGTTATTTGCCCACCCCTGATATCCTGCTCTACCGCAGGTCAATGGAACCGAATATCAGGCGGGGAGTATAACGAGCGGTCGACGCAACGCTGCCCGATTTGCCCCACCGTTCACAACAAATTTCTACCCCGTTGTATCCTGCAAGGGTGAAAGTGCAGCGAGTTGTACTTTGGAGGCAGGCGAGCATTGGGATGGGCTTGGTCTTGTGTTAACCTGATTCAAGTTTACTCTGTGGTTTACCAGGCTGTATGGCACATCTAGTGTGGTTCCTGCACGGACACGACAAGGCTGCCAAATGACCAGCCTCACGTGGCTTCCTCCCATTCACAAAGACAGGAATCGACTCATTTATATTTAATGTTCTATAGGACTAGGACTCGAGCACTAGCCACACCTTTACACCAGTCACCAAAGCTGCTCCTGTGACTCATTCACCAATTTAATCGGATAGTCACAGGCCAGCCGGAGAAATCATTAGTCCTTACCAACATTTGGACAAAAAATAAATCGCAGGAAATATCAGTTCAGTGTCGAAGGGGAAGCAGTTAAAACAAATCCACAGAATTAAAACAGCACATTAAATATTCAGCTCCCCATAGCAGTTTTTAAACCATCACGATATGGTGACATCATCAGTGATTCATCATAGCAACCGGTTTAAAATAGGCCGAGTGAATAATCATTTTGTGAGGGAATGAGGAACAAAAGATGGAAGCTTAGGATCCCACATCACCCACTAGGGGAGGCATGAAATTAGTGTTATTATTATGCACTTTAAAGAAAAGACACATTGTGCATTCAGTATATTCACAGTCTTGATACTTGGAACCTGACCTGAAATCAATAAATCTTAGACCTTGCAAAAAAAACATAAGGATCAGTGCTTGATTTTTGTATATACAATGAGGTTTTATTAGGGATATGCTATAGTAAATCCTACTTGAGGAAAAATACATTATTAGTTTTAATGTTCCCTCTGTAGCCTGATCGAGACGTGCCATTTTAGTCCAAAGGGTTTTTGCTTACTTGGCATCAGTCATGAGCTCTGTCAGCGACCAGCTTCAGACAGTCCAGTGACCATCAATCCTGTTTCTAAAGAAGGATTCAATGCTGATTGAGAGGTGTCAAAGACATGGAGATTCAGTTCTGGCCAGCCAATGTTCATGGCTGTCATGAACTGAGCAGTTCCTCAGTGAATTTGAGGCCCTGATGAGTGAGTGGGTCTCCATGGACTGATGGGAAAGTTTATTTTACAAGGTGGCAGATTTAAGAAATTACATTTTGTCCTTTACCACATGAGTGAATTAATTTAGGCTTAAACTACTCCCCCATGCACTTACTTTCTCCTGTAACATAAAAGGTAGGTTAAAACCCATGAAATTCAATTCTTCCCTCCTACCTATTTTCTGAGTACTTTTTCCTTCCCTGTGCTATGCACCACTCCTCAACCAATAGAAATTGCGAACAGCAAGCTCTTTAGCCAAGTCCTTGTAGGCTGCCGCCAGACAGTTTTAGAGCAGCTGATTTTTTTTTTAAATGAAAGCCAGACACCACACGTCTGATTTTCAAAATACAGGTCCATTTTTGGATTTAATTCATGCCTTGTGTTGTGTAGGCATTACTTATTAACATTATTAAGGTTTTCATCACGAGCAGAACTCCAGTTATGATCCCACTTCCTGCCCTGTACCTGAGAGATTGAGTAGACTGGGCCTATATTCCCTAGAGTTTAGAAGAATGAGAGGTGATCTCATTTGAAACATATCAAATTCTTAAAGGGCTCGACAGGGTAGATGCAGGGAGGATGTTTCCCCTGGCTGGAGAGTCTAGAACCAGGGGTCACAGTCTCAGAATAAGGGGTCGGCCATTTAGGACTGAGATGAGGAGAAATCTCTTCACACAAAGGCTTGTGAATCTTTGGAATTCTCTACCCCAGAGAGCTGTGAATGCTCAGTCATTGAGTATATTCAAGATAGGGATCGATAGATTTTTGGATACTACATGAATCAAGGGATATGGGGATAGTGCAGGAAGGTGGAGATGAGGTAAAAGATCAACCATGGTCTCATTGAATGGCGGAGCAGGCTCGAAGGGCCGAATGGTCTACTCCTGCTCCTATTTCTTATGTTTTATGTTGCACTCCCCAACAACTTTTGACTTGGTAAAGCTGCCAATCCTAGGCCATTAAGAAGTGTGTGGATTAATTCACCCCCAGAATTTCCCTCGCTCCTCCTGGGGAGGCATCTTTCCTCCTTGTGATATCTCCTCACATGGCCTGGCAGGGACTCAGGGGCTCACTATATGGAGATATGCAGAAGAAGAAAATTTGTGTCTTGTATTACAGTAATACAATCTGCCCTGACATTGAGTAGTTGAATTCCTCTTTAGTATGTGCTGGTTTACACATCTGTACTTTTCTAGAATGAAGTATAGTGGCAGAAGCAGAAATAAACTGTTGCCGGTATCTATGGATAAGGTGCTGGCAGAGAAACGGGCTCATGAGCTGCACTCTCACAGTTCCCAAGGCAGACTTTAACCAAAATGGTGGACATGCAATTTACTCACGATTCTCCACTACTTGAAAAAACACACAAAGTCACTGGAAATAAAAATGGGGAGAGATGTAAAATGGGCTGCTGATTCGCGAGCACCCGTATTACACTATTGCACAGAGTCGAGATCGACCCCTCTGAGTCAAAGGTATATGCCCTCAAGGTGGGGAGCACAACTAACTAGAATGCTCTCGTGTACCTCCTATCAGCTGGCTTTAGAGCAGTATGAACAGAAGTCATGTGGAACAGGAATACTGGGGAGAAAGAAAAATAGAAAGTAACTTACAAAAATATGCTTTTTGTGTTACTGTATTTTTTTTTCATGTAATTTAGCCCTGCACCTCGCCAGCATTCGAATCGCTTTGTTAGTAATTCTGGCAACTGTTTCCCAAGTCCAAAACCAGACATGGGGCAGGACAGGGGTAGAATCACGGCTGAGGTGAGCGATTGGTCGTGGTGCCACATCCTTCCACAAATCCTGAAGTTCTCTACACGCTGCGCACAGCGTAAGTTGTTGGCCATTGAACGATTCTGCTTTAAAAAGCCCTGAGAAATGGCAGTGCCACCACAGTCAGTGCGCAGCTTCAGCAGCTGAATAGATGAGAGCACCCAACATGGAGAGCACGGGAGGAAAGTGTGGGGCCGGAGCCTGAGAGACGACACAAGCCATTCGCACTGGTTCTTTTTCTGTAATTAATCACTTGCCCAGCTCGTGGTTTTTTTAAATTTGTTTATGGGATGTGGGCGTCGCTGGCAAGGCCAGCATTTATTGCCCATCCCTAATTGCCCTCGAGAAGGTGGTGGTGAGCCGCCTTCTTGAACCGCTGCAGTCCGTGTGGTGAAGGTACTCCCACAGTGCTGTTAGGTAGGGAGTTCCAGGATTTTGACCCAGCGACGATGAAGGATCGGCGATATACTTCCAAGTCAGGATGGTGTGCGACTTGGAGGGGAACTTGGAGGTGGTGGTGTTCCCATGCGTCTGCTGCCCTTGTCCTTCTAGGTGGTAGAGGTCGCGGGTTTGGGAGGTGCTGCCGAAGAAGCCTTGGCAAGTTGCTGCAGTGCATCTTGTAGATGGTACACACTACAGCCACGGTACGCCGGTGGTGGAGGGAGTGAATGTTTAAGGTGGTGGATGGGGTGCCAATCAAGCGGGCTGCTTTGTCATGGATGGTGTCGAGCTTCTTGAGTGTTGTTGGAGCTGCACTCATCCAGGTTTGAGGTCAGAAGTTTGTTTTGTGGTCGATGAAAATTAATTTTAAAAACTAGCAGCTCAACATCATAAGACACAGAAGTAAATGGGGAAAATGATAAATTCCTGTTTTGAAAATCAGATGTTTGGGGTAGATTTTAACTTGGGTTGCGAGGACCGCCGCAATCCTCGAGGGGGCTTTCTGTTGGGCGGCCGCATCACCGGCCTGCTTCAGGCGGTATGGTCCCTTTAATATGCAAATCAAGGTCTTATGATGTACACTGCAACTTTGATGGAGAACTGGATAGCGCATGTGTCATGGACGCTCTGAAAGAAAGACTTGCATTTATATAGCGCCTTTCACAACCACTGGACATCTCAAATCGCTTTACAAACCAATGTACTTTTTTTTGAAGTGTAGTCACTGTTGTAATGTGGGAAACACAGCAGCCAATTTGTGCCCAGCAAGGTCCCACAAACAGCAATGTGATAATGACCAGATAATCTGTTTTTGTTATGTTGGTTGAGGGATAAATATTGGCCAGGACACCGGGGATAACTCCTCTGCTCTTCTTCGAAATAGTGCCATGGGATCTTTCACATCAACCTGGGAGAGCAGACGGGGCCTCGGTTTAACGTCTCATCCGAAAGACGGCACCTTCGACAGTGCAGCACTCCCTCAGCCCTGCACTGGAGTGTCAGCCTAGCTTTATGTGCTCGAGTCCCTGGAGTGGGACTTGAACCCACAACCTTCTGATTCAGAGGCGAGGGTGCTACCCACTGAGCCACAGCTGACACTCCTGCTTGGATTTACCAGGTGGAACAGCAGAAGAGGCATCAAAAAAAAAGTAAGTTTAAAAAAATTATTTTCGTGGGGCCGGGAGGAGTAGGACTGCTTATCCGGGATCCACAAGAATAATACAGGCCCTTTCCACCTCAGGCTCACCTTCCCTCCACCACCCCCGCCCCACCCACCTCGCCAACCAGCCATATCTTCCTGCCGGCCAGGTCGGCCTCCGCATGGCCCGATATCGGGCTCGCTCGAAGCCGGCGAGCTGCCGATATAGTAACGAGGCCCAGGCCCTCAGCGCGGACCAGGCCTCCCACTGGCAGGATCGGGCGGCCAGCTGGCACACCCCACTGGTCGGCCGCCTGAAATCTGCCTCATGGTGTCTGGTTTTTAATTTTAGTCATTTCCAACCACATCATGCAACAAAAAAAAAACCGGACTGTCTGCTCCAAAACTGCCTGGATGGCAACAGCGCTATCCAATGGAAAATAGCTCCTTCAAATCAATTGCTAGATTTACAGATAACTATTCTTGCATATTTATATTTGGTCTGTGTTTTTTCCTGCTGTCGATTATAATTAAAGTCTTAAGTATAAAAGAAATCTAGTGCGAGCAGAGGAAGCACTTCACTCGAGCTGTTTTCGCCAGGGTTTGTCAGAAGGCCCGCTCCACTGGGGCAGGAACCCATCCCTGTTCGTGATCGTCATTCACTTCAGATTAGATGATCTCAGAAGATACTTTAAGTAAATAAGGATGAAAAGCAATGTAATTGTAAGTTCGTTTCTTTTCATGTGGCGAGCACTTCACCATGGGTCCCTGGAGATGAGAGGCTGTCACGCAGATGGCAAATAGCTTGTTCCATCCGCCCGTGAGCTGTGCCTTTCCGCAGTTGTGGATGGACTGGGCCTGGGATTCTCCACTTCCCTGGAGCGTTCACAGTGTGTACCTGCAGGAATCCTGCCCTCGTTGTGCTTTTACGCTTCTTCAACTGATATTTTTGTGCTTTCGCTAGATATTGTATGAAACTTTAGAGCTGCTGTAAATTTCAACATTATCGCTTTCTCTTCTCTCCTCGATAAAATGTTTCTGTTCTCAGTTTTCTTTTGTATTTTTCCTGCTCCACTCCTGAAGACACTGATTTCTTCGAGGTTCCAGTTCCACTGGTGCCAGACACTCTGGTACTGTACCTCACCCAATTACCTCTGTGTGAGCCTAGACAATCAGGTGTTGATGATGTGATGGCGGGTGGCCCATACTATCAGGCCCGCAGGCTTCAGGCTAACACACATCTGATGTGCTCTGTGCTCCCAATGTGGTCTTGAAGTGCTGCCAGCAGTATAACCCTGGGGAAAACTTTCAACCTCAGCAGGGCGTAAAGCAGGCAGTAGCGGAACAGCCACCTGTTATACGCCCTGCCTGATTCTCCTCTCCGTTGACTTCAATGTGAAAGGGTGAACAGTGTATAAGGGAAGCCATGAGAGACAATGCTCATTGTAATTCCTACATTACAACAGTGACGACACATCAAAAAGTACTATGTTGGCTGTAAAGTGCTTTGGGACGTCCGGTGGTCATGAAAGGCGCTATATAAATGTAAGTCTTTCTTTTTAAGTTGGTACATGTTAATCATCCAGACAACATACAGGAAATGGAAGTCATAGCACCTATGGGGTTCCATGACCACAGAATGATCAAGTTTAACACGATATGGGACCCAAATATACCAAAGACAAGGGCTGGATTTTAATAGCCCTGAGGAGGCGGGTTTGGAGGCGTGTCAGCTGGTAAAATCGGAAAAAATGGCTTCAGACACCCAACCCGCCTCCATCCCGTCCCCACGCGATTTTCGTGAGTGTCGGGTCAGCCGCTCCCAAACTGACCCGACTGGAACCAGTGGGACAGGTAGTTAAGGCAGTTACGAGCTAGCTAATCCTATTTTGATAGAGGTTTCCCATTTTCGTGACTCTGGCTCCTGTTTCCTGTCTTGTCAGAAACAGTTCAGCTGCAAGGAGACGAGTTGGTGGAGGACATGCTCTGTAGTCATTATCGGTGCAGCACTTTAAAAGCGCTCCTGTAACATGGCTGGCATTCAAATGCAACAAATTTGTTGTTGGAGGTTTGGGATAAGATTTTGCAAATCTACTGACCTTGTGACTGGTCAAGCTGACACACATCTGCTGTTTGAACTGTTTGGAATAATTTCAGGCCACTTTGAGTGTGCGCTTGCAAGCTTCTTGCCTCAACTGAAATCTATAACAATGGGATGGGAACCATTTACATCCTCTCATCCTGGTCGTCAGATTCGGAGGAAGAGCAGTGCAGCTTAGTGCTGCCGGATGAACAAGTGGCTCAGCACGCAGCCTCCCTGGAGGAAGAGGAAGACGACGAGGAGGAGGATGAGTAGAAGGACGGGGAGTGACTCCTTGCAGGGCCAGATGTGGCCAATCCAGCAGCAGGCGACCACATTGCTGGCCGTCAGGCAAGAGATGCACTCAGCCATGCCAGATTCGCATAAGCTAACACTTCAACCACAGGTGGCTGGCACATGGAGATGAATATAAGTCCGACAGTCTCAAACCCCAGGCATCATCTGTCCAATAAACGGTGGTTTGTGCTCAGTGTCACCACCAACATTCTACATGGAAATCACCCTGAACCCTCACTCTTGAACTTCCATTTCCCAGAACACAGAGGCCACACTTTAGGTGATCTCAGCAGATCATTAAACCTTTTTCGACACTAAACCCATGTGCGTCTGCACACAGACCTCGAGCTCACCTCCTCAGCAATTTGCAGCCAAGCTGCCTTGGTTTGCTGAGGAGGCCTCCTCCTTCCGTTTCCAGGGAAGAGGAGCTCCTGACGTCCTCTAACTCCCTCAACAAGAGCATGGAGGGAGCCCTCATTGAACCTGGGTGCAGCCTTAGTTTTTGGGGCTGCTGTTCCTGCAGCAGCCAGCACCTCTAAGAGAAAAAAGCATTAATATTACTAAGCAAATGATTGGAACACATCTGGCATCTTTTTCATTTCATAGTCAGATAATAAATTCACATATCAAAAAAAACATGAATCTCTTTCTGGAATAATATGACCAGCAATATCATTCATTAAATTTTGCTCAGAACAGACGCTGTCAACTCCCCTTTCAAGGTAATAAAGCACCCAGCCATCCCAATGACATTTGTATGCAAAGAGAACATGGCCCCTTTAAATTTTCAAACAAACAACGCGTCATCAGACGCGAGAAACTGACATCCTCCAAGCAATTGCCTGGCGGGACCCGCACGTCGGCCGTAACGAGACCAATGAAGCCAAAATTGGAAGTGATGGAGGCGGCAGCCGGGCGCGGGTCTGAAAGCTGCCGAGCAGCGGGCCTGCCCTCAACCCGCCTCCGTTATTAAAATCCAGCCCCCAAGAGTCGGGTTTCTAACTTTAAAAGGTCTAAATCGAGTTAAAACAAATGGATAGAGAGAAGGATGTTTGTCAACATTACAGCAGAAAACAAATGGAGCAGCTTTTTAAATAAAAAAAAGTAATGCTGAACATGCAGAACAAGTACACACCTAAAATGAGCAAACTCCGAATAAACAAGTGCAACCCTAAATGGATTAACAAGCAGTTAAAAGTGAAATAAGGAGGGAAAACGACCTCTACAAATCCTGCAGGGAGAAAGGAGAAGGGGATCACCGGGATGAATATAGGATCACGAAGAAACAAGTCAGAGAGGTGATCAGAAGGGATAAGAGAGTCCAAGAAAAAAGCACAGCTGTAGAGGCAAGAAATAACAATAAAACAAAATCCAGTACTAAAATAGCAAGAAGGCTGTCAAGGAAGAGGTGAGAATATTTCAAGATGCAAAAGGAGAGGAGCACAGGATTCTTCATGATTACTTCCTCCAGCCAATAGAGCAGGGTGGGGAGAGGTCAATCGAGTGGGAGGAGGCTCATGTAGAACATAGTCCAGTTGGGCCGAATGGCCTGTTTCTGTGCTGTAAAGTCTATGTAACTCTGGATAGATGAATTAAGATGAGCCAAATAACTTTCCTCATCCCTAAGTATCTTGTGATTTTTACCCACTAGGCCTTTGGGGAGTCAAAACGTATTTTTTCTAAGAATATTTCAATAATCAGGAAATACTTTAGTGCTCGGAATGTTTATTTTTTTTCCTCTCCCTGAGCTGTGAGGCTGTGAATTCTGACCGAACTGCAGGAAACCTGCATTCCTGCCTCCATCGGTCTGAACTTGCTATTTATTCTCACCTTCTGACCAGTTTGTAAAAATATAATACTGTTTGGATAAAATCAATCCGCGAGGAGCAATGTATAGACTCTTACAGTATCTGCCAAGCCACCATTTTCTGATTCAGCCTTTCACCAGGTGTGTGTGCGCGGCTGAGAATCATTCACTTCCATTTCCGTCTCCAGTCCACTCCGTCTGCACTGACACATTCTAAAAAGCTTAACGTAAAAAACAGTGGCTTCCCCCACTTTATAGCAAACTTGCTGATGTTTAAAAAAAAGAATAAAAACATGAGTAACATACTGATCTCCTCAAACTAATGTTAATACTCTCATTGTATTGTGGTTTAAATAACTCTGCGGAGGTATAAGTGTTAGAATTTTATTAGATGTTTTAAAGGTATTTTGCAGATGATGTTGAAATCTCCCGCGTACACCTTCCGATTGGAAATCAGATTCAGGATTTTTAAAAATTCTCACAGAGCAGCTTCCATTTCAGTTCCCTACATTCCTGGTGTTATTCAACAGATGAGGCCCTACTTGTCTCAAGATTTTGTGTTTACGTTTTAAAATTCGGAATCTTGCTTCTCACCTTCCACTGCATTCTGCTCACCAACACTTCCCTCCCCCCCTGCTGTACTCCATTATTTCCTCCTTCCACCACCGTGCGACACACCCAAGCCCCTTCCCACCCTGCTCAATGTGCAGGCTCCTTCCCACTTTTTTAATTTGTTCTAGGGATGCGGGTGACGCTGGCAAGGCCGCATTTACTGCCAATTCTTGGTTTCCCCCGAGAAGGTGGTGGTGAACCTTCTCCTTGACCCACTGTAGTCCTTGTGGTGATGGTGCCCCCACAATGGTGTTAAATAGAGAATTGCAGGATATTGACCCAGCAACGTTGGAGGAACAGCAATATATATCCAACTCAAATTGGTGTGTGACTTGGAGGTGATGGTGTTCCCACAACATTGTTGTTTTTGTCCTACTTGGTGGTAGAGATCACAGGGGAAGGAGGTGCTATCAAAGTAACCTTGGTGAGTTGCTGCTGTGCATACTGCAGCCATCGTGTGCCTGTTACAAAGGGGTGGATATTGAGTCCAGCGGCAGAGATCAAGCAAACTGCTCTGTCCTGGATGGTGTTGAGATTCTTGAGTGTTGCACTCATCCACGCGAGCGGTGAGTATTCCATCACGCTCACGATTTGAGACTTGTACATGGTGGAGAGGCTTTGAGGAGTCAGGAGGTGAGCCACACTCATAGAGTAAGCAGCCTCTACCCTGCTCCTGTAGCCATGGTGTTGATATGGCTGGTCCAGTTAAGCTTCTGGCCAATGGTGGCTCGGTGATAGTAATGCCATTAAAGATCAAGGGGAGCTGGCTGGGCTTATTCTTGCTCAAGATGGTCGTTACCTGGCACTTATGTTGCGCAAATGTTACCTGCCACTTGTCAGCTGCACTCCCAGCCCCTTCCCAATGCGCTCCACTTCCCTGCTGTGCTGTGCTTCCCAGAATTGGACATGATTGGACTTCACAACTCAAACTCATTTGCATAATCACAAATGCAAAATCTGCCATGAACCAGCGCAATCGGGCAGCGTTCTGGAACGTAATTGTTTATTTTTTTTCTCGCAATAAAAAATATTCTTTGATGTATTTAAGAGTGGGAACCTGGTGCAGTTTTATTAATACAGCTGAAAATGCGTTTATCACAAAAAATAAACATTTTTATTACGAGTGTCTAGTCCACCACCTGTGAGTAACCTGATTTTAAATAACTGAAAATAACTTAAAAAAATACTGTACAGAACCATTTGTTAGATTCATTGGTGTACACTAGTCATTTTCTCAGTAAATTAAATATTTTTTTAATACTAAATTTTTTTTAAAAACATGCCTACTAGTGCCCTAGCGCCTAAAAAAAAAACAGCTTAATTTGAAGAGCCTTCTCGAAGGGCAGCAAACGGGCGCAATTAGCAGAAACTCGCCACGCTGATTAATTTGATCTGGGCGCATGGTCAGTTCTGTGGGTGGGGCCGGATTCCAGGGCCATGTTTTTTAAACCAGCGCAAAAAAATCGCGGAAACTCGATTTGTGCCAGATATAACTTGTGCTTGATATTCCTCGAGTTTTTTTTTTCCGCTGGTTTGGCCAATTTTAGCAGAAACTCTACCCCATATCTATATCTAGGAGGTGGAACCAAGAACAGCCAGATCAAAGAAAGTTCAAAATATCTTTATGGATGGAAGATTCCTGCTTCTGCCTGTCACATCATCATGGCTTTGGAGTGAGACCAAAGTTTAAAATGTCCAACAGTTTCAGAATGGGGCACGTGGTTTCCGAAAACATAAAATCTTCAGTAACTTTTTTATTTCTGAAACACGCCCTGTTTTTTTGCCCTTTAATTAATTCCTTCTCTTTAGGAGTTTATTTTTAAAAGCCGAACATTCCTATAATTATGTCTCTGGGTTTCATTCTGGTTTGTGAAACCACTACCCTCCCTTTGCTTTATATGAAGAAAATAAATTCAGTGCAAGGTGAGGTTACTGTTAGTCAGCATTGTGTACCATGGCTGTCAAAGTACAGCAAAGTACAACTATTAAAGAGTTTTATCCTTCTATTGGCAAACTTCTCACTTCTCCAGCCGTGCTACAATGCCCAGTCACAGTGGAGTCCTGGTACATGTTGTGGGTCAGGAGAGACAAAAAGCTACTGAAAACTTGATTTATATATCAGGAGTGGCACTGCAATAAGTCACTGATGAACTAACATTCGGCAAACCTATATTTCTCTATTAAAAGCCCCTTAATGGGAGAATTTATTGAAAGGGGAAAGTTTTGCCAAGGAAGGGGCATATTCCCTTTAAAACTGACTGTTTGTGTAACACTTGAAACACTGGTTCATCTATTTGTTGTATTACTTGTATGGAGTTCAGATTTATTCGGCAAGGTAAGAGTTAACACTGTGTGGACTGCAAAAGCATTTCTGCCCCAAAATCAGAACTCTGGCAAGATTAGGATTCTCTCTATTTCTTGCAGGAATATACAATGAATCATAAAATGGAGGTCCAGTGGCATACTGTACTAGTGTAGGATACAGACTCGTGTCCACAATTCTCCATGTGCAGAGTTTCGGACTTCAGTCAGGAGTAGGCTCCAACTGGGGACTCTCCCATTTCATCTAGTGCCCAATTATAGAGCACCATCAGTAGGGAATTGGGAACTGTGCATGTTTAATCGTTGCCTCTTTTTGTTGTTGTTTTGACAGTGGAGCACAATGAAGATGTTTTTCACCATAAGGCACAGTGGAAAGAATTTAAGTTTGATTTAACACAGATTCCTCAAGGTGAAATGGTAACTGCAGCAGAGTTTAGGATCTACAAAGGAGCAAATGACAGTTTCCATGGAAACATGACCCTTCACATCACTATTTACCAAGTGCTGCAAGAGCTCCAGGACAGGTTAGTGCATATTATTTAGTGCTCATGCAGTCATATAACCTGTGGTTTACAACAGTGGGAATGTGCCCTCCTCCCCCCTACTAAAGAATGCTGCATTACCTGATAACATTTTCAAAAGATTCTTTCCCAGGTAGTTTTCCCCCCTATCTCTCCTGAAGGCATTGGCCTCTGCTGAGGTACATTCTACAGGTGCTGCCACTGTTCATGTGCAGTAAGCGGGGATAATTTTGACTTTGTCCCATAGTGTGAAACGACTTGCCAGCCCGTTTTACATCTCCCCTGGAAATGGAAATAAAAATCTGGAGAGATGTAAAACGGGCTGCCGATTCACTATCACCCGAGTTACACTATCGCACAGAGTCAAAAATTACCCCCAGTGTGAGCAGGCTCTTCAACCTCCAGGGGCATCACAGTTGAGCCTGATCTTGTCCTTACCTGACATCCACACACACACCCCAGCAGGGCTCACTGGAAACCAGATCAGGAACAGGAACTGCGGCCAATTTTTCCCTCCCCAACCCAGAGTTGGAGAGGCTGACTGTGAGCCCTGATTTCTGGCCTGGCTGGGATCAGCTGACTCAGGGAACCTGCGACCCTTTCTGGTCCAGAAGGCTCAGAAACTCATTCCTTGTACCAGCAGAAGCATTAGGCTGTCTCATTTCAGAACATCCTTCAGCGAGTATGTTTTACAAAATAACATGCTGCTCTTACCACTGATGTAGCTCTAACGTTCCCAAGACAATATTTTTAAATAACTGTTGCTCACTTAGATGGCCTATTGTCTACATCGGTGCACCAGAACACTGAGCTATGGAGTGGCAGGACATGGGTCACTTGGCAGAAGATGGTAAGCAGAGAAAGAGGTGCTTACTCCTCGGCAGGGAGTCAAACTGAAGGGGGTCAGCCCAGTCCAGTATTGTGCGTGTCTGAGCAGTGAGTTCCAGAGGTCACTGACCGAGAAGCCTATGCTAAAAATCGAAACGAAATATATTTAGCAAAACAACTGGGAGGAAATGTCGCTCAGCAGCATGTTGACTTTGAAGTGATGTGGACATAGCTCATTTTTCAAAAATAAATGCTCGAAATACATGGTCAGCATCTGAAAGAAAAAGCTTGATTAACATTTTGGGTGGGACTCTTCATCAGAGCTGTTATTTGCATTTCTGTTTCTTTTTATAACTGTTATTCAGTAAGTTGGCACCTCCCCTCATGAGACCCAACAAAACGTTTATTGAAAATAGCGCTTCCTGGGTAGAGTAAGCAGCAGAGATAAAATTATGGGATCAAAGGACTTTAAGTGAGGCCGTCTAGTCATTCGTGCTGAGAGCTCGTCTGGCAGGCAGACAGTCGAAAGTTCAGGTCCCCGGGCTAGCTGACCCCTGGATGAGTTTTCAAGCTGTTTCTCGGCTAGCCTGCTGCCCAGTTCACCGTGCAGCATGGAGTTGTCCTCCTCAGAAAGGAGGGATAAACTTACTCCAATAACATTGATCGGGGTCATGCCAGCTGCACAGAGGAGGATTTGTGGTGGCAGAAAGCTTATGGATGAAGTGAACTCAAATTTAAACATTAGTAAAATATAGAAAATCAACCTTTCTTGTTTGGTTTTCCTTATTTGATTTACATTTTCAAGCTGGACTCCCACATCCAGTATGACTGCCCATAGGCCATGACAATGGATGATATCAGCTGTTCTATAGTCAATTCTCTCCCATGCCAGAATTTGAATGGCGTGGTGTGGTGTGTGGTGAGAGATTCTGTGGCAGCAAATGTTTGATCCTTCTCCCCACCCCCAACACCAACCTGGTCAAACTTGCCACCTGGGAAACTCGGAGTCCTAATAATAAGTAAAACTGGGATTCAAACTCTGGCGTTTGAGTCATGAAGCAACACTCTGCAGCCATGGTACTTGGAGCTATAGGGCAAAGTTTACACTTTTGCATTCCAAGTGCAAAAGCCTTGCCCACTGGGAGTGGATATTGGGGAATCGCATACCGGCTCTGGTTTGCCATCAACAGAAAATCCGGGCTGCCTGCGCCTAATTTCCTGATACACGCTCCCAGAGGAATGAAGCTTCACACAAAGAACGCAAAGTGGAAAATTAGCCCTGTGTGCTGGAATGATCAGTCTTTGGAGTAGTTTCCAGCAGCAGAACTCTTTTTTGCAGCATTTAATAAATAATGATTCTTTTTTAAATAAAATATGTTCCTGTGGTACTGTAATGAATATATGATGAGATACCCTAGACGTTTGGTGTCCTGGTTTTAAAACAAAAATGTTCAGATGAGAGCAAGTATGTCCAATTGTTCCAATAGGGTTTGAGCATTAAATCAGTGAAATTTGGGGGGATTTTAATTATGGTGCACTGCTCCTTTAATTGACCCAATAAAGTAAAAGGAAAATGCAACCTTGTTATATTTTTATTTCACGTGGAGATGCTGCTGCGGTCCTCAAGGGGTTAATCAAGAAAGGACAACTGAAAACTATAAGCTGGAAGTTTGTTACAATGGACTGTGTTGTATGTAAAAATGTGGTGAGTTTAAAAATAGTTGGGAGGAAATAGCTGGCAATAATGCCAGGAATGGTCAATTACTGGGCTGGGATTTGATGGAGGTTTGAGGATGGAGCTCAGGCGGAATGGAAATGAAGGAGAGACTCGGGAGGGCTAGGGGTTGAAATTGCTAGCGGGGAGAAAGTGGGCGCGATTGTGACAGTTGGAGTCTGGGCAGCTGTTCTGGGGGCTGCATGGGGGAGGCAGTTCTTGCCTTTTTTTCCACAAAATAACATTTTTAGCTCACAGCCCTGAAGGATAATATCAAAAGTCGAGCTAAAGTCTCCCCCACCCCGCCCCCAAAGCTCTGGTGGCTGGTAAGTATGGTTTATGAAACACATCCTTCAATATTAACAGGATAGTCCTGAATCTGCATAACTGCACGTACTGCAGGTCAGTAAAGCTTCAGCTTGAGATAGTGACTGAAAGTGTCTCTGAAGTACTGCTGGATTCATCTCAGTCCTCGGTTGACAGCTCGTGTTAACTGTCTGAGAGATTCCATTGATTTGTCAATCTCTGCAGTGTTCCTCCACCCAAGCTTGCAGCATGCTTTACTCTGAGGTGCCACACTCAGCACATTCTGTTACCTCGTCATATCAGTACTTGAACTTGGAACTCTGCAATCAGAATCCATCAGTTTGTTCTACCCACATGCACAGTTGTTCAGAGGTCCTTCTCAAAAGGATTTGATAAAGTAATGTTCAGGACTGAATATGCTTTAAAAGCATAATGGGATAATGAAGAAAACTCTCACAAAAGCATATTTGTGACTCTAATCCCCATACATTTCTTTAATATATAAATGTCCACTAGCCTGCCTTTTAAATTATACTTTTGTTCCCAATAGCTGCCACGTGCATTCCTGATTGGTGCTAACATTTACTTCCTGTTGTCAAGCTTCCACTTGCCCAAAATGTTCCTCACTCCCACCCTCAACAACTTGTATTTATATAGCGCCTTTAACGAAGTAAAACGTCCCAGGGTGCTTCACAGGAGCGTTATCAAACAAAATTTGACACTGAGCACATAAGGAGATATTAGGGCAGATGACCAAAAGTTTGGTCAAAGAGGTAGGTTTTAAGGAGCGTCTTAAAGGAGGAAAGTGAGGTAGAGAGGCTTAGGGAGAGAAGTCCAGAGCTTAGGGCCTTCGCAGCTGAAGGTAAGGCCGCCAATGCTGGAATGATTAAAATCGGGGATATGCAAGATGACAGAATTGGAGGAACGCAGAGATCTCGGAGGGTTGTAGGGCGGGAGGAGATTACAGAGATGGGGAGGGGCGAGACCATGGAGGGATTTGAAAACAAGGATGAGAATTTTAAAATCGAGGCATTGCCGGACTGGGAGCCAATGTGGGTCAGCGAGCACAGGGGTGATGGGTGACCGAGACTTGGTGCGAGTTAGGACACAGGCAGCAGAGTTTTGAATCCGTTCAAGATTATGGAGGGTGGAAAATGGGAGGCCGGCCAGGAGACCATTGGAATAGTCAAGTCTAGAGGTAACAAAGGCATGGATGAGGGTTTCAGCAGCAAACGAGCTGAGGCAGGGTGGAGACAGGCAATATGGAAGTAGACGGTCTTGGTGAAGGAGCAGATAGGTGGTTGGAAGCTCATCTCAGGTTCAAATAGGATGTCAAAGTTGCGAAGGATCTGGTTCAGCCTCAGACAGTGACCAGGGAGAGGGATGAAGTTGGTGGCTGGGGGATGGAGTTTGTGGCGGGGACCGAAGGCAATCGCTTCGGTCTTCCCAATATTTAGTTGGAGAAAATTTCTGCTCATCGGATAAGCGGAGTGATAAAACAGAGAGAGTGGTGGTGGTGAGGTAGAGCTGGGTGTCGTCAGCGTACATGTGGAACCTGACATCGCGTTTTCAGATGATGTCGTCGAGTGGCAGCATATAAGAAATAGGAGGGGGCCAAGGATAGATCCTTGGGGGACTCCAGAGGTAGTGGTGCAGGAACAGGAAGAGAAGCCATTGCAAGTGATCCTCTGGGTATGACTGGGTAGATAAGAATGGAACCAGTCGAGGGCAGTCCCACCCAGCTGGACGACGGAAGAGAGGCATTGGAGAAGGATGGTGTCATCAACCGTGTCAAAGGTTGCAGACAGGTCGAGAAAGATGAGAAGGGATAGTTTACCTTTGTCACAGTCACATAGGATGTCATTTGTGACTTTGATAAGGTCTGTTTCAGTGCTGTGGCAGGGGCAGAAACCTGATTGGAGGGGTTCAAACATGGACTTGCGGGAAAGGTGGGCACAGATTTGGGAGGCGACCACACGTTCAAGGACTTTGAAGAGGAACGGGAGGTTGGATAGGGGGCGGTGGTTTGCAAGGACAGTGGGGTCAAGGATAGTTTTTTTTTGAGGCGGGTCATGACAGCAGATTTGAAGGGGAGGGGAACAGTACCCGAGGAGAGGGAACCGTTAACAATATCAGCTAACATGGGTGCCCGGAAGGGAAGTTGGGTGGTCAGCAGTTTGGTGGGAATAGGGTCGAGGGTACAGGTGGGTCTCATGGACAAGCTGAGCTTGGAGAGGGCATGAGGGGAGATAGGAGAGAAACTAGAGTAAGATTGTGAGTTCAGGGCTAGGGCTGGGGGGGAACCTTAGGGGAAGTTTGGCTTGGTGGGGTAGCCCAGGGAAGGGAAGGAAACACCAGAGGCATCTGAATAGATGGTCTCAATCTTAGTGACAAAGAAGTTCATCAGCTCCTCACACTTGTTGTTGGAAGCTCCAAGGTATTCTGGCTCGCTGTGTCCCAGCGAGTTGACTTCAAAATTCTTGCCCTTTCAAATTTACCCATTACCTTTCTCTATCCTACCTTGTTCAGCCACTATGCTCCTGCCCTCTGGTACTACCCCTCTAGTTCCCTCTAGTACTTCCTCTCTGGTTTTTCTGGTATTCCCTCTAGTGCTCCCTATCTAGTACTCCCCCTCTAGTTCCCCTATCTAGTATTCCCCCTCTGGTTCCCTCTCTGGTACTCCCTCTGTACTTCCCTCCATCTTTCCATGTTTGCTATTTTCAGAAACCTCCTTAAAACTTTACTGTTTGGTCATGCCCTTGGTCTGCCACCCTAACCCTCTCCCATTCTTCCTTTCCCACCTCTTGTTTAGCACCCCTATTTATTGTTCTCTTAATTGTAAAGTGCTTTGAGATGTTGTCCTACATGTGGGAAGTGCTAAAATATGCAAATTGCTATTGTTTCCCTGATTTCCAGACCAATCCAGTGCTCAAATACAATACAGAATGATGCTGTCGTGCTTAAGCAGTGAATTCCCGAAACCGCCAAGCACATTACAATTTCTATATATATGCAAAAGTACAGAGGATTAAACCCCGCTTGGGAGCAGTGAAAATAACAGAATTTGTGTTTTTTTGGTATAAAACATCAAAATAAGATAAAGCTTGATCTCTTCCATTTTTCTGGGGTAGCTTTCCTGAAAACACAATGCAAGTTGTCCTATTCAGTGTACTGTTTATTTAGCAAGTAAAGCATGTTCACGTGTGACAATGAAAATTTCCTCTTTGAAATTTCATATCGTTTAATCTTATATTTTAAATGCTTACAGCATCTATACTTTTATTTATGTTTATCTCAGAATTGAAACCAAATAATTACTATAAATAGTGGAAATTCTAGAAAGCCTGAACCATTATTGAAGTTTAGAAGGGGGTCCTAAAATACACCAATTTAAGTATAGTTATTTAAGCAGAACCTTTTAGTAACATTATGCACGATTACAGAGATATTTCGTAAAGAAGGAAAAATGCAAGTTAATTTATCCTGCTGGGATTTAGGTTGCATAATATTTTTGGGCCTTCACCCATACTCTAAACAGATGGGCAGCAAAGGTGAAGAGGTGTGGCACCCTTGTGAGACATGCAAAGATTTAGGGGGAAGGATAACATTACAGGGTAGATTTTGCAATGCCCCAACCTAATGGTGGGGCTTTGAATGCAGCCAATGCATTCAAATGTTATTGGCTGCTGTGAGGCCCCACCAGCAACAGACATAATTTACCCTTTAAAATAAAAACAGAAAATGCTGGAGATACTCAGCAGGTCAGGCAGCATCTGTGAAGAAGAAACAGAGTTAACGTGTCAGGTCGATGACCTTTCGTCAGAACTGGAAAAAAGCAGGAAATGGAACAGATTTTTAAGCAAGTATAGGAGCTGGGAAAGGGGGGAGGGGATGAAAGAACAAAAGGGAAGGTCTGTGATAGGATAGAAGGCAGGAGAGGTTAAGAGACATTAAGAGATATTCAAGGCAAAAGGAGATGGTAATGGGACAGGTTAAGAAACAAAAGATGGCTCTAGATGAAGTGTAAATTGCACTGGCAGAATGAAGGACAACTGTCATGTGGGAGAGAAGAAAAAAAAACACAAACAAAAAAAAGTGTGGAAAAAAATATATATGATAGGGGCCGAGGTTATGATCTGAAATTGTTGAACTCTATGTTGAGTGCAGAAGGCTGTAAAGTGCCTAATCGAATAATTTACCCTTTGTCTGTCTATCTATCTATCTCTCTCTCTCTCCATCTCTCTTTATCTATCTCTATTTATTTATTTTCCAGGAAACAATAAAAAAAGACACTGCACTTTCTCTGAGGAGATCGCTTACAAACTTCTTTCCCATTTTGTTCGTAGTGATGCGCACTCCGCTATAACTACCAAACCTCTTCCAACAGCATAACCTCTGACTCACCCCGAGCAATGCCACAGGAGACCCTCTAGTTTTGTAAATCTTGTAAATTGAGCCAGCAAGGAATAGGGCATTCACAAATTAAAACAACGTTCCCTTTTATGAGGTCACAGGTCAGGATATTACTGAAGTCCCTACATATCTGGCTCAAATTGATTTTTTTCCCCCCCACTTACAGAGAACCAGAGCTCCTCCTATTGGACAATCAAGAAGTGTGGCCCACAGAAGAAGGGTGGCTGGAGTTTGACATCACAGCAACCAGTAATGATTGGCTGATGAATCCGCATTATAATCTGGGCCTGCGCCTTTGTGTGGAGACGCAGGAAGGTATTGTATTTAACTGCCACATACGGTATGTTCCAGAACCGAAGTGACCTATTCATAGCACATTCCATACAGCCCTACAATTACATTGTTATTCTTGAGAATTTGTAGTAAAAATTTCCCCTGACAGCATCTCCCACCCCCCCACCCACCCCCTCCAAATTCTTACGGTTCAAGCCATTGTAGGGCCTTATCTTAGAGTATTCCTATAATGTAAATGTTAATTTAAATGTGAATGTTTTAATCTGGCATTGATTCATAAGAACATAAGAAATAGGAGCAGCAGTAGGCCGCTCAATCCTCATTCATTCCAACATGAAAGCTTCCTGGTTTATAAGGAGATTTTAGAATGCTCGTAGTCCTTAACCAGCTGTACAACTGGTTCATTACTGGATTAGCAGATGTAATTACACCACATTATCTCTCTCGCCTCATTAACAATATAGCGCTGAACATCTGGGAGCACTAACTCCGAAATCTGTCCTATTCACACTGCAGTTTCAATAACTGAAGGATGGAAACAAGGCAGCAACAGTGACCGCCAGTGCTGCCCGAGGCGCCTCCTCTTCCTTGTTAATTTTAACTGTTATTACCTGCAATTGGGCTGCTTCTAATTACATTTTAAAAGCACACCAAATAAAATCAGCAGATGTGTCAACCACATATATCCTCGGAATTTTAAAAAAAAAGTTTAAGCTTTCTTTCGCCCCATTTTTAAAATCACTAAAACAGACGGCTAATTTCTAGATACGAGTAGCGAAACCACGAAACAGGATTTTTCTTTGTGGTTTAACCATTCATCCCTAGAAACGAACCTATTGTTTTGGCCATTGCTGGAGGGTGGATCAAAGGCTGTCTAACTGTGGCCACGTTTGTACACTGCTACATATTTAATATTGGGAGTCTGCCATTGTTATACTGATAAAGACTTTCAGGGAGAAATTCAGTGTCGCCCCCTTTAGGACACTAACTTCGCCGGGATGCTATTTTTAGCGCCCCGAAAAAGTTAGCGCCCCTGCGCCGTAAATTCAGTGGTAGCACCCCAAACAGGAGGTGGGACGCTACTGGAAGCGCTCCCCCTCCTTCCTGGGGCGCTACCATTCAGTATCGCGGCGCTACGCGCAGCAGCGCTACGCGGGTCGGCACAGAGCACCATGGTATTAGAGGCCTCCCTCCACTGATTAAAGGGGAGCGGCCTAGCGCAGTGCGCACCGGGGCCCTGCTGGACCACCGGGGAGCGGGGTGCCAGGAAAACAGCCTGGCACTCAAGAGGAGTGCCGGGCTGAGCGATCGCGGCCGGCACCCCGAGGAAAAAA
The DNA here is from genome assembly GCA_030390025.1 of Squalus acanthias. Taxonomy (NCBI): domain Eukaryota; kingdom Metazoa; phylum Chordata; class Chondrichthyes; order Squaliformes; family Squalidae; genus Squalus; species Squalus acanthias. Next base: position 1,708,969 of record JASTWF010000031.1, read on the forward strand.
GGGGAACGGGGCAGGTGCTGGCAGTCGGCTAACCTCCCGCTGAATTTCGCAGGAGGTGTTAGCGGCGCCGCGCCCGGAGCTTTGCGCCCCGTTAGTGCCCCCCAGGTGCGCTAACTGGAGGTGCAGAGCAACCGAATTTCGTCCCCCTTTACATTCAGTTCATTTGAAGTAAGCAAAGACCACCAAAAAGTTATGCTGAATTTATGCAAGTGCTCCAAATTCACTATGTTACTGTGGTATGTTAAAAAGGTATTCCTTAACTTTTTTCTTTCTCTCTCTACATCACTCCAAGCCACACACCCATACCTGGCTCATACAACAGACAGGCAGACAGCTGCTAGATCGCTGCCAATGCCACTCTGAAACCATCCACGAGGAGGCGCACTGCAGTAGTCCTGCAAAGTGCTTCCTCTAAGCTTCGCTCCCAGATTGTGTGGAAGTGACTATGGTCCCCATGGCAGTACAGCTGAGACCAGGAACTTACCGTGCGGTAAATTAGAAGTGAGATCTTGTGGCCTCCTACTCCTTGGCACAGTTTGCAGATGGTCCCATGTGTTGCGCTGCCCAATTTTATATATTTTTGTGGCCATGTGTTAGCAGGAGATTCTGACAAATGAGAAATTAACTCCGCAGAAACTAATTTTATGCTGGTGCTGTCACGAGCATCCATTATAGTGATATTGAAGATTGTGGAGGACAAATCCAGTTCAGTGAGGGAGGGAAACTCAGAGAACCATTTTGCAGGATCCCTGCAGTGCACCTCCTTGTGGATGGTTTCAGAGAGGCATTGGCAGCTGTCTAGCAGCAATCTGCCTGCCCGTTCTATGACCCGGGTATGGAGTGTGGCTTGGAGTGACGAAGAGAGAGAAAGAAAGAAAAAATTAAGATAATAAAGAAATACTACTTTAAAAACAAATCTATCCAAATGATATTTAATGTAGCAGTCATGTTAAACTGACTCATTTACTGATTGTTTCTTTCTTTTTCTTAAGCTCCAGGACACAGTCTGGACCCGGACTCTATTGGGCTGGTCGGACGACGAGGGGCCCGCTCAAAGCAGCCATTCATGGTGACCTTTTTCAGAGCAAGTCAGGCACCTATTCGTACAACACGGGCTACAAAACCACGCAGAGGTCGTAAGAAATACAGCCAATTACAGGAATCCTGTGAAAGACTGCCTAGCACGTCAGGTAACACAATGAACATGCGTATATAGTAAACAGTATGTCCAGACTAAATTTGAGCTAAACCATAAATCCAATTTATAATCTTAGTTCCCTCTTATGTCATGAAAGACACGTGCTATTTGTCTACTAACTTGAATCAAAGCTGATTTAGAATAAATGTTAGAAGTTGTAATGTAGTTTATTTTTGATACTGGTGTTGTCACAGTCCTCAAAGGGCTAGGGTTTAGTTCGAATTGCTGGTAAGTGGATAGGCACTGTGGAGCGGTTAAAGATTTCATAGCATGCTGGGAGAGCAAGGATGGAGCAGGCAACCTGGAGAAGGGCTAAATTATAAACAAAAAATAAAAATCTTAAAATGCTAGCTTTAAATAGTCACGTATTGCGAGAGATCTTATGGGAAGACACAGTGGGCTGGATTTTGTCTTGGGGTCGGGTTGGGGTCGTGTAATCCGCATTTCGTGTTCCCCCCCCGACTCCAGATTAATGTGGATGCCTGATGCAATTTTCACTTAATTGGGCAATTGAGTTGGAGCATGTGGGAACCCATGAACTAATTAGTGTTTTCAGTCTGAAAGTCGCCTCTGATGATGTCATCATTGCTGACTGCCTAGTCTCAGAGACTATTGGTGAGAGAGGACCTGCCTGGCTTTTGATGTGAGTGGACCTGGATGCAAAAATGGGGGGTGGGGGTGGGTGGTAGAGGACAGAGAGAGAGAGAGAGAGAATTTTTTCCAACCAAGTCCTCCCAGGCAGTCTCTGAAGACATTCAATGCAGCAGCATCAGAGGCGACGTTCAGACCTAATACTACTACTACCTTCATCACAATACTACTACTACCTTCATCACATCTCCGTTGTAATAGTGGACCTGCAGTCGATAGTCAGCTATCCACTTGTGCTCCCGCCAGGTTTCACTGGATTGTTTCACACCAGGCGTGCTTCACGTCAGAAGAGGGTTAAACTAGCTACAGCGTTTCAAAAATGGCATTACAGAGCCAATTTAGAGCTTGTTAAGGGCTTTAATGACCTCTCCCGCCTCTTGAAGGCGGGACGGAGTCGGGAACCCCGCGACTGATTCTGTCAAAATTGCGTGGAGGTGGGATGGAGTCGGGATGGGGTCGGAAACCCCGACCCCGCAAATTTAACCCCCCACACGCCTCCAAACCCGACTCCATGGGTCATTCAAAATCCAGCCCAATGTGTGCTCCATCTCCACCCAAGCAAAAGAATCTCCCGTGAGGCTTCACCAAGGTCTGGCACTAATTTCCACATTGCTAATTTAAACTAAAAGACAGGAAGGTTGGCTACCACAATATGATTTATCTTTTGGTTTTTTATTATGTGTGTGAGCAGCCCATGGTTCTGGAGATCAGAGGCGAGTCTGCAAGAGACACGATCTGTACGTTAGCTTCCGAGACCTTGGCTGGCAGGTAAGGTGACTCTTTCTGCGATGCTCCGAATATGGGCATAGGTGGTTTTAGAGTGTAGACTTGTGAGAGAATTGGTTACTGCAGACCTTTCACTTCTAAAAGGTGCTATTTTCATTTGCTTTGGTGATTTGCTTTTTATTAAATATTGTTGATCGTAAATTCTTGACGTCACCAGTCATTTTTAACTAAATGGCCACTACTTCCACTGATACCAATCAGGTATATTTCCTGTTTTAGAAATGAGTATTAATGTTCAGCGATTTCTGTTTGTGAGTAGCACCAGTCCATCACGTGTATCAGGGTGTTCTTCTGTCAGATTTATGCCTGGCAGCAACTGGCCAATGTGAGTGTGTCCCGACACTGACATTCGTTTTCACACTTTGCAAGCAGTTAATAGGCTTTTTAATCACTATTACTTATGAAATGGGCATAAATGCAACTGTGCGCTGAGGAGATTGGAATGCACAGGCGATGGCTTCTCAGAACATCCGCAAATCCCAGTTTTCTGATCAAGATCTCATAGTCCTTCTCAACAGCATGTACAAGACCATGTCAAATAGATTTTAGTACCGCCTATGAAAGCAGAAACACCCAAGGAACTCAAAGACAGGAGCCTCCTAGCACTGATGAAGTGACATCAGGGCTAGTCACTGCTCCAGTCATTGGGAACCCACGGTCACAGGAACAGCAGCAATCCACAACTTCTGGCCTCTCACCAACTAACAACTGGTGGTAATCACACTCCAAAGGAGGTACGTATGAACTTAAGGCCCACTTGTACATAGACATAGCCATACAGAGAAAAGATCAGTAAAATACATTGTTTCATTAAAAGCTGCATTCTGTAGTTTTATTAATTGCATTCTATGGTTTTATTGCAAAGAAAATGTAGTTGAACCTGACTATTTCAATCCAAGTATCACAACTATTGTCTGAGCATCCCCCAAAAATTTGTTCTGTCATGGGCATCATTACATCTTTGCTACAATTCAATACAGAGGTTAGCCAGAGGAGTCATCAGGCTGTCTAACAGCTGGAACCATCAGATTATCCTAGAATCCTCTATGTGTCATGACACTGCAGTCATTGACATGAATTTAAACCATCTTGAATCTGCCAATTACCACAAGTCTGCTCTCAAACTGCCAGACCTGCTAACATTAGCAAATATGAGAAAACATACCCAAATTTTGCTGACAGAAAGATGCAGGTATTAGTTCACTATTTAAGGGACCAATATTGCCCTATTGGGAAGTTGCTGAGCAGTCTAACTAAATGGCTCACTCTGAAATGTCTGCTGAAAACTCACCATGTTGGGTACTGGTGGTAATTAGTGCAGCAACACGCTTTTAGTTCTTAATTCAAAGTTCAAATGTTTGTTGGACTCGATGTCATCAAGAATATGATTACATCTTGTGCCCCACTTCTGTCTACAAACATGGTAAAGCATCTGGAAGGAAACGTTCGATAATATGTAAGGAGTGAGAAAAAGCCAGCCAGCTCATTCTGTCACCTAAGCTGTATTTCCGGATCTAATCTGACTATTTTTCTTATGATGCGGAGATGCCGGTGTTGGACTGGGGTGGACAAAATTGAGAGGTCGCACAACACCAGGTTATAGTCCAACAGTTTTATTTGAAATCACAAGCTTTCGGAGCTATCGATTGCTCCTTCCTCAGGTGAAGGAAGGAGCAATCGATAGCTCCGAAAGCTTGTGATTTCAAATAAAACTGTTGGACTATAACCTGGTGTTGTGCGACCTCTCAATTTTATTTTTCTTATCCCATATCTTCACCGGTGGCCCTATCCCTTTTTGATTTGGGACAAAGTGTAAACACCTTGTTGAAACAAAAAAGACCTGTGTATAGGAAGCATTTAATACAACCATCCCTCACACTTCCCTTCTGGCCTAAATCCACATTATCATGGATTAGTACATCAGATTAACACTTAGCATCATCCCCATAAGACAGCTATATAAACATGTTTAATCATTTCATTAAAACTTTCAAAGTGAAATCAAAGGAATCATTATCAAAATAACACTATATTATTTGTATGCTCATCTGTCTATAGTTATAAATCTTCCAGGTAATGTACACCAGCCTTTTTCACCAGAACAGACAGAACAATCCTTCGGGGACTCCCAAAACCTTTCCAGCTTTCAAAACACATATTTATTTTCTTTCAGGTACCATCTGAAAAATGATTCTCTGTGACAAATGACTATATATAATAAAACAGAATTAGATAAATGTGCAAAGCCGCAGAAAATTGCTTCATTGGGAATTGGGAAATTAGGGAATAAAATTAGCCCTTAGCATGCCATGGAGTAGTATTGCTGTTCAATTGCATTCTTCTTCTGTGCACAGCCAATAAAAGAAAGACTTGCATTTATATAGCGCCTTTCACGACCACCGGACATCTCAAAGCGCTTTACAGCCAATGAAGTACAAATGACTATACTCATTCACTAGTAGGAGTGTGGAGTGTCTATGTGAAAGTAGCTCTTAAGTGCATCTGTATCTCCTTAATGTGACTTTTAAAGAAATAAGATAGGAACTGATGATCAAACTAAGTTTTAAAAAACATAAAATTAAAATAGAAAGGAAAACAAAGGACAGAGAGGAAATAAGAAAGACGAGGGCATTGGAGGAGAGCAAATGAGGGGTGAACATAATTAAAGTGCTTAAAAACTTGTTTTTTCATCCTAATAGTTTATTAAATGTGTACTTTTTGTAGGTTAGAGTTAGTATTACTATAATATAGCTACTCCTGACATGTGACTAGTGTTTGTTTCAGTGTCACAGTGTGTGAGTTGAAAACTTGCAAAACTAGCCAGCCCAAGGCAAACAGTCATTTCCTTGGACCTGCCGACAGTCTAAAGCAGATGGTCAAACATGTAAAAAGAGTTGAGAAGGATATCAGGGTTAGCTCCCTATCAACAAAATCAATTGTACTTATGCTGTAAAGGTTTAGGTAGTTGTACAAAAATGTCACTGTCATTTCCAAGTAGCTAATTTTTAATTGGATAGGCACTGTGGAATGAATAAAGATTTTGTAAGAAATGTTACTCATTGAAGACAAACTGGCCACATTTGAGGAATTGGGAAATTGTGGTGGCCTGTATGAATGAATTCTTTCTGTCTACCAATGTAGGACTGGATAATCGCACCAGAGGGCTATGCAGCATTTTACTGTGATGGAGAATGTTCATTTCCACTCGACTCCCACATGAATGCAACCAACCACGCGATTGTTCAGACATTGGTAAGTGTGCGGGTCTTGCAGACCAGGATCAGCCTATTCCTGCATACTACACAGCTTTTCCATGCATGTTGTCCTATATGTCAGTTTACGGTATTCACTCATAAGTGAAACATGCACCAAGTATGTATGAAACAATTTGCTTCCTGTACTTTGCTGGCATAGTAAAGAAATACATCCTGTTTGTGGATTCAGTTCAACTGTGTGAGTACCTGCAGTTTTGTGGCAGAAAGGGGCTTTAAATCAGAGAGAAGATGGTAGCATGATCCTCATGAGTAGAATATTAGGGCTGGATTTTGCCAGCCCTGGGGAGGCGGGTTTGGAGGCGGGACTGCCGGGAAAATGGCAGAATCTTGGGCGGGTACCCATCCAGCCCCCAACCCGCCTCCATGCCATCTTCCCAGGAGGTGGGTAGCCGACCCGCGCCAGGTCCCGTCTCCTGGAGGCGGGAAGGGGATTACAGCCACTTAACTGCCTGTTAACAGGTAGTTAACAGGCAGTTAAGAGGATTATCCCCATTTTTCCACCAGAGGTGCGGGCTTCCCGACATCGGGAAACCCCGCCAGGGTCACCGAGGCGAGCAGTGGGTCTGCGGGGGTCGGAGGGGTGCAAAAGAGTGCTGTGGAGGTGAGTGATGGGTGCAAGTGTGGAGAGGTAAGTATGTGAGGTGAGTGGAAAGTGATAGAAAATTTTTACTTACCTTTGTTTCTTCCTGCAGGCTTCAACAGTTGGGGATGCGGAGACTCTCACATCTCACCGGCAGAGATGACAGATGGCTGCTGCATTCTCCGATGCAACAGCCATCTGATTTCTGCTCACAAAAGAGGTTTGATGAGTCTTGAATACAAGGACTCATCAAACTACATAGAATGTCAGTGCTTGACAGCTTCACAGAGCTGTCAAACGATGACAATTCATCTGTCAAAAGTTTTTGACAGATGAAACGTCATACGCTGACGTTCTCTGTAACCGGCTTCCCCTTAATTGGCCTGCTAAGCCCGCTGGGCAGGGCTTAACAAGGTCAATCAAGGGAAAATAGCGTGGGTTGGCCACAAGTCGATGGAGGCGGGACTAAAACCTGACAAGCAGCAGTCCCGCCTCCAACACGCCCCCATTGGCAAAATCACCCCCTTCGAGGCAAAAGACATGTTTAAATGGCACTTATTGGGCAGCATTTTCATAGGAAAGGTGGTTTGGGGGTGGCGGCTCGATGCAGGCGGGAAACCCGGGAGAACGGGTTCTCCATAGGGATTGGGTGGGGGCTAGTGCCGGCCTCCGGAGGATGGGTGGGAGAAGAGAAGATCGGGGACGTCATGGGCCCAGGGGGTGGGGGTGGGGAAGGAGATCGAGACGGGGGTGGAGGGGGTGGGGTGGTGGCGGGGGGAGATCAAGGCCCGCTACCAGAGGATCGTGGCCGGCCTCAAGATCATCAGTGGGGGGGTGGGGGGGGGGAGGGAAGATCACATGGGGCCGGCCACCAGAGGATCATGCCCGGCCTGGTGCTGTTGGGTGGCGAGGGGAGGGGGGGGGGGGGGGGGAGATCGGGGCCAGCCACCACAGGATCGGGCTGGCCTCAAGATCACCGGTGGGGCCGGGAAGGCGATCGGAGGCTTCGTGGGGAGGGTCTCCGATCGCGGGGGTGGGTTAGGCAGGGACACTGGATCCAGGAGGCAAGTGTAAAGGCACTTACCTCCTGGATGAATCAGTGTGAAACCCGTCCAGCTGCAGTTAAAAACAAAATGGAGGTTAAAAAAGAGGCTCCAGCTCATAGTAATATTTAAATTGACGTCCCGCCTCCTGGCAGCGGGTTGGCTGCCCGCCCCTGCCCCGCCTCCATTAAAACCGGAAGTGGGCGGGTTGGAGGCGGGTTCAGGTCGGGAATCCGATTTTTAACAATTTCACTCCAAACCCACCCGTCTTTTTATGTTAAAATTCCCCCCATTGTGTCTCTTCAGAAATTCCTCAAAGTTCTTCACAAACAGAGAATTACTTTGAACGGCAGTGACTGTTATGTGTGTAAAGACTGCAGGCATTTTGCACACAGAAAGATCCCAAAATAGCAATAAGGTGAATAACAGTCAGGGCATTTAACCCAAAGGACAGCACCTCTGCTCATGCATTACTCTCTCAGTACTGCACTGAGGAATCAGCCTAGATTACATGCTCAGATCCTGGAATGGGGCTTGAATCCACTACCAACTGAACCAAGCTGACAGATGAGAAGCCTGGAAATGGCTTCTGCCTGCCAGTCTGCCCTAGCGCTGGCCCTGTCCCAAATCCCAGGTTGGGATGGACTCCCTACTGCTCCATGGGGGAGACAGGAGGGGGGGGTGACAACATGGAGGTTAAAAAAGAGGCTTCCAGCCTCATAGTAATATTTAAATTGACATCCCGCCTCCTGGCAGCGGGTTGGCTGCCCGCCCCTGCCCAAAGATTCGGATTATTTTAAGGTAATTGACATGACAATCCTCCTGCAATCAATTGTAATTCAAAAATTGGCAGTGTGGGCCCCACCTCTGCCATCCTGGCAAGCAGTGTGCCCCTGCATCATTCAGGCATACTTTCCATTGGAGACAAAGGAGGTGGAACTGGGAGGTTTTCTGGCAGGTGACATCATCCTGCCAGTCCTGCCTCCTAGTCTGAGGTGAGCATCAGGTGAACCTGACAGACACAAGAAGCATCCGCACCCCTGCCTGATTTCAGAAACCACCATTAAAAGGGGCAGAGACTCTGCGGAACTAGGTCCACCCCAAACTCCTCTGATTCCCACCCAGATATTGTGGCTTTTTGTCGAGAGAGTCCAGGCATTCCTGTATTTAAGTTTTTTCTCTGCATTAAATGTTGGCACTTTCAGGCAGGAAATGGTAGGATTAATAGGAAATTTCCTGGGGCACTGATGAAGGAAGTTTCCTGATGTACTGACCAAAGAGCAGCACTGACGAAAATCCTACTATTCTGAGCCTGGAGGATAGTTTTGATGTTGAAAACTAACTGGAGGAGAGAAGAAAATTGGGTAATGCGCATCGGAGGAAAAAAACTAGAAGAAACAGATTTAAAATATTTTATTCTCTTGACAGGCTCATCTGTTGAAGCCAGAGGCAGTTCCAAAACCGTGCTGTGCACCAACCAAACTCAGTGCCACTTCAGTACTCTACTTTGATGAGAAATACAACGTGATATTAAAAAAGTACCGGAATATGGTGGCAAAGTCATGTGGCTGTCAATGAAAAATCTCCACGTGTGGTGCAATTGGGTTTGGTCTAATATCCAATATATTAGGCAGCTGGAAGAATAACATCAGAAAAAAGACCCAATGAACAAGATACTACAGGTCCCCACATGTTGCCTAATTACACAGTATTTAATATATCTCAACTTGATTTAGTTCTATACTACAGAGTGTCATCTTTGAAGCCATGAGATATATTTTTCATGGTTCAAAATAATGGACCCAAGCACTCACACTTCAACAACACTGAAGACAAGAAAAGCTTTGAAATAATATTTGTGATAATACAATACTAGATTACGTTGATTTTTTTTTTGCCCATGTATAAACAAAATAGACAATGCGGAGAAATGAGACATTAATTTATCTTGCTGGTGACTAATTCACTGGTGGACAAAACAGCACACCCTACTGCTCCTCATTGTGTACATTCACCTGCTACAACAAACATTTCTGTGTATTACTTTGATTGACACAGCACTACTGATTGAAAAAAGCATAACTTAAAGTAACTTTATAATAAATTTAATCCTCGTTTATGCGTTTTCATTTTTGCTTATAAACAAGATGGACCCTGAAGTACCACTGAGATACTGACTTTATTCCATTGGGAGCTTTGTCACTCGTGAGTTAGGAGACCTTTATTGCTGATGGACTCCCTGTTTCTTACTGAGCTTTATTTAGATATTTTCCATTGCACATTTATAAAATCGTAAGTACTTTGGGATCTCAGACTCCTGTCCCCAAATAGATTGGATTTTATGGAATGACATTGACCTTTTGGTGACTTGCAGCAAGAAATGTAAATATAATAGCTTTTGCTAAAATGATATTCGGAAAATCCTCGCCCTGAACATCACAGCGCACATTGAGAAACAGACAACGAAATGATTTGGTATAATTTACCCTCCAAATTTACCCCTATTTCTCCACAGCTGGCTGAGACCAGATACAGCTAAATCGGGAATGAAAAAAAAACTACAAGTGAATCATTTTTAGCTTTGGTTTGGGGAGAAGGAGTTACTTTCAGCAGATTGGACTCCCACAGTTTATCTAGTTTTAGAAAATGTTGTAAAATCTCTTATCTGGTAAGCGATATCTGTCATTTCATTATCATTTTATGGACCTTTTGAAGACCGTTACTTTGGGTCTTTCTTCACACTCGAAGCTGCTCCACTAGTGTTGGGGACAGATGGATACTCATCTAATATTAACTGTTCCCAGCTTGTATGTATCGCTTTTGGTAGCCTCCTGGTCCTAGATTATGATGCATGTGATTTATTATGGAGCAGATGACAGATTAAAAGGATGGCAACCATGTGGGACAGTGCTGAATAGATTGGATACAGTGTAGGATCACCAGCCATTAAAATAAGTGGCCCAGTAGCATCAAAGGTGAAGTGCTGGACCTCTTGTGCTATAGACCCAAGTTTTAATATTAGGCTTTGCTAGCGTCCACACACTGGCTTTGCCCATTAAGAGAATTCCACTCTTCTAGGCTGAGCCTTTCATAAGAACATAAGAATATAAGAAATAAGAGCAGGAGTAGGCCATACGGCCCCTCGAGCCTGCTCCGCCATTCAATAAGATCATGGCTGATCATCGAGCTTAACTCCACTTTCCCGCCCCATGTCCGTATCCCTTGATTCCCCTAGAGTCCAAAAATCTATCTATCTCAGACTTGAATATACTCAAAGACTCAGCATTCACAGCCTTCTGGGGCAGAGAATTCCAAAGATTCACAACCCTCTGAGTGAAGAAATTCTTCCTCATCTCAGTTTTAAATGGCCTACCCCTTATCCTGAGACTATGCCCCCTAGTTCTAGACACTCCAGCCAGGGGAAACAACCTCTCAGCATCTACCCTGTCAATCTCCTTCAGAATCTTGTATGTTTCAATGAGATCACCTCTCATTCTTCTAAACTCCAGAGAGTATAGGCCCATTCTACACAATCTCTCATCATAGGACAGCCCTCTCATCCCAGGAATCAATCTAGTGAACCTTCGTTGCACTGCATCACTTTCAGATGAGGTGCCTCATGACAGTGGGACAGTTCATCTTATAACGAGGAAAGATTATCAAGGAGAGTTCCATACCTTGCCTCGGAATGCATGTCTCTACATAGCTTTTATGAAGGAAGGCATGGAATATTCTAACTCCCAGACTTTGCTGAGCTTCCATGAGATCAAGAGGCAACAAAGAAATGAATGTGAAAGGGGTAATAGTATAATAAATAAATAGGGGTAATGTGCATCTTGTGAGACAGTATTTCATAGACCTGTCCAGTCTGACAGCACCAGCCACTGAAACAATGGAAAAGTAAAGTTCTGAATAACTGATATTACTGCTACCTCATTTCCTGTGACTTTGTATTTCCAGTTTTACTACTTTCACGCATTAAAAATCAGATTTGTTCTAATTTTTTAATGAACTTTGTTGCCTCATCAAGTTCTATTTATTGTGGCCGAAGCATGTACAGATGTTTTCTGTGGAAAAATGGTTAAAATCAGGAAATAATCCACCTGATATTTCCCTTTTGTGGCTGCATGACAGGTGGAGTAATATCTGTAATTCTCCTTACCACAAGTTCCCAATCTTAGCCATGTTGCCAAGGGGAGCCACAAAGCGGAAATCAAAGCAAGAGTCACCCGAAATCAATATGGTGCATCTGCTAAAATGTGCGTTTGGCAGGGTCTACAAGTCTGCCACGGTCTCTGGAAACCAGATTTAACATCATAAACTCCAAGAGTCAGTTCTTGATGCCAGACTCCTGGGAGATAACTTATAAGTTATAACACAACCAATACAAAAACGGCTTTTGAGGAAAGGAGTTCTTACTCATATCTGAGCAGAGATAGTAGAGTCTGACATATGAGATCACAGTCTTCTCCCATCCTGTCTCCTTTTATAAACTCATACGATGGACTGTGCGAGCACATAAGAAATAGGAGCAGGAGTCGGCCATTTGGCCCTTCGAGCCTGCTCCGCCATTCAATAAGATCATGGCTGATCTTCTACCTCATCTCCACTTTCCTGCATTATCTCCATATCCCTTAATTCCCTTAATATTCAAAAATCTATCGATCTCTGTCTTGAATATACTCAACGACTGAGCCTCCACAGCCCTCTGGGGTAGAGAATTCCAAAGATTCACCATCCCTCTGAGTGAAGAAATTTCTCCTCATCTCAGTCCTAAATGGCCGACCCCTTATTCTGAGACTGTGACCCCTGGTTCTAGACTCCCCAGCCAGGGGAAACATCCTCCCTGCATCTACCCTGTCAAGCCTTATAAGAATTTTGTATGTTTCAATGAGATCACCACTCATTCTTCTAAACTCTAGAGAATATAGGCCTAGTCTACTCAATCTTTCCTCATAGGACAATCCCCCCATCCCAGGAACAAGTCTTGTGAACCTTCGTTGCACTCCCTCTGTGGCAAGTATAGCCTTCCTTAGGTAAGGAGACCAAAACTGTACACAATACTCCAGGTGTGGTCTCACCAGGGCCCTATATAATTGCAGTAAGATGTCTTTACTCCTGTAAATTCCTGGCATTTCTCTCACTCTCCAATAAGAAAAAGCAAAAAAGCACTATGGAGGCATGTCCATCCCACCATCTAAAGTCTAGTGAAAGCCTATATTAAAACTACAGGGCTCTAGGCATGGTACATTTAAACATCTGCCCACTGCCTTCCCATTGTTTGTGTCAGTTTTAACAACTGAAAAGAGCTGACAAGATAATAATAACACCTCAATTTTAAAATTCTAATCCTTGTTTTCAAATCCCTCCCTTGCCCCTCCCTATCTCTGTGACCGCTTCCAGCCCTACAAACCTCCGAGGTCTCTGTATTTCTCCAATTCTGGCCTCTTGTCCCATCCCCCGATTTCCATTGCTCCACCAATTGGTGGCAGTGCCTTCAGCTGCCTAGGCCCTAAGTGTCCTTGCGCCTAAAAAACCCTGCTTAATTTTAAAAGCCTGCTCGGAGGCCCGGAAACGGGCGCAATTAGTGGAAACTCGCAATGGTGATTAATTCGATTTGGGGGCCTGGCCAGTTTGGTGGGTGGGGCTGGCTTCTAGCACAATGTTCTTTAAACCAGCGCAAAAGATCGCGGAAACTCGATTTGCGCTGGAAGTAATTTGCGCTTGAAATTCCTCGATCTTTTGCACTGGTTTGGCTGATTTTGGGTGAACTGTGCTGAAACAACCACACAACCTAGTGGAAACTGCTGCCCAATGTATTTAACAGGAGTATACAACTTAGGGGGACTAGCCTGCACAACAGCTCCAGGTTCTTAACAGTAGTTATTGATGTGTTGCTGTTATGTTGTCTGACACGGAGTTGTCTTTTTTTTCTAAGGTTGACCATTTTTCAGAAATAGTTTCCTCAAAGTCTTTATTCAGTTCCATAGCTATGTCATTCATTGCGAATATAACCCAAGTTTACTCATCTCATCAGTCCCTTCATCCCAGGTACCATTCTAGTGAATCATTTTTGGATTTTATCCAAGGCCAATATATTCTGCCTAGAGTGGGCTTCTGAAATTACCCAAATGAAGTCAACAATAACAACAACAACTTGCATTTATATAGTGCCTCTAACGTAGTAAGAGCATTATCAGACAAAATTTGACACTGAGCCACATAAGGAGATATTAGGACAGGTAACCAAAAGCTTAGTCAAAGAGGTAGGTTTCAAGGAGCATCTTAAAGCAGGAGAGGCGGAAAGGTTTAGGGAGGGAATTCCAGAGCTTAGGACCTAGACATCTGAAGGCACGGCTGCCAATGGTGGAGCGAAGGAAATCGGGGATGCACAAGAGGCCAGAGTGGAGGAACACAGAGTTGTAGGGCTGGAGGAGGTTACAGAGATTGGGAGGGGCGAGGCCGTGGAGGGATTGTAACAAAAGGATGGGAATTTTAAATTGGAGGTGTTGCTGCATCGGGAGCCAATGTAGGTCAGCAAGCACATGGGGTGATAGGTGAACGGGACTTGGTGCGAGTTAGGATACGGGCGGCAGAGTTTTCAATGAGCTCAAGTTTATGGAAGGTGAAAGAGGGGAGGTCAGCCAGGAGAGCATAACTCTGATCAGAACTTTGTATAACTGTAATGGTTCTTCCCAGCTTTTGTATTCTGTACCTCTTGTGATGAAGCCCAGCATCCTGTTAATCTTTTTCATGACTTTTTGCGCCTGTGAGATAGCTTTTAATAATTTAAGGGCCTGTCACGTTTCTGGAATTTTTTGACCATTTTCCACAGAAAAGATTTTGGAAAAAAAGCAGAGTATATTCAGACAAAGAAAAAGGGTGGGACAATGTTTAGTTAAGATACTAATGAGCTAGCTTTGATGTTTCTCCATAGACTGTAAATAAACAATTCTTTAACCTGTCTCGGCAATTCAATAAAACCTCGCACCCACTGTATTGGAAAGTCTTTTATCTCTTTTTTGGCTGTGATCAGAGACACATAAGATTGTTGGAAAAGTACCCCATCCATTGCCAGAAGGGTGCCTTCCAGATTTGTGGGGAAATGCCCTGCAAACTGCCTGAAATGTGGTCATATAAGCTCTGCAACATTGCTAACTGCCAGCATTGAGATGTTAATCTATCCAGTAGACTGATTCTCCAAGGCTGTTAACTTGTCAACTATCTAAGGAGTTACTCTTAAAGTAATCTCACAAATTTGCAAAAGTTTCAGGCACTGGTCTCAGCTATAACTTAATAGCAATTGGTTCCATTAATGATGAACTATGATGAAACTACTGACTTACCTTTACAACCTCTGCTACTTATTTTGTTAAGTAACTCTGTCCATTACATGTTGCTTTTCAAACTGCTAGGTAACTCTAGCAGACTACATCTATTTATATCTATTTATTGGTCATATACTCAGTGTTTAACTTTAAAGTTGTGGTTTTGTAGCCAATAAATAGTTGTTTGTGCATAACTTCTTGTCTGACTTCTTCCTTAATTCAGCAAGAAAGGGTTACTTCATTCACTCGGTAGCTTGTGGGTAACCTAATCAAGGGTTGGCAAAATCAATTCAAATTCGACCAAAACTAGTCAATATGAGATGGTTCGGTCAGCCACTTAAGCACTGTTCGCTCTTAAACCTAAAACTGTACATTAAACATCAGACAGTTCCTTATTGAGGAGTTAAGCAAGGCATATATTTGCCGGGATACTGAAACCCAAGGGGCTAAATATTGAGTAGCGCCCCCTTTTGGGGCGCTAACTTGGCCGGGGCGCTAAAAATTAGCGCCCCCGCGACGGAAATTGAATGGTAGCGCCCAAAGAGGGAAGCAGGGCGCTATTGGAAGCGCCCTGCCTCCCTCTTGGGGCGCTGCGAGGGAATATCGCGGCGTTACGTGCCGCAGCGCGGGTCGCGCCATGGTATTGCAGGCCTTCCTCCCCTTCTTAAAGGGGAGGGGCCTTGCGCAGCGCGACCCGGGGCCCAGCTGGGCCCCCGGGAATTGGAGTGCCGGCAAAAGAGCCCGGCACTCAAGAGAAGTGCCGGGCTCATGGAGCGCAGCTGGTACTCTGCGGGGTGTGGGGGGGGAGGGGGGTAAGGAGGCCGGGGACGGGAGCGGAGGCAGGTGCTGGCAGGCGGCCAGCAACAAAAATGGCCACCCCACACCTCGCCTTTAAATAGCGCCTCCCCGGCCGCAGGTAGGCCCCCCCTGACCCTGTCGGACATAGCGTTCGGCGGTAAATCAGGGGGCACTCCCGAAGATCATGGCTGGGGCGCTGCGCACGGCGATGACATCTTGTTTAAATCAAGCAAGGCAACCCATTGATGCAGGGAAGCGTGGCATCTTCATTATTTTGTATCATTACAAGAAGTACTGTTTGGATTAAGTGAGCCATTCCTAACTGCCCTTCTACATGTTCACCTTACTGTGAAATATAGCAGCTTATCGATTTTTATCAGGCCTTAGCTCACCAAATGTTTGCTCAATCTGCCTTTGGAGTGATTGAAGCACTACATATGTGAAATATACAAATATTCGCTTCAGGTCACAGGGGGTATTATTGTTACACCTGCAAGCTATTATATCATGCAAGTAGATTTGGGCCATCTGAGTCAACTCATACAAAGAAAGGTTAGATGATCAGCCTGCTATGGGAGTAAATGACACCACTGAACCCGAGAAGGGATCTACAGCAGTCATGTGTATGTAACAGAGCCCCTAAATCCCTTTGTTCAACTACCCCTGCCCTCCATATTTCCCCCTTTAGACTGCATTCCCATCTATATTTTTACATCCAAAGTGTACTGCCTGACACTTATTACTGTAAGCTCCATCTGTCATTGTTCCACCCACTCAATTCAATCTACATGGACCGGAATTTGCGTTCAGCAGTGAAGCGAAGGCGTTCGTTGTTGGCCCCGAAGTACACTTCGCACAAGTATCTCGCACAAGTATCTGTGTCGAGAACTTCGGGTTTTCCAACATTCAATTCAAATCAACGGAGCTTAGTGGGGATCCCCTTGTGCGAGCTGCTGTGACGTCAACAAGCTGTCTAAGCAGCCAATCAAAGCGCAGAATTCTCACAGACAGCGAACAAGGAAGTGAGTAAGCTCTTAAAATTCTACAACTTTTTTAAAATGTTAGAGAGAGCAAAACAAAGGTTGGGGCTCTCACATACAGAAAAGACAAACCTGAAATAAAGATGGACAAACTTTAAAAACATTTTAAAATCTTTTTTTAAAAGTTTCTTAAAAATTAAATTTTTTATTAAAATGGACAAATTTTACACCGCACAAAATTAAAATTAGTTTTCCAGGCTCTTAATATTGGTTTAGCAGTAATAATGCTGTCAAAACCTCAGTTACATCTAACTTTTAATGAGGAATTTAACAGCGTAATTACTGCGGAAGAGCTGAAGTTTTTGTCAGTTTCCCTGATTTGGCTGATTACACAGATTGCCGGCTCTGTGGGGTGGAGAGTGGGGGCGGGGGGGGGGGGGAAACAACGCAGCCTGTGTCGGAGCTGTCAATAACAGACTGCAACTTCAGGATTTCTACATATGCGCCAAATTCCAAAGTTGCAGTCAGTTTCAAAGGCGGAATGATGGCGAACGCTGCCAGTTCGCCGTCATCCCGACTGCAAATTCTGCGCCTATATATATCCCTTTACAATTTCACTATACCTCCGAGCTTACTATCACATACAAATTTGGACATACTCCCCTCTTTTACCAGATCCTAGTAATTTATATATAGAGCAAAAAGCTAGGACCTCAGCACCCACCCCTGGGGGACACTCTGTCACTGCCTGCCAATTCACTAATGTCTCTTTTATCCCAATTCTCTGCTTATTGGTCAATTTGTCTCCAATTCCATGTACCTCAATTTTAGCCATTAGAGTCTTGTGCTGAACCTTATCAAATGCCTTGTGAAAGTCCATGGATGTGACATCCATTGATTCTCCTCTATACATTACCTCAGTGACTCTGTCAAAAAAACTATTAGATTAGTTAAACATGACCAACCTTTCACAAGACCATGTTGACTCTCCACATTCAGCTTATGTTTCTCTCACTGAATGAGATTCCAGCCTCATTTGTCTTGTATGTTTCGGTTTGTTAAAATAAGCATTCAAAGCGAAGAACAATTGTGATCCGATGGTTAATCACTGATGCCACCAATTTATTTTTACAACCCAGATATTGGGCTCGATTTTGTCATTGGGACGGGCTGGGGGCGTGTCATCCACTTTTCGTGTTAGCCACCCGACTCCAATTTGATGTGGGAAAAATATGCGATTTTCCCCTAATTGGGCACTTGATTTCCAGCGTGTGGGAACCCCTGGCCCAATTAGTCTTTCCATTCTGAAACTCGCCTCCGATGATGTCATCAATGCTGCTGGATTTAAGGCCTGCAAGCAGCCTTGCTTCTTCTGCAGACTGCAAACCTTTTGGCCTTTGCTCTGATAGTTTCTTCCAGGCAAAATGTCCAGCAGTAGACCTAAGTCTGCACCGAGGTTTGATGACGCCACCCTGCAAGCTCTTGTGGAGGGAGCAAGAGGGAATAAGGAGGTGCTCTTCCCTTCTTCAGGGAGGAAGAAGCCTCCCCAGCAGACGAAGGCTGTGTGGATGCAAGTGGCCCAGGAGGTCAACTCCTTATCTATGTGCCGCAGAATCTGGCTGCAGTGCAGAGGTTTCATGACCTTCTGCGCACTGGAAAAGTAAGTATGACTTTCCCATCACCCTCAATCTGATCCCCATTGCCTCTCCTCATCAGCACTCAGTTTTGACAACCTCTTCCTCCACATCCCACTTGACACTGACATCCCTGCACCCTTACCCATTCCCTCTCTCTGTATGTTCACATTCACTTAACTATTCGACTATGCAGCCCTCACACTCCCTATCACTGTGATGCTATGAAAACAACTTATAACACACAGGGAGGGCCCTTGGTCTTGCCACCTCACTGAATCTTTGTCTCCTTCTAGGCATCTATGCTATGGATTCTCTACACTCACTCCTTCATTCTCACTCAAACTCCACTTGTCTCCCTCATTGCAGGAAAAGAGAGCTCACAATAAGAGGGAAAGAGCGAGGACAGGTGGAGGGCCACCCTCAGTAACCCAGCTCACCCCCTGGGAGGAGGCGGCCCTGGAGATCGTGGGAGTGGAGGACGATGCGCAAGTGGGGGACGGACAGACGGGTGCATCACAGCAAGCTGGTGACAGAATAGTTTTTCATCTCTCTCATTGACATTGCATGAGTCACTGATAATGATTCTGATGCTCTAACAGATTGACTTATGATCATCTGCAATATTCAATGTGCATGTAACCTTGGCCTCACATCTCTGACTCTTTCCTTTACTCCCCCACAGGACCATCGAGAGCCCCCGTCCCCAATATCCAGGAGGAACAGCCTGAGCCTCCAGACACCTCAGAGGAAGCTGCAACCTTGAGGGCGCAGCGTCAGCAGAATTCAGCGCACCCAGCACCAGCGCAGACACTCACACCTCGGTGGTACCTTCGCGAGATAGTGTAGTGTTGTCACCTGGTGTATCACAGCTCACAAGTGAGCATCAGCAGATGGTGGAGACAGGGACAGCAGTGGAGAGTCCTAGTCGGAGGGCGCAGGACTCTGCCAGCTCGGCTCAGCTGCATGTCGACCCTCTGCCTCCGGGTCCATCCAGAAGAAGAGCAGTGCTGGAACTCCAGGAAGAGGTGCAGGAGTCTCTGGCAGGTTTTGTCTCCAGGGTCGCTACGAGTGTGGAGCGAATGGAGGAGTCCATCGCTAACATGAGCAGAGCCTTTGTGGAGGCGTTGGCGCATGAACGCATCACCACGGAAAGGATGGCAACCTCCGTGGAAAGGATGGCTACCTCCATGGTAAGGCTGGCTACCGTAGAGGAGAGGATGGCTACCGTAGAGGAGAGGATGGCTACGTCCATCGAGGAGCTTAGTCACCAGGGTATGGAAAACATGGTCATTGTTCAGAATAGACTGACATCTCTTGAGGAGCGATGGTCAGCTATTGAGCAAACAAACCAGACCTTCAGGCATGTCCTCGGGAGTAGGACTTCCAGTGCAGAAACGGGTCCTCATGGCCCCCCTGAAGTGCAGCAAGGTGCTGTCAAGCCACTTGCTAGCTCTGAAGTGGGGCTGACCCATGAGAGGGATGTTGGTGGCAGACAACAAGGAAGTGGGGGCTCCTCTCCAAGCGCTCACACGACCATGCCACTGCAAAGTCCTTGGTCAGAGCCCCACCAGAGTCCCCACTCAACTGAGATCGGCGTCTCAACCCCTGCAAAGCCGCAGGAGCAGCAGACTGTTGCCGAGCCCTCACAGGCTCGCAACCCCAGAGGACGCCCACCAAAGGTGTCGAGACAGGAGCAGCAAGAAAGTGAGCAAGGGGCCTCCACATCTGCTGAAGCCACAGAGGAAGCACCACGTAGGAGCACGCGTAAGAGGAAGATAATGCACAAGTAGTCACAAGGGTAGTCACTTGATGAAATGTCATGTTTAATGTTGAAAAGCCATCAGTTGGTTATTGTAAATAAAAAATTCTGATGACAACTGTTGCAGTTGTGGCATCTGTCATATCACTAATGGGACATCCACACTGAGGGCTTAGGATGACTTGCAATTGTCAGTATGGTGGTCAGAGTGATAGGAATCCGCAGGTTCTTGGCCATTGTCAATGGTCTGATAAGAAGGTGCGAGGCAAAAGTGTTTGATTGTGCAGGCTAAGCAAATCTGGCCAAGAGGAGTGAGTCCCTTGCATCCCGGGCAGCAATGTGGTCGCGTGCTGGCGCCTTCTGGCCTGTGCAGCTTCAGGTGGGTGAGCAGCAGCTTGGCGCTCCTGTTGTTGCTGCTGCTGTTGGTGGTGCTGTTGTTCATGGATCTGTTGCTGCCACGGCTGGTCTTCGTCCGAATCTGATGTCCAGGAGGAAAGGAAATAAATGGTTCCCATGCTTCTGGTATGTGCCTCAGTTGAGGAAGCGCTCATTCAAGGTGGCGAGAGGGGTTTTCCAGGTGGTCACACTGGAGATGGGTGTCAGGCTCCAAACTTCCACAACAATGAGTAGGCCTGCTAAAAGTTCCCCTAGACCTGAGACAACAAAGTTCTGCCACCTGCAAATGATGATTACTGAAAACTCCTTTTTAATGGTGGAGCTGCAGCTGTTAGTAAGCATTCCACTTGTGCTGCCGCCAGGTTTCACTGGCGTGTTTCAGAGGAGACGTGAACCACGTGGGAAAAGTGTTAAAATCAGAAAGGCCTCTCAAAATGGGATTATAGAGGCACTTAACTGGTTGTTAAGGGCCTTAAGGGCCTATCCCGCCTCTTGGAGGCGGGATGGAGACAGGGTCAGAAAACTCGCATTTGGGAAAAATGCTCGGAGGCGGGATGGAGGCAGGATCGGGCCATTTTTCGCGATTTTAACACCTCACATGCCTCCAATCCCGCCTCCTCGGGCCTGGCAAAATCGAACCCATTGTATCAAAATACTGCAGTGGCTCACCTTTGCCACTAGAAGCCGCTAGATTGCCTACACAGGTGAAGAGCAGCATCAAGTGGCTGAAATAGGATACTGCAGTAGTACCACAGTGCCCCAACTGAGAGTTACATTTTTCTCTCAGGGCCTAAATATTTTGAGACTCTCAGGGCCTGACCAACACATCCACGAAAAACAGAAAATGTTTCTGCCACTTTAAATTAGGCTGTGAGTTGTCATGTTTGATGATGCATTTAGTTCAACCTATAGGTATCCATACACACATATTCATGTGTCTTCACATACTCCACGGCCTTCTTTTCCTGTGCTAAATTGATTGAACCTTTCCAAATAGCTGCTATTTTCAGCTCAGAGCTACTTATCTTCTATGATTTGCTTGTTTCAGAAGTACAGACAGGAAGTACTTGCCGACATTGACAAACGTTGGTAATAGCTAATGTTCTGCTTCAGTGCAGAAGCAGAGCAAATGAACCAGACTTAACCATTTCATCATCCAACCTCACACAGTACAGAATTAAATTATGTTTTCTGTGATAGCCTATTAATATTGAACATATGTTAATTCCTAAAGTTGATTTTTTTTTTAAATCCTATATTTTGTTCACAAAATCACAAGGTTCTGATTAAGAAGGCCCTTCAGTCCATTAGATGTCACCCTTCCATAATTCCAACCCGACTTTCTTTCCATAATATAGATCTAGCTGCTCTTAAATGAGTGCAGTATCCTGGCCTTAGCCATCTTTCCTAGAAAATGCAAGTCGCAGAATCAAGCTCCAGATTCATAGAGGCAGAAAAAAATCCTAGCATTTTGGTGGTCACATTGACGGCCTGTGCAAGTTAATTAAGGCTCTAAAAAAAATGTTTTAATAGGAACTTTGCTGGATCCTGTGGCTTTCTCCTCTCTGGCTGCATTGCAAACCCACTTGAAATAAGTACGCCACTTTGTGGATGGTCTCGGCTGTGGGAGTAGGCTTCTTATGAGTGTTTAATTATTTGGTTGGCAAGTTAGGGTTTAGCTTAGCATATTGCTTTATCTGCATTTCTATTGCTACTGTGTTTACATCTGATTTCTCCATTGCAAGACCGTTATTTCCAAATCCATTTCTTACAGCTATCTTGCTTCAGCTGCTAGTTCACTTCCAGCAACCAAAGTGGCCGGGATGGAAATTCCTTTAGGTGTTCTACTGGCACTCCTAGATTTAGAGAAAATGAGAAAAGCAAGTTGCCTGTACATCGCAAATTACAGACACACCTGTCCTTACCCCAGGACCTCACTTATGGCCCAGACAGTCCTTCCGTGGCTTGTTAGACGACGCCTGTCTTCAGTGCCTCCGTTTCCCAAAGGTGGCCGCCACAATAGTTATGTAATCTCTTGGAGGTCGACATGCAGGCAACTTGTACCACAGGGGTGGCTCTTCCCATGGACATGCATTAAGTTGTCATGCCATCAGATTCTTCCAGTCCCCCACCAGTGACATACATCAAATTCAGTCAGTTGCCCACAGATGCATCAAGTAAGTGAAAGAGTCCTTGTTTTCAAGGGGGACGTGTTACCACTTTCCCTGTGAAAAGAAGGCATCAAATAAACTGTCACAGAACATTTCCTGCAGTTACTAAAGGGACATAATAGATTACATTCATATACTGTACTGTACAGACCACTGAGCCTAGCTGCCAGCTCCTTATAGGCAAGGAGTCACAGTCTCCTTCTCTCCCCGACCCCCATTCCCCAGTCTCCCTCTCTCTACTATCCCCTATTCTCCAGTCTCCCTCACTCCTGATCCCCATTCCCTGGACCCTCTCCCCCAACCCCCATTCCCTTGACTCCCTGACCCCCATTCCCCAGACTCCCTCTCTACCCCCAACGTCCATTCCCACTCTCTCCGCATCCCCTGTTCCCCAGTCTCCTTCTCTCCCCAACCCCATTCCCCAGACTCTCTCTCTTCCCATCCCCTATTCCCCAGCCTCTCTTCCCAACCCCCATTCCCCTTCTCTCCCCATCCCCTATTCCCCAGTCTCCCTCTCGCCCCAATGTCCATTCCTCAGTCTCCCCCTCATCCCATCCCCTATTCCCCAGTCTCTCTCTCTCCCCCTCTATTCCCAAGCCCCCCGCAATTACCGACTCCTGCTGTGGCAGGAAATTTAAAGTGTGAAAATTTCCCTAGTGGCCAGAGGCAGCACCTGGGAAATCTATTCCCCATTCCGAGAGACTCCCTGGAAATCCAGGAGGGTTGGCAACCCTACCTTCTGCCAACTTCTTTCACAAGGACCTCCAGTGCTGCATCCGAGAAACAAGGGGCCCTTGAATTGCCTTGGCCTGTCATCTCTTGAATTGTCTTCCTGTTGCCTGCAGCCAAAGTATACCTCCCCTTTAAGAGGTGCAGGCTGCCTTTAAATATAAACAGGATGCCTTGATTCAAGCCCTCGATTAGGTGAGCTACCAATCAACAGTGGGACTAGTGCAGGCAGCCCATCTATTTGATGGTAATGAGGGCCCCTGACCAATTTCATCTGCTAATCGCACCTACGTGACTAGGCACGCACTGCCGGCCCAGCATGAATTTCTACTCCATTTGCATTTAAATGACACAGGCCTTTAAATATGAGCTATTAACCATATTTGGCACTTGTCCCATTAGATTAAATAGATTAAGTATTGGGAAGACCGAAGCCATTGTCTTCGGTCCCCCCCACAAACTCCGTTCCCTAGCCACCAACTCCAGCCCTCTCACTGGCAAGTGTCTGAGGCTGAACCAGACTGTTTGCAACCTTGGTGTCATATTTGACCCCAAGATGAGCTACCGAACATATATCCTCTCTCATCACCAAGACTGCCTATTTCCACCTCCGTAACATCGCTCGACTCCACTCCTGCCTCAACTCATCTGATGCTGAAACCCTCATCCATGCCTTTGTTATTTCTAAACTTGATTATCCCAATGCTCTCCTGGCTGGTCTCCCATCTTCCACCCTCCATAAACCTGAGCTCATCCAAAACCCTGCGGCTCGTATCCTAACTCACACCAAGTCCCGTTCTCCCTGTGCTCGCTGACCTACACTGGCTTGCAGTCTGGCAACGACTCAATTTTAAAATTCTCATCTTAGTTTTCAAATCCCTCCATGGCCTCGCCCCTCCCTATCTCTGTAACCTCCTCCAGCCCTACAACCCTCCGAGATCTCTGCGCTCCTCCAATTCCGGCCTCTTGCGCATCCCCGATTTTAATCGCTGCATTATTGGCGGCCGTGCCTTCTGCTGCATAGGCCGTAAACTCTGGAATTCTCTCCCCAAACCTCTCCACCTCGCTACCTTTCTTTCCTCCTTTAAGACACTCCTTAAAATGTACCTCTCTGTCCTAATAGCTCCTTATGTGACTTGGTGTCAGATTTTGTTTGCTAACACTGCTGTGAAGCACCTTGGGACATTTTGCTACGTTAAAGGTGCTATATAAATGCAAGTTGTTGTTGTTGTTATAAATTGGGCATGATCATCTCAGCATGCTGTGATGTGAGCTCGTTTGACCAAAGGAGCCAGCCATTCCTCTCACGGATTTTGCTGGGATTGCAAAATTCTGGCTTAGTAAGTGTTGTTTGGGAACAAAATTACTAAAAAAAAAAACACACTTTTAAAGAAAATACAGAACTTTGCTCTCATTTTGTAGTTATTTTTCTCCCCCTCTTTAAACTCCTCATATCTCAGGTAACACTCCCCAGCTACTCCCAGAGCTCTGGCAGAAATGCTCTGTAAGTGCCTTCTAATAGGTAGATGAGCGTGACCTAAGGTAAGTTTCACTTACTCTCCCTCCCCGTGACAAGCACTTTACCTGCTTTAAGAGCCCTGCAACCGCCCAACCCAGCCCCAATGAACTAGCCATGATCAGGAACTTTCAGTCGCAGGTGGGAATCTGAATTGTACCAGTCTGAAGTGCATTCATTGTACAGTCATCCAAAAATTGTTCAAAATAGTGATAATGACGGATTGAAACAATAAAACACTGCATGCTTTTCTGCTTAGTGACGTTGCCGTCGGCTGGCTCATTCATTTTTGCCCTATTTGTGACCAATGAATAATTCAAGTGCCCAAATAAAACCATCAATATCATCCCACGCTTTAAAATTTAGAATAAGATTTGATAAAGTGATGGCCCGAGTTCCGTAACCCCACTTGCCACTCTCGCTGTTTATTTGTTTTCTCTACCAGTTCAAGAGAATGGCCGACGGTGCTGTTTCTCCCTCTTGTTGGCCTCAAATTTGAGTTGTTCCCTCTCTCCTTAATGTATTGCTCTTCTCCCTTTCTATATTGCTCAAGCTCTACTTGAAACATGTTCTTTCAGCAGAAACCCCCCTCCTTCACTTTCCCTCTGTCGCTAGCCTTGCTAACTCAAGTTTGACTTCTTATTGATTTGAACATTTTTAGGTATTACTGTTTCTGTTCCATTCACTTTTAAATATTCCATGTTTTGAATCACCTTCATCACCAGTGTAATTCGGGACCCCATGTAGCTTCCACAAATTGTTTCAATTTTAGGATTTGCCTTTGATATTCTCTGGGTGCAGTGATGCTAGTCACTTGCGTAAGTGGTCTGAGCATCTTACATTTAGGGGTGTTGACGTATTGCCCAATATCTAACTATACAATAGTGTAATCTAGGGGTGTAACAATAGTATCCCATTGTGATCTGAACCAAGTATTAGTGTCTTTTCCAAGACACAAGTATTTGGTTCAGATCACAAGGGGCTATTATTATTATACCCCTGGATTACACACTTTGAAGTTGGACCAAGAACACACTTGGTAAGATGAGACCAGGTATGAATCATTAAGCTGCTTTATTTCACAGTGACTGAACATACAGAGTAACAGTTATGATCAACTCCACTCAGTTCAATCAAAACAGCTTGTCTTCACATAAAGTTACAAAATAATGAACATGCTACGCTTCCCCATATATTAGTGGTCCGTCTTACTTCAGTTAAACAAAGCAACTTTAACTATTCTCCTACATTCTCTTTCTGAGACTGACCAAAGCTTGCTCTTGAAGTTTTCTGCTTTTAAAAACCTGACTGCCTGTGTCTTTGTCTCTACTTTAATCTTCTCTATTCGCAGCCCGAAAAGAAGGCCTGCCAGAGTACCTGAGATCAGAGACTTTCCAATACAATGGATTGAAGTGTTTATTGATTGCCAAGTCCGGCTAATGAATTTCTTATCTACAGCCCATGGGAACATAAGAACATAACAAATAGGAGCAGGAGTCGGCCATTTGGCTCTTCGAGCCTGCTCCGCCATTCAACAAGATCACGGCTGATCTTCTACCTCAACTCCACCTTCCCACACTATCCCCATATCCCTTAATTCCCTTAGTTCCCAAGAATTTATCAACCTCTGTCATGAATATACTCAACGACTGAGCCTCCACAGCTCTCTGGGGTAGAGAATTCCAAAGATTCACAAACCTTTGAGTGAAGAAATTTCTGCTCATCTAAGTCCTAAATGGCCGACCCCTTATTCTGAGTCTGTGACCCCGTGTTCTAGATTCCCCAGCCAGGGGAAACATTTTCTCAACATTAACCCTGTCAAGCCACTTAAGAATTTTATATGTTTCAATTAGATCACCTCTCATTCTTCTAAACTCTTGGGAATATAGGCCTAGTCTACTCAATCTCTCCTCATAGTGCAATCCCCTCATCCCAGGAACCAGTCTAGTGAATCTTCGTTGCACTCCCTCTAAGGCAAGTATGTCTTTCCTTAGGTAAGGAGACCAGAACTGTACACAGTACTCCAGGTGTGGCTTCACCAATGCCCTGTATAATTGCAGTAAGACTTCTTTACTCTTATACTCTAATCCCTTTGTAACAAAAGCTAACATACCATTTGCTTTCCTAATTGCTTGCTGTGCCTGCATATTAACTTTCTGCGATTCATGTTCAAGGACACCCAGGTCCCTCTGAATGCAAACATTTCCCAGTCTCTCACCATTCAAAAAATAATCTGCTTTTTTGTTTTTCCTACCAATGTGGATAACTTCACACTTCCCCACATTGTATTCCATTTGCCATGTTCTTGCCCACTCAGTCAACCTGTTATATCTCTCTGCAGCCTCTTTGCATCCTCCTCACAGATTACTTTCCCGCCTAACTTTGTATCATCAGCAAACTTGGATACGTTACACTCAGTCCCTTCATTTAAGTCATTAATATAGATTGTAAATAGCTGAGGCCCAAGCACTGATCCTTGCGGTACCCCACTAGTTACAGCCTGCCAACCCGAAAAAGTCCCATTTATTCCTACTCTGTTTTCTGTCCATTAATCAATCCTCAATCCATGCTAAAGGATTGATTAAGAAAGGGAAAATAGACTATGAAAATAAATTAGCAAAAAATATAAAAACAGATAGCAAGAGTTTCTATAGTTATATTAAAAGAAAAAGGGTGGTTAAGGCAAACGTAGGTCCCTTAGAGGATGAGACCGGGAAATTAATGGTGGGAAACATGGAGATGGCAAAAATGCTGAACAAATATTTTGTTTCAGTCTTTACGGTAGAGGACACTAAGAATATCCCAACACTGGACAAACAGGGGGCTCTAGTGGGGGAGGAGCTAAATACGATTAAAATCACTAAGCAATTGGTACTCAGTAAAATAATGGGACTCAAGGCGGATAAATCCCCTGGACCTGATGGCTTACATCCTAGGGTCTTGAGGGAAGTGGCAGTAGGAATTGTGGATGCTTTGGTAATAATTTTCCAAAACTCCCTGAACTCAGCAAAGGTCCTGGCAGATTGGAAAACTGCTAATGTAACACCCTTATTTAAAAAGGGTTGTAGGCAGAAGGCTGGAAATTATAGACCAGTTAGCCTAACATCTGTGGTGGGTAAAATTTTGGAGTCTATTATTAAGGAGACAGTAACGGAACATTTAGATAAACATAATTTAATAGGACAAAGTCAGCATGGCTTTATGAAGGGGAAGTCATGTCTGACAAATTTGCTCGAGTTCTTTGAGGACATAACGTACAGGGTGGATAAAGGGGAACCAGTGGATGTAGTGTATTTAGACTTCCAGAAGGCATTCGACAAGGTGCCACATAAAAGATTATTACTCAAGATAAAAAATCACTGGATTGGGGGTAATATTCTGGCATGGGTGGAGGATTGGTTATCTAACAGGAAGCAGAGAGTTGGGATAAATGGTTCATTCTCGGACTGGCAACCAGTAGCCAGTGGTGTTCCGCAGGGGTCGGTGCTGGGTCCCCAACTCTTTACAATCTATATTAACGATTTGGAGGAGGGGACCGAGTGTAACATATCAAAGTTTGCAGATGATACAAAGATGGGAGGGAAAGTAGAGAGTGAGGAGGACATAAAAAACCTACAAGGGGATATAGACAGGCTGGGTGAGTGGGCAGAGATTTGGCAGATGCAATACAATATTGGAAAATGTGAGGTTATGCACTTTGGCAGGAAAAATCAGAGAGCAAGTTATTATCTTAATGGCGAGAAACTGGAAAGTACTGCAGTACAAAGGGATCTGGGGGTCTTGGTGCAAGAAAATCAAAAAGTTAGTATGCAGGTGCAGCAGGTGATCAAGAAAGCCAATGGAATGTTGGCTTTTATTGCTAGGGGGATAGAATATAAAAACAGGGAGGTATTGCTGCAGTTGTATAGGGTATTGGTGAGACCGCACCTGGAGTACTGCATACAGTTTTGGTGTCCATACTTAAGAAAAGACATACTTGCTCTCGAGGCAGTACAAAGCAGGTTCACTCGGTTAATTCCGGGGATGAGGGGGTGGACATACGAGGAGAGGTTGAGTAGATTGGGACTCTACTCATTGGAGTTCAGAAGAATGAGAGGCGATCTTATTGAAACATATAAGATTGTGAAGGGGCTTGATCGGGTGGACGCGGTGAGGATGTTCCCAATGATGGGTGAAACTAGAACTAGGGGACATAATCTTAGAATAAGGGGCTGCTCTTTCAAAACTGAGATGAGGAGAAACTTTTTCACTCAGAGGGTAGTGGGTCTGTGGAATTTGCTACCCCAGGAAGCTGTGGAAGCTACTTCATTAAATAAATTTAAAACAGAAATAGACCGTTTCCTAGAAGTAAAGGGAATCAGGGGTTACGGGGAGCGGGCTGGAAATTGGACATGAGTTTGAGTTCGGATCGGTCAAGGCCCTGTGGGTGGCGGAGCGGGCCCAGGGGCCGAGTGGCCTGGTCCTGCTCCTACTTCTTGTGTTCTTTAGAGTTGAGGTTGGATCAGATCAGCCATGATCTCATTGAATGGCGGAGCAAGCTCGAGGGGCCGATTGGTCTACTCCTGCTCCTATTTCTTATGTTCTTATGTTCTTATGTATTACCCACAATCCCATGAGTCCTAATTTTGTGTAATAACCTCATGTGGCACCTTATCGAATGCTTTTTGAAAATCAAAATGTACTACATCCACTGGTTCCCCCTTATCCATCCTACTCATTACATCTTCAAAAAGCTCTAACAGATTTGTCAAACACGATTTCCCTTTCATAAAACCATGTTGACTCTGCCTAATCATATTACGATTTTCTAAGTGCCCTGTTACCACGTCCCTAATAATAGATTCTAGCATTTTGCTTACTACTGATGTCAGGAACTAACACCAAAGCTTAGCTCATTAGCAATTTAACCACCTGTTGTCTCAGTGCCTTTTTAAAACTTGTGTAAATAAACTTCACTGTAAAAACCCAACATTTAAAGGTAACCCTTTTTTTTTTACCAAATCTGTACTGTGGAAAATGGTAAAAGAAATCCTGAAATCTATGCTTTTATTTATTTGTCCTCAGGATGTGGGTGGTGCTGACAAGGACGCATTTATTGTCCACTCCTAGTTGCCCT
Organism: Squalus acanthias; assembly: GCA_030390025.1. Classification (NCBI taxonomy): domain Eukaryota; kingdom Metazoa; phylum Chordata; class Chondrichthyes; order Squaliformes; family Squalidae; genus Squalus; species Squalus acanthias. The sequence goes on from JASTWF010000031.1 coordinate 1,738,932, forward strand.
GAGAAGGTGGTGGTGAGCCTTCTGCTTGAACTGTTGCGGTCATGGTGCTCCCATGATGCCTCCTCCACATGATAGCATGGCTGAAACTGGAAATTCGCACTAAGCGGAACTGCTGGGTTATAAGGGGCTTCTTACTGGGCCTGGCTAATAGTACCAGTCTCGAATCCCCACACTGAGGCCAAAAGAAAAAAAAATGAGCCTCATGCTTCCACATGAATTCTGATGGAACATACAATCGAAATGTTGAGACAATGCTTCCAATCTCTGGACATATCAATGGGGATCCAACTCTACTGTTCTGAGAAAGGAACCCAGATAATTTGCATTTGCTGTGTTCCACATAACTTTGCCATTAGAAGAGAGTAACTCATGCAGCGAGCCTGCACTCTTATTTGCAGGGGACAAAGAAGAAGAGGTGAACATGGAACAGGAGGAAGGAGAAGTGGATCCGGCTGATGCATGTTTAGGAAGACTGATGAGGCAAAGACTGATTAACCAGACTTTTAGTTAAAAGCAGTCCTGGAACCCTAACAAGAACAGTTCTATGGGTCTCTTTGTACTCCCCTCATTAACATACTGGATCAAAACCCCTGCCTTCACATGTTTGCCCCCCATCAACAACAATTGTATGTTCCTTCTGGCCAACAAAGCATCACCAACCACTCCAAAGATGATGCAAACACTTTATTTTTCTGCTCTATGTGGGCCTCTGCATCAGTGTTTGCTGCCCTGATGCTTGCCCTTGGTGATAGTATAGGATGTGTATCACCTACTTCCTGATATCATGCTGCTGCTAAATGTCACCTTAGTGGGAGGTAAAAGTGTGGCAGCGTACTGCTGTTCCTCATTGGGAACCCCTTGACTCACTTGTGGTGAATACCCTGTTTCTGCCAGGTCATGAGATGGCTCTGTCACTAGTGCCTGGCTTGAGTTTTCCCTTCTTTCTGTTGCTGGTTGCCTGCTGCCACCTCCACTAGCTGCTCCTCGCTGCTGCTTGGTGCTTCATCCAGTGCTCTCTCCTGATTCCCTCTTTCTAATTCCCCCAAAGTGGATGTTTCTGGATTGGTGCTTGTGGAGTCTGGAATGCTGGATGGGTGTTCATGAGATGCGACTCTTCCTCCCTGGTGCCAGTTTCCTCATCTTGGGTGACCCCTACACAAAGAAAAAGGAACATGTATTTACACAATAGCAAAGGAAGAATAATCTTGCAGCAGAGGGTAATATGTGGCCGCCTGTTAGACTCTGACTGAGTGTTAGGTGTTTGCAAAAAGATGAAATTAAACCCTTACCAAAAGGGGTGGCAAAAAGCCAACAGCTCTCCCTTGCCCATTTGCTTGGTGGCTTCTATGCCGATTATTTTGTGGTATTGTTAGTTTATGAATGGTATAAAACATTTAAGCAATTTGATTGTTTGGAAGGTGATGTCGACAGTACTATCAAGCGGCACTTACTCACCAATAACCTGCTCACCAATGCTCATTTTGGGTTCCACCAGGACCACTCAGCTCCAGACCTCATTACAGCCTTGGTCCAAACATGGACAAAAGAACTGAATTCCAGAGGTGAGGTGAGAGTGACTGCCCTTGAAATCAAGGCAGTATTTGACCGAGTGTGGCATCAAGGAGCTCTAGTAAAATTGAAGTCGATGGGAATCAGGGGGAAGACTTTCTACTGGCTGGAGTCATACCTAGCACAAAGGAAGGTGGTTGTTGGAGGTCAATCATCTCAGCCCCAGGACATCGTTGCAGGAGTTCCTCAGGGCAGTATCCTAGGCCCAACCATCTTCAGCTGCTTCATCAATGACCTTCCCTCCATCATAACGTCAGAAGCGGGTATGTTTGCTGTGATTGCACAGTGTTCAGTTCCATGAGAGGATTGGAAAATGATGGTCAGAGCCTCTGCTATTTCCTCTTTTGCTTCTCTTAACAGCCTGGGATACATTTCATCCGGGCCTGGGGATTTATCCACTTTCAAAGCTGCTAAGCCCCTTAATACTTCCTCTCCCACTATGTTTATTTCATCTAATATTTCACACTCCTCCTCCGATTACAATGTTTGCATCGTCTCTCTCTTTTGTGAAAACAGACGCAAAGTATTCATTAAGAACCATACCCACATCTTCTGCCTCCACACACAGATTACCTTTATGGTCTCTAATCGGCCTTACTTTTTCTTTAGTTATCCTCTTGCTCTTAAATGTATTTATAAAACATCTTTGGGTTTTCCTTGATCAATTCTATTTTTTTTGCTGTAGTCTTGTTATCCACTTTTGAAGAGTAATGTTTTTGAGTTGTGACGCTTTCAGGTGTGACACCTTTCACATTCCAGACCTGCACTTAGAGGCAAGATTTTTAATTATAAGTCATTTAAAAAGAATTGCACAAAACTTTAAAAAAGATAAAGCCTTCTTGATAACAATGAAAAAGTCACTAGGCATGTTATGCTAATATGGTAAAAGTCTGCTTTGTAAGACTCCCGTTTGTATCTGACTTCACCGCTGTCCATATCCTGTTACATAAGCACGTCTCTAATAAGTTACCTCCATTCTATTTCCTTGTAATTGAACGCTATTGTATTTTACCGAATCGGCGGAGAACGGGGAACATTTAAAAGTGTTATGTCTCACTAAGTAACAAAAGAGAGGAAGAAAAATATTTTTGAATAAATGTACGGAAAAAAATATAAGGACGTAAGGGGAGGGGGGGGGGGAGACTACTTACCAGAGAAGAAATAGGAAGTGGTTTGGTTCAGTTCCCTGACGTCAGACAGGCTGGGGGAGCTGTGTTTTATTTGTTTTTGGTTGCAATGTATGGTGTTTAATTTTCGGTCGGAATAATGTGGTGGGAAGGATGGGAGCGATCTGTACACAGGTGAGAGAAAGCCGAGGAGGAAGATCAATAGGAGATTTTAAAAAAGTTGCCTCGAATTGGCACAACATTGCATTCCAAGCCACTGAGAGGCCGTGACGCACACTGCACGTGCGGCACGTTAGTTGGATGCGGCAATGTAGGTTGCTGTGGAACGGTATTTTAATTGCACAACTGTTGCTTTAGGCTAATTGTTAGCATTACGTTCGGTAATTTCATTTGCCGGTTTATTTTCATTGGTACTGAAAAAAAACAGTTTATCATTCTGAATTCCTCGCACATTTATGAATTATTTTAACCACTGCTTCTGTTTCAATTGAGATATTTTCGAATGAGTTTTCTTCCCATTTTAATGAAAATAAACAGCAAGATTTAGTCAATTGCCAAGAGCGGGTTACGTATGATATTTTATTTCTCCGATACCTGTCTTGCTTTCAAATTATTTCATTAATTCTATAGTGCCCGGTAATAAAGCGACAGGACTGGTTCATTCAGTTTATTTTTAGTGACGGGATGAAGTCTGTATCGGAAGTCTGCTCAGCTTTGCTATTGGTAATACTGTGCTACACAGCGAGTCGCTGTAGGGCAAGGGCTGACGGAAATCATTCGCGTGTTAGAAAGATATGAAAGATCATTCTTTTTCGCTTTGGTTTTCTAGCGGTGGGCAATGGCAGAAAAAGCATCAGGGGTCGGTTATGGCAGATTTCCATCCATTTTTGCGTGTGTTAGACTTTTCTGGCGTTGTTATTTTCGTGTCTTCACACTGTTCTGTTGGAGAACAGTTTAAAGCAGTGGAAGAATTCACAAATAAAAACAGAAAATGCTGGAACTGTCTCCAGCCCCACAACAGCCGCAGAGATCTGCGGTTCTCTAATTCTGATTATAATCTCTCCTATTTCTCATCTACATGCTGCCCCTTGGAGACATCATCTGAAAACAGTGTCAGTTTCCACATGTAAGCTGAGCACACCCAGCTCTACCTCCACCACTTCTCTCGACCGCTCCACCATCACTAAATTGTCAGACTGCTTGTCCGACATCCAGTTCTGGATGAGCAAAAATTTTCTCCAATTAAATATTGGGAAGACCAAAGCCATTGTTTTCGGTCCCTGCCATAAACTCCGTTCCCTGGCCACTGACTCCGTCCCTCTCCCTAACATCTGTCTGAGGCTGAACCACACTGTTTGCAAACTTGGTGTTATATTTGACCCCAAAATGCGCTTCCAACCACATATCCACAGTATAACTAAGACTGCCTATTTCCACCTCTGTAACATCACCCGTCTCCGCCCTTGCCTCAGCTCATCCACTGCTGAAACCCTCATCCATGCCTTTGTTACCTCTAGACTTGACTATTTCAACGCATTCTTGGCTGGCCTCCCACGTTCTACCCTACGTAAACGTGAGGTCATCCAAAACTCGGCTGCCTGTGTCCTAACTCGCACCAAGTCCCATTCACCCATCACCCCTGTGCTCGCTGACCTACATTGGCTCCCAGTTAAGTAACGCCTCGATTTCAAAATTCTCATCCTTGTTTTCAAATCCCTCCATGGCCTCGCCCCTCCCTATCTCTGTAATCTCCTCCAGCCCCACAACCCCCCAGAGATATCTGCGCTCCTCTAATTCTGCCCTCTTGAGCATCTCTGATTATAATCGCTCAACCATTGGTGGCCGTGCCTTCTGCTGCCTTGGCCCTAAACTCTGGAATTCCCTCCCTAAACCTCTCCGCCTCTCTACCTCTCTTTCCTCTTTTAAGATGCTCCTTAAAACCTACCTCTTTGACCAAGCTTTTGGTCATCTGCCCTAATTTCTCCTTATATGGCTTGGTGTCAAATTTTTTATCTTATATACTCCTGTGAAGTGCTTTGGGTGCTATGTAAATACAAGTTGTTGTTGCTGTTGAAATACTCAGCAGGTCAGGCAGCATCTGTGGAGAGAGAAACCGAGTTAACGTTTCAGGTCGATGACCTTTCATCCAAACTGGAAAATGTTAGAGATATAACAGGTTTTAAGCAAGTATGGGGCAGGGAAAGGGGGGAGGGGAGGAAAGAACAAAAGGGAAGGTCTGTGATAGGATGGAAGGCAGGAGAGATTAAATGACAAAAGGGATGATGGTGCAAGGCATAGGCGATGGTAATGGGGGCTGTGAAAGTGAGTTTTGGCAGATATCTTGAAGAATTCACAGGCTGATTAACAGTCTGACAGCCTACCACATGAATGCTCCTTCCATGGCCATAACCATCTTTACACCAGCCGAGAAGGTGGTTAGTCCTATATGGCGGGAGGGTTTATAGGCTTCCACAACCCACACGATGCAGGCGGTGGGTCACCCACACTCACAGGATGCAAGTATCCCGCTGGATGTCAAGCCAGACTTCGTATCTGGAGTGAACCAAATGTAATATTTCCAAGTTTGCTGAGAGGGAACCATGAAACTAGCTGGGTTTGTGAGTTGTGAGGAGGATGCAAAGAGGCTTCAAGGCGATTTTGACAAGTTGAGTGAGTGGGCAAATACATGGCAGATGCAGTATAACGTGGATAAATGTGAAGTTATCCACTTCGGTAGGAAAAGCAGAAAGGTAGAGTATTATTTAAATTGTGCTAGATTGTGAAATGTTGATGTACAAAGGGACCTGGGTGTCCTTGTACACCAGTCACTGAAAGCAAACATGCAGGTGCAGCAAGCAGTTAGGAAGGCAAATGGTATGTTGGCCTTCATTGCAAGAGGATTTGAGTACAGGAGCAAGGATGTCTTACCACAGTTGTACAGGGCCTTGGTGAGACCACACCTGGAGTACTGTGTGCAGTTTTGGTCTCCTTACCTAAGAAAGGATATACTTGCCAGAGAGGGAGTGCAGCGAAGGTTCACCAGACTGATTCCTGGGATGGCAGGACTGTCGTATGAGGAGAGATTGGGTCGACTAGGCCTGTATTCACTAGAGTTTAGAAGAATGAGAGGGGATCTCATTGAAATGTATAAAATTCTGGCAGGGCTAGACAGACTGGATGCAGGGAGGATGTTTCCCCTGGCTGGGGGGGTTCTAGAACGAGGGGTCACAGTCTTAGGATACGGGGAAGGACATTTAGGACTGAGATGAGGAGAAATTTCTTCACTCAGAGGGTGGTGGACCTGTGAAATTCTCTAACACAGAAGGCTGTGGAGGCCAAGTCACTGAATATATTTAAGAAGGAGATAGATAGATTTCTCAACACAAAAGGCATCAAGGGGTATGGGGAGAGAGGGGGAATATGGTATTGAGATAGAGGATCAGCCATGATCATATTGAATGGCAGAGCAGGCTCCAAGGGCCGAATGGCCTGCTCCTGCTCCTATTTTTCTATGTTCTATATTTCTATGGAGCTCCAGTCTCCACTCGCTGGGACTGTCTGGAGTGGGGTTCAAACCCTGCACCCTCTGACTCAGAGGCAGGAATGCTTCCACTCAGCTGAATGCTCACTCCAGTTTCTGGCATAACATCTGCTGAACATCAAAGTGCCTGCCCTCAGTTAAATGAGACAATGATGACAGGGACTCCATACATCACATTTTCCACCATCATTCCTTCTAAGTGTTTCTCCAGTGGGAGGAGGTGATGAAAAGAATGGTTGGTGTGTGTCAGCGCATGCTTTTATGGATGGAGGTGCAAGTATCCTTGTACTGAGTCAGTAGTTGGCCCTGCAGCCACCATAGTTATCGAGGCAGCTTTCTAACAGATCCTTACTCATTTAAGCTAAGTGTTATAGATGTGGAATTGCCCTGAGAAACAGCTCCATCATCCATACCAATCCTGTCATTTCCCTGCTACTGGGCACTCCCTCACCTTGCCAGAAATCTGTGTGGGAACAGACCTTTGAGCAATATCAGCTTGTTAAAGCCATGCATGTGGCTGTCTTACATAGGATATATGGCACAGAAACAGGCCATTCGGCCCAACCAGTCTCTGCCGTCTTAATCTGATTGCCGAACATCATGAATGCAGACGGGTCAGACTGCTGTACATTGACGATCAAGGTCTCCCCAGCACCATTCAAAGTATTTGTAGTGGAAGCAAAGCCCGAGAAGACCTTGGCCAAGGGATGCTCTGCTGCAGAGGGTGCTGGAATGCCTCTTTCTTTGCGACGGTCTCTAGCTTGATCAGACAATTATACAGCACTGCAGATGCGGGTTGCGGACTCCCCATTGATGCCTCAAACTGCACAGGCTGCAAGCCACACTCTCAAATGACCCAGTGAAATGTTCATGGTGAGTTAGCAAACCATGTTTGTTGACAGAGCCTGTGAGGTCCGAATCCCTGGGCTCAGCAGCTGATGGAACTCTCCAGCTGGCCGTCTACCCTAATTCTACCATTGTAATTTATTTTTTGAGTTGAGTCGGTTAGGCTGTAGATAGGTTATTTACAGAGCTAAAAGTTGTCTGAAGGTTTTTTGCACTGACGTGGGTTATTAGCCTTTTGTGTACTGTTAGGATTTTTTCTAAATGTGAGGCTCTTAACAGCTTCAAAGACAAAATCTGGTATTAAATCGATCTAATTATTGAGCTCAAATGTCATCCCCATTTTGCTCAGGAGATGCAACAACTTGCATTTTATATCGTGCCTTTAACGTCCCAAGGCACTTCACAGGAACGTTATCAAACAAAATTTAACACCAAGCCACACAAGATGATATTGCAAAGCCCAAACCTAGCTTGCCCTCCATTGCCAGCTGCTGCAAATCTCCCGAGCACTAGGAGGACGCGCCTCGCACTCAGGAAGGGCCAGAGCGGAGCGGGGCGGGGCGGGGCTAAAGGCGTCCCCGCGGGCGGGGTCACATGACCTGCAGTGCGGGTGAACCGGATTGCCAGGATCCTGCCTTGAATCTCGCGAGAGCAGCGGCGGGACGGGGGCCAGGAACCGAAGATGGCGGCGTTGGCGGCTGTGAGGGGGTTGCCCAGGCTGCGACTACCTGTGGTTGCGTTTCACCGGGCACTGGCCACAACAGTGAGTGACAACTTACTAAACCTGCCAGATAAACACCTTGTATGGCGAGAAAGTTGTACTTTGATCTGTTTAGAAAGGGGAAAGGTACTTTGTTGATGACCTTTGATATTTAATGCGCAGGTCTGAAGTGTTTGACGGAGGTGAGGGTGGAAAGGTGACTTTTGTTTACGTGTGTGTCACATACAAAAAGTCATCTCTAAAAATTAATTTTTAAAAGGTACTTAAAGGTGGAGTGCTGTATAATGTGTACTTTATTTTTAAAGAGTCCAGTTTTTAAAACAAAAATTCCCTTTATTGCACTGGCATTGTTGGTAGCACTCTCTTCCCCTGACTCAGATAATTGTGGTTTAAGATCACTCATGCATGAGTACATAAACTGGGTTAACAACGCTGCAATGTGGTTGGAGGTTTGCATTGTTGGAGATTTTATTTTGGGATGAGATGTTAGACTGAAGCACCATTCTAATACTTCAGCTGGATCTCATGACACTATTCATTAATCTTACTGTTTGTGGAATCTTGCTGTGTGTTTTGTTGGCTTACACAATTCCTTGTGTGTGGTACTTCAAAAGCCATTCAAGTGCAATTGAAGCACTTTGAGATGTTTTGGAAACCTGTTAAATGGTGCTATATAAATACAAGTGAAATCATAGCACGTGTGGCCCTTATTCAGGATATAATAGAGCAGTATATTCTTTGCTGTTCTAATAGTGTTGTTCAACATTCATTATTTTTGTAAGTCAGAATATCATAAATCTGTTGAACCAAATGTGTGAACCTCACTTATGTGGTAAGTGGGAGAAAATTTTAATTGGAATAGTTATATTACATTTTTCACAGCAATGACTATTTCCAAATTTTGTAACTGATATTAGTACCTTTAATTTCGAGTGTTGTCTGATAGAAATTTGTTTTATTTTCTGGCAAGGTACATTGTGCAAAACCTAAAATGGGGAAGCAGCCTATCCTAGATGTCTATGAAGAAAATGTAGCAACAGTGTTGACTTTAGGCGGTGTTAACATACATGGATCTGTGTCAAGGTTGCAAGGTTCAATGTTTGTGAACAATACTGATAAAGAATTGAATTCATTGGCACAAAATATATGTTAGGTTGGGTAGGTCCCAGTGCTAGATTATTTTAAAATATATTTGATTTATAATTTAGATTTTTATAATTAAAGTCAAAATTTAGCAAAAAATAATGCTATCCTACTCCTGAATGATGCCAAAATTATAGGCATTTCAACAATTAGCAGAAGTTTCACTAGATTTGATTTTTTTTGTGCCTTCTCTACCACACATTTGCAAGCCCTTGTGTTTACTTTATAATTTGTGTGTCAGATCAGTTCTTGTTTTCCTTGGTGCATAGTACAAAACATGCTAGGTGGACAGCACTGACGTTGAACCAAGGACATGTTGGCGTTCTAAGGTGTACAATTTTGTTAACAAAAAGGTCAACAAAAATAAAAAGGTTAACAGTTTATATGCTTGTATGGCTGTTTAGACAACATAGTTGCTTTTTGTAGTGATGATTGCAGGGAGATCTTTGATACCATGGCATAGAAGCAATGGTAAAATCTTATAAGCAGTGAATAACATTGGAAGATATTGACAATTTTTCCTTAATGCAATGCAGGCTGTGGCTGTGGCACGGTCTCTGCCTGAGCAAGTGAAAATTGTGGAAGTTGGACCCAGAGATGGACTACAGAATGAGAAGGTAATTCACAATATGTCAAAACTTTACATTAACAGAAACAGTTATTCAGTTCACCTCCTCCAAGAGTGGGTTTACTGACTATAAAGCTGAATTTAATTGTATCGTCAAAATCTCAACAAAAGCTGTGGTTACCCACTCAATTTAACTTAATGGTTTTTAAATGTTATTGCACTTCTTTGGTTGGTTTCATATTTTTTTCCTGCACACAAACCTTCTTTCTCAATTAACAAAGTGGATTTTAATCACCAAGGGTACTATTCACGAGAAACCCATCAAAACAGCACTGGGAAAAATCCTATTCACCACTTGATGTGAAGAGCTTGCTTTACAGAAATTGCTTAAGTCAATTTTTCAGTTGCAAATAAATTGCTTTTTTGAACTTTAACAACAGGAAGTCAATCTTGAAAAGGATAAAATTCACCTTTTGCTATAGACATGAGCTAATCAGTGTAATAGGGAAGAACTGCAATAGGGCAGAATATCTAATGCAGCAACAATATAGACGAAAGAAGCAAGGAAAGATTGTAGAAGAAGGGATTACTGTGCTTTCAAGTAACCGTATCCATTTTTTTTCAGCTACATTATAAATAAGGCCTGGCTAGAGATTGAAATCTAAAATGTCAATCTCGACATCTCTGGTGCTGGGTGAGTTTATCCAGTGAGTAGCTAAGCCATTCAGACTAGAACAGGGTGGCGGTGGGGGCACTATAATTGGCCTTGTTCCCCTTGGTAAGAGAGGAGAAACTTGTCCGCGGTTCCTACTCCTGATAATTAGCTATTGATCCTCTCTCTCTCTACCTTTCTGCTGCACTTTGCTGGAAGTGTACATGTGGGGAGGTTAGATAAGGACAAAATTAGATTCAGCTGTTATGCTCACTGCAGCCGAAATGCCTGATGAAACTGATTTGTCAAGGCTCACACATGAATAATAAACCCCAGCAAGGGGGGCAGTGCAGAAAATTGACAAGGAAAAGCCGTGCAATTTAAAAATATATATATTTTCTTCCCCCCCCGCAATTCTGGTGGTGTTAGAGGAGATCAGGTCAATAAAACCAAACTGCTCCAATTTAAAAGTTGTATTAAATCTTTATTTGTTGCTATGAATGAGGCAGTTGACTGACCTCCAAAAGACCATCGCTTGAGTGTTAAGCGCCTTGGGATGTTTTACTACTTTAAAGGCGCTATATAAATGCAAGTTGTTGTTGAGTCCACTCAACCCACAGTTGAGTTCTGCATCTAGCACCATTGAAAGCAGGCCTTTGGATAAAAGATGTTTAATTTCATTGGGATGAGGATAAGTGAGTTTCCATTAATTGGATAGAAACCCCCCCCTTTTAATATTATCAAGCTTTTTTTTGTCTCAATGCAGAAAGTGTAGCTTATTTTTGGCCTGATTTTCTATATAAAGCATTAAATTGTTTTTGTACTGACAAAACTTGCAACAGCCTTACCGAGTGGGATAATACAGTGTAGAATACTTGGGACACTTCTGCTTAGTAAATACCCTGTATATGCTTTGTCAGCTCTGCAGACCGTATGTTGAATTTAAATAGACTTGATAACTGGGCAGAATTCAGCATAAAAGTACAAGCAATGGAAAAAGAAAAATTCATATGAAAAGTCTCATTGATATTGGATCAGTTGTTAAAACAATTCCTAATATTTGTTTTTGGATTGTTTGTGCCTGTCATTTTAGTACAGAATTTTCATTCTGCAAGCTGCCTGCCTTGAAAATGTTTCTGCTTATAGGTCATTGTTCCAGCTGACGTGAAAATTCAGCTAATTAACCTTCTCTCGGAGGCCGGATTGTCTGTCGTGGAAGCGACGAGCTTTGTCTCTCCAAAATGGGTCCCTCAGGTAAGCAGGTCAGAAATTGGAACTAGCCTTGAGAACAGCTTTTGCAATTATATGTCAGACTTGAGTATTGAGTAGTTTTTGGACCCAAACTCTAAGCAATACAGCCATGATGCAGGTTTCTATCATTACACTACTTTAAAGGTTATGTTCACTGGGGAACTGAAGAGTACATTGTAGGTAAGGGTCCGAGTAAGCACTTTTTGTTTGAGGGGGAGAATCTATTTACTACTGTCCTGTGATGTGTTTTTTTCCCTCCCCCCCCCCCCCCCCCCCCCCCTCAATGCAGCATCAAACTGATAAGAAAATAAAAATATTCAAAGGAGGTTACTAGATTTGGAAACTGAGGCTAACTAAATATTAGTCTCTGAAAAACTTGTTAGATTCGAATTTGGAGAAACCTCAGGCGGAGACGGAATTGAGGACAAGTTCAGAATTTATTAAAACAAACAAAAGACTTGTGCACAAGGGAGAGCCACTCCGCTTCCTCAGGCTAGGGGTGCACTCTCGAGGGACAAGTAGCGGTTCATTCAAGTTATACACTTCTATAAGCAACGCCCACCTACTACAGAATGGGGGCGTACACGTACAAACAGTGTCACAACAGTTACTCTTTATTGGTTTATGTGGTTAGTCACTCAACTGTCGGGCCCTCCCCTTAAACTCGGATACCCTCTGACCATGCCAGTCACAGATGTTGGTTGTCTCATCCTACTCCCCACATTCCAGCTGTTATCTCTTCCCCTTTGTTGGCATAGTTTATAGTTTGAGAAAACATGTTTTATCCTTAGCTGTCGAACAAGTAGGAGGGCTACAAGGCCGTAGTGACTTATGTACCCAGTGACTGGAACAGTGTTGGTTGTTAATTGTACCCTTATCTCCTGGGAGGCCAGGCTGTGTTTTGACAATGGCTCCACTGAGGCTGTGAATACACATTCCGAAGTTTGATAAGGGAAGTGGCGTCTTGCAGTCTACAAATGTGCTTCAATCAACTAAACCTACTCTATGGGAAAATAGAGGGTTAATGTAGTCAAGTATCCCAGAATTAATTGGGAACAAGCTGGACCTTTCAGTCCCCCCTTCCAACCCCCGGAAAGGACCCTTAAAGTGGGGTTGGAGAGTGTGCTCTCTACGCTAAATAGTGTGATAAGCTGGTGGGTTTATAGTATGTCAGAAACGCATATAGGTTTTCCCAGATCAAATAGCATGAATGATGAAGGTTTACCTGTAACCCCCCCCCCAGGCCTTTGGCTGATTGCATGCGGGCACATGATGGCATGTCTGGTGACACATCCTTCCAGCTTGGTACCCATCCGGTTTCCTTTCACCATCATTAAATTCAATTCACTGTTCCGGTGTTCCAATTCTGCCCCGCCTGGGGTATCCTCTGTTTCTTCTATCTTTCCTGATGTTACCCCGCCTGGGGTGGTCTCTACGTTGCTTCGGATCTTCTCTTTCGGTGTGCTCAATTAATTTGTTAGTGCTGGTTAGTCATAGGCATGAGTACCCAATTGGCTTATGTATCTTACTACATAGGTTACATATATCAAATACACTATCATTACAAGTTGGAGAACTACCAGAGCGTGTGAAATAATACAAATCTAAGGGTGTGCTGATCTATTAAGCCCAATATCCCACCAGTGTGAGTTGTCCTCTATGCTGTCAATTTCAATATCTATTCTCGAGTTGTCTTCCTCCAAAACATACGAATGCTTAAGGGAGGAGTTTAGTCGCATCATGAGCTCACTGATACCCTTAGACAACAGGGGAATGTAGTATCCGAATTGTGCCACATAATTGTGCAGCTCATACTTAAAAACATGTTGGTTGATAGGACAGGTCCTGTTAGACCCGTAAAGCATGGTAGTTGCAGTAGTAGTGACACAGGAAGCACCACCAAAATCACCTCATACTGGATTCGTACTGTTTTTTCCCACGCTCTGTTACCTACAAAACACAATTATTACAGTCACAGTTAAATTCAGTCTTACAGTCATTTCAAGCGACATTACAGTTTAACATCTAATCAACAAATCATGGACTTAAAAGATTCTCCAGATCTCTCTTTTACTCGTATCCATCTTGTGGATAATTCTTGCTAAACATGATTTCTCCTTAGCCCTCAATTGTCCCAATCCAAATTCCAGGTAACTCTCCACTTCAACTTCAATTTCAATCCCTCTAACAGGTATGTTTAACTCTATTCTGATTGTTTCATTAATTAGATAGTTTTTCGATGGAGTATGTGTCAATGCTTTAAAAGTTGTCTTGCTCTCCTGAGCCACATTAACCATTTCATGTCTTGCTGTTGTCAAGTAACTGAGCATGTCTGAGACCCGTTCTTCAGTGCAAATTCAACATACATTTGCGGATGGTAATTGCTTCATACGTAACAAATCACATTTGCACACTCATATCGGTATCTCCATATCATGCCACATGTGCCTTTCTCGGACTTTCAGGTATCTTATCAAAAGATTGTCTGGAGGTCTTTGTTCATCTTCCTCTGCATGGTCCCGATGTCTTGGGTAGTGGCCAGACTATCATTCAGTTTTCTTAAAAAGTTCATTATAGGCAGAGACACAAATGTCTCCAAGAGAAAGCTATCAATTTACTATTCTTAACTACGCTTTCCTGACTTTCACTAGAAAGTTTTGAAAATTCCCATTCAGTAGTGTAATTCTCCTGTTTCAATCTTACACCCTCAATCATTTTCCTTTAATTACCATTCATATCTCATTCATGAGTCCTGGAGAAACTTTACTGTCCAGTACAATATTTAAGATTGAAAACATAGATCAAACATTCTCACTAGGTCCAAGTTATTAACACTTTTTATTTATCATTATTTTAGAGGATATTTTATTTTCCCAAAAGTAACCCAATATATAGTGCCTGAGTCCATTTTGTTATTACAACATTATCCCAAAATCCAAACAGCAGTATTATTGAACTGACAGGTTTTGTCAATGTTCAATTTCATTTCTATCAATTTATCCAATCAATTCCAATTTCAGAAACAAGTGATTCCCAGGCTAGGTGGCTTACACAGTGTTTTAACATTAGAGACAGAAGTGCTGCAATTAGTTTACAAGGTAACTTCCATATAACAAAAGAAAGAAGATAATCCATTGTGACTCTGCTTAAGAGCCCAAGGGGTTAATTTATCAAATCATAATTTTCCTTCTGTCACTGTGGGGAAATATTAACTTAAAATTAAGAAACTTAAATTTAATAATGTCCAATATCTTTAAATTTCATTCAGCAATACTTAAGTTGTTGCTTGGTGAACTTAAACAGCTGTCAGTGGAAAAGGTTAACTCCTTTGCAGGTTTTTAAGAAGGCGGAGCGAAACATTGTCAGGCGCACGCAATTGCGTCACTTCACGTAAATTTTACAAAAAACTTTCCTGATCGAAAAAGACAGTTGTGTTTTCACACTTTAACTAAACACGAACAGAACAGATAAAACAAAACAAACTAGTACATGCTTGTAGAAAACCATAAATTACATCATATTTCTTCTTGTCCTTTCTTCAGATGCCTTTCCAAAATCCTGTAAAAACATTGAATATAACAGGAGAAAAATTAGTTTTTCACATTTAAACAAATCAAATCAAACTGCTTTGGAAGATTTCACCATAGCAACTGCGACTCCAAGGTTAAATCTTAGACCGAAACTTAATCTTCTGTTAAACAAACTTTTTGTTGTTCTTCTCAGTTTTTACACACCAGCTTAACTTAAATTGTAGTTCAAAGTTTTTTTTTTCAATTCTTGGGGCACAATCTATTGCAGCCACACATCGTGGCATTGCCTTCGCTACTGGATCCCTCTTGGTGGAGTAATACGCAACGGGTCTCTGTTTCCCTCCGTGATCTTGCATTACCACGGCTGAATAACTCCCTTGGTCCTCGTCACAGTACAAGTGGAAGGGTCGGGTATAGTCTGGCAGTCCTAGGGCAGGGGCTGTTATTAATTCCTGTTTAAGGGCCCTATATGCTTCCTCCTGCTCTGTCTCCCCCCTTTAACTAACCGTTGAATCGGCTCTGCTTTCTCTGCAAAATCTGATATAAAATTCCTGCAGTAGTTAAATAGTCCCAACACTTTCCTCACTCCCTGGATGGTCACTGGCCTTGGCATGTCTTTTATGGCTGCCTTTTGTTCCTGTGGGAGTGCCTTATACCCCTGGCTAATTTCGTGTCCTAGATACTTTACTTTGGACAGTCCAACCTGTGCCTTTTTGGGTTCAATTTAAAGCCCGCTTTCTTAAGTGTCTGGAGGGTGGCTAGTAATGCTCCCATGTGTCCTTTGGCATCCTCTGATGCAATCATTATGTCATCGACATATTGGAGTAGGGCACTCTGATACTTGATAGGTCTAACTCGTCTAAGGCTTGACTCAGTACACGGTGGAATATATTTGGACTATTGTGGAACCCCTGCAGGACCCTGATCCATGTATCCTGTCTATCCCTGACAGTAAAGGCGAATTTCCCTTGTGATTCCTCTGCCAATGGTATGGACCAGAACCCGTTCTGTATCCAAGACTGTAAATATTTTAAAGTCTGGTTTCAGACCATTAAATATTTTATTCAATGCGGTCTACACAAATTTACACCAACCAGAATTTCACCGTGGCCACAATGAAAGTCTGGTTTTAATAGGTTAATTAACCTCAATAACTCCAATTCAATCCAGATCAATTTTTTTTTTAACTAACCAGTATCACTTGGAAAAGAAAGAAACCATAGCCACATTAACAAAGAAACAATTACCCATGCCTTGTAAACATTCAAATTCATTTTCTTCCAGGCACATTGGCAACTGTGACTTCAAGGCTGAAGCTTATCTTTTGGAAAACAATTAACAAACTTAAAACAACACACGCTTGTCCATCCTTCAAGACAAGTCTTCAAAGGGTTAAACAGCTTTTAGTGCTCTGTACAAAAGAGTGGGTGGAGCTAAAACAAAAATGACAGACACTTTTTTAAAGACAGACGTTCAGACAAAAGAAATACTGTAACTTCTTAAACATTCATAGTCAGGAAAACTTTCACACTTTCTCACAAACTGAAATTCCAGCATTTTTTTTTAAGGTTCCTTTCACTCAGCAAATCTTGTGTTTTATTTGTCTCGGCACAGACATTAATAACTTCCATGTCGGTAAAACTTTAAATTTCTCTTTTTTCTTTTTACATCGGCGTCTCAGCAGCTTTTCCTGGCTTTCCAAATCCCTGTTTTTTTCCCTTCCTTTGCTGAGTTTTCAGATTGGTTAGCCTGCAAATTAGATATTTTTCCATCTCTATCTTATACTTTATCGGCACAAACATAGCACCTTATACTCTAAATCAGAAATATACACTTATGTCTAATCAATTCCGTCAGTCCGCGGTTTCCGTGAGGAATAATTTACTATGTGGGTACTTTTATACTGACTGGCCCATACATGGTTTTAGCCCCACTGGTGAACAAGCGAGTCCTTGTCCCTCCTAGAAGCCTTACTCTGACTTCTTCCCTTAGGACACGATACGGTTCTCACCTCCGCCGTCAATTCCAGTGTCTTTTAACTCCTATGGTCCTTACCTGCAGTATCCCACTTCTGACACCAACTGTTAGATTCGAATTTGGAGAAACCTCAGACGGAGACGGAATTGAGGACAAGTTCAGAATTTATTAAAACAAACAAAAGACTTGTGCACAAGGGAGAGCCACTCAGCTTCCTCAGGCTAGGGGTGCACTCTCGAGGGACAAGTAACGGTTCATTCAAGTTATACAATTCTATAAGCAACGCCCACCTACTACAGAATGGGGGCGTACACGTACAAACAGTGTCACAACAGTTACTCTTTATTGGTTTATGTGGTTAGTCACTCAACTGTCGGGCCCTCCCCTTAAACTCGGATACCCTCTGACCATGCCAGTCACAGATGTTGGTTGTCTCATCCTACTCCCCACATTCCTGCTGTTATCTCTTCCCCTTTGTCGGCATAGTTTATAGTTTGAGAAAACATGTTTTATCCTTAGCTGTTGAACAAGTAGGAGGGCTACAAGGCCATAGTGACTTATGTACCCAGTGACTGGAACAGTGTTCATGATGCGGAGATGCCGGTGTTGGACTGGGGTGGACAAAAGTGAGAAGTCGCACAACACCAGGTTATAGTCCAACAGGTTTATTTGAAATCACAAGCTTTCGGAGCTGCTGCTCCTTCGTCAGGTGAAGTGCCACTTCACCTGACGAAGGAGCAGCAGCTCCGAAAGCTTGTGATTTCAAATAAAACTGTTGGACTATAACCTGGTGTTGTGCGACTTCTCACTTTGGAACAGTGTTGGTTGTTAATTGTACCCTTATCTCCTGGGAGGCCAGGCTGTGTTTAGACAATGGCTCTACTGAGGCTGTGAATACACACATTCCGAAGTTTGATAAGTGAAGTGGCGTCTTGCAGTCTGCAAATGTGCTTCAATCAACTAAACCTACTCTATGGGAAAATAGAGGGTTAATGTGGTCAAGTATCCCAGAATTCATTGGGAACAAGCTGGACCTTTCAAACTAAACTTTTAACTATTTAAAAAAACTGTTTTACACTGTGTAGTGATCTTCATTATTTAATTTGTTTCCCACATGTAGACTCACATCTTTAACTATATATGGCAGATTGCTGTGTTGTATTCTCTGTACTCAGCAACCTGTAGTATTGAGCCAGTGCAGTCCAGTGTCGCAGCACATTGCTGCAGGATACAGTTTTGGGGTATACTTTCCTCCAGTTGTTAATGTAAATCTAATTTTGTGTGAATATAAAATGGATTTTTCCATTTTATTTTTGCACTGACTTTTTTGCTCACATTAGAGCCTGGAGGAAAATGTATCCCATGTTGGTCACTCTTTAAATTCCCATTCTTAACCAGGCTAATTGGGGTGAGGGGAAAGCACCAAGAAGACTCTGAGACCCAGATTGCTAACCTGCACCTCCTAGTGCCTGCTTACAGAATCAAATTGATTTAAGTTCTAAACTTGCCCTTTCAAGCGAGGAATAGCGTGAGGCACTGATGGATCTAAAAGAAGGTAGAAAAATGGATACGGATGTGTTGTCTAGTTCACAGGGGTTCAAAAATGGAATGGAAGGGCACACATTCACAGCTGTGAATCTGTACATGGTGAGTTCCTTGTTTTTCCCAGGCTATCAGACAGAGACCCTTGAAGTCCTAACACTTCTTTACAGGGCGGTAAATTCAGAGGAAACTCCCACGCACCTGCTGGGGCTGGCTTAAATGTGACATTGCTCGCGGCCTGAAAAGGGGCTGCCTGAATTGAAAGGGTAAGGTTGGGGGAGCTAAAAAGAATGTGAAGTACAGTAATTTGATTTGTCCATTTTTTAAAAATGTGCCCTTTTAATTATCTTTAGCGAACCAAGAGTATTCGTCACTGTCTAGTTCTTTAAAAACAGAAATGCCACACAGTAGAAATAACTCTCCCCGATCTCTGCGCTCTTCGAATTCAAGCCTCTTGCGCATCCTCGATTTTCATCGCTCCACCATTGGCAGCCGTGCCTTCAGCTTACTAGGTGCTAAGCTCTGGAATTCCCTCCCTAAACCTCTCTGCCTTTCTAACTCTCTCTTCCTTTAAGATGCTCCTTAAAACCTACCTCTGACTAAGTTTTTGGTTACCTGTTCTAATCTCCTTGTGTGGCTCGGTGTTTCTTGTACTTGACTATTGCTTGTGTTGGAATGTATCCATTGCCTTTTTCCTGTGTAGATGGCTGATCAGAAGGAAGTGATGCAAGGAATCCGAAAATATCCAAATGTGAGCTACCCAGTGCTGACTCCAAACCTGAAAGGGTTTGAGACTGCGGTAAGTGTCTATTCCAAGACCTGCACTTTCCCATTATTCACTTAATGGGGCAAAATACTTTTCATTGACACCTTTAAAGGAATTCTATGCCACAAGTATGGCCTAAGGTCTTTTTCTTACTGAACTGAATACAAGAATCCTTTCCAGCAACAAGTTTAATCTTGTAAAGTAACTTCATAAACCCTTTTTTAAGTAAAATAAAAATGCTTGTGCATTTAACATAGTACAACACTATGGGATTGGTTAGATATTTTGAATCCTGATTCTAGAATGACGATCCTGCCAGGCGCAAACTATTTTAAAGAGAAGCTTGTTAAGTGAAAAAGAAAATCTGCAAATGCTAGAAATATGAAGTTAGAAAAATGCACAACAGGACCATCAGTCTGCATAAGGAGAAAGACAAGTTTTCATTTCAGGTGTAACCCTTCTTCAGAGCTCATTGTGAGAGCTCTCCTGATGTGGCCCATGGGTAAATGCATTACCATCTGGTACTGACTATTCAGACAAGAAAGGTTTTGGATTTGATCCCTGGTCTGTGTTGAGTTAACTAATCTCACCAGGGCTAGTGGTGAACTCTTTTAGTCCGGGAGTGCTAAAAGTCACTTTCAACTCTGATTACTGTCTAATAATCTGCAAACTTTGTGTCATTTAGTTTTAAAACAATACTTCAGTTTAAGGTTTTGTGCTCAAGTCTTCAGATAAGCATTACATTCTATAATCTAACGTTCGAAAACAATTGAGTGAAACATTGCTTTCAGTGACAGCAGGAGGTTCTGGGTGTCAAATATAAGCAAACAGTGGGAGTTTGTGTGCCTCAGTCGGGATAGTGCCACTGTGGTGTTTGTATAAAATTCACCTATATTTATTTTTTTAAATCAGTTTGCTTTTCACTTTGGTAACATACAAATTTTTCTTAATTCTTGATTTGGATTGGTTCACTGATTTTAATTGGCAGACAATACCTCTGATCTATGGACCAATTGTTAAGATGTGTGTGTTTTCTGTAGGCAAACAAAGTATTCATATCTCTTATTGGTATCCTGTAAATTAAGATATGTATTTGTAAAGTCACTCCTACTTTTAATTGGATTTATGCATGAAGTATTGTCACTTTGTTGGGGAAGAATAAGATCTGAGAGTTCCCTGAGGTGGTGTTTTTGATGCTTAACTGGATAAAAACACAATACGGGCTGAATTTGTAGTACAGTAACAAAAACTTTGTCAGTTTGACACTTGAACTATTCAGAAGCTGTGTTTGCTAAGAGTAGTTAACCCATTACATTTTAATTGCATTTGTTATACTTGTGCACTTGGAATTTTCTGTTTGTTTTTTGCTATTTGGTTGTAATTAAAACAATTTGTTATTTTGGCCTGTAAATTTCTGGTCTGTCTGGTAATATCCAGAAATTACAAGAAAATTTGGTACAGGACTGCACTAATTTCAATAATTGGTTTTCTGTAAATGGCATTATAATTAGCCCCTCGAGTATACCAAGGGCAGAGTATAGGGAAGGTGCAGTTTTCACAGCTGTAGGAACTGCAGTTGGACCACTGAAAGTAAACATGGTGCTAAGCTGTGACATCATTGTAGAACCTTATTCTAGATAATTCCTGAAATATCTATCTATCTATCTATCTATCTATCTATCTATCTATCTATCTATCTATCTATCTATCTATCTATCTATCTATCTATCTATCTATCTATCTATCTAAGATATATCTATCTATCTATCTATCTGAGATATATCTATCTCTATAAAATGTAATTTACTCAGGATACCTATAATATATTTGTGTTTATGTAAAAGCTTTTTTGGCATTTTAAAATGTTAGCAAGTCCAGGATTTGCTATAAAACAGAAAATACTGCAAATATATAGTAGGCCCCATAAATTTGAAAAAACACAAAGGATAGATTAATATTTATGTTTGGAAACTGGAAGATAAGCTCCCTTGCAGATTAAACAAAAAAGGGACGAGAAAAAACAGGTAAAAGTAGAGTTGGCTACACTGACTCCTGTCACAGTCAGTTAACAGAATTTGGTATTGGTGTAATCCCCTAATTTTTTCTACTTTAGGTTAGCATATGTGCCTAATTTTCTTTATCATAGAACTCCCTGTTGACTCCTGTCTTATTTATAATGATCCCTGGTGGCTTAATCTGAGATCGGGAATTTGGTCTGCAATGTCCCATTTTATTCTATCTGTGTCATGATGAGCATAACATACTGTTTTTCACAGCTCCAAGCAGGCGCAAGAGAGGTAGCCATCTTTGGAGCTGCCTCAGAAATGTTCAGCAAAAGAAATATTAACTGTTCCATTGATGAGAGTCTACGGCGGTTTGAAGAGGTGATGAAAGCAGCGAAGGATGCAAGCATTCCAGTCCGAGGGTATGATTGCAAATCTTTCACATTTTTATGTCCCAAATATTTTATGTCTCCAAATATTAAAGTTGTTGCAGCTTAGCACTAAGGTTTACTATCATAAGTGTTTATGGCACTGTAAATGATAAATTGTAGTTACTCTGATATGTAACTGATTTTGTTTATCCTTCCCCCCCCCCCCCCAGTTTTCTCCCCCTTTTCCCTTCTGCTCAAGACAGCAACTAATGTTGCCATTTAGTTCTACAGACGGTGGTGCTTTATTGGAGTGGCGTTTTTTCATGCATGCACAAAGTAAGAGTTGGCAGGCCAATTGACCCTGCAGAACATCGCAGCTGCGCCAATTCCAGTATGCCCACTCATCTATATTTGCCAGGATACCAATAAGATGAACGAGCTCTAGCTGACTTCCCGTCCTGCCACCCCCACCAACCTCCTAAATCAAGGACACAAGCCAATTGTGATACCCATATTGCTACCCTGGCTGAGAATAGCAACTCTACTCAAGCCAGAGGCCGAACCTAAGACCTTAGGACTTTCTTGATGCGCAGTCCATAAACTCCGACTATTACAAAGCACCGCTGCTCTTATTCTGCCCAGCACTAAGTCTCACTCACCAATCACTCCTGTCCTTGCTGATATACATTGGCTCCCTGTCCCCAATATGATCAATTTAAAATCCTGTTCCTCGTTTTTAAATGTCTTCATGGCCTCGCCCCGCCTTATCTCTGCAATTTCTTCCAGCCCTGTATCCCCTGCTGAACACCACATTATTTTCATTCCCGCCTTCTGTGCATCCCTCTGTTTTCCCCATCACTGGAGGTAAAGCCTTCAGCCACCTTGGTCCTATAATTCTGGAACTCCCTACTTAAACCTCTCTACTCCTCTCTCCAACTTTAAAAATCCTCTAAAACCTGCTTGTTCAACCAAGCTTCGTTTGTCTCCCTTTCTGGCTTGGTGTCTGTTTACTTATGCCTATTTGTGAAGCACTTTGGGACATTTCTTTATATTACAGGTGCTTTATAAATGTACGTTATTGTTGTAGGCCTCAGTACTATGTCACATGGTGCATTTACTTTCTGCATCACAGGGGAGCTGCAAATTATTCATTTGTTTTCTGGAATGTTTTAGCTGCTATTCAATGTATCAGAAGTACTTTCTCAGCTGAAGTAGATGAAAATTTGAATCCATTACTTGAGAACGTACCAACAAAATTGTTGAGCTCTGGTAGTCTTTTGTTAAAAGGTTGTTTAATTTTCCTTCAGTGAATTTACTAAGAAAATTATGAAATGATTTATATTCACGAGTTACGATCACAGTACCAGGGCTCTCGGATTCTGATCAGTTTTCTCAAAATGTTCCTGTATAGTTTGAAACATCCAATGGATTCAAATCAAGAAGAACTCTCTTTTTAAATTTATAACTTTGTTTCCTCTCTGCAACAGCTTCTCCAAGAACTCAAAATATATTGAAACTGCAAACCTCAGGTTTTTTTTTAAAACTTGGGCGACACATTCTTCTAAAAGATTTTATAAATACTATTTTTTTTTTTTTAATTGCCAATTTGAGGATTTTAACCCCAACAGTCTCTGGGTATCTAGCTAGTTTTCCAGAGGTGGTTGATAGAGTCGTCGTACTGTTGAACTCAATAGAACAGAAATCTCGTTCTCACCCTGCGCAGTCTGTCACTGCAGTGCTTAAATTTAGAAAACTTTCACCGACTGAGGACTGAAGCAGCCTGTAATCCATGCCCTGCCCTGACAGAAATGTGCACCTGCAATGTGCAGTGCTACAGCAGAGAAGCTTGGAAGAAAGGGAGTGCAAAGAAAAGTCTGAGGAACAATAAGGAGGGACTGGATAAGATTTTTTACAAATCAGTGCATGTAGATGGTTTGTATATTGTGATCAACTGCATTTGTTGGTACTGTACTTACTGTTTCCTGCCACAGGGGGGCAGTCGTAGCCTTTTAAATATTACACACTCATGTTTGCACCACTATAGGTTAAAGAATTAGCAGAGTTTCAACACTTGACATTTACAGCAAGAGAAACTGTTACTGATGATCAAGTTGTAGCTCGTGATTGTGCACAGCTAAGTAAGGTGAAACAAACACTATGTGCTCACAAAGAAGTTAACAGATTCAGTTAGCAGATTGAAATCTGCAGCTGTGTTCTAACCAATTACAGATCGGACTTTAGTTTAGGGTTTCATGGATAGTTGTAGTTATTAACTATCCATATTGCCTCGTTCTGGATTGAGGAGGCCTGTACAGAGGCTCTCAACTTTAAACAACTTTATTTCTAGACTGAGCATCGGCTACATTAACTTCATTTTTGTACTGTTTCAGATATGTGTCCTGTGTGCTTGGCTGTCCTTATGAAGGGAATGTTTCCCCTATTAAAGTTGCAGAGGCAAGTATGGTGGGAGTGGGGGAAGAGGAGGAACATAAATTAGAATTTACTTAAACATATTTTTCTTGCACTAAGACCGTTGGACATTTTATTAATAAATCACTACATGATAAAATGGATGCTAAGTTATGAAAATGAACAATATTTTAAACATAAAAGCAGATATGGTTGTATTCTCTTCTCTTTAATTTAGTGATATTCTGCACTAAAGTTGTACAACACTGATTATTAAGATGCATTGCAGAATCAACAGAACTGATGGAAAGTTGCTGCTAAAGACCGTATCGACCTGGCAACTGACTATGCTTTTTGCAGGTGGCCAAGAAGCTTTATTCGATGGGTTGTTACGAGATATCCCTGGGGGATACCATTGGTGTAGGAACACCAGGCAGCATGCGAGAAATGCTGACCGCTGTAATCAAGGAGGTTCCAGTCAGTGCACTAGCTGTACACTGTCATGATACATATGGCCAGGCTCTTGTCAACATCTTTGCAGCATTACAGGCAAGTGATTTTTAAGTTAAGGCTTTTAGTGGATTTTAACTGGGGAGCTGAGTTTTGGTAAAATTGCTTCAACAAACTGAGTTTCAACAGATTACAAGTAACCGATTTCACAGTTGTAATACTGACCTGAATGTAGCTTCTATTTGTACGCTTTGAGCCACAGGACAGACAGCGTGTCAGCTGTAGCTTCTGCTGCACCCAGTTACATGTCTACAGGCATAATCTCTGATTCAATGAAATATCTGGCTTGCAGCACCATGATTATTTGAAATTTTTCTCACTTATCAAATATACTTCTGAATAAAGCCCTGTATGCAACATTCTTAATTTGCACTGGTTTTAAGCAGTGCAGCACTGGCCAGTTACAGGCAAGGCAGCTTTAATGATCAATTTCTCTTTCCTTCTCGCCACTCCATTTAATCAGCATAATTTTCTATTGATTTAAAAACTGACCACTTCACACCTGTAGTGATCAGGCTTTGAGATCCACGAGGTGCTTTTTACCATTTAGGTGTTGATGCTAAGACAGTAAAGTGATTGCGATGAATAAAAAGTCTGAACTGGTTGTATTGGCAGCGCCTTGCCCTGCAAAGAAAAACAGGAGGGATGAGCAGAACTTGTTACTTTATACCTGGGAAAATTACTTTTTTTTCATTTAAAAACAAAAGTCAATTTTTAAAACAAAAAGTCAATTTTAGCCACAATGCATAAAGACTGTTTTTTTTGGAACTGTACGACATGTTGAGCGTCCCGAATCCGGCAACCTCAGGACCGAGGCCGAGCCGGTTTTCGTGTTTTTCCAGACTTTGGAACGTGTTTCTGATGTCCGAAGTCCGGAAACGCCCGAGCCCAGATTGCGATATTTCCGGTTTTTGGTAAGCCTCCCTCAGGGTGTCCGGATTCCGGAACATTTTACGGATTCCGGACGACCCTGCCACCAATCGTCCGGAACTCTGGATTTTGGATGCTCAACCTGTACTAGAAAATGCTGGGGGAGTAGTATGGAAATACAGAAAAAGTTGTGAGAAGCCTCTTTTATCATTGCCATCAGAAAAACTGCAGAATCTGTGCAAAAATGGAATAAATTAACACTAAGTTAGCTGGTTCAAAAAATAAATTGAAGCTTAAGTGGACATCCTAGTGGTATACAGTGTACTCCGCTACAGTGCCAAGGGATGATATCACACAAGCTCTCCTCCCCATGATCAAGTGTCTATTTTCAGGCACCCTGGCAGGTCAAATAGATTGAGGGTGAGTTGACCTGTGTCTCCTGCACCTTCTAGTGACTACCACAAAAGCAGCATGGAAAGTGGCAGCCGGGTAACCGGTTTTTACTAATTTCCATTTTGAAATGTAGTAGCCTCGATAATCTTTTTGTTACCCTGGAAGTACAGGGCTACACAGTAATTCAAACCCCACCAGTAATGTAGCTTTTAACATTCAGAAAGTGTGCTGCTAATCTGGAGTTTTCCCACCTGTTTTTCAGATGGGAATCTGTACAGTGGACTCATCAGTGGCTGGCTTGGGCGGCTGTCCTTACGCACAAGGTGCATCTGGAAATGTGGCGACTGAGGACGTAGTGTACATGTTGGATGGGCTGGGAATTCAGACAGTAAGTATGGGCTGAATTTTGCCGGTGCTCAGAGGGCGGGTTCGGAGGTGGGTCAGCTGTCAAAATAGCAAAGATTGACAGTGGGTAGGGAACACGCTGTCAACCCGCCTCCACGCGAGTCTCCCAGGTGTCTGGTCTGTCGCCACTGAACAGACCCGACACCAAGCGGCGGGGGAGGCAATTCACATCATTACATGGGTTGTTAACATCCAATTAACTGTTATTTTAAGCCTACATTTTAATTTTACGTGCTCCCCCACGGGTTACCCGCTGCTCTGGGAACACGTCAGCTCAGCATGTCGTGAGTGGATTCAGCATTGAATTATCTCATGGCCTGACAGCTGCCAAAGTTGTATAAAAGATCCCATGTTACAGCTGTTCACTTCAAAGCTCAGAAACTGTTGGTTACTGCATTTGGAAGACAGATTGAGCTTTCTGCAACTTGCAAGTGCTTGGAGCCAACTCTCTATCCAGTGCCACCTCATTGGAACAACCCCTCTCACTGTTGACAGAATGCTTCTGTCATCTTAACCTCACCTGCCAAACCTCACCTGCCATCTATTCCATCAGCATCGTTGCCCTTGAAAATATCTCACCTTGGTCCTCAGAATCCCACCAAAATCAGCCCCAACACCAGCAGCACCAACAACCATACCAACCTTCTCCACAATCAACTGATGCTGCACAGGACACAGGGCATCAGCACCCGACCACATTGCTGCCAGGAATGACCTCACCATGGCCAGATTTACTTCACTTGATGCTGTACACCCTGGATGCCACATGATGCGCCAGGTTGGCACCACCCCACACCAACACCAAAAAGCATTCCTTTAATGTCCAAGCCATTCCTTTCACACTCACCATTGTGTGGGGGGGGTGGGGGTACCCTTATGTCTCACCATTCACTAAAACTCACTAAGCCACTTCCAAAGGTGCACACAAATCTGTCCAAGAATGCAAAGTGCTGAAAATAAAGGTTTCAATGTTTGACAGCACATTACCAGAAACTTCACAGGAACATTGGCTAAACCACCCAAGTGCCTACCCTTATGTCTTGTTAATTGGTATGCTTGCAGTAGGATGAGGGTGAGTGTGAGGGGTGGCTAGTGAGATGGGGAAGTGATAATGTAGATGGAGAGGGATGGGTGGAGGTGCAAGGTAAGTTCGTGTGAGTAAAGATGTGCAGGAGGAGGGTAGGGAAGGCAGAGTGATGTGGATGTGATGAGTGGCACAGCAGGATGAGGTGGAGTGTGGCTTGGCAGTAACGTTTCGTGATCTACTGAGATCATTGAAAGGCTTGAGCCACTGCAGCCAGGTCATCCTGACCACATCCCTGCTTGTGCCCTCCTGTGCAATGTGCAACGTGCAACCAGGCTGCGTTGATCTCCTGGGGAGGTCTCTTCCGCCCATGGGAAGGGAAGAGAACCTCCCTGCTTGCTGTGACTCCCTCCATAAACATATGGAGGGAGTCATGGGAGAGCCTGGGTGCAGCCATGCACCTTTATGCAGTGCTTGTCAGTATTTGCAGTACCTCAATGCTGTAGAACACTGACAGCAGAACTGTCAAAATCAATTTGGACATGGCCCCTTTAAGGAAATCGGCTGATGACGCATCATCAAATTACATCATCAGACCCGCTTCCTTTTAATTGGCTGGGTACCTCGCAGGGCGGGCTTAACAAGCCCTATTAACGTAAAATCACTTGGAGAGTGCGGGCTGCAGTAGGCAGCGGGCTGGGACCGCGGCACTGACCTCGGCCGCCCCGGACTCGCCTCGGTCGGTGAAATGCCTTTTAGGGAGATGCTTTTTCATTTTAGCTTTTCAGGTTGTTCTCCGTTTGACAGCATGTACACACATGTCAATCAAAGATTTAACCCGGTGAACTTTTTGTATTGAAAGTTCAATTCTTCATCTCGAGATAGCGAACGGGCATGGAAGGATTCTCCTAATTTACATCTTTGCAAGCCTCTTGCCACAAATTAGGCTCTTCAGCTGATTAGTTGCATCTGCAATGTCATTCCTTGCACTGCTATTAGGAAATGCATTTCTTGAAGTTATACTGCATTGTAGGATGAGATTTGCTATGTTATCCCATTCCCCTAATTTCTCCTACTATCCTGTAGCTAATTGTGCCTGTAGTTGTAGAATTTGAGCACTGAAATTTTTTTAATGACGTGAGTCCAGGAGGTGAAACTAATGCTATTGAGTGCCAGTCAGAGGAGCTGGCTTGAAGCTTGACGAAGGGAAGTATCTAATAAACTTAGTTGAAATAAGAGCCTAGAAATTGCTGTCTGTTATTCAGGGGATAACTGAGTTTTGGGCAGAATTTACTCCTGCTGGTTTACACATGATGCACAGTGGGTGAGCCAATGAAAGGGTGCAGCAATATTATTTTTAATCAGCTGTAAACTACAATTAAGTGGCATTTAACCAGCTGGAGTAGCACTGGGAAGGCAAAGCCAACTGTTGACCCAAGCAAATTATTCTAGAATTGGCCATAACTGAGTGAGGAAAATTAGTTTGACAGGCCAGTAGCTGTCAACACTTCTGCAAGAACTCGGATGCATTGATTAGTTGGGACAAGACTGAAGGTTAAATTTCAGTTTTCAGTGTGTCCTCAATTTTGTATAGTCAAAGTATAAAAACTGTTAAAATACTTATTTTCTATATTTCAGTTCTAAACTTTGTATTATTGCATTTTGATCCATATGCTATTTACATAGACTGTTGATTTCCTGAGATTGAGCACCGTGTGATGCCACAACACTTTTCTATCAAAGTTACCTTAGTTGAGCTTAAATGACCAGAATACCTTTCAATTGGTTCTAATTAGAAGATGTTAACCTCCTTGGGATACAGTGTATGAGTCATTTGAGACATGACATGTGGTAAGTGTAGTATGTAGGAGGACAAAGGTGACTTTGAAGTTAGGGTTCCCGAAGCTCTCCTCCACTGGGGTTTCCCTTGTCATTTCTGGATTTGTTGTAGACTAATTGATGGAGATTCATTGTTCTGATTAATCAACAATTCCATTGTCATTGTATCATGTAACTACTACAGTGCTAGAAGGCAAACTAAATGAACCTTGGTCTTTTTTTGTCTAGTAATTACTATGTTCAACATTATGACTGAATAAAACTCTCTCACTCTGTATTTTAGGGAGTGGATCTGCAGAAGTTATTAGAGGCTGGTGCATATATCTGCAAAGCGCTAAAGAGGAAAACCAGCTCCAAAGTCGCACTGGCATCTTGCAAATTGTAATAATCAGTGAACTATATACACAGAGACTGAATGGACGAATAAATGAGTACCGTGTAAATTCTCCGGCCTACAACTTTCAGCTTCCCCAGCACTATTTAAAACAAATTGTTGACTGTTTATCTTATTTTGCTCTTCTGTTTCTAAGTTTGAATCACATTCAAAAGAGATGATGCATAGACTGTTTTCCAGAAGTGTCATTAATTAATCTGAGGAGCAAGTAGGAGTTTCAACACCTGCCTGATCACCCTGTGAGTGCTGATAGACTCTTTCCAAAATATATAAATCTTTTCTTGTATAATCTCTGGAAAATGGGGTTCTGTGAATTTACGGTGAATGGTATAAATTAAAGAAATAGAGAACCAAAGAATTTTACTTCACTTTTTTGAGGTTCTCCTCCCATTCCACCCAAACAAAAAGAATTGAAATGTTTTGTTTTGGGGCTAGAAATAGAACTACAGTCCTCAGAAGATTGTTTGGCATTGAGGATTTTGCTTTTCATTGAATATAACCCTGGGCCTGTTTCCTTGTTGTAATTTCTATGTATAATCCTGGGCTAGATTCTGAAAAGTGTATTTTTTTTAGTACTTGTTCCCTCTAAAGAGAAGATAATTCTAGGTGCAGGCACCATCTATCAATTGCAGGTGCTTGCTCTCAGATACGTCCCTCACAGGTACCTAGTGTTTTTCCTTCCATATTACAGGTCTCACTGGGCCCATTTATTTCCTGCAGTTAAGAAGGTGAACAACCTCCTGGGCTTCTGCAAAGGCTCTCCTGAGGTAGCTGTTTCATGTCAGAGGTGTAAAGTTATAAGAGAATATGATGAGGGATATAAAGATTCTGAGGCTATAGACACATGTGTGGTTCCCATTAATTTTCATTTCATTATCCTGATCCAAAAATAAAATTCTCGACAAAGCTGTTCTATATTTTTAAGTTGCAGAAAATATAAATATGAATAGGATTTTTTTTAAAGTCTGTATTAATAGAAATCTGTTGGTGCAAAGCTGTCAGGTATTCTGATCTGATTTACACAGAATCTGCTATTCTTCTGCAGCCTGAAGTGGAAATTAAACTCAACGGCACTGATTCAGTCACAGGAGCCTGCTGTCTTATCATGAGACCTGCTAAGACAACCCAAAAATTGTCAAACGTTGCCACATTTTAGAATTTCAATAGACCATTTTCCAGTTTAAAAAGTGCCTCATTAAACTGCTGTAACTTTTTTTTACTTTTGATTTGTTACAAGCCATGGCAGTGTGCAGACTCTCTGCCTTAAAAAGCTAAACCATGAACGTCCCAATAGCTTCTAACTGTGATGCTATAATTCCGTTATCACAATCTTTTATTGTAAAGAAAATGTTTATGTTGATTTTACATCTTTTACTAAATGTGGGCATTCTGACAGATACGGTAGTATAATAGTATGTTACTGGACTAGTAATCCAGAGGTCTGGACTAATAATCTAGAGAATGTAAATTGAAATCTCACTGTGGCAGTTTCCGAATTTGAATTCAGTTAGAATCATCTTTCTATTTCTGGAAATAAAAAGTTGGTATCAGTTTCTTTTTTTTAAATGGTCATGAAGCTATCAGATTGTCATAAAAACTAATGTCCTTTAGGGAAGGAAACCTGCCATCCTTATCTGGCCTGGCTGTTATGTGATTGCAGTCCCGCACCAATGTGGTTGATTCTTGCCTGCTTCCTGAAGTGGTTTAGCAAGCCACTCAGTTGTATCAAACCCTATAAAGAATACCACACTTACTGTAGTAGTTCAAGATGCTGGCACACCACTACCTTCTCAGGGCAACTAGGGATGGGCAATAAATAATGGTCTTGGCAGTGACACCCATATCCTGAGCATGAACTTTTAAAAAAAAAGGGATTGTTTTAAAAAGAAAACTGCTCTGAAGAATTAAGAGCAGTAACTTATGACTTCCAAAGGGAATAATCTTGACCCAGCAGTTTTAAATCTTTTTCCCAACACCTTTTTAAATTATGCTATATTTTATAACTCTTATGAAATAACCAATTTTAAAAGATCCAAGAAAATAAGGTACAACAACTAATGTCTGAGCCCTCAACCAGGGAAACATTTACTTGGAATAAATTGGCGAACATTTAAATTTCCTTTTTATATATACATATATGTGTATAAATACATATATTTCAGTGTTGGATTTGAAAACAGTAAACTGTTGATGGCTTGTCTAAGCTGTAAGTGGTTTTAAAAATTGCATTGCACAAGATTCCTTTTTAAGTAACTGAATTGTTTTGCTGTCAGGAACAGTGTTTTAAATGTCAGGTTTCTAATTACAGTTGCCTATAGCTGTGCAAATCTTGATGTCTGAACTACAGCTCAAATTGAACTAATAAAAGATAGGTATTTAAATGTGTATTTTGTGAGGGTTTTTTTTGTATTAAATGTCTTGTGTATCACATCTATCATGTTGCACCTGTGAAAGTGTTGCATGTCTATTGGGCAAAAATTAGTGATTAATTCCTCATTTCAGCCAATATGTTTAAATCATATTAAATATCCAATTGACTAAATGTGAACAAAACAAAAGTAGTTTGGTTTTCAGTAACTCCGTAAGGGACCAGTCAAATTGCTCATTTTGTGAATTGGTTTGAGCTGGTAATTTTAATATTCGCTCTGCAGATGCCTTAATTTCTCCTGATTGGCAACATTCATGTTGTTCACGCTTAATCCAGAATAATACTTTTAAATTGTGGCAGTTGGACAAGGAGGCCAAACTAGTAATTTAAGTACTGAGATCAGGCAGAGAGTGATAAACACTTTCATAGTGTTGTGGAGGTGAAAATTCTAGTCATTAAGATAGTTTGATGCAACAGTGGGGTGGGGGATCTGTAGCATATTGTTGGATGGATGGGTTGAATAGCCTTCCTCATTTCTAAGTATGTGACCATGGCAAGGCCTTACCACCTACATTTAGACTCCACCAACTTCCTCTACTGAGTTCCTGTGACCAGCTCTCTCTGATTTACTGTGCTTTGAATCCCTGGCCCCAAATCATGACTGACCTGCCCCCTTTTTTTTAAGCCATGGTTTTCACATTAGCTGTCGCAGATCTCAGCTCGATTGTATTTGCCGACTGTAATTGCAATTATACAGTCGTGCAGTAGAAGAGCTGAACTTTGCAACAGTTAAGGAGAAAACCTTGGGTGAAAAAAAACTTGGACAGGGTGGCGGGGGGCATAGCAATAACGGGGCAGGTTCGGGTTAGACTGTGCAGATCTTCAGTGTTTCTTGGCTAACTTGCCCACTAAGGCTAAATGGTTGTCCGTTCGTTCATGTGCTTGTCTGCCTTAATTGCTCTGTGGCCTGCCTACCTCCTCGCTCATCCTCTCCCATCGATTGCTTGCCAGCCTGCCAACTTGCCCATTCCAAATGCTACTTGGCCTGTTCGCTGCAAATGTTTGCATGCCCACCCAAAGTGTTTTCTGGGCTGTCAACCATGATTCTTTCCCAACCTGTCAATACATGAAAGAGGAGAGATTTGTGTTTGGGAAGGACAGCAATGAAGGAAGAAGATGGAAGACAGAGAGGGAAACACATGAGAGTAGCAAGAGATTTTAACAGCAAGCAGTAGTAGTAGCCTTAGCTGGAGGAACATGATGCAAAACTGATCAAAAAAAGTTGAACACTGAATCAAATTTTATTTGGTGATTATTGTCAAGGATGGATATGTTGCTTGAGTGAAATGGAGGCAGAAGTGGGCTTAAAAAATCAAAAACAAACTGCCATTATCTTCCTTTATGGTGTCAGCTGTGGCTCAGTGGGTAGCACTCTTACCTCTGAGTCAGAAGGTTGTGGGTTCAAGCTCCACTCCACAAAAATCTAGGCTGACACTCTAGTGCCGTACTGAGGGAGTGCTGCACTGTCCGAGGATGAAATGTTAAACTGAGGCCGCATCGGTTCTCTCAGGTGGACATAAAATATCCCATGGCACTATATCGGAGAAGAGCAGGGGAGTCATCCCTGGTGTCCTGGCCAATATTTATTCCTCAATCAACATCACTAAAACAGATTACAGGAAACTTTCGTTTATCCGGCATCGACGGGACCGGCGTGGTGCCGGTTTATCGAAAGTACCGGATAACAGAGAGTTATATCTACCGAGGCTATTTTTAACAAAGAGACTCCAAGCAGCACGGGAGAATCTACTCATGCTACTGCAATGTTTCGGACTTGCGACAGCGCCAGGAGGCCAAGTAGTGGTACTTTTGAAAAGTACCCCTACTGACTAAATCGGCGTTCGCGGACTCGGACTCGGACTCGGGATCGGCAACATTGCCGGTTATTTGAGAGGATTTTTCGGAGCACTCTGCGTTTGCGGAGACTCGACTGCGACTCGGCAACATTGCCGGTTATTTGAGAGGAGTTTTCGGAGGATGATTTTTGCCGGTTAAGCGAGAATTCCGGATATTTGAGTGCCGGATAAACGAAAGTTTCCTGTATCAGGTTATTATCACATTGCTGTTTATGGGAGCTTGCTGTGTGCAAATTGGCTGCCGTGTTTCCTACGTAACAGCGACTGCACTTCAAAATAGTACTTCATTGGCTGTAAATCGCTATGGGACGTCCTGAGGTCGTGAAAGGCACTATATAAATGCAAGTCTTTTTATTGTGTTTCCCGGTCAGTGTACCGATAGTGCTGTAAATACACTCTTAAAATAAGTTGTTGGCGAGAGAAGAGCGTCGCCTGTTATTATTTAAATGCTGCTAGAAGCGGTTACCTTTGGATCACACATTTCACGCTGGCGTGCGGCAATCACCCTTTCGGTGATACACTTCCTGTATAAAGATGGCGGATGTGCAAGTGCTCTATTCCCGGCTGGGCCGTATCACGTGACCGCGGCCACGCGGAAAATCTCGCGCCGCTTCCGGTGATTCGCCGCACGACAGTTGCGCGGACACAACTTACGGCAATAGCAACGGGGCCGGAGTGAGGATGTCGGGGCACGGGCATGGGCATGGGCACGGCCAGTGCCAGTGTGAGGGGCACCAGGACCCCGCCGACAGAGGCATAGAGTACGGCCTCTTCAGGAAGATCGACCAGGAGAGGTTGGAGTGCCTGAACGAGGCGAGTGAGGGTTCCGGCAAGCTGGTCTTCAAGCCGTGGGAGGAGAGGCAGGACCGGACTAAGGTAGGGCCAGCAGTGCCAAAGATACTGGTTATTATCCAGATAGACATTGGATTCACACCTGCGGGGGGGAAAGACAGGCCTAAAATACTCAAACCAGCATAGTTACAGAGCTACATATTACTGAAGGTAAGTTGCTGATTGCAATATAGTGCAGGCTTGGAATCAAGTTCCGGGATTGACAGTAAATCTGTTACTCAGGATGATGAAAGCAAAACCTGTAATGTATTATGCAGAATAATCATTGCCTGGAAGCGATCACGAGCATACCATCTGATTGAGATAATATCATGAACCACCCGAGCAGAATTTAACACGATAATTTAAGATCATTGGCAAAAAATCCAGGGGCGAAATGAGGATTTATGTAGTGAGTTGTTATGATCTGCAATGCATTGCCCTGAAAAGGTGGTGGAAGCAGATTCAATAGTAACTTTCGAAAGGGAATTGGATATATACAGGGAGGAGTACTGATGCATCAGCTGAGGGAGGTGGTAATCAGCAGGTTTCCTTGTCCATGAGACTTCATGAGGTCTGGAGTCAGTGTTAAGGACTTACAGGGCCACTCCCCGAATGTGTACTACTGTGTCCCCACGTCTGGTGGGTTTGTCCTGTTATTGGGACAGAATGTACCAAGGGGAGGTGATGGTATGTCCTGTCCCACCAGCAGGCGAGAATTGGCTGATATGTATAATTTTTGAAAGTATGACTATGTCAGGCCATTGCTTGACTGGTCTGTGGGACAGCTCGCCCAGCTTTGGCACCAGGCCCCAGATGATAAGTGACTAGGACTTTACAGGGTTGACTAGGCTGGGTGTGCCAATGTCATGTCCCAATTCTATGCCTTTGCCGCAGCTCAGTTTTATTCTTTGTAGTGGTCTGATACAACTGAGTTACAGCAATATAGATGTAAAGATGTAAATTCTGTAAAGTAGTTACTAAAATGTATTAAGTATAGATCTCCAATGATTGATTCACTGCATGCTGTACTGTATTCATACTGCGTATTAACAGTTCTGCTGCAGTGGCAGACTAGACAAGAATATTATCGTAGTGCTAGCAGTGCTGATGAATGCTAATCAGTTGTGTCTTCAGACTAGAATTTTTTTTTTAAAAGACTTCCATGTGGGAAACGAAATGCGCATGAATTCTGCAGATCTCATTGGGGTCATCCATCTTAGAGTCTGAACAGCTGCAGGGAGACACTAGAATATGATTTTAATTTTCAGATGTTGCAAACTATTCTTACTAAACAATACTATCTTAACAAATTTGCTGAGTACAGTTAGGTAAAGTCAATGGCAAACTGCATCTGTTTATCTGTAGGAAAATGATAGTGAGTTGTTTCTTTAGCACTGCTAGGCAAAAAAAAAAATTATATCTACTTCTATTTCATTTACAGATTAGGACTATATTTGATGGTGTAACTAGGATAGAAATTAAATTGATGATTTGAATACAAAACTTAATAAAGTACCAAATTTAGTACCATGTCTATGTCATGTTTGAAGTGATACTGTAACTGGTCAAATAGATGTGCAGGATATTGCATCTAGAAAATTTTGAACAAATGGCAATGCCAATCAGTGTAACTGAATGAAAGGAAATCTTTCCATTGTCTGATGTATTTTGTAACTTTTCTGTTGCAGTTTGTAGAAAGTGATGACGACGAGGAGCTACTGTTTAATATTCCGTAAGTACCATTTTTTTAAAAAAACACTCCCCTCTAAACATGGTTGCACCACCCCATTGAAATAGTTTTAAAGTATTTTGACAAGCATTGAAATGTTATCAAATATGTGCTGATCTACATGATTATGATGACTAGGTGCTAAGTTTTCTGTAAGTCTAACAGAAAAAAGTTTACTGTTGTCTGGGATCATGTCAGAAATTTGAAGGTACATTGAATCTCTGGTTTCTTGACCTGCACAACAGCTGCAGGCAACAGGCAAACTGGTTGCAAGCTTTGCTAATGCCGCTGTAAACTGGTCTTTATGATATCTGTAAAAGTGCCATGGGGACAATTTCCTCTCTGATTTATTCCTGCTCCCCTATAAATACATAGAAGTTACAACATGAAATTGAGCCATTTGGCAAAACCAGTCCGTGTCAGCCTTTACCCTCCACTAGAGAAAATAGTTCTAAACACATTTACTCACCCAGTTCCAATATCCCTTTAATCCCTTTTTCTTCATCCACCAATCCAATCTAATCTTGAATGTTGACATGGTTTATGCCTCAGCCACTAATCCTGGAAGTGAATTTCACAGTCTCACAACTCTCTGTGGAAAGATATTTCTCCTGTCCTCTGTTCTAAATCATTTACATTCAATGCTGTATCTATGACCTCTTGTTCTTGACCCCTCAATACTGGAAACAGTCTGTTTCTATCTACCCTGTCTCATTATTTCATAAACACTTTTATCATATCACCCCATAATCTGCATTGTTCTAATGAAAAAAGAACCAATTTTTCAAGCCTTTGTTTGTGTTTGTATTTCCTCATACCAGGCAGCATCCTTGTGAATCTGAATTCTTCCCTCTCTAAAGCTTCAATATTCTTCCTATATTGTGGAGCTCAATACTGCACACAGTACTCCAACTGAGGTCTTATTAAGGTTTAATATTGACTTTTATATTCTATACCTCTTGTAATAAAACCTAGAATTCCATTAATTTTTTACAGCCTTATCAACCTGATGTCCTGTTAACCTGTACCCCCAATTCCCTCAGCTCTTCCACAACACAGAGCCTTTAGGGAAACACTTCCCAGCAGGTGAGCTTTGCAACTCCATTCTTCCTCCCTAAGCAATATAACTGAATTAGGGAACTCTGAAATGTAGGCAGTTGCATTGCGTGCAATATTCAATTACTGTTGTTCATTGAAATATAGGTTGTCTGCCACTTGGTATCACTATTAAACTTCATAGGACAATACAGCTGAAAATGAACCCTGAAGCTGTAGTTAAACAAAGTACTTCTTGTGACACCATAGGCCAGAAGAGAAAAGTCTGACCAGTTTATGAATCTCTACAGAATCCAGAAGCTGAATTGCAGCCTATGTCTAACTGCCAGCTTTTATTGTACACAGTACAAATAACTTGCATTTATATAGCGTTCCTCACATCGAAACACCATCTTGGAACACTTTACAATGCAGGACAACACTGAACAGAGGAAGAACAGGTAGACAAAATTAGAGTACAGGACCAAAAAGGTGGGGGGAAAGTTTGGAGACGATTTTTTGATAACAGGAAGGGAGTGATTTATGGAAGGAGTTCCAGAGGGCAGGGAGGAACATCGACAATGGGGAACAAGTCAGGAGATCAAAGGGTGCATGTAGGGACGTGGGGCTGAACACACACACCAGTGTAAAAGTGTCAGAGCTTGCCTCAGATTCCAGTTTTTTTTTTAAAGGTGAGTGTTTGCTTACAGTGATGTATGGTGGAGGCCTGCTGAACATCTACACGTACCAGAATGTGGCCCCAGATCTGCTGAGGTGTCCGAGTTGGTAATTATTCTCTATCTTGTTTCAGTTTCACAGGTACTGTGAAGCTCAAAGGAATAATAATAATGGGGGAAGATGATAACACCCATCCATCAGAAATGAGACTGTAAGTGCCGAAACATGCTATTTTTATTTTAAGCTGCTCAACATCACATTAAAAAATAACAGCTTCTAAAAAGTGGAATTGTATTTAAAATCTATGTTGGAAAAGATGCACTTTATGCTTTTTCTATGAAACTGTCAATCATTAGACGGTTCTAGTAGAGAGCTGTGAACCTGTCTTTGGACAGCTAATCACTGGATATATTTTTTTAAATTTAAAATTATATTTTTAGCTGCATTACTGAATTGTTGAATGTTCTAAAAGTGATGGTTAACCTAACCAGAATGACTCCAAACTTTAAAAATGTACAATCCCAGTGAACCAGAGGGATAGATTTTGGATGAGTACTGTGACAATTGTTAATGTGTGCTATATTTTCAGACCATTAACTTGTGCTATTCTGGGGATTGAAAATTAAATCTGAATAAATTACACAGTCGGGACACCATTGAATTACAAAAACAGTCTCTGTGCCCACATAAGCGCTTCAAATTAATGCTTAGTGAATGACTGAAGTTACAGGTACACAAGAAACCATCACGCCTAGCCCTTCCACAGATCATGTACAATTTACTTTATAGTGGACTTTGTGCACCTTGTTTAATGTCCTGTGGGAAAGTTCCACATAGATACTCTCTCATTCCCAAAAACTTGTTTTTAGGTTGTGGGCAACGCTGGAAAGGCCACAATTATTGACCATCCCTAGTATCCATGAGAAGGTGGTGGTGGGCCTTCTCTGGAACTGCGACCATCCTGTGCTGGTGGGAGTGATCTGCTGGGAGGGGATGCTTGGGTGTTGCAGCAGCGGAAGGGTGGTTTTGGGCTGTGGGAATCCTGATGGGGGGAATCCTAGGAGGAGAGAGCATTGTAAGGTGGTTACGGGGTGCCACTGGGAAACGTGCAAAAGCTGTGTTCATAACCATGACTTGGAAATTGGCCACGAGTTCTTCAAAACGTTTGCAGTGTTTTTACTCTTTTAAAAACTTTAAAGAAAGTAAGGTTGGTTCACAGATCACGGCTGGGAGCACGGTGATAGAGGTTTTTGTCAGGATGGGGGAAGAATGGAGGAATGTGGGAGAGGCAGTAACACTGGTGGGAGGGAGAGGTGGCAAGTGGGGAGGGGGAAAAGTATTGACAAGGGGTGGGGATATGAGTGGCCAATGAGCAAGGAAGGAGGAGAATAAAGGCTGTTTATTAATTCTGCTTAGCCCCAGAAGATTTAATAAAAGGCTTTCCCAATACAGAGCTAGCGAAGCCTCAAGTGCATACTGAGCGTATACTGTAAATTGGCAATTGTAACGTAAGTGCAGCATACACTTTAAGTAACACAACCTTCCTCAGCTCAGCTCAGTAAGCACTTGAACTTAAAACCAGTTCCTGGGAATGCCGCTTTCACGTTCTTTCAGTCTAGGGCAGGATTCCCTGTTTTGTTCTTCAAGTGCTTACTGTGTAACTATGATAGTAAAGGCGCAGTAATACTTGTGCAACGTAAAGTTGGTTCCTGGTTATGGCCGGAAATATGGCTTTCCACACTGTGGGACAAGCTGTCAGGTTAGAGTCTGGGGCAGGACAGGCTGTTAGGTTGGAGTGTTGGGGCTGCGGCAGTAGGAAGAGGGGGAGGCCAGCTCAGGGTAGCAGGGGATACAGTGGAGAGGGGTAAATTGTACACACTCTGTAGCAAGGACTAGCTTGATGGCCCAAGTGGTCTTGATTTCTTCTTCTATGTTTTCTTATGATTTTCTTGGATGTTAGTTTGGACAGGAAGCATAGGCAGTAACCTCCTTACCAAAGTCCATATACCTGACACTTGACTCCATCAGCCACAGTCTATCTGTCCCGTGCTCCCAGAGGACAAGCACAATAATAAAGCTACAGATAATTGACTGTGTCCTCTTGCCTTGCGGCAAACACTTCTGCTGCCAACTGATTGCAGTACAGCATTGATAGTGATTTGGTGAAAGTTACAACTACAAGTTAAAGGAGGCTGACATGTGGCTCTTTGTGGCTAAATAAGAGGGAAGAAAAATAAAGTAAGAAATTAATCTGGAGATTTTGTTCTTTTTAAAATGCTTATACACTTACAGGATCTTCACTTAAGTAATGTAGAATATGCTAATCAATTCCTTTTTG
This sequence comes from Squalus acanthias, assembly GCA_030390025.1. Taxonomy (NCBI): domain Eukaryota; kingdom Metazoa; phylum Chordata; class Chondrichthyes; order Squaliformes; family Squalidae; genus Squalus; species Squalus acanthias. The sequence goes on from JASTWF010000031.1 coordinate 1,779,281, forward strand.
TTTTCCAATCAGGTACAAGAACATCCCACATATGTCGTTTGATGACACAGGCAGAGAACCTGATCAGGTGTTTCAACTGAACCGAGATGTTACAGGGGAGCTGGAATATAACACAAAGTATGTCCATTTTTGGTGTGCTAAAATATAAAGGGGGTGAAAATGGTCTTCACCAGTAATGCGAAACATGCTCAGGAAATCAGCAGCCTGTTTTACACTGAATACGATTTTTCTAATGGAAAAGAAAATCAAACACGATGTAAAAATGGGCTGCCGATTCGCTAAGAGCGCCTTTTGCACTACTGGTGAAGACCAATTCCCCCCCACCCCACCTCAAAATCTCTTAAACTGGTACTAATGTGGAATTGAAACTAATTATACATTATTCAAAGTTAATAAATGATGGTCCACAGGAGAAGATTATTTACCAAGTTTTGGTTTTGCCTGACAGTGGATTGTAGATAAAAATAAAAGTTTCTTCCAGAATTTGCTCAAAGTTCCAAAAATACATTAACAATGTTTAGCACAACCAGTTGCCTCACAAACTATTCAAGGATTTTGTCAATATTCGGTGTTTGTTGCTTTGGTAGGTGTGTGGGTCGTATAGTGGGTTAGCACATTGAGCCTTTACCTTTTAGAACTTGGGTTCAAATCCAGACTGCTTAGATGAAAGCCTCTCTAATACACCTAGGTGAAGTTAATTTGGATAATCTCAACCCAGTTACTGCAACAACAACAAAAAAAACTGCTGAAAATTCAGCACCAGTTGAAATTCATTCATAGCCCATTAATATTTGCAATTCGATACTGATGACAAATCCAAAGTTGATGGCAAACGGTGAATGTAACCAGAGCAGCGTTCCTGCCACCAGAGGCAGCGCACACCAGCAAAGTAGATGGTCTTAACTGGCACCTCCAAAAGCAGCATTTGCAGCTAGCTGCTTGCCATCGAAGGTGGCCAAAAACACCATCACTGCTAGAAGGGTGAGTGCCTAAAATACTCCTACCTCCTTCCTTGCAGGCCAGCCAAACGATTTTGCTATCATAGTCGTGTACAAACCTTTGCCAAGTGGTATTGAACAACATCGTAGCCTTGTATGCTATGGCGTTTCAAGTGCTCATCTAAATGCTTCTTGAATGTTGAGGGTTCCTGCCTCTACCACCCTTTCAGGCAGTGAGTTCCAGATTCCAACCACCCTCTGGGTGAAAAGGTTTTTCCTCAAATCCCCTCTAAACCTCCTGCCCCTTATCTTAAAACTATGCCCCCTGGTTATTGACCCCTCTACTAAGGGAAAAAGTTCCTTTCTATCTACCCTATCTATGCCCCTCATAATTTTGTACACCTCAATCAGGTCCCCCCTCAGCCTTCTCTGCTCTAAGGAAAACAACCCCAGCCTGTCCAGTCTCTCTTCATAGCTGAAGCACTCCAGCCCAGGTGACATCCTGGTGAATCTCCTCTGCACCCTCTCTAATGCAATCACATCCCTCCTATAGTGTGGTAACCAGAACTGCACACCAGTATTCCAGCTGTGGCCTAACTAGCGTTTTGTACAGCTCCATCATAACCTCCCTGCTCTTACATTCTATGCCTCGGCTAATGAAGGCAAGTATCCATATGCCTTTTTAACCACCTTATCTACCTGTCCTGCTGCCTTTAGGAATCTATGTACATGAACACCAAGGTCCCTCTGATCCTCTGTCCTTCCTAGGGTTCTACCATTCATAATACCCAGCCTCTGACCTGCTCTTGTGCATAATGACTGTTGTGGTTTCCCAAATAACAGCAGTGACTTGCACCTCAAAGACATTCATTGTATGTGAAGGGCTTTCAACTGTTCTGAAGGATGCGATGTGGATGAACTTGCACTGATTCGGCCAGCCAATTCAGCTGGAAGTCCACGTGTGTGAATGTTGCTGAAGACAGCACTGGGCTCAACTGCGTTGTTGGCCACAGTCAAACAGCCTGATGGCCGGCGCAGACACGATGGGCCGAAGGGCCTCTTTCTGTGCTGTATAACTCTATGACTCTAACATGATCACAATAGTTAATTAGCCAAATGGCTAAAATATGTATGGCATTCTTTTACATTTGCAAGAGCCATCGACAGATATCATAATAGTATTAACGTTCTACCACTCGTTGTAGAGACCATCTTATAATTACCCACTGACACCTGCAGAAAGTGGTATCTTGAACTACTAATACCCCCAATTAGTAACTACACCAGATTCAATATTTTTTAACATTTCTACCTAGTTATTTTTTACAATTCATGAAGGTGTTTTACCTCTTTTTCTTCTTTCAGGATAGCCCGTTTCTCCAGTGTTCACCATCTTTCCATTCACATAGCCAAGAATTTTGGTGCAGAGACTTCAAAAATTTATTATGTAGGATTGCGAGGGGAGTGGTCAGAGGTGAGTCTGAAGGCATGATAAAATTAGCTTTGAAAAGTTAAAAACCATTCCCTGACAAGAGCTTACATTACTCTTGGAGTGATATTGTACAGCAAATATTGACCTCGCTGTGATGTGATTGAGCCTTGGAAATTCGCATGATATTTTCAGTGAGCTGGTGTGGAATTTCACTGGTGACTGGTTGAATATATTGAAGTAATTTGACTATAGTTTTATGAAGTATGTAACGCTTATCAAATAAGATACAGTATGGGTGATATTTTCCATTAACACGTGTGAATATCCTGATTCTCCTCCCCCATCTCCTGGAAATATGACTGGCAGCCAAACTTCTTTTATTTCTTTTTCCTGTTTATCTCTAAATTTTGTTACTTTAACCCTTCCTCTCCTGGATGATATGATTTACACTTGGGTACAGTTCCATAGGCTTCTATAGCCTTACAGTACCTTAATGACATGATCATCTTTCAGGCATGAGTTCAGGACAGACAGTGTTGGTAAACTAGTCGCCTGTAATCCTAAGGGGCATCAGAGCCGAGCCAGATCCTGTTGTCACCTGAAATCCACTCTTCGTACGTGCCACGGAATAATAATCAGGAATCTGAACTTTTAAAAAATGGTTTATTCCATTCCTCAGCCGAAGTGCGAAGGCTAATTGTAGCACCACCCCAGATAAAATTAACACAAAGTAGGGATCTGACCTGGGACCTTCCTGATCTGTATGGTTTACTAGGACATTTTTTTTTATTCGTTCATGGGATGTGGGCATCGCTGGCAAGGCCAGCATTTATTGCCCATCCCTAATTGTCCTTGAGAAGGTGGTGGTGAGCCGCCGCCTTGAATCGCTGCAGTCTGTGTGGTGAAGGTACTCCCTCAGTGCAATTAGGGAGGGAGTTCCAGGATTTTGGCCCAGTAATGATGAAGGAACAGCGATATACTTCCAAGTCAGGATGGTGTGTGACTTGGAGGTGGTGGTGTTCCCATGTGCCTGCTGCCCTTGTCCTTCTAGGTGGTAGAGGTCGCGGGTTTGGGAGGTGCTGCCGAAGAAGCCTTGGTGAGTTTCTGCTGTGCATCTTGTAGATGGTACACACTGCAGCCACGGTACGCCGGTGGTGGAGGGAGTGAATGTTTAAGGTGATGGATGGGGTGCCAAACAAGCGGGCTGCTTTGTCCTGGATGGTGTCGAGCTTCTTGAGTGTTGTTGGAGCTGCACTCATCCAGGCAAGTGGAGAGTATTCCATCGCACTCCTGACTTGTGCCTTGTAGATGGTGCAAAGGTTTTGGGGAGTCAGGAGGTGAGACACTCGCCGCAGAATACATAGCCTCTGACCTGCTCTTGTTGCCACAGTATTTATGTGGCTGGTCCATGGTGACCCCCAGGATGTTGATGGTGGGGGATTCGGCGATGGTAATGCCGTTGAATACCAAGGGGCGGTGGTTAGACTCTCGCTTGTTGGAGATATTCATTGCCTGGCACTTTGGCGCGAATGTTACCTGCCACTTATCAGCCCAAGCCTGAATGTTGTCCAGGTCTTGCTGCATGCGGGCATGGACTGCTTCAATATCTGAGGAGTTGCGAATGGCACTGAACACTGCAGTGCGAACATCCCCACTTCTGACCTTATGATGGAGGGAAGGTCATTGATGAAGCAGCTGAAGATGGTTGGGCCTAGGATACTGCCCTGAGGAACTCCTGCAGCGATGTCCTGGGGCTGTGATGATTGACCTCCAACCACCACAACCATCTTTCTTTGTGCTAGGTAAGACTCCAGCCAGTGGAGAGTTTTCCCCCCGATTCCCATTGACTTCAGTTTTACTAGGGCTCCTTGATGCCACACTCGGTCAAATGCTGCCTTGATGTCAAGGGCAGTCACTCTCGCCTCACCTCTGGAATTCAGCTCTTTTGTCCATGTTTGGACCAAGGCTGTAATGAGGTCTGGAGCCGAGTGGTCCTGGCGGAACGCAAACTGGACATCAGTGAGCAGGTGCTGCTTGATAGCACTGTCGACGACACCTTCCATCACTTTGCTGATGATTGAAAGTAGACTGATGGGGCAGTAACTGGCCGGATTGGTTTTGTCCTGCTTTTTGTGGACAGGACATACCTGGGCAGTTTTCCACATTGTCGGATAGATGCCAGTGTTGTAGACAGCTGGAACAGCTTGGCTCAAGGCGCGGCTAGTTCTGGAGCACAAGTCTTCAGCACGACAGCAGGGACGTTGTCGGGGCCCAAAGCCTTTGCTGTGTCCGGTATGCTCAGCCGTTTCTTGATATCACATGGAGTGAATCAAATTGGCTGAAGACTGGCTTCTGTGGTGGTGGGGACCTCGGGAGGAGGTCGATATGGATCATCCACTGCGCACTTCTGGCTGAAGGTAGTTGCAAACGCTTCAGCTTTGTCTTTTGCACTCACGTGCTGGGCTCCACCATCATTGAGGATGGGGATATTCATGGAGCCTCCTCCTCCCATTAGTTGTTTAATGGTCCACCACCATTCATGACTGGATGTGGCAGGACTGCAGAGCTTTGATCTGATCCATTGATTGTGGGATCGCTTAGCTCTGTCTATAGCATACTGCTTCCGCTTTTTAGCATGCATGTAGTCCTGTGTTGCAGCTTCCCCAGGTTGGCACCGCATTTTTATGTACGCCTGGTGCTGCTCCTGGCCTGCTCTTCTACACTCCTTATTGAACCAGGGTTGCTCTCCTGGCTTGATGGTAATGGTAGAGTGAGGGATATGCGGGGCCATGAGGTTACAGATTGTGGTGGAATACAATTCTGAGCTGCTGGATCTGTTCTGAATCTATCCCATTTAGCACAGTGGTAGTGCCACACAACACGATGGAGGGTGTCCTCAGTGTGAAGACGGGACTTCGTCTCCGCAATGATTGTGCGGTGGTCACTGCTACCAATACAGTCATGGACAGATGGATCTGCGACAGGTAGATTGGTGAGGACGAGGTCAAGTAGGTTTTTCCCTCGTGTTGGTTCTCTCACCATCTGTCGCAGGCCCAGACGGGCAGCTATGTCCTTCAGGACTTGTCCAGTAAGTCCCCCATCCAGAGTACATTCTGTGCCCTTGCTACTCTCAGTGCTTCTTCCAAGTGGTGTTCAACACGGAGGAGTACTGATTCATCAACTGAGGGAGAGCGGTGGTAATCAGCAGGAGGTTTCCTTGCCCATGCTTGACCTGAAGCCATGAGACTCCCAGGGCCACTCCTTCCCAACTGTACCTCCACCCCTGGTGGTCTGTCCTGCCAGTGGGACAGCACATACCCAGGGATGGTGTTGGAGGAGTTTGAGACATTGGCTGAAAGGTATGATTCTGTGAGTATGATTATGTCAGGCTGTTGCTTGACTAGTCTGTGGGACAGCTCTCCCAATTTTCACACAAGTCCCCAGATGTTGAGGAGGACTTTGCAGGGTCGACTGGGCTGGGTTTGTCGTGTCCATAGCCGGTGCCGAAGTCGATGCGGTCCATCCGGTTTGATTCTTATTGTTTTTCATAGCGTTTTTTTACAACTGAGTGGCTTGCTAGGCCATTTCAGAGGGCAGTTAAGAGACAACCACATTGCTGTTGGTTTGGAGTCACATAGCCAGACCAGGTAAGGACGGCAGATTTCCTTCCCTAAAGGACATTAGTGAACTAGATGGGTTTTTATGACAATCTGATAGTTTCATGGTCACCATTACTGATGCTAGCTTTTTAATTCAGATTTATTTAGTTAACTGAATTTAAATTCAGCTGCCGTGGTGGGATTTGAACTCACATCTCCAGGCCTCTGGATTACTGGTCCAGTAACATAACCACTATGCTACCGTTCCCATGAATTATGTGGTGCATTTAGCGACTGAACTCACTTGCACATTTATTTTTACTACTTTTTAACTAAACAATAGTTTTTAATTCAGTCCATTACTATTCAACAACAACAATTTCCATTTATATAATATCCCAAGTCGCTTTAAGAAAGTAATCCTCTGATAGAATTAAGAAACAAAATCTCTGAAGCATATAGAAAACTTTTTTTTTTCTTTTTATGACAGGGCCACAGACATGAAGTGACACTTTGTACGTATGAAGCTTCTGCCAACCCTACAGATCACAAAATTGACCTCGTCACTCCTCAGACACACTTCATCGCTTAAACCGTGACTTCTGATGCTATAGCGTGCACAAAAAGGGAAGACTGCACTACCAGGAAGAAAGTACTGCTAGAATATCGGGGACTTCTACAGTAAATGTCCAGTGGAATAGACTGGTATAATATATAAGCTCCATACGATTGCGACTATCTTGTAAATTGTAAACCATCAAAGGTGTGGTGAACAGAAGATTAATAAGGAGATAACATTCGCTGTTTAAATTGGAGTCTGCAGTTGCTGCTTTAATTCATAAATGTTAAAGTACTGATTTTGTGACTAAATAGAAGTAGCTGGCATATTGATATTCTTAGTCTAAAATAGGATATTTCTATTAAAAAGAAAAACCTAATTTTGATTTTTCATCAACAATTTATAAATATGTATTTGGCAATGAATGCTGCAAATCTGAGTCCTGCGTGCCTCTCACAAAATCCACACATCAGAATAATCCATTGCTTGTGATGTTACTCTGCTTCTGTTGGTTCCCGGGTACTAATTTGGTCTACAAGAACAACCATTTAAAACCTATATTTTTATGAAGTATAAAGGGGTAAAAAATCTGTATAAGAATAATTACACTGCTTAAAAAAAGCACACCATGATGTCTGATCAAGATGACTAAAATCTGTGTATCTGAGGTTGGAGACCTCATTGATTTTTTAGTAGACAGGAACCGAGTTTCTTCAGAGTCCAGTAGATCCTTAACGATGCTTTTTGAATGCCACAAAGAGCATAAACTGATGTCAGATATCTTGAGATAATTATAAAGAGGGACTGCTATAACTCTCAAACATGATCACAGATCAGTAACAGAGGCAGCACAACCAATCTCTCTGAATTCAGCCCAAAAATGTATTGATTCAATGAATAAAATGATCCACCAACATCCATGTCTATCCTATGTAACCTGCTATCAGTTCTTTCCCCTTTTTGCCTGCAAGTTGCTGCTTTTCCCATATGGCTTTGTCCATTAGATTAGATAGCCATGGACATCTTTGTGGCCTTTGAGCATCAATCAGGTGAATGGAGGTTTACTGTACAGCTTGAAGCTGGTGTTAACATGGACATAGTATGAATTGGTTGGATGGTTTTTGCTGATGTATCCACTTTGCTTGAACTTTTCCATTTATATTTTCCGGATTTGGAATTTGCGACCATGACACTGGAGAATGCAACCATGGTTTTAAGGAGAAACTAAAATAAAACATGATTGCTGTTATTGGACTGACAGTGTGTGATCCTTTCACCTCTCTTCTTGAAGGTAATAGTGGTTACATTGCAAATGACTTGGTTAATTTTTGCTGCTGAAGATTTTTTTTTTTAAAAGCTGTATTACAATTGACTTCAAACACACAAGAAACAGAACAGTGAATGGGCTGACTTGTGTACATGTCCAGAGTATGCAGTAACGTGATGGAAATAGAATGTAAACCAAGGAAATGAAAATAAATCCCTCCACCTGTTTATGTATATCTTACTTCTAATGTGCCTCACACCTACAGCCAGCCTGAGACTGTCCAAATGATTTAAATCTTTTATACTGCTCACCAAGCTTGAATTGTGGCCTCTGATAGGTTGCTGCAGAGCTGACGGAATTCATGGCAAAATCTGCAATAAAAACAGCCTCATGACTTTAAGAGGAAGTGATGAGAAGTGGCTTGCAGGACAGGAAATAAAATTGAATCCTTAAAGAGAAAGTCCCTATCTAAAGAAACTGGTTGCAGTAAGGAACAACTTGAGGTTATTTGGCACCCAAAATGTAAAACACAGGTGCTTCACTAATAATTTTTTTCAGTTTTTCCAGTATGTTCCCCGCAAGCACCACCTTTTCCTCTTCACAGCCTCCAGGTCCTGACTTTTCCTCCCCCAACTTCCTCTTTTTTTTGGGCTGCTTTGTAGTAATACACGTAGAATGTGGCTAAGGAGATGAAGATTCTCAGGCGCCTGATTTGGAAAGTAGCTTCTGATCTTTAGTGTGATTCATTGAGCCTCAGTATTGCAGGTGAAACCAGTGGTCTGACTGGTTGAAGAGCTGTGCTACTTGTGTTTGTGACCCATACAAGTAAGGATCAAATCTTGTGTGGTAGAGGATGTGGTATCCCATTAGTATACCTTTATCTAATGTAGGGTAATACACTATTTTATTTCTAAACATAGGGCTGGTGTTTATTCATTCTAGAAAGCTTTATCTACAATGTTTAGTCCATTTTGCTTCAGAGGGTAAGCACCAGTCTCAGGAGTGGATCGGGGTTGAAACATTACTAGAAACAAGTCTAGCAATTAAACATACATCATAGCAATCATTTTCAAGAAAGGAATACCCATGTGTGTGTCATTTCAGGAGAAAAGGAGCTGCCAAGAGCCAAGGTACAGTTGAACTGTTTATTTTGGATGAGTAATCCATGGTAGGAGTCAGAGGAGATACTACTTTAGCCTACAAATTACTGTTTGTGATTTTAATGCTTCAAATCTTAAAATGTGATGAAATTCCTCTGCTTTTTAACTGGTATTAACGTTTTTAAAATAAACATATTAGTGTCTCTTAAAATAGCATACTTATGAATGTTGTATAAATGATACAGCACAGAAGGAGGCCATTTGGCCCATCATGCCTGTGCCAGCTCTTTGGTAGAGTGATCTACTTATTCCCGCTCTTTCCCCACAGCCCTGTATATTTTTCCCTTCAAGTATTTATCCAATTCTCTTTTAAATGTTACTATTAAATCTGATTCCACCACCCTTTTAGGCAGTGAATTCCAGATCACAACCACTCGCTGTGTAAAAAAAAAAAAATGTTTCCTCACGTCGCAGCTGGTTCTTTAGCCAGTCACCTGAAATCTGTGTCCTTTGGTTAACGACCCTTCTGCCACTGGAAACAGTTTCTCTTTATTTACTCTTCTCAAAACCATTCATGATTTTGATCACCTCTATCAAATCTTCTCTTAACCTTCTCTGCTCTAAGGAGAATAACCCCAGCTCCTCCAGTCTCTCCACATAACTGAAGTCCCTCATCCCTGGTACCATTTTGGTAAATACAGAAAATACTGGAAATACTCCAGCAGGTCAGGCAGCATCTGTGGAGAGAGAAAAACAGAGTTGACGTTTCAAGTCGATGACTTTTCGTCAGACGAAAGCTCTACCCTCTTCAAGGCCTTGACATTCTTCCTAAAGTGTGGCGCCCAAAATTGAACACAATACTCCAGCTGAGACCTAGCCAGTGTTTTGTAAAGGTTTAGCATAACTTCCTTGCTTTTGTACTCTATGGCTCTGTTAAAGCATAGGATCCCATATGCTTTTTTAACAGCCTGTCACCTCCGAGATTTGTGTATGTACACCCCAGGTCTCTCTCTTCCTACACCCCCTTTAAAATTGTACCACTTAGTTGATATTGCCTCTCATTCTTCTACCAAAATGTATCACTTCACACTTCTCTGTGTTAAATTTCATCTGTCATGTGTCTGCCCATTTCATCAGTCTGCCAGCCCTCCTGAAGTTTGTTACTATCCACCTCATTGTTTACTACATTTCTGACTTTCGTATCATCTACAAACTTTGAAATTATGCTCTGTATACCCAAGTCCAGGTCATTAATATATATCAGAAAGAGCAGTAATATTGACCCCTGGGGAACACCACTGTATACTTCCCTCCAGTCTGAGAAACACCTGTTCACCACTACTCTCTGCTTTCTGTCCCTTAGCCAATTTTGTATCCATGCTGCCACTGTCCCTTTAATCCCATGGGCTTTAATTTTGTTATCAAGTCTATAATGTGGTACTTTGTCAAACGCCGTTTGAAAGTCCAGATACACATCAACTCTCACTGTTACTTCATGAAAGAACTCGATCAAGTTAGTCAAACACAATTTGCTTTTAACAAATGCATGATGACTTTCATTTATTAGCCCATACTTTTCCAAATGCCAATTAATTTTGTCCCAGGTTATTGTCTGTAAAAGTTTCCCCACCACTGACGTTCGGCTGACTGGCCTATAGTTGCTGGGTTTATATCTCTCCCCTTTTTTAAACAGTGGTGTAACATTAGCAATCTTCCAGTCCTCTGGCAGAACCCCCATATCCAAAGGAGGATTAGAAGATTGTGGCCAGAACCTCTGCAATTTCCACTCTTCCTTCCCTCAGGAACCTAGGATGCATCCCATCCGAACTGGGTGACTTTTCTACTTTGAGCACTGCCAATCTTTTAAGTACATCCTCTTTATCTATTATCCTATCCAATATCGCTACTGCCTCCTCCTTTACTGCTATATTGGAAGCATCCTCGTCTCTAGTGAGGACAGATGCAAAGTACTCATACAAATAAGTTGTTTTCATGTGCTAAAATTGCAACCAGTAACTTCTAGGTTGATAAGACCCATTATTAAAGAACAATTATACTATTAGTTAGAGGCAGCTTGTGTGATTTCTCAGGAAATGACTAAAAAGCAGAAGGAAACAACTGTAGCAATTGACACTGACTGGAATACAGGAGCAAAAGACCCCAAAACCCAAACAGATGGTAGAACCAAAGCTAACCAAAGAGGGCTATGCTATGATTGCTCAGAATCCTAAGGAGGCATACTATGCTGTAGACGGGTGTTCATAACATCAGTGAGTACAATCAATCAGTAAAGCCTGGGAAGTTTGAAATAAGTACATCTGCCTGAGGCTCAGTGAACTGATCCCATGCTACAGGCGTATGAGATAAGGCTGTATGTACATACGGATCACTCGATAGATGTAGTTGTATCAGCATCACACTATACCCATATTACACAAGCATTCTGTTTGCCACTTGTTAACCTCAATCAAGCATAGGAACTGCACCGGTTTCATTGCATTTGGCGGTATTGCAAAGTTAGCAGTCTCGTATCTCACGGTGGCCATTGGCCTCCTCAAAAGCACCCAAGATCATCTCTGCTAGCAGCAGCTAAGTTCCTCAGTGCATTTAAAACATGTAATTTCCCTTGTAATTCGCCACTGTGATTTACTTGGCTCACAGGGTGCAGGCTGATGATCTGGCTTAAAGCTTTGCTCACAGGCCATCTATCTTTCTACCAACTTCTTGGTTACCCTGGGTTCGTGAGGCCACAAAATGACCAGCTGACTCGAGGACATGCATCCCTGTTCAAGTTACCAAACTCTTAAATCACCTGGAACCACTTCTTGAAAAAATCTCAACATTACCCACACAGACACATACAAAATAGAACTGAGCACTGCTGTAACAAATGCACGATGGTGCAAATTGTAGATTTTGTCATTCCAATTTTGGGTTGTGTTTGGAGAGAGCATGTTGACCTGTACACTAGAGTAAAGTACTGGTAGTTACAAGACCAACTGATGGTGGTAGTAATGGAGGCAATTTGAAGTAAGTTAAATACACCACACAAGTATGCCACAGAACATTAAAGCCTGTTGCTTTAAATATGACTTTTTATAGCCTATTGGTGCCAATGCTGACTGGAAAGGAAAATAAGCCTAATTAAAACACTCGACTACATTTGGAGATAACCTACACTAGCAAAAATCTAGAAATCCCATGAGATCATATATGTTCACAGTAATGGTTCAAATAAATCTTGTTTTAATTGTGGTCATTTATCTGGCTTGATTGATCATTTAATTGCCCTGGATAGTAAAATAAATAGTAATTGTATTTGTTTGCAGCTTTTTATTTCCAGATTTTTTAAAACTGAATTAAAATCCTGGAACTCCCTACCTAACAGCACCATGGGAATACCTTCACCACACGGACTGCAGCGGTTCAAGAAGGCGGCTCACCACCACCTTCGCAAGGGCAATTAGAGATGGGCAATAAATGCTGGCCTTACCACTGACGCCCACATCCTGTAAATGAATTTAAAAAAAATTCTTAAACTGCCATGGTAGAATTTGAACTCACTTTTTCTGCATTAGTCCAAAGCTAAGGATTACTAGTTCAGTAATTTAACCATTACGCGACCGAGGGGCTAGAATTTGTTTACATGATGGACTGTTCCTCCCCCTCTTGAATTTTCTCCCAATAACATATGGAATTCTTCAGAATTTTTTCTTTATTAATTCTTCCCTTCTTTCACTTGAATATTTGAGAATCCACAGGAAAGGCTAAACACATGAGAAGAGAATCGTATCCTCCCACTGTGCAAGAGATGTGTTTGGATACAGGATGAAGGATCGGGTGTGGTAGGCAGGAAGAAGGCTGAGCAGCAACAATGCAACATTGCATTGATGTCACCAAATAGGTCAATTAGTTCTGGCTAATGCTCAGATTATGACTGCTGAATTGTTGCACTGCACCTTGGAAATAAATAAATGCACTGAAAGATTTGAAGACTACATTCTAGCTGTAGTGTGCAAAGCCTGGCATCAGCTGGCAGGAGAGGAGACCCTAGACCCTGGGGTGGTTTGGGTGTTGAGGTGACGTCACCCCCCCCCCAGAAGCGGAAGTGCCCGCCCGTCACGTGATCCTGGCGGAAGTGGTGGTTCGAGTGAGTGGAAGGCCGCTGGGTGTTGGCGGCTCAGGGACAAAAGGTAAATGTTATCCTCCGGGGGGCCGGGCAGGGGCGACGCGATGGCTCTTTGTGGTGAATTGGCGGCTCGGCATCTCTTGTCGTCCGTCACAGGGAAACGGCGGGCGGGGGCAAATTACAGGGAAGCCGGGCCTCCGACTCCCCCGCTCCCGGGGGGCCGGCGACGGCAATCCCCACAACATGACCGGCCTGAGGTTGCTGGGGTCAGTGTGGGGCGGCTGGTCCCGTTCGGACCTTCCCATGGGAGGTCGAGGGGAGGCGGGCAGGATTCATGGTACCATGTTGATTTTGTGTTTCTTTTTGCATAACACGGCAGAGCCGAGGGGTTTAAAATGAACATGATGTGTTGATGTTCCAGTGGGACAAGGAAAGGATTTGTGTTTGTACTCAAGGTGATGAGTAGGAGAGTTGAGTGCTGCCTTACAAAGAAGGAAAATTGGAGATCCCAGTTATTCTGAGCTGTTCTCACTTCCTAACTAGCAGCAATGTGATATTGTTGAAACCCTTCCCTCAGCCGTGGTCTGATTTTCCCCATCCTAGCAGAAGGTTGTTGGTTCAAGTCCCATTCCAGAGACCTGAGCACTGGGCTGACACTCCAGTGCAGTACTGAGGAAGTGCTGCACTGTCAGAGGTACCGTCTTTCGGATGAGATGTTAAACCAAGGCCCTTTCTGACCTCTCGAGTGCATGTAAAAGATCCCATGACACTATATCGAAGAGGAGCTGGGGAGTTCTCCCCGGTGTCCTGGCCAATATCTATCCCTCAATCAACATCACAAACAGATTAGCTAGTCATTATCACATTGCTGTTTGTGGGCGCTTGCTGTGCACAAATGGTTGCTGTGTTTCCTATATTACAACAGTGACTACACTTCAAATGTACTTCATTGGCTGTAAAGCACTTTGGAATGTCCTGAGGTTGTGAATGGTGCAATATAAATGCAAGTCTTTAAAAAAAAAAATTCTATTTGGCAGATCAGTTCAGCATAACCTGATTTTTAGCAGTTAGTGATGTGTATGCATTAAGTATGGTCACAGCTGCACCAACACACAAAGTTTACCTGCGGATCTTAGACACGCACAGCTGTGTGTGGGAGACCGTTTGCCAAAAGCTTGTAAAAGAAACATCCTGCTTGTTCCACCCCTAATGGAGTGAATGTGTATTGATATATGTAATGAATTAAATTTACCCTGATTAAAATCTAAAGACTCATGTTTATAAAGCTTTTCAAATTTATTATCCTTTATCTTCATACAACAGGATGGGAGTATTCTCCAAGTCCTGAAATGTGCTTACTGGTTTATTGCCAAAAGTTTTGATTTTTGAGCCATGGGGTGTGATAAATGTGAAATGACCAGTGGTTAGCTGGTGATAAACTCGATGTCTGGAAGATGTGTAGTGATCATTTGTCAAATTTAACATTTTTTCAGCTCTACTTCCACAGAAGGTATGCCTGTAAGTGGGCTTTTATGACCTGCAAGCACAGGGATATAGAACTGTATTCCAAACTGAATCTAAAAGTCACGGGTGTGACCTATTCCCACCAGGGTGAATGGAAATTCTGGATCATTTGCCTGGTAAATAACACCCAATAGGTCTGCGTGCTTTGTTTTGTATTCAGAAAATAACTTGAAGATCAGTGCTTCAAACACTTCACCATGGAGTGGTGTGAAGTAACTTTGAGCCTTCAGTTCTCCACACAAGTTCCTTGTTTTAGCTGTTAGCAATGTGGGAGAGCTTGGCACAGGCTAGACATTCTTTACAGGGTTCATATCTCTGTAACATACTTTCCAGAAGTCAGGTGATTGGTGTTGGTAGAGGCTAGGAGGTCATCTGCCTGCCTACTTGGCCTGGGATAGGTAATGGTGGGGGGCAGGGATATTCTTCTAAAAACAGACACAGTTGGAAATATAGAAAAGCCCCAACTCGTGCTGCTAATATGGAAGCTTTGTGATTGGGAACAGGAAGTGATTTAGATGGAAATGGGCATTGTAAAGTGCTGACAGTTTTCCCTTAGTTAGTACCAATACTGGGCTAGTGAATTGACTTTAGATCCAGGTCATTGCTTTAATCCTCTGTGACTTTGCCCCACTCTACCTCAGCAATCTCCTCCAGCCATATGTCCCTGCGTGGATTCTCTGTTCCTCGCACAGCCTACATTATGCCGCCTTCCCCTTGAACTCCCTCTGCCACCACCTCTACCTCATTTCCTCCCTTCTTGCTTGCAAAAGCCTTCTTAATACCCTTATCTTCTGTTTTTTCCCCTTACTCCCCTCTGCTTGGTGTCTACTCTTAAAATGCTCAATAAAGTGTTCCTAAGATGTCTTTGTGCATGAATGCTATATGAGATTTGTTGAAGTAACTTTTGATAACTTAATTAATGAAATGTTTTGTGTGTAATATTATTGCACTATTACAGTTTATAATATATACAAATATAATGTATAACATTTATACTTGGAAATTTTCAAGAGTGCCTACATGTTGATTTATACCCAATGAGATGAAAAATCCAAAACACACATATTTCTAAGTGACCTGAGTATCTCCGATAGGTTTTATATTTGCCTCTGGGATAACACCCATAATACATAAAGTATATTACTAAACTCGTGTCTTAAAATATTTGAGCTGATACCTCGCCCAAGTAGCTATTATGCTTGTGTGAGCCTGCACAGCGAGTGGTGAGTCAATTCAACTGTACACGCATCACAGCCAAACCTGATCTGTTCTCACCCAATGACCACAGCACGCACTTTCTGGCGGAAGTTGTTGAGATCAATTGTGGCATCTCCATTGTCTCAGCTGAAATCAGAAAAATCAGCGCAAGACCCGGATTTGAACCTGAATTTTCTGATCAGCGCGTTGCATTCTGTGCTTCATTTGCCAAGTAGGCTGTCAGAGAACTTGTGCTTTTGTCAACCTTGGAGGTGACTGCACTAAAAATAGAAATGATCAGCGATCTGCAGGAACATCTGGCTTTCCAGTGTGAGCATTTAGATAAGTTGCAAAGGACAATAGGATGATATGCATATAATTAACAGTAATGAGGACATCCTGAAGATGTGCAAGGTGTTGTATGAATGCAAATTTGTTTGTTCCTTAATTGTGCTGGCAAACAGTGTATGCAAAGTGGTACTGAATCTTTAGTGAGTGATTATATGGCCCTGCATAGTCTTGTCACTGTAAAGGTGAAGTTGTTTTAAATTCATGTTTTGTTGTGCTGTGGGATGAATTCCCAGTGGGTACAATCTTCACAGTTCACTTGTGCCACTGTGGGTCTTGCATACTTGTGAAATCTCTGAAAAATTGTTACTGATGCAATCCACTAAATTTCTCAAATGACGACTTAAACATAATGCATTTATATATTCATTGTGCTTTTAATCCATTTTTTAAAAAGGTTCTTGCTACACCAGGCCCCTCGATTTGAAATTCTTGCTATTTTTAACAAGAAAAATAATTGAGACTCTTCTGTCAATTCTTTGCATGCAGAATGGCACAAGTTAATTTCAGAATGTCTGCCAACAGCCAGAGTCCTTTGCACTTGAGTTTGTAGTTCTTTGAGAAGATCCATATGCTCAGGGATGTGGCAAATTTGCCCATTACCTCCACTGTGTGTCTAATGTAGAGCTAGGTTTTGCTAGCTGTACTGACAGAATGAAACACATTCATTTTGTTCATTGTAATCAGGTTAATTATCACTGCATAATATATGAACTATCTGAAAGACTGGACGGCCATCTAAATGTACATTTATAATTAATACTGTCTGCATAGTAGTTGTTAATTTGATAATCTCAAGTACAGTAGCCTTGTATAATACTTCAGAATATTTCTACCAGAGAACCATTTGGTTTGCTCCTAAAAGATATTTAAACCCTACTTAATTTTTTAAAAAAATCAAAATATTTATTGTCCTTCAACCTCTGTGCACATTCTCTTCCTTCCCCCCCGCCACCCCAAACTGGACAATTTGTCCCGTTGACCTTCTTGTGGGTACTATTGTCACATTGTCAGTGGATAGCGGAAGCTGTGATTCAGGGTCCTAAAGATGAAATACTTCACTCCATCCAGAGACTAGTCAAGGGCTGGAGCAAACCAACTAAAGTGAGGGCAGGTACGGGGCTCAAACTTTTGACATTTTGGTTGGGCATCAGTGCTTGACAGCTGGAGTTACAGCCTTACCCTACATTAGGACGCTGTATAGTTTCTCTCAGCAACCTAACTGGAGAGTTTCAATTGATTTTAAAAGTGAAATAGATAATATTTGTCATAAGATTGCTCGTGAAATAATACCAAACCCAAAGAATAAACAGTAAAACAGATCTCACTGTGGTTCTTGCTGAAATAAAACCTCCGTAGTGATGAGCATGCTAATGATATTTTGAGGACTGTCAATTTCTTAGTGCTAACTTTTTCTCTCTTGCTTAGTATAAATAATTTTGATAAAAGTAGATTGCATTTTCATTGGAATGTTCCTCTCGCAGTCTTGGTCTCTGAAAGTAATCCACCTAGCAGCCTGTGTAAGGGTGGACCAAACACCTCATCATGTACACAAAGGGCCTGCTGGTAGTAAGAGTGAGCCATGCGATTTGGGCATGTGATCCTATAAATACACCAAGATGATTCCTAACTCCTCAAGTAAATATGAATGAAGGGGCCGTGCATTGTTTGGCTGGTTTGTATGTCAGGAAAGCACTGTTCCTCGTGATGAGTTTGGGTATCTGTACCCCTGTAATTTCTGGGCTATGAGGTGAGTGTCTGTACTGTTAACCTAGTGTTCTCAGTATTATAATTGGCAGATGTGCCGCTGGATGTGCTTAGTCATGATTGTTCCTGCTTCTCACTCTGGTCTCGTGTATCTGCAGATTTCGCAGTTGGCGCTTGTGTCGTTGTATGTGTGGTAACAACATGTCATTGCCGCTGCTCGATGAGGCTGCGACTGTGTCTGGGACAGAACGGGAGACTGCAGTGGTAAGCAATCTGTTCTCTTGCTCTGCCCATTATCTGTAAGGTGGCATCTGCTGGAATCCAATTTTTGGGACTCATTTCAGATTTATAAAATAGCTTTCTGAATCCCTTGCTGTGATCTCTGATAATATCAAGTTATTGCAGTTTTTAAGGGAATCTTGTATTCGCTATTGCTCAACTAAAACACCCAGGGACTGGCTGATGCCGCATTGTCCTTTTTAACTCTAGACCTGGATTTGAACTAGCAATCTCTCTGGCTTTTATGAAACTTAAGGCTGCGAGCACCTCATTTAATATGCTGAGCACCGCTCCGATATTTAAGCTTGTATGAATAATTTGTTATTTCATCGGTAAGGAAAAAACATTTTGAAGTGCTTGTTTTCCACATGGCGAGAGCAGCTGGGGAGAGTTTATCACTCCGTCGTCCTGTCACGCTGCTTGCTGCCGCCTGAAATTAGATTTGAGTCTGTGGTCTGTTTTATGCTTTTGTCTCCTTTCTTCCATCCCCTGTAACTACCAGAGTAAAAGTAGGGCATTAACTTACAGAATAGTGCTTCTATTTAATTGCTACTAAAAACTTCCCCTCTCACTTGACAAAGATTTTTGAGGTTTCCCTCTGTATTCTAGCCAGCAATTGAGATGTCCAAATTTACTTTTGACCCATTTGTTCCATTTTGGAGCATATGTGGGTGGTTAATCATGTGCAGTCTCACTATTGACATTAATGTCATACCAGTGAAATTATGGTTATTATCTTCCCATGACTGTAATTAATTTGGAATCCCACTGCTTGATGTACAGATCAAACATTTCTGCATTTGGCATTTTTCTACTGAATCAAATAATTTCTCAGCTGTGCTGATTGTACGGTGTTATTTTGTGCTGGTATGAAGTCTGTGCTTTTGGGTTGTGTTTTACAGGTTATTTTCCTGCATGGACTTGGAGACACTGGGTGAGTTTGTTTTAGATGAAAAGTGGAGAGACTTTGACCAAGTTCATAATTCTAATTGTAATAAAATTAATTGAATGCAAATCTGCTGCATATTGTGATCTGATGAGAAAATATTTAACTGGCTTTGTTATCCACGGTTTTGTAACCATTCCCATTACATACACCTGGTTACCAACAATTGTATAATTATAGACCTTTTCCAAGAAATTAAACATCTTTCTGCTCTATTTAGTTGTTATTTCCCCTGGTGCAGACACACTCTTCCACAAAGATTCCTAAAGCTGGCACAGTGGGATAGAGCTTTTTCAATATCACTGTAGTCAAAAGGTGCCCTTGAATTGGGATGAGAGACATAGTGATTGTTTTTTTCCCTCCCTGAGACATTGCACTATTGCAAAGTACTTTACTGCATATCTGAGTTAAGATCTGATGAAATAGTCCTTTGATGGCTCAGCAACTTTATCCAGCAAGTAGCTGAGCCATATAGACCATAAGGCCTAGATTGAATTCCTGGTCTGTACTGAGTTACCTGATCTCGGCTCGGATGCCGATAGGGGTGCTACAATTGACCTCAATGTCCTTGGGTTAGGGAGGGGGATGTTGCCTGTGGTCCCACTCCTGACTACTATTGTGACACTCCTGGCAGGGGCAGGGACAGGATCTAATTGGTCTGTGATGCCCCATATGGTGAATAGCTGACACTCGCTATTAAGGCTCACGCACAAATAATGGGCACATGGACAAGATAATGATGGAACTGTATTGAGCATGCAGTCAATTCCTTTGTCTAATCTACATCACACTTGCTCAGTATTTTACTAATTCTCTGCTGTTCGCAAAACACATTTTTAAAAAGCATTGTTGCTGTCAGTGAAAGATGCTGTCCTGAAGAGGAGGTAAAATTGGAAGCCGTGTCTTACCAGACTGGGTTTGTACACTTGGTGGCTGGATGGAGACTGCAATCTCGATTCCGAGCATTTCTATCTTTGGTCATCCTACCCTCATCTTTTACTTTTTGCCTCTTTCTGAATCTTTCCCCTTCCAATTTCTCTCTTGCACCTTCTAGTCTGATTTCTGATCCAAAAGAAGTATGTGTACTAATACTTGTTCTGGTGTCTCTGCTGCACCTCTTGGCTCTTTTGAATCACCTAACCTCAGTCTTCTATGGCTAACAATATCTCCTTACTAAATTCGCCTGTTCTATCATTCTTAATTTTAACTCTCCTTAATTCTCTTTTAATTTTTTTTGAGCAAAATCAAATCTTAACTTCCCCTCTTGAAATCACCATTCTTGGCTGGTTCATTGTTCACCATCAGCAGTGGCTCTACCTCTCTTCTACGAATCAGACTAACCCTAATGTAGAGTTCTTTGCTTTCCTAAATGAGAATACCAGTAACCATGGTCATCCCATTATTCAGCTTAAATCAAGTCCCCTTACTTTTGCACTCTTCTGACCAGTGTCTAATGTTTGATTTGTCAGGAGAATTTTCAAAAGGCATACTCTAATGCAGTCCCATCTTGTTTGGCACTATAACTCAGGTAGTTGCAATAAAAAAATTAGTTGGCGTCGCAGCTGTTTTTCAGGCACTAAACGGGCACCTAAGCCTCCAATATGGCAGACAGGAAACGCATGCTCATTATGAGCGGGGAGTGCGCCACCTGCCATATTGGTATAGGCAAAACTATCAATGTCCAGGGCTCAATACTGAAACTGACTCTGCCCGTTACATATGTAAATAAGGGGCCTAATGCCTGTTTGAAACCTCTCTACAATATTGCGTTGCCCTGAGGCAGCCGGCGCTGGCTGCATTCAGGAAAACAAGTCTATATGTGGCCTAACTAGCTATCCTTAAAGGAACTGCCACCAAAAAGGTAAAAAAAATACCTGCATTTGAAGCCGGGAGGGGCAGGAGTGCTCCTCCCACCTCCACATTCAAACCATGGGCAGCTGCTGACCACTCATCACCCCCCACCCCAGATCACCAACGGCCTCTCACCCGGTCGCCCAGTTTCTAGGACCCCTTTAAGGATTTATCTTCCCCTCGCTTGTCCTCATCTGTTGATTCTGCGACTACATCTTGGTTTAGGTATACCTGTTGTTATGCTGTGTTTCGTAACAATTCTGCCTCTTGCAATAAATGTCTTGATCAGTCTGAGCCATACAAGCATATGAAAAAGGAGGGCAGGAAAATTCCAACTGGTCCGTCAAACCTGTCCCATCCCATCATAGTACAACTTGCACGAGCCATTCACCCACTGCCCCCGTCGGGCAAAAACTGTCGGCCAATTTACGAAAAAATTCTTCTCCGACCCCTGAAAGCAATTAAGCAACCTCCAGGAGACTATGGTGACTGATATCACTAGTTCCAATTAATCCACCTACCTTCTACTCACAGGAACTTGTCCAGCATCCTTTTGAAGGATAGCAGCAAATCCACACTCACTGCATGTACTGACATCCTATTCCAGAGGTTGACAACACTCTGAGGACAAAAAGTTCTTCCTGGCATCTAACCTAACTATGCTTTGGTAACTTGTATTGATGCCTACTTGTCCTCGCTTGAATCAACTTTATATTTGCATGTAACTTCTGTTAATTCAGTAGTGGAGCTCCTTAATGCCATCAACCACTGTCTTCCTGTCCCTCCAGCAGTTGCTCCTTCTGGTCCCTCGCTAATGTTGTGTCTGATAACTTTGGGAATCCCTTTTCCACCCCATTTCCATCTGATGGTACAAATACCAACTCTTCTAAAGAGAATGTTAACTTCCTTGGGTCACTTTTCTCTTCCAAAACCTGCGTTCAAGTATCTGTTTCTCTTTTGTGACAAACACTTTTCTACTCCTAATGCTGTATGAAGCCCAAATCCACCCAAGGACATACATGCTGCTCCCGTAGCTACGGAAGATTTTTTTAGCACCTCTCTTGGACAAGCAGCCTGAGAGACCTTGTTGAGCCCTCTCGTACCCTATTGCAACCTTTTTTTGCCTTGTTCTGTTTTATGGATGCTATTATGATCAGTATTCCTCTGAACTTTCCCTTGTTACTTTTTACGCTGCAAATGCACCACCCTGAACACACTTCCTTTCTTCATTCAGCCTTGGTTCAGTGGTTGGACTCTCGCCTCTTGAGTCAGAAGGTTGAGAGTTCAAGTTTCACTCCAGAGACTTGAGCATAAAATCTAGGTTGACACTCCTGTACACAAATTTGTGCACAAATGGGTTCTGCGTTTCCTATATTACAACAGTGACTACACTTCAAAAGTACTTCATTGGTTGTAAAGCGCTTTGGAACATCCTGAGATTGTGAAAGGCGCTATATAAAAGTGTTCCTTCTTTCTAGTTCCCACTGTGTTGAAATGAAGACTCACCACATAGCCTTCGACTCTAGCTCATTCTTCCCAGGACCCCTCAACATTGAAACTGCTTACCTCCCTTAGTATTCCTTTACTTCTACAGTCTTCAACAACAACAACAACAACTTGCATTTATATAGCGCCTTCTGTGTAGTAAAACGTCCCAAGGTGTATTACCAAACAAAATTTGACACCAAGCCACATAAGGAGATATTTGGACAGAAGAGGTAGGTTTAAGGAGCATCTTGAAGGAGGAAAGAGAGGCGGAGAGGTTTAGGGAGGCAATTCCAGAGCTTAGAACCTAGGCAGCTGAAGGTGGAGTGATGAAAATTGGTGTTGCGCAAAAGGCCAGAATTGGAGGAGTGCAGAATCTTGGCGGGTTGTAGAGCTGGAGAAGGTTACAGAGATAGGGAGGGGCGAGGCCATGGAGGGATTTGAAAACAAGGATGAGAATTTTTAAATCTAGGCGTTACTCAACGGGAAGCCAATGTAGGTCAGCGAGCACAGGGGTGATGCGAAAATGGGATGTGGTGAGAGTTAGGACACGGGCAGCAGAGTTTTGGATGAGCTCAAGTTTATGTCGAGTGGAAGAAGGGAGGCTGTCCAGGAGAGTATTGGAATAGTCATGTCTAGAGGTAACCAAGGCATGCATGAGGGTTTCAGCAGCAGATGAGCTGAGCAGGGGTGGAGTCGGGCGATGTTACGGAGGTGGAAGTAGGCGATCTTGGTGATGGAGCAGATATGTGGTCAGAAGCTTATCTCGGGTCAACTACAACACCAAGGTTACGAACGGTCTGGTTCAGCCTCAGACAGTTGCCAGGGAGAGGGCTGGAGTTGATGGCTAGGGAATGAAGTTTGTGGCGGGGACTGAAGACAGTGGCTTTGGTCTTCCCAATATTTAGTTGGAGGAAATTTCTGCTCATCCAGTACTGAATGTCGGACAAGCAGCATGACCAATCCGAGGTGGTGGTGAGCTTTGTGTCATCAGCGTACATGTGGAACCTGAGAATGTGTTTTTGGATGATGTCGCCGAGGGGCAGCATGTAGATGAGAAATAGGAGGGTTTTAAAGCCCTAATATCTAATCACCGCTCTGGATTTACACTTTTTTACTTTCAAAAATAGTGGTGTCCTGTATTTTGGGCTTTGGCCTTCACCTTGGTTTCTGATTTTTTTTTTTAATTGACAAGCAGTTCGTCTGCCTGTCTTCTCATACAGGAATGATGGGGAAAGTCTTACAAATGCAGGAGAAGAATGATCTGGAAGAGGGGCTATGGAATAGCAGGTGGATTTTAATGTAGATAAATGCTAGATAATGCATATTGGAACAGGAAACCTGTATATGCTGAAAGTGTGTCCATTAGCAAAGATGGAAAAGAATTTATGTGAATGATCAATAATAGCAATGAATGTTTCCAGTCAATAGCTTTGTTGATAAAAGCTTCATGTATTTCAATGATATTTTACTATAAGTCTAAGCAAATTGCACTAACCTTTTATAGTTCATTGATGAGGCCAGATTTGGAATACTGTGTACTTGTTGGACAACCTACTTTTAAAAGGATATCAGTGTTGCATTTTAGGGATTTTATGCTAGATATTCTCCTTGGTTTCAGTATCACCAGGCACTCCTGTTAGAAGATCTTAAATTAGAGTGTGCCTTCACCTGCCCAGTATCTAAGTAAATATTTCAAGACCTAGGGGGGTCACACAGAGAGCCCTTGCCACTGTACTCTGACATGTGATCTCCTCAACTTCATACAGGACTCATAAAAACCAACAGATGAGTTTATTTAACATTATACAGGTAAATGCACAATATTTAGTACCAACAGTATATTTACAGTAATTACAACCTTTCCTGTTCTCTATGAAAACAAAATAAGTGCTTGTCCTGTGCTAACTCTCAACATAAAGTTAATCCTTAAAACACAGTTGTTCACTTATTTGACAAAACGCTACCACAGAACCTCTGAATAACTGCATATCCCTGACTGTCTCAGATTGTGTACCAGGCCAAATTTAAGCCCACAATTGGAAGCACCTGGCCAGAGTTATCCGTCAAAGGGACTACAAAGATTAAGGGCCCTATCCTCTCTGACCTGACTCACATCTACACCCCAGACAGAACTGTCAATCAAATCCACCACCTCAATAAGATTTCCCCCCCCCCTCCCAATGCCAATCACGTGGGATGTTTGAATTGAATGGGGTGGCTTTAATCAGTGATATGTGCCAAATACTTCGAATAATCTGTTAGATGGTCTATTCAAGTACAATGGCGGCAAGCCATGCCGAAGAAGGACTTCTTGAACTACACATGTGCCTGCCTTGCCCTGAAGTGAAAACATCAGCTTGAGTTTAATGTATATGACCTGAAAAATCAGCTAGCAGTAACTATTTTTAACCCTGCGTATTGGGACCCAAGAAAGCGGGATAAAATAATACACGATAGACAAAATGGTTTATTTTTGTTTTCAGCATGTTGAAAAAGGAAAGACGAGTTGAACTTATTTTCTTTGGAGAAAAGGTGGCTGGAAAGGATATGATCCAGGTCTTTAAAGTGTTTTTATGTCTTTAAATGAAAGGTGTAAGTGAGCTATTCAACTTCCACACAGCTAGAGCACACAGGTTCAGCATTAACCAGTTTCAAGCTAGATTAGAGATGGTGGGGTGATTAGAGATTTGTGGGCCAGATATCTTAAAGTAATTAAAGCTATATCACTTAACTACTTCAGCTAACTCTTCACCCAACTCTACTTGGTGTCTGATTTCCCTCTTGTGAAGCACTTTGGGAAGTTTCACTAAATAAGTTCTGGTTGTTGTAACTCTTTAAACGAAGACTAGATGTGCGGGTTAGGTTGATTTGGCTATGATAAATTGACCCTTAGTGTTAGGGGGATTAAATACGTAGGGTTACGGGGATAGGGTGGGATATGTGTCGGTGCAGGCTCGATGGGCCGAAATGGCCTCTATCTGCACTGTGGGGATTCTGTGATAGATAAGTAATTAGTTTGAAATCAAATTAAAAGGTTTAGCCATCAGCACAACTTCACGCTCTCCTACTTGCCTTGGTTCCTTGTGCTGCTCCAAATCAAGGTCCATTGGAGGCAATTTTTAATGTGTATCTGTGCTTTGCATATGACTGCAATTTTCCACCTGTGCAATTGAATTGGCGGGGGGGGGGGGGCTCTGCTGTCAATCAAATCAAAATATTAAAGATGTTGACAATCAAACCAAAAAGTACCAAATCAAGATGTCCCATTTGTAGCACTGTATAAATAACAGGAAATTGATACAGAGCTGGCTCTGTGTGTATCTATGCTTGTGCATGACCTGAAATAACATCTTGACACAATCCCACGGACACGGAATAAAATCTGCAACAGCAGATCAAAATTCTACAGTCTGCAATGCTATTATAATAGCAAAGATTGGATCCTTTATACAATGTGCCATCAACTACAGAAGAAATACATATCTACTACATGCACAAGGTAAAAGTGTCATCAGCAACTTTTAATCTGTTGACGGCAAGAAGGCTGATGTTGCTGATGCCTGTGGAATGAAGAGCATCTGCGCCAGAGCGTCTCATTCCATGTAGCTGATTCACATTTGTTGCTTTGTAACTATTAGATTGTGGAGCTGAACAGTTTGAAATCTTGTCTTTTCAGACAT
Organism: Squalus acanthias; assembly: GCA_030390025.1. Lineage (NCBI taxonomy): Eukaryota > Metazoa > Chordata > Chondrichthyes > Squaliformes > Squalidae > Squalus > Squalus acanthias. The sequence goes on from JASTWF010000031.1 coordinate 1,805,325, forward strand.
GGGTGGGCCGAATCAATGTCCTCCATCCGACTTCCCTATGTGAAATACATCTGTCCTCATGCGTAAGTACTGTTTTTAACTTGTGTGAAATATGTCTGTGAATGTTTAATATCGTTTTTAAGTGTTAATCTGAAACATTGAATTGTTGGTTACACTGGTGAAGAGAAACTAGCTTAAAAAGCTTGGTGACAGGATTGTGCCAGTACCTTGTTTGCCATTGTTATTACTCCTCCTGCTAGTAGCTTGGAGATCAGAATTGGCAGCGTCTGGTGATCATATGACTTCTATGGCTTGTTAGTCGAGGGATGTGAACCCTTTTGAAACTGGGGCCAGATGCACATCTCAAAACCAGTGATTGAATTGCATAGGATTCTGTTGAAAGGTGAAACACTTTTTCTCACACCAACAAACCCCCCCCCCCCCCCCCCCCCAACCCCCGTTTTAACTCCCTAATAGTTTTATTTATTTATTTGATTTTCTTTCCCGTCCTCTCCTGAGCATGTTGATGGTTTGCTTGGGTTGCAGAGCCACAATGCCAGTAGCTCAAAAGGACCTGTCCAACTGACTTATTTACGTGTGACCTTTAACAGTGAGTGTTAGCAAACTATTCAGTCACAGGAGGCATCACAACCGGGCCTGATCCTGGATAGCGACATGTGTGCACTTCCAGTATGCGTCACATTTGGGTGCAGAAAAGCTGCCTTTTTTACCCAACCCAGGGACGCTGTGGCTTGTAGTTCCGAGCACTCGCTGCCACCTGGTGGAAATGAGCTAACTCAGCATGGTGCGTATGGCTCAATTAATCACTCTAAGCCTCCAGAGATACTGAGGAACTACAAAAAAAAATATTATTTTATGCGTAAAAGATTAATGTGGAATTCTATCTTGAATTTTTAGTGTATTAAACAATGAAATATGAATAAGCAAGAAGCCGTTTATATTTGGATTGGAGTTGTACATTAACTGTTATACCTAGATTGTAGTGAAATGAGCATTAATTTGGAATTAAATATGACTACTTTTGAGGTCTAATTTCTGGATTGGATTTAATTATTCCCTTTTTTGTTTATTTAGGCCAAAGATGCCTGTGCAATTGAATAGGTCTATGCCAATGCCATCATGGTGAGTTTTGTCAGATTTATTTTTCTTAATTTTCTCTTCTGTGGAAGAGAATTCCATAGATTCACCACTCTCTGGGTGAAGAAGTTCCTCCTCAGCTCAGTCCTAAATGGCTTCCCCTTAATCCTTAGACTGTGACCCTGGTTCTAGTTTTCCCTACCATTGGGAACATTCTGCCCGCATCTAATTTGTCTAAACCAGTCAGGATTTTAAATGTCTCTATAAGATCCCCCCTCATTCTTCTGAACTCCAGAGGATACAAGTTCAGTTGACCCAACTAACCTTGCTTTACTTGAATACTGCACTTGGTCTTGACTCCTTATGTGGAAAGCCACAGGTGATTGACTACTAGAGTCTCTATATAGTGATCGGGAGCAGAATCACTCCATCTTACTATAAATGAAGATTTGTTCTGTGTAAATAGGAAAGAAACTGCAAATGCTGGAAATCTGAAATAAAAACAAATGCTGAAAATACAAAGTAGGTCCACCTGCCCCTATAAAGAAAAAAACCAAGTTAACCTTTCAAGTGTATTGATTCAGTGTTGTCTCACAAGGCAGTCACCCTTAATTCATTGCAATGGCTGATCACAGAACAGTATTGATGGGGATGATATTTCCCTTTTTGTAATTCAAACCATTCTTAAAGCAGAACACAAATCATTCTTTTCACATTAGAAAATTTAACTAAGCCATTAACTTTATTTTACTCAACCGTGCATAATTAACAGAGCATAAAATCCCGTTCTCTTCTGTTTGAAAGGTTTGACTTGGCCGGATTAAATCCAGATGATGCAGAAGATGAAGCTGGTATAAAGAAAGCTTCTGACTGCAGTAAGTCTCCATTGATGTATCGACATGCCTTTTATTCATGCAGCACTCTTTGATTAGGACCAGATGAGTGATGGGTTGAATACTTTAAATGTACAACATCAACAGCACCATGCATTTATATCGCATCTTTAACAGAGAAATTTCCCATGGCGCTTCAAAGACGTGAGGAAAAATGGGTGTCCAGCCAAAGAAGGCAAGATTAAGGAGGGTGACCAAAGGCTTGGTGGAAGAGATGGTTTTAAGGACAGTATTAAAGGAAGAGCGGCAGTTGGAGACGCTGAGGGTTCATGAGGGGAATTCCAAAGGTTGTTGCAAAGGGCCTAGTTCAAGAGTGAGCAGACAATCTGGAGGGAAATACAGAGGGAGGCGGAGCTTGCCAGTACAGTCCAGCGAAGGGCTATGGTGAGTAGACAGGAAGGAGGTTGGTGTGGTTATCCCTCAATAGGCATGCTGGGCGAGAAGGTCAGGGAGGATGGGGCAGTTACTGCTCTTGAGGCAGTAATGGGTGTTACGAGAGTCCTGTCTTGACATGCGGAGGCGACAGAGGATAGTCACTGGTAAGCTTTGCCGAGTGGGATTCAAGCCTGGGATGGTGACCAGAAGGAAGGCTGGGGACTAGTGATGGATTTGAGTAGAGGTAGTTGGGGGGGGGGGGGGGGAACACCCAAAATAACTCAGAAGGAAGAGGTGAAAGGTAACATATGTGTGGCAGGGTGAGTGGAAGAGTAGGAGTCAAGAAAGTGAGATAGTAGTGGGCTTGGGTCCAAAACAGCAGCCACAATATACACACGAATGGACAAAGGGAATTTAAGGTTATACAGGCATGGCAAAGAATTAAGCAACAGATGTACTGCTCATAAACTGAGGGCAAGGAGGATATAAACAATGTATCTTCTGTAATGCATGCTTGCCTATTTGTATCCAGAGATCCATATGTACTAGAGGGACTAGGGGAATGTGGTTTGTTTGAAACATAATAATAGCTGTCTACTTTTTTCCAAGTTAAAGCAGTTATTGAACACGAGATCAAAAATGGAATTCCTTCACATAGGATCATTCTAGGAGGATTTTCACAGGTAAATCTTTAGGATTATTTTGAAAAGCATTCAGTATCTGTTTTAAATGATGGTCAAGAAAAATAATGAACCTCTTATTGTACTACAGGGTGGTGCATTGTCTCTGTACACTGCTCTGACATCCCATCATAAACTGGCTGGTGTTGTAGCCCTGAGTTGCTGGCTTCCTCTTCACAAAACCTTCCCACAGGTATCTCAACATTTTGCATTTTCCCTGTAGACAGTATTGCATTGTGCTGTAGTGATATTTGTCTGGGCTTTCAGAATAGTGCTCTGCCATAGTATTAATATGTCTGAAAATAATTACTTGTTACAACTTTAACCATTTTCTTCAAAGCTCTCCAGATGATCTGCCTATGTGGTTTGCTAATTTGTGCTGACTTTAGCTGGGAATGGCAGTGGGATTCCAACAGTTGGCCCTAGTGAATTAGTAAACTGGTATTTTCACTCATGATTGCTGAACATTGCCCTGCTGGAAGTGAGCAAATGTGGACATTGAGTAAGGACAGGATTGGCTTTGCAGTGATGGTTGCATGGTCTACCACCATGCACTGTGAAGGCTACTGCATAAAGAATGGTGACTCGGGCAAGATACTGGAGGGTGACTGGTGCCTATGGTTCCAAACATCAGCAGTCAATGTCTTCAAGAGGGAAAGGGAGATTTAAAGAACAAAACCTCCTTTGGTGGGAGAGAGAACCCAAAGCTCTTCTTTCCATTGTTCTTTGTCTTTTCCTCTTGCACACGTTTGTTAGTGCTATATGGCTAGTTCTCGACAATGCCAACTGAAATGGGTATATTGCTTTGGTCAATTGTCTTGCAGAACAATTCTTCAACAAAGAATGTTATCATGTCACTAAATTTCAGTCGAATATTTTAAAAAGCAAAACCTAGCAGTATAAACCAGAAACCATATTTAGAACATAGGAACAGGAGTAGGCCATTCATCCCCTCCAGCCATTCAGTTAGATCACAGAAATCTATCGATCTCAGTCTTGAAAATTTCAATTGACCCAGCATCCACAGCCTGTTGGGGGAGAGGGTTCCAGATTTCCACTACCCTTTGTATGAAAAAGTGCTTCCTGATTTCACTCCTAAATGGCTTGGCTCCCTTGCTCTGGATTATCCTGTCAAACAAATTAGTTTCTCTGTATCTACCCTATCAACTCACTTTATCATTTTAAATACTTCGATTAGATCACCTTCTAAACTCAAGGAATACAAGCTATGTTTATGCAACTGGTCCTCATAATTTAACTTTTTAAGCCCTGGTATCATTCTGGTGAATCTGCACTGTTCTCACTCCAAGGCCTATATATCTTTTCATAAGTTCGGTGCCCAAAACTGAACGCAGTGCTCCATTTGGGTCGGACCAAGGCTCTGTACAACTGAAACATCACTTCCTCACTTTTGCATTCCAACCCTTTGAGATAAAGACCAACATTCCATTAGCGTTTTTGTGCCTGTGCACTAGCTTTTAGTGATCTGTGCACATGGACAACCAGCTCCTAGTCTCTCTCCATGAATTTGATTAGATCTGAGTGCATGTTCCAGGTGTGCTATACTATTAGTGTTCAGAATAGTTTTAGCTGTAAGTTGCAAAAGTAACACCAAAATCAGTTAGACTAATTTGTGCCCACCATGCCTATCAGTCTCGATTTGAAATGGTTTGGTGTTTTGGAATTCAGTGATTATCAAATTGAATTGAAAGTGGTGAGCTTGGTTGCTCTGGCCTGTCACTGTGCAGTGTGGAAAATGATCCCCCTCATCTTCTGTTGGTGTTCAATAAAACTCACTAGTAAGGGACCTGTGTCTTACTGAGCAATACTGAATGGAAAGGTTTGGGATTGGTGAAATTTTAGATGCTAACACAATAATAGACAGAAAGACTTGTATTTCTATAGCGCCTTTCAGGACGTCCCAAAACACTTCACAACCAATGAAGTACTTTTGAAGTGTAGTCACTGTTGTAATGTAGGAAACGTGGCAGTCACTTTGCACACAGCAAGGTCCCACAAACAGCAATGTGATAATGACCAGATAATGTGTTTTCGTGATGTTGATACAACAAGGTAATGTTCTTAAATGAACTCAAGATGTGCAAAGAATATAAAAGTGCACATCTTTAACTTGCCCTTATGTTGGATATTTGTGAATTGGTTAAACAGGCAACAGAGATACTACATTGAGAATTTAATGTAATTTAAAAATGCCTTTGAATTTTTTTATAATTCTAGGCAGCAGGTAGCAATGTCAACAAGGATATCAACATCCTGCAGTGCCATGGTGAAATGGATCCTATGATACCGTTAAGATTTGGTTCTATGACTGCAGATAAGCTAAAGACGATCATCGATCCTGCAAACCTTCAGTTCAAAACCTATTTAATGCAGCATTGCTCATGTCCACAGGTGAGTGCTGCCACAGTTTCTTTGCACCTGTGTTTATAATTAAATCTTGTCACGTGTAACAATTTATAATACAAAAACAATAATTTGGGTATTTACATAATTGATATTGGAGCCATTACATAGATGTGCCCCTTCAACATTACAGTCCATTAATGTGTTAATAAAGTACTGAGAGAAAACAAATGGCTCTTGTTGAAGTCGCCATCCAGCCAGAAACTGGCCTGGCAGCATTATTGTATATAATTATAGGGTTGGCAAACATCAGTTTGTGTTTTGTGACCTCCAAGATCAAATGGCTGTTTGTGTGAGGCTGGTGTCAAATCCTCACAGCAAAGCAGCTGTCACTATGATTGGATGAGTAGGACTGTAACTGAAGTGAGTCCCACCAAGCTGGACAACAGAGGATAAGTTGGAGGTGGTTGATTGTGTCAAAGGCAGCAGAGAGGTTAAGGAGGGATAATGCACCGTCACAGAGGATGCTGTTTGTGAGTTTGGTTAGAGCCATTTCGGTGGTGTGTTTATGGTAGAAATCAGATTTTAAAGGGGAATTTCAGGAAAGATGGGCACAGATTTTGGAAGGTGACATGTTCAAGGATTTTGGAGGAAAGGGAGGTTGGAAATGGGCTGTAGTTTCCAAAGATCAAGGGGTCAGATGGATTTTTCGAGGAGGGGCGTTATGACGCTGGTTTTGAAAGCGAAGGGGGACAGTATCTGAGGAGAGAGAACCATTTACAATGTCAGCTAGCATGGAGGCCAGGAAGTGAACTATAGGGGAACTTTTAATTTTTTTCCAAAGAATTGTAAGTTGTAACATGGGTTGCTTTCATGGAATTGCAAGAATTCAATATCTTTTTTTTTTCCCCCCTCTTACTGAAGAGTTTAATGGGACTTTGTTTTTTCATCACACAGGAAATGACGGCAGTGAAAGAATTCATTGCAAAGCAGCTGCCACCAGTCTGACTGAAGAGAGCAAATCTGTAAGGCCCTCTTCAAACTTTCACCTGTCAACTGAAACCAAGCCATGTGCTAGCAACCTCAGATCTTTTATGGACCATTTTATTTGTAATAGTTCTTAATATTTTTTCTTAAAGTACTGTAGGCTGGATATATCCAGGATTTGTACAGACATACTCCCAAGTCCCTTCAGAAGTAATTTTATCAGTATAGTGATACCTGCCTTTGACAGGAAGCACATATTCAATTTTAACTCTTTCCAGCTCAGATAGTCAGTAAGATTCCTAATGCAGCTTTTATTTTGAAATATAATTTATATAGTTCCTCCAAGCAAGAAGGATATCCCATACTCTTCTGATCTTGGATTCAAACCTCAGCCCAATTCTGTCTCACCTCTAGTGCTGAAGCTTCAAAATGTGCTTAATGTAGAATCAGTGTACTTTATTTCTTTGTGCTTTGCCTGCAAATTGATGGGTTTGTGTTCAGACTCTAGCTGTTTGATTTGTAAATTCAGCTAAATGGTCAGTAAAGTGGATAGATTCTGCAAATTGCTGGCAGTCAGCTTAATATCATGGTCCATTAATGTATGAGTAAAGTGACTGGAAAAAAAATTGTGAGAAATTTTTGTTGAAGTAATCACCCAGGCAGAAAGACTGGCCTGATAGCATTATGATAAATAACTTTCGGCATGGTGAATATTAGCTGTGAATCACAGGGTGGATGTATAGTTTTGTGACCTCCACGGTCGAATGGCTAATGATTTGCAGCTCTGATTGTATCAAAGAAGCAGTGTGAAGAATGGTGGTCTTAGCCAGAGTGGGCAGTTGAAAATTATATTGACTATTTTGTCATATTGGCTTCTGAATCATTTACCACTGAGCTGGAAAAGGTATAAAATGTTTTCACTAAACTCAAACTGATCTTCAGGGACTTGTGAAGCAGGTCTGGAGTTGCCAGAATTTACTGATGAGAATTGGGCAGTTTTGGGGTGACGTACAGTGATGACTCAATAATCTAACCTATGCCATTAAAATCGACACACTTAATTAATTGGATTTAACAAGGCAGTTGCTATAGATCCAGAAATACATGCAGTAAAGACCCCTACCTGTCCGCAATACCAGCAACAGGTCATTATATCATTATATCTCCCAGCTTTGGAGAATTAGTTATCAGTTCCTGGCTGAGGCATTAAATGGAGCTTCCTGATATTGGATACTTTGGGAGAAAAGAATTGATGTGGATTGCCCTTGCAGGAACCTCACTTCCTGTTGCTTAATTGTGGGACAACATTGGTGTATTTGTGGAGAAGCGCACAGCTTAAAACAGTCCTGCTGCACTGGCTGACGGAACCAAGAAACGGTAGTGATGAGTCATGGCTATTCAAGAATGAAAGGGAAGATAAATCGGGGGTGGAACCTAAGGGCTACCAACATGAGATTGACGGGACCATAAACCTCAATGATCAGTGCATTGGTGAAGCATGGTTGATGACTGCAACACAGAGTAATAGGGCACAGTTAGCACCCCATATCGCAAGATACCTGTCTTACCTATGCCATTGTGGGAAGCATCATGCAGAGGCCAGCAGCTTCCCCTAAAAGGGATGGAGTCACCCAAGCTGGGCTCTTGTGTATTTTCCAGTAGTTGTATGGCAAATGGCAGCAGAGTCTGGGAGTAGGATGTCCATCTAACCCATCACCCAGGGGTGGTATGTACCAAACCAGTGAGGGGAAAGTGTGGAAATTGCCTTAGAGTAAGTTACTGAGTTCTCATCTCGGCTGTAGCAGTAGTTGGTACACGACATTTGGCCTCAGCACCCTGGGCTAGGGAAGGGAAAAATCCACGAGGGTTCTCCCTCTCCCCTACTAATTGATTGCTAGCCCATGACTCCCGCTGGAAAGTCTATATATGTGAGTGTTGGGTGAGGACAGAAATAACCTGTTGGCGCGCGCACACACACACACACGTTCGCAGATGAAGGACCACCACTTGGACGAGGACTGTTAACACTCTTGATACTCTACCCCAGAATGATAAATTTGGGAAAAGAAATGTAAAAAGGATGTTCCACCCTCAAATAACTCCTAAGAATTATGACACAGGGCCTCCAATGAGCATTGGGCTCCTAGCCAAAGGTTTGGATCCAGCCAGCCTTGCTGACCGTCATACTCACTTGCCCTCCAGTGAGTTCTGCCAGTTCTAAACCACTCAGCATAGCTCTGTGCTGTATATTGGGAGAAGAAAAGCTGACAGAACATATGGGAAAGGGGACAACGATTTAAAAAGTACAAAACTCGCTTGTTAAGGGGTTTGATCCAAGATCTTCCCTCTGTATCCAATACAATGAAGTGGTATAGAAACTTGGGTCTCGGTCACACAAACTGTTATGGTTGATTCTGTAAACTGCCCTGGTATAACATTACCCTGTTCTGCTCTGTGTTTGTGTAAAAGACTTTTAAAAATTGGCACTGTACTTTGCAGAACTTTTTTAAAGCAACAAACAAATTTGGCTGGCATTGAAGTTGGAGATTGTTATCCATTACACTAGAAATATGCAAAAAGTTGAATATTATGCAAATATCTTTACTGACCAACACATGATGTAAGTTGGTTCGTATTTCAGTGCATCATGTAGCTGAAAATTATGCAAAAACATAATTGTCCTCAGTTCCATGAACATGATGACCTTCATAGCGTTCAAATCCTTTACAGGAACCGCTCCAGCAGAACCCTAAATTAATTCAAAGTAAAATGACAGTGTGCTGATCTTGGCAGGTCTGAGGTTTTCTATATGTATTGAGCGATACTGCATTGAAGCATTGTAACACCGTACACTCCGACCCATTTGCCACAAAACAGAATCCTAGTGTGACAATTCTATACACAGCATGTGATACAAATGTAAGAACTTGCACTAGATTTCCAAAAGGTTGGATTTGGTAAATCATTGCTGTACCTGGTCTCCACCTAATGCATTTCACATGTATATCTTCAATAAAAATAGCATGTCATGAAGTCTGTGTAATGTAAGTTAGTTAATATTGGAGGATGTGAGGGAGAATTCATGGGATGACCCTTTTAACCGTGGCATTTTCTTTCATTTGCTCTCCATTCCTGATGGCAGTTTTTAATGTCCATCACCATCTTTAGGTAGTGGAGCTGGTTTTGAGTAGTCCTATTTGAGTATGTGAAGCCCCACTTTAAAGTGATCAGTCACTTTCCCATTATAAATACATTGCTTTCTTTCCCTCTCTCCTGATGTGATCTGTTGTTGTATATGGCATTCCTGTTCTTTTAATGGATAAAATTTAATGTATATTTGACTGTCTTTGCGTCACAAAAAAAATTCAGAAATTTAACTTCTAAAGTAGCATCTTTAATAGGAGCTTTGTGTTGGTGATACTGAACAGAGGTAAGGCACTTTATTACCCGGAGGGAGAAAAATCTAAGTTGGAGTTGTGATGTGTATGTGGCTGGTTAGAGTGACCCTGGGAGTGGGCTGACTACTTTGACAGAGGATGGAAGAAAAGAGCAATTTTTTTTCTTGTACTGGGGCGAGATGGTAAATTCATCTGACCTTGTAAGGGATATCCAGTAGTTTACTCAGAGGTTCTGGAAACCTAGCTTGAAAATCACGCGTTTTATCTGGAAAGTGGGCTTCTTGGGACACGCTGCTCAAATCATAGCCGCGGCTGCTGAGCAGCCTGCTGGCATATCAGTATCTACATGAATTTTATTTTTTCACTTCCACCAGTGCCTGACGGTGAGATTTTCTAACTATGCTTCACTAGATTGGGATGCTGGGAGGGGAGGGAGACTGTGGAAGGTCATTTTGTTTTTTTTAAAACTTTTTAGTAAAGCTCTTGTCAGTTTAGCAGAGCTGTGTTGCCATTTGAAGTGAAGAGCAAGCTCACCTACCCTTCCATTTACTGGAGGCTGCATGCAGGTATGTAACCTTGAGAAGTATGGTTGATGGTGAGAGGGGAGAATCGCCTTCATAAACATTCACGTTCCGCCCATCCAACAGTAGCTGCTTAAGCAGAAATTGATTTGGTTCTACCTCACATTCCTTCTGATAGAAAATTACAGCTGTACATTAAAGAATCATAAATGTGTCTTACAAATGTACGAATGATAGAAAATGTATCTGTGCTGAGTGGTAAACGCTCCAAATAAAGAGTGACTGCTGGGCAGCATTGACAATTAATTACAGTTTCAAACTAAATATTTATACCGTTGCATGCGTTCACAAATGTGTGTGACAGACAGTATTAGGATCAAGCCAGTGTACACTCAATATTCGAAACTCAGTGCATAAACACATGAACTCGTTTTCTTTAATCTACAATTGTAGGATCACGGTGATTGTTGCAGTTCAGTGAATTACTCAGCAGCTTACTCTTAATACCTTGGGGTGCTGTCACAGGAGAATTGGTATTGAACACCTTGAAAGAAACCATTTGTCAATGCACCCTTCAAAAAAAGTAATTGAATTCCATGTGACTATATGCTTTTCCATTCCATTGCTGTGGTTTAATCTGATTATTTTCCTCTTTTTTAAAATTTTTGTCCTCCAACCTCCTTGTAATGTGAAATTGAATAAAGAGAAGTCCTTCAGGAAGTGTTTTTCTGAGCATCTATTCAGCACAAATTAAGAAGCATATTCAGGTTTCATTGGGGTTGTGAACTCTGGTTGGATTTATTCCTGGAGATTTCACCACATGACCTCCCACCTACAACCGTCCAGCCCAGTCAAACAGCCTCCCCCCCCCACGTCCAATATTTTTATAGCTAATAAACAAACGTCTTAAAAGAAAATGGAAAAAATACACTTATTTTTAATGCCCCTATGATTTTTCTCCTGGGTTGCTCACAACAGTGTCTGGGCGATTAATCTTTAATTCCTGGAGACTCCAGGGTAACCTGAGGTTTTGTAGTTTTAATTTCTGGGTATTTGGAGTTTTTTTTCCTGGTCTAAGGGGCATACTGTCAGTTTCAATTATTTATTTTATTTCCTCTGCCTTTTTTTTTTCCTTCCTCTCCCCTCTAGAGAGTTGGTGCAGATGTTTTAAGTAGAATTCTCCTGCAGTGACAATCACAACTCTCTTTCTTTCTTCCAGGCTTATGCTAGTTGATAGTTTCACAATGCAAGATGTGGTTAAAAAAGGAACTGCAATGTGAATAAAGTTCTCTCTCTCTAATGTAATTTATTGGTGTATCTTTCTGTCTTGCATTATTATGGGATGCTCGAGAAGGTACCTACGGCAGACTCAAATTTATAAAATATATTTTCAGCCTCCTCTGGTGCTGCTCATGGTGCGTCGGCAGTTATACTGTTGCAAGGAGGGGGATGTTTGGTGAAGATCTCCACTGAGAATTTGGAATTAGTGCTTGTAACCTCTTCTGAAAGATGGTGTCACATTTTGGGATTTTTTTTTTGATAATTTTTCCACAGAAAGGATTTGGGTAAAAAGTTACTTTTAACTGGATTTTTACGAAGCATAGTATATCCAGACAAGTTAAAACACAAGACTGAGACAATGAGTAGTTATGATGCTAATGAGCTAGCTGTGATTTTTTTTTTTTGGTTCCCTTGTTGACTAACTCTGAATTAGAAAACTGTTAGCCTGCCTTGGCAATCATAAAAAACGCCTCACACTCAGTCTTTGGTCCCCCTTTTTCTGGTTGAGAGGCTCTGAAAGAGGACGGCTGTGAGGGCAGTCAAGTTTGTATACATATAAATCCAGTTTAGCCCAGCTACTCGGTGACATGCCTGGAGCCATGCAAGAACTGAGTGAGGACATTACATGGATATTTGTAATGCAAAATGCTGTTGTACAGATGTGCTTTATCATTTTTTTTATGCTTGCTACAAATATTTTCCATACTACGATTCTCCACTTGCAAGAGTTCAAAATGGTGGCTGAAAGGATTTACCGCCCCCCCCAAACAAAATTGCAGCAACTTGACTGGATCACTTTTTGGTAACATTTTTAATTTTCAGGTTTTTAAACTGCAATGAATTTCCTTGCTATTTGCTGATTTGTGTTAGAGAATCTTGCAGCACAGGAGGCCAATTGGATATCAGAACAAGAATTAGGAGCAGTAGTAGACCATACCGCCCCTCGAACCTGCTCCGCCATTCAATAAGATCATGGTGGATCTTCGACCTCAACTCCACTTTCCTGTCCTATCCCTTGATTCCCCTAGAGTCCAAAAATCTATATCTCAGCCTTGCATATACTCAACGACTGAGCATTCACAGCACTTTGGGGCAGAGAATTCCAACGATTCACAACCCTCTGAGTGAAGAAATTGCTCCTCTCTGTCTTAAAAGGCTTATCCTGAGACTATGCCCCCTAGTTCCAGACTCTCCAGCCAGGGGAAACGATCTTTCCGCATCTTATATGTTTCAATGAGATCATCTCTCATTCTTGTAAACTCCAGGGTATAGGTTCAATCTCTCTTCATAGGACAACTTTCTCATCCCAGGGATCAATCTAGTGAACCTTTGTTGCGCTGCCTCTAAGGCAAGTATATCTTTCCTTAGATAAGGAGACCAAAACTGTGCACAATACTCCAGGTGTGGTCTCACTAGAGCCCTGTACAATTGCAACAAAACTTCCTTACTCTTGTACTCCAACTCTCTAGCAATAAAGGCAAACATGCCATTTGCCTTCCTAATTGCTTGCTGTACCCAATTGCATGCTAACTCTCTGTTTCTTGTACTAGGGCACCCAAATCACTCTGAACACCAACATTTAATAGTTTCTCACCATTTAAAAAATATTCTGTTTTTCTATTCTTCCTACCAAAGTAAATAACCTCATTTCCCCACACTACTCCATCTGCCACCTTATTGCTCACTCACTTAACCTGTCTATATCCTTTTGCAGGCTCTTTGTGTCCTCCTCGCATCTTTCCACCTAGCTTTGTATCGTCAGCAAACGTGGATACATTGCACTTGGTCCCTTCAACTAAGTCAAATTACTCCCACTCCCCTACTCTTTTGCCATAGCCCTGCAAATTTTTCCTTTTCAAGTATTTATCCAATTCCCTTTTGAAAGTTAGTATTCGCACATAAGAAAATAGGAGCAGGAATAGGCCACTTGGCCCCTCGAGCCTGCTCCGCCATTCAATAAGATCATGGCTGATCTCGGGCTCAGCCACTTCCCTGCCTGCTCCCCATAACCCTTCACTCCCTTATCTTGCAAAAATCTGTCTATCTCTACCTTAAATTTATTTAATGACCCAGCCTCCACAGCTCTCTGCGGCAGAGAATTCCACAGATTTACGACCCTCTGAAAGAAGAAATTCCTCCTCATCTCAGTTCTAAAAGGGCGATCCTTTATTCTGAAACTATGCCCCCGAGTTCTAGATTTCCCCACGAGGGGAAACATCCTCTCTGCATCTACCTTGTCGAGCCCCCTCAGCATATGTTTCAATAAGATCACCTCTCATTCTTCTAAATTCCAATGAGTATAGGCCCAACCTGCTCAACCTTTCCTCATAAGTCAACCCCCTCATCTCTGGAATTAACCTAGTGAATCGTCTCTGAACTGCCTCCAATGCAAGTACATCTTTCCTTAAATAAGGAGACCAAAACTGTACACAGTACTCAAGGTGTGGTCTCACCAATGCCCTGTACAGTTGTAGCAGGACTTCCCTGCTTTTATATTCCAACCCCCTTGAAATAAAGGCCAACATTCCATTTGCCTTTTTGATTACTTGCAAGTGCTTCAACCATCCTTTCAGGCAGTGCATTCCAAATCACAACAATATTCCCTATTTTAGGTGTACTTGATACCCATCAACTGTAACTGATGCAAAATTTGCCCACAAGAAAGTGAGATGGAAAAAACATGCATGTGTGTATTTTAATAGATGTGTATTGGCAAATCTCCTGTAACATTGCTTATGTTAAATCAGAGGCTATGCTGTTCTATAATGACAGGAGTGTTATACTATGCATGACATTTATAATTAGCACTATGTTTAAAATTACTAGTGCTCTGCCCCTCTCCACTTGCTTAAGTGAAGGAAGTTTCCAGCTGGTTATTGGAATTACTATTACAGCAGATGCTTTGTTTACCTGCAATTTAATCTGAACTCTTTTTTAAAAAGCAGTATGTGGCAACTATGCAGCGGCAGTCACAATGACCAGATGGCAACCTACAATGTTTATTTGCTTGAATGACATTTGTGTAAGGCTTTTTGACACACAAGCATTTTAAACTAAAAAGTACCATTGGAGGCTTTCATGTAGTATCTCCCTTGTTATTAGGCCACCCTGATTGAGTGGATGATGAGCAGGCGTGACCATAAATGGACTCGAGGGCTCCTCCAGAGCTTGCTGCAACTTCTAACACTCTTTCTTGTTTTAACCTTGATAGATTCCTGTCACATGATTCTTGAACATAAATATTCTTCAACCATGGCATCAACTCAAACTACAGTAGAGGCAGTTTGTGTAACTGCAAATGATGCACTTTTTTCATGTCAGTCAAAATTAATTTTTATATATATATATATATATTTTTTTTTTTTTTGTTTCTGTGGCATTGTTCTATAAGTGTAAAAGTTTCAGATGCAACAGTAGCTGTACCCACCGTGTGTGTGTGTGTGTGTGATCACTGATGTCTAAACAGCTCTGACACGTCACTCAACAAGACAGCATGAAGACAAATCAGTCACGTAACTAATTTCATTAAACTTCAAACTGCCTGGCACAGTATCAATTCTGGTAAGTAAAATGAGGTATTACAGTAAATCATAACAGAATTTGCAAGTACATTATCAATATTCCCAAATCAATCCAGACATTCAGATTATAGAGCTGTTGTTTTGAGACATCTACATATAGTTTTGCTGTATTGAACGTGCTCTGATGTAGTTTTCCTTCACATCATCCTCCACCAGATTACGGATACCAAGCAATCTAGGCAACTATTCTGTATTTTCACCTTACGCAAAGTTTAGAAAGTTAGACGGGAATATTGCAGCTTTGAACCTGTATTATTACTGGCGAGCTACACACTGGGCTACTCCTGAAGTTTCTTTTTTACAAGTGATTTAAATTCTTAGGTGCTTCATTCTTGCTGAGGTCATAAGGATGCTGGGATTGCCAATACCACACATCTTGACCTAAAATACAAAGAACATTGTTTTTAAAACTTGGCGTACATTCCAGCATTTAGTTACAGTATAGTACTGATTCAAACACTATATTCTGCTTGTAAATTTGCAATATTTTAACTTCCAACTGCATTAAAACTTCAAGTATTAGATTTCAAACTAAAATTGAGACTAGAAAGTGAGTAACACACTTTTCAGCTACCCAACACTAAATTAAAATGATAGCAAAATACTGCAGATGCTGGAAATCCGAAATAACAACAGAAAACGCTGGAAAAACTAATTAAAATGTTGCTTTAATGTAAAAAATCAAAATTACATTAAACCCCCAACATTTTATTACATTGAGTGCTTACACATCTTATCGATCCCAAACTCTGCCTTCCATCCAAGCTCCTTCTCTGCCAGAGCTGGATTGGCATAACAGGAAGCAATATCGCCTTCTCTCCGCAGAACAATCTGATATTTAATCTGCAAAAGATAGGGAGGAGAAAACCAAGATTTTTTTTTTTGTGTTAATCTCTGATTCATACGTGATCAATTGATTTGGTTTAATTAATTCTCAGCCAAGCCAAAAGGTGGCACCACAGAAGCTTTACCGAATAGCTCTTAACTATTTCTGAAATGATGGTGACACTTGCCTCTTTCCCGGAAGCTTTCTCCATCGCTTTCACCATCTGTAGAACAGAGTAACCTGTCCCAGTACCGAGATTGTACACCTGAACAGAGAGAGCCATATAACTGGTTATTGTGAGGACAGATAGTCTTCGTGTAAGTTATGTAATGCTGAAAAAGGGGAGAAGTCTTGGAGAGAAGAGGAGAAGGATTGAAAAAATATGCCATAGAACTGAAGCAGGGAACTTGTGTAAAAGGCAGCAGAAGGAATAGTCTCACAGACTAAGAGCACACAGTGTTAAAGCTGTCCAGGGTGCAGCTTTCATTAACAAACGGGTGGCAGGGTCCGTGACGTCTCGGACCGTGTTTTCAGAATCCTCAAAGGGGAAGGGGAACAATCACAAGTCGTGGTACACATCGGTACCAACGACATAGGTAGGAGAAGGGACGGGGATTTAAAACAGGAATTTAGGGAGCTAGGTTGGAAGCTGAGAGCCAGTACAAACCATGTTGTAATTTCTGGTTTGTTGCCGGTGCCACGTGCTAGCGAGTTGAGGAACAGGGAGAGAGTGCAGATAAACACGTGGCTGCAGGGATGGTGTAGGGGGGAGGGTTTCAGTTATGTGGATAATTGGAGCACATTCTGGGGAAGGTGGGACCTGTACAAACAGGACGGTTTGCACCTGAACCAGAGGGGCACCAATATCCTGGGAGGGAAATTTGCTACGGCTCTTCGGGGGGGTTTAAACTAATTTGTCAGGGGGATGGGAAAAAGGGCTGTAGTCCACGAGCCAGTGGTGAGTGTAGGGAGGTACTGAGGAGGGTATCAAGGTCGCAGGAATGTACCGGCAGACAGGAAGATGGCTTGAAGTGTGTCTACTTCAATGCAAGGAGCATCCGGAATAAGGTAGGAGAACTTGGAGCGTGGATTGGTACTTGGGACTACGATGTGGTGGCCATTACGGAGACATGGTTAGAACAGGGACAGGAATGGTTGTTGGAAGTTCCGGGGTATAGATGTTTCAGTAAGAGTAGGGAAGGTGGTAAGAAAGGTGGAGGAGTAGCATTGTTAATCAAGGATAGTTTAACAGCGGCAGAAAGGCAGTTCGAGGGGGATCTGCCGTCTGAGGTAATATGGGCTGAAGTTAGAAATAAGAAAGGAGCGGTCACGTTGTTAGGAGTTTTCTACAGGCCCCCAAATAGTAATAAAGATGTGGAGGAAGAAATTGCAAAGCAGATTATGAATAGGTGTGGAGGTCACAGAGTAGTTGTCATGGGTGACTTCAACTTTCCAAATATTGATTGGAAACTTTATAGGTCAAACAGTTCGGATGGGATAGTTTTTGCACAGTGTGTGCAGGAGGGTTTCCTGACACAATATGTGGATAGGCCGACAAGAGGTGGGGCCACGTTGGATTTGGTACTGGGTAATGAACCGGGCCAAGTGTTTGATTTGTATGTGGGAGAGCACTTTGGAGATAGTGACCACAATTCGGTAACTTTCACTATTGCAATGGAGAGGGATAGGGCCATACGGCAGGGCAGGGTTTATAATTGGGGGAGGGGTAATTATGATGCGATTAGGCAAGAATTAGGGAGTATAAGATGGGAACAGAAACTATCAGGGAAAGGCACAAACGAAAAGTGGAGCTTTTTCATGGAGCAATTACTGCGTGTCCTTGATAGGTATGTCCCTGTCAGGCAGGGAGGAAATGGCCGAGTGAGAGAACCATGGTTCACAAAAGAGGTTGAATGTCTAGTCAAGAGGAAAAAGGAAGCGTATGTAAGGATGAGAAAACAAGGTTCAGTTGGGTCGATTGAGGGGTACAAGGTAGCAAGGAATGAGCTAAAAAAAGAGCTTAGGAGAGCTAGGAGGGGGCATGAGAAGTCCTTGGCGGGTCGGATCAAGAAAAACCCCAAGGCCTTTTACTCTTATGTGAGAAATAAAAGAATGACCAGGGTGAGGGTAGGGCCGGTCAAGGACAGTAGTGGGAACTTGTGCATGGAGTCAGAAGAGATAGGAGAGGTGATGAATGAATACTTTTCGTCAGTGTTCACCGAGGAGAGGGGCCATGTTCTTGAGGATGAGAGTGTGATAAAGGTGGATAGGCTGGAGGTGGTAGATGTTCTGAGGGAAGATGTTTTAGCAATTTTGAAGAACCTGAGGGTCGATAAGTCCCCTGGGCCAGATGGGATATATCCTAGGATTCTTTGGGAGGCAAGGGAGGAGATTGCAGAGCCTCTGGCTTTGATCTTTGGGTCCTCACTGTCCACGGGGATGGTGCCAGAGGACTGGAGAGTGGCGAATGTTGTTCCTCTCTTCAAGAAAGGAAATAGGAATGACCCTGGTAATTATAGGCTGGTTAGTCTTACTTCGGTGGTTGGTAAGATAATGGAAAAGGTCCTGAGGGATAGGATTTATGACCATTTGGAAAGGGGCAACTTAAATCAGGGATAGTCAACACGGATTCGTGAAGGGTAAGTCTTGCCTAACAAATTTGATTGAATTCTTTGAGGAGGTAACTAAGTGTGTAGATGAAGGTAGAGCAGTTGATGTCGTATACATGGATTTTAGTAAGGCGTTTGATAAGGTTCCCCATGGTCGTCTCATGAAGAAAGTAAGGAGTTGTGGGATAGAGGGAAATTTGGCCGATTGGATAAGTAACTGGCTATCGCATAGAAGGCAGAGGGAGGTGGTGGATGGAACATTTTCGGACTGGAGACCAGTTACCAGCGGTGTGCCACAGGGGTCGGTGCTGGGTCCTCTGCTGTTTGTGATTTTTATCAATGACTTGGAGGAGGGGACTGAAGGGTGGATCAGTAAATTTGCTGATGACACCAAGATTGGTGGAGTAGTGGATGAGGTGGAGGGCAGTTGTAGGCTGCAAAGAGACATTGATAGGATGCAGAGCTGGGCCAAAAAATGGCAGATGGAATTTAACCCTGATAAGTGCGAGGTGATTCATTTTGGTAGGGCAAATTTGAATAAGGATTACAGGGTCAACGGCAGGGTTCTGAGGAACGTGGAGGAGCAGAGGGATCTGGGGGTTCATATCCACAGATCTCTGAAGGTTGCCACTCAAGTGGATAGAGCAGTAAAGAAGGCCTATGGTGTGTTAGCGTTTATTAACAGAGGGTTTGAGTTTAAGAACCGTGAGGTTATGCTGCAACTGTACAGGACCTTGGTGAGACCACATTTGGAATATTGTGTGCAGTTCTGGTCACCTCACTATAGGAAGGACGTAGAAGCATTGGAAAGAGTGCAAAGGAGATTTACCAGGATGCTGCCTGGTTTGGGGGGGAGGTCTTATGAGGAAAGATTGAGGGAGTTGGGGCTTTTCTCTTTAGAGCGGAGGAGGATGAGAGGCGACTTAATAGAGGTTTATAAGATGATGAGGGGGATAGATAGAGTGGATGTTCAGAGACTATTTCCTCGGGTAGAGGCAGCTGTTACAAGGGGGCATAACTATAAGGTGCATGGGGGGAGATATAGAAGGGATGTCCGAGGTAGATTCTTTACTCAGAGAGTGGTTGGGGTGTGGAATGGACTGCCTGCTGTGATAGTGGAGTCGGACACTTTAGGAACTTTCAAGCGGTTATTGGATAAGCACATGGAGCACACCAGAGTGATAGGGAGTGTGATAGCTTGATCTTGGTCTCGGACAATGCTCGGCACAACATCGAGGGCCGAAGGGCCTGTACTGTGCTGTACTGTTCTATGTTCTATAAACCTTGCAGCTGCACTTCTCTAAGCTTCTTCAGTGCAGCAATGTGTCCCTTTGCAAGATCCACAACATGAATGTAATCCCTGACACCTAAACAGCAAGACAAAGCTCTTATTTGTCTGCAATCATGTACATTCAGATCCAAAAACAACTCATGTTTTCCTGCTCTAATATGCAAAATTACCCAAAGACGGTGAGGTAGAGTTTCCGCTAGGCAGGGCAATTCTCCCAAAATTGCTCTTGTTTAAACATCATGCTGGAAGCCAGCCCCACCCATAAAACTAGCCATGCCCCCAGATCGACAGTCACCATTACAACTTTCCGCTAATTGTGCCCATTTGCGGGCCTTTGAGGAGGCTCTCAAAATTAAGCTGTTCCAGCATGCTACTAGGTAGTTTTTTAAAAAGCTTAAATATTTAATTTACTAAAACTGACTAAAAAACTATACAGAACCATTTACTAGTAAAGTAATTTTCAGTGATTTAAAATCAGGTTGCTCACACACTGATTAAAAATGCTTATTGTGATAAACCCATTTTCAGCTGTATTAATAAAATTGCACCAGGTTACCACTCTTAAACAAATATTTTTGAATGCAAGAAAAAAAAATTGGGTTGTAAAACGCTGCCCGATTGTGTTGGTACATGGAAAATTTTACATTCAGCAATATGCAAATGAGTGAGCAGAAAAAATAATAGAATCATAGAATAGTTACAGCACAGAAGGAGGCCATTCAGCACGTCGAGCCCATGCTGACTCTCCAAGAGCTATTCACCTAGTCCCACTCCCCCGTCCTTTCCCCGTAGCCCTGCAAAAATTTTTCCTCAGGTACTTACCCAATTCCCTTTTGAAAGCCACGATTGAATCTGCCTCCACCACCCTTTCAGGCAGTGCATTCCAGATCCTAACCACTCGCTGCGTAAAATTTTTTTTCCTCATGTCGCCTTTGGGGCAAATCTGTGTCCTCTGCTTCTCGACCCTTCTGCCAATGGGAATAGTTTCTCTCTCTCTACTCTGTCTGGACCCCTCATGATTTTGAACACCTCCATCAAATCTCCTCTCAACCTTCTCTGCTTTGAGAACAACCCCAGCTTCTCTAGTCTATTCACGTAATTGAAGTCCCTCATCCCTAGAATTGTCAAATCTTTTCTGCACCCTCTCCAAGGCCTTCACATTCTTCCTAAAGTGCGGTGCCTAGAATAGGACACAATACTCCAATTGAGGCCAAATCAGTGTTTTATAAAGGTTCATCATAACTTCCTTGCTTTTGTACTCTATGCCTCTATTTATAAAATTGAGAGGTCGCACAACACCAGGTTATAGTCCAACAGTTTTATTTTAAATCACAAGCTTTCGGAGTTACAACTCCTTCGTCGGGTGAAGTGAGGAGATACAGAATCGTCAAAGCATATATAGGTAGAGAACAATGCATGTGTAACTTACAATTGCAGACAACTGAATTCAATCATCCTGACTGTTTATCTGCCGAGGTGTGATAAAGTTAATCAGGTCAGCCAGGAAGGTACCACATCAAAGACATAGCAAGATACAACTGAGACAATGAGGTGGAATCGCATGGGGTCTAACGTGTCAAAAGCTGCCGTCTGTATGTAAAACGATTAACTTTAAAAATTTTACTTTTTTACTGGGAATCACATCTGTGAACAAGCCAACGACGACTCGAGTTTATAAAGCCCAGGATCCCGTATGCTTTTTTAACCGCTTTCTCAACCTGCCCTGCCACCTTCAACGATTTGCACAGATAAACCCCCCAGGTGTCTCTGTTCATGCACCTCCTTTAGGAGTGTACCCTTTAGTTTATATTGCCTCTCCTCGTTCTTCCTACCAAAATGTATCACTTTGCACTTTTCTGCATTAAATTTCATCTGCCACGTGTCTGCCCATTTCACCAGCCTGTCTGTCTTGAAATCTATCCCTATCCTCCTCACTGTTCACTATACTTCCATGTTTTGTGTCATCTGCAAATTTTGAAATTGTGTCCTGTGCACGTCCTAGTACCAACCCCTGGGGAACACCACTATATACCTTCCTCCTGTTCACCACTACTCTGTTTCCTGTCACTTAGCCAATTTTGTATCCATGCTACCACTGTCCATTTTATTTCATGGGCATCCACTTTGCTGGTAAGCCTATTATGTGGCAGTTTATCAAACGCCTTTGGAAGTCCACATACACCACATCAACCCTCTGTTACCTCATCAAAAAACTCGATCAAGTTAGTTAAACACGATTTGCCTTTAATAAATCAGTGCTAGCTATCCTTAATTAATCCACACTTGTCCAAGTGACTGCTAACTTTGTACCTGATTATTGTTTCTAAAAACTTCCCCACTACCGAGGTTAAACCGACTGGCCTGTAGTTGCTGGGTTTATCCTTGCACCCTTTTTTGAACAAGGGTGTAACATTTGCAATTCTCCAGTCCTCTGGCACCACACCAGTATCTAAGGAGGATTGGAAGATTATGGCCAGTACCTCCGCGATTTCCTCCTTAACTTCCCTCAGCACCCTAGGATGCATCCCAGCCGATCCTGGTGACTTATCAACTTTAAGTACAGACAGCCTTGTTAGTACCTCCTCTATCAATTTTTATTTCATCCAGTATCTCCACTACCTCCTCTTTCACTATGACTTTGGCAGCAGCATCTTCCTTGGTGAAGACAGATGCAAAGTACTCATTTAGTACCTCAGCCGTGCCCTCTGCCTCCATGTGTAGGTCTTTTTGGTCCCAAATCGACCCCAACCCTCCTCTTACTACCAGTTTATTATTTATATGCCTATAGAAGACTTTGAATTCCCTTTTATGTTAGCTGCCAATCTATTCTCATACTCTCTTTGCCCCTTTTCTTTTTCACTTCCCCTCTGAACTTTCTACATTCAGCCTGATTCTCACTTGTATTCTCAACCTGACATCTGTCATGCGGGCTCTTTTTCTGCTTCATCTTACTTTCTATCTCTTTCGTCATCCAGGGAGCTCTGGCTTTAGTTGTCCTATCTTTCCCCCTCGTGGGAATGTACCCGAACCATCTCCTCTTTAAAGGCAGCCCATTGTTCAATTACAGTTTTGCCTGCCAATCTTTGATTCCAGTTTACCCGGGCCAGATCCGTTCTCAATCCACTGAAATTGGCTTTCCTCCAATTAAGTATTTTTACTCCAGATTGCTCCTTGTCCTTTCCCATAGCTAAACCTTATGATACTATGATCACTGTTCCCTAAATGTTCCCCTACTGACACTTGCTCCACTTGACCCACCTCATTCCCCAGAACCAAATCCAGCAATGCCTCCTTCCTCGTTGGGCCGGAAATGTACTGATTAAGAAAGTTCTCCTGAACACAATTCAGAAATTCTTCCCCCTCTCAGCCCTTTACTATCCCAGTCTATACTAGGATAGTTGAAGTCCCCCGTTATCACTACTCTATAGTTCTTGCACTTCTCTGTAATTTCCCTGCAAATTTGCTCCTCTATATCCTTCCCATTAGTTGGTGGCCTATAGAATACATCTATTATTTCTTAACTCTAACCAAATAGATTCTGTCCTTGACCCCTCCAGGACATCCTCTCTCTCCAGCACGGTAACATTCTCCTTAGCCAATACTGCCACCCCACCTCCTTTCTTTCCTTCCCTATCTTTCCTGAACACCTTATATCCAGGAATATTTAAAACCCACTCCTGCCCTTTTTTGAGCTAGGTCTCCGTTATGACCATAACATCATATTCCCATGTGGCTATTTGCGCCTGCAGCTCACCAACCTTATTTACCATGCTTTGTGCATTTACACACATGCACTGTAAGCCTACCTTAGACCTCCTTGTATTCTTAGTCTGACCCCACCTAATACCGCACTATTTCTTACTCTAGTGCTATCTTTCTCTCCCCATCCTTTGTGCACTTTGTTTCTCCTTTCTAATGCTACATCGCAAAGACATTCAATTCAGAAAACAGTGCAATTTTGAGCACCATCTGTGCCTGGATTGCCAATTCCAGCCAATGGGAATATCCTGGATTGGACTACGTTGAAATTTCCTGTGGAGCTGCTATGCCTACATTGGAACATAAAAACTGCTGTAAAACAAGTACAAATTCAGCACCACCCATAGAACGGAATAGCAGGCGGGCTACTATCAGGCCGATCTCTTGCCTCTGCTGCTCCTCTTCCTCTCCATTATCATACAGAACAGGAGTATGCCCGTTGGGAAGGCCATTCACTGGTTATTTCAACTGAATGCATAGGAAGGGCACAAACCTGTATTCGCTTTCTGCTTTAGAGCAAATTTGCACAAAGACAAACCAAGCCCAATTATAAATAGGCATTTTGTACTAAATAGGAAAGATAGAATTGCAATTAACCAGAGCTGAAGTGTATGGGAATCCAAATCCCAAAAAAGGTAATTATGTGCAGCTCAACACTGTCTTTAATACTTCATGTTATGTACAATATGTTTAGGTCTACAGACCCTGATAGATTTCACAGGTGAAGTCACCTCCTTGCTGACAATGTGAACCCAATACCTTACACCATGGCCTATTGGAGCATCAGTGGCTTGGGACACCATGCTGATCGGTGTATAACTAATGAAGGACACAAGGTAGAGTGATCTTACCTGTGCCATCACACGTCTCATAGTCAGTTCCATAAACACTCAGGTGCTGCCGACGTCCAATAGCAACCTGAGAAGGAAGTCAAACATTTAACAACAGCCACGATGCAGCTGTTACTGAAAGATTAAAGCTTTTCCTGCTCAGGCAGATTACAGCTAAACTATTAGTGTACAAACACATTGGCCCAGATTATGCCGGAGCAGGGCATCTCATGGCGTGCCCTGTTAGACTTGTTCGCGCACGTTTAGCTTTTAAACATTTTTGCCCACAAAGTTGCTGTAAGTGCGAGCTGATAATGGCGCGGCGAAGGCAACAGGGCAAATCGGCCAGCAACTTGTGGCGATTCAACAACAACAGCTTGAATTTATATAGCACCTTTAACATAGTAAAACATCCCAAGGCACCTCACAGGAGCGTTATCAGAACAAAATTTGACACCGAGCCACATAAGGAGGTATTAGGGCAGATGCCGAAAAGCTTGGTCAAAGAGTTAAGTTTTAAGGAGCGAATTAAAGGAGGAGAGAGGTGGAGAAGTTTAGGGAGGGAATTCCAGAGTTTAGGGCCTAGTCAGCTGAAAGCATAGTTGCCAATGGTGGAGTGATTAAAATAGGGGATGCGCAAGAGGACAGAATTAGAGGAGTGCAGATATCTCTGAGGGTTGGAGGAGATTACAGAGAGGGAGGGGTGAGACCATGGAGGGATTTGAAAACAAGGATGAGAATTTTAAAAATGAGGCATTGCCGGACTAGGAGCCAATGTAGGTCAAGCACAGGGGTGAACGGGACTTGGTGCGAGTTAGGATTCGCAATTCATGGGGTATCTCTGCACGCCACAAGTTGCTGGCCAATTTGCACACTAATAACGGCGTGCGTTGTTCAGAAACCATTACTTTTTCAGCAAAATCTGGGCCAATATAAAATGTGTTACCAAATGTGCTGGAGTGCAGCAAGCGAAAGTGTCACAAAGTGAGACTTGATAACGTCTGACTCCTCGCTCAACTCAAAGTACAGAACAAGCTGTAGATGTCATCAGCTGTCAGTTTTAGCTGATTGTTCACCTAGAAGACAATTAGCACAGCTCTGGAAGCAGCACCCCTCCCTCGGCAGAAGGAGGTGCGGGGGCTAAGCAAAGAAAATGAACAAAGGAACGCACCATTGTCAGGCTGCTTTCATGAGTCGATGTTTCTTTGGTTCAGCACTCAGGTGAGACAAGCTAGTAAACATTCCACTCTTTACATTAGAGCTTCAAGCATTCCTGACATAACAGAGCATGTCATCCACAGGAAAGAGCTCCTACACCCATTGCATCCTGTGTTCAACTTTTTCTTTAAAATCATTACCTACCTGTGCAATGTATGGCATCAGATTGCTGGGAATACCCTGGGGAGCTTCACCTATTTTTCCCGATTCATGTGCCCCAGTAGGATTGAAGTATCGAAGAACCACTGCATTCCAATCCTGAATGGACAATAGTTTGTTTGTTAATCACCATTAGAAACCACAGATTCCAGCACATCTGAGAACCAGGTACTTGCAAACCTTGCAAAAGTGTTGATTAATTTGAAAAATCATAATACTAAGAATTCATATTCTGCAGTTATAAAGAAACGGTTGTAACAAATTGGCAATAGTACATCACAAAATGGAGAGATTTCTGTACAGTTCCCAAGATTTTCGATAAATAGAATCGGTGAGATTTTGCTGTAGCAGGACATCTAATGGCATCAGCCGTTAGTTAGACATACTCCTGCACACTTGAGCTCATAAAACGTTTGCTCACTAAGCTGCTGAAAGTGCAAGCTGAGGGAAACTGGGCATCTGGGACCTGAGTGAACAGGGCAACCAACAGGGCCTTAACCAAGGAGATTAAAGGATTGGGAAATAAACAGTGGAAGATTGATTGGCAGTCATTAGGAACAGGGGAACAGGAGTAGGTCATTGAGTCCCTCGAGCATGTTCCGCCATTCAATGAGATCATGGCTGATCTGCCTTTGGCCCATATCCCTTAATACCTTTGGTTAACAAAAATCTATCAATCTCAGATTTAAAATTAATAATTGATTAGCATCAATTTCCGTTTGCGGAAGAGAGTTCCAAACTTCTACTACACTTTTTATGTAGAAATGTTTCCTAATTTCACTCCTGAAAGGTCTGGCTCTAACTTTTAAGCTATGCCCCCCTAGTCCTAGAATCCCCAACCGGTGGAAATAGTTTCTCTCTATTTACCCTATCTGTTCCCCTTAATATCTTGAAAACTTCGATCAGATCACACCTTAACCTTCTAAATTCCTAGGGAATACAACCCTAATTTGTGTAATCTCTCCTCGTAACTTAACCCTTGAAGTCCGGGTATCTTCTGGTAAACCTGCGCTGCACTCCCTCCAAGGCCAATATATCCTTCCTAAGGTGTGGTGCCCAGAACTGCTCACGGTACTCCAGGTGTGGTCTAACCAGGGCTTTGTATAGCTGCAGCATAACTTCTACCCCCTTGTATTCTAGTCCTCTAGATATAAAGGCCAGCATTCCATTAGCCTTTTTTGATTATTTTCTGTACCTGTTCATGACATTTTAATGATCTATGTACCTGGACCCCCAAGTCTCTTTGGCCCTCCACTGTTTTTAGCTTTTCACCATTTAGAAAGTATCCTGTTCTATCCTTTTTCGGTGCAAAGTGGATGACCTCACATTTGCTTACATTGAAATCCATTTGCCACAGTTTTGCCCATTCATCTATCGATATCCCTTTGTAATTTTATTCTTTCATCTACACTTCCCACAATGCCGCCTATCTTTGCGTCATTGGCAAATTTGGATATATGACTTTCTATGCCATCATCCAAGTCATTAATAAATACTGTGAATAGTTGAGGCCCCAACACAAATTCCTGCGGGACACCACTAGTCACATCCTGCCAATTTGAATACCTACCCATTATCCCTACTGCCTGTCTCCTGCCACTCAGCCAATTTCCTAACCAGGTCAGTAA
The DNA here is from genome assembly GCA_030390025.1 of Squalus acanthias. NCBI lineage: Eukaryota > Metazoa > Chordata > Chondrichthyes > Squaliformes > Squalidae > Squalus > Squalus acanthias. The sequence goes on from JASTWF010000031.1 coordinate 1,832,802, forward strand.
TTTGCCCTCAATTCCGTGGGCTTCTACCTTAGTTAACAGTCTCTTATGTGGGACTTTATCAAATGCCTTCTGGAAGTCCATATAAATAACATCCATAGACATTCCCCTGTCCACTACTTTAATCACCTCCTCAAAAAATTCAATCAGGTTTGTCAGGCATGACTCACCTTTCACAAATCCATGCTGGCTCTCTGATCAACTGAAAATTTGAGGTGTTCAGTCACTCTATCCTTAATTATAGACTCTAGCAATTTCCCAACAACAGATGTTTGGCTAACCGGTCTATAATTCCCTGGTTTCCTCTCTCGCCATTCTTAAATAGCGGAGTGACATGCACAATTTTACAATCTAAAGGAACGTTTCCTGAATCGAGAGAACTTTGGAAGATTAGAGTTAGAGCATCTGCAATGTGCTCACCTACTTCCTTTAAAACCCTGGGATGGAAACCATCTGGTCCTGGGGATTTGTCACTCTTTAGTGCCATTGGCCCGTAATTTCCGATAGGAGGCTTCCTGCGTGCAGATGCCACCTATTGGAAAAAAATCTACGCTCTTACCTGAGGGCTCCCGAGGTCTGGACACTCCCGCTCCTGGGCCTCTCCACGACGAATTGCGCAGGGCCCACGTATCCCAGGGGCGCATGCGGTTCGCAAGCGTCCCTGGGATCACATGGGCCAGGCAAGCCAATAGGAGAAGGGAATCCCCCTTCATACTTTTGACAGCTAGAACTATCAAAAGTATGAATGGAGATCACCCCAAAAACACATCCAAAACATTAAATAAATTTTTTAAAACCATCACATTTTTAAAATGAGTTAAAATTACATGAAATTAAATATTTTAAACAAAAATGTAATTTTTTGAAAAAAATTAAAGTTTTTTACGGGGCTAAAATAAACTAACTTTTTAAAAGTATTTTTAAATTATAAATGAGTGGAAAAATTTTTTTATTTTTTTTTTACACTTTTTTTAAACTCTTATGCTGGTAAAATCAGGCCTTACGCCTGCTTTTACCAGATGTAAGATTTCTAAGGGTTTTCAGCGGGCGGAGGTTCTGCAGAAAGCAGAACTCTCCGCCCGCAGAGGCCCTTCTCTAGGGCAGGCGTCTGATCTGTCAAGAGGATTCTTGACAGATCAGAAATGCCGGTTTTCAGCACATGTGCTTCATATGCCTGAAACCGGCATTTCCGATGTCCCGACGGGTGTGTACACAGCTCATACCCGTAGGGATAGGAAAATACGGGCCATTATTTTCTTCATTAATGTTATTTTGCTTACGTTAATTTTATTGAGTGTGGTAACACAATACAGCTTCCTGTGACTCGAACTTTATTGCATCACTTCCTGTGATTAGTCCAGGATAAATACTGGACTGATCAGTTGGATCCTGGAGAGGCATAGAGTAAGACCTCTTTTGTATGTAGCACCTTTTTAGTTGATTAAAGCTTACTTTAAGTTCACCACGCGTAAGGCTCATTCTTACGACAATTTAATCAACTTTGGAAAACTTCGCACTCAAACTTTTTGGACGAACTCGGAACTAAGGATCCAGGGAATCACCCATCATGGAAAACATCCTTAAACCATCGCGTCTTGACTTGGACCCAAACACCCCAGCAGCCGGTAAGGTGTGGAAACACTGGTATCGCACGTTTGACAATTTTCTTGAATATTGCAAGGCTGATGATGACTCAAAGTTGCGGATACTCATCAACTGTGTCACCCCGAATGTATTTCAGTATGTGGAGGAATGGGGCAGTTACGAGGAGGCAATTCGGACGCTTAAGAGACTATATACTAAGACACCGAATGAGGTCTATGCCAGACATCTACTAGCTACAGCCCAACAAGGGCCGGAGGAATCCATTGATAAATTCCTCCAAGAGCTTCGCAGACTTAGTATGGACTGTAACTTTCAGGCGGCCTCAGCTGAGCTGTACCGTGAAGAAATGATCCGTGATGCTTTCATCTGCGGGCTTGCCTCCCCATTTATACGCCAGCGTCTACTGGAAAGTAAGACACTTGAGCTTCAGAGAGCTTATGACATGGCTTGCTCTCTAGATCTGGCAAAAAGAAATACAGACCTTTATACAGTGCCCAGACCTCGGTCTACTGCCTTAACTACAGTCAGGCAATTTAAGAGGCCACAGGTGAACTCTATTAGGGAGGTCTTTATCCCTGACGATCAATCTGATGACTTCACTGATGAAGAGGATGATGACCCCACTGTGGCAGCCTCTTGGCAATCTAAGAAATGCTTCTTTTGTGGTGATGAGTTTCACCCTCGGAAATTCTGCCCTGCTCGCAATGCGTTTTGCAGTCATTGCAACAAAAAGGGTTATTTTGCAAAGGTTTGCCTATCAAGAGCCTCTACGAGGGCTTATCAAGCTAAGTCCTACCGAACTGCCCCGGTAAGGGCCTATCAAGATGTTCCGGCTAAAATCTATCGTGCTTCCTCTTGGGTTTCCTCTCGAAGAAACACACCTAGAGTTTCAGCCACTCTTTGTGCAACGACACCAATTACAGCTGCTTGTCCTCAGAACCTATTCCGTGCAGCTACAAAAGCATCAATTAATGGACATACTTTAGATGCCTTAATTGACTCAGGTAGCACTGATAGTTTCATTAGGGAACAGATTGTTGCAGAGTTAAAGCTACATGTTTTCCCATCGGACCAGGCAATTGCGATGGCTCAGTCATCACTTAATACCAGAATTTCTGGCTTTTGTATGGTTGAAATAACACTTAATGGTCACAGGTATCCCTCCACCCGGCTTTCGGTGCTCAAGGACTTATGTAGTGATCTTATCTTAGGGCTGGATTTTCAAAAGCAGCATAAGAAGCTCACCATTGAGTTTGGCGGATCCAAACCTGAACTCACTATTTCTAATATACTACCTCGATTACCGTTCTGTGCATTGTCAGCAGCTTCACTGGATGAACCCTCACTGTTTACCAGTATCCCTCCTCGATGCAAACCGATTATAACAAAGTCACGACGTTTCAGTCAGGAAGACCAGTCTTTTATTGCGGCTGAGATTTCTCGGTTTTTAGCAGAGGATATCATCGAGCCTTGTTCGTCGCCATGGCGCGCCCAGGTCGTTATTGTTAAGAACCCTCTACAACCTCACAAGAAACGGCTGTGCATTGACTATTCACAGACCGTCAATCAATATACGGACTTGGACGCATACCCATTGCCGCGCATCGATGATATGGTTAATAAACTGGCCGAGTACACGGTGTTCTCAACATATGATCTGAAAAGTGCCTATCATCAGGTACCCTTGAAGGTCTCAGACAAGCAGTATACGGCCTTTGAAGCCAATGGACGGCTGTATCAATTTCGTCGCCTCCCCTTTGGGGTCACTAATGGAGTGGCTGTCTTCCAGCGAGCAATGGATGACCTGGTCAAACAGGAAGACTTGAAGGATACGTTTCCTTATCTGGACAATATTACTGTCGCAGGTCGCAATCAGCGGGAACATGACGCCAATCTCCAACGATTTTGGGATGCACTCCAGCACCGTAATTTGACATTAAATGCGGCTAAATCCATTGAGTCACAACCAACCATCAACATCCTTGGCTATTGTGTGGGCAATGGCATCATTAAACCTGACCTTGAAAGGCTTCGCCCACTCCAAGAACTCCTGCCACCTAAGAATCCGGCCTCCTTGTGCCGGGCCCTCGGCCTGTTCGCATACTATGCTAAATGGATTCCTAACTTCTCGGACCGAATCCAACCTCTACTGAAGGCCAGCACATTCCCACTAGACACAGCGGCTGTTGCAGCCTTTAACCTCCTGAAAAAACAGTTGGAGAAAGCGGCTCTTCACTCCATCGATGAGAGTCTTCCTTTTGTTGTTGAGTGTGATGCCTCGGAGGTGGCGATCTCGGCCACTCTGAATCAGGAAGGTCGTCCGGTGGCATTTTTGTCCAGGACTTTTCAAGGGGCTGAGCTACATTATCCTCCAGTCGAGAAAGAAGCTACAGCCATCATAGAGGCAGTACAGAAGTGGAGTCATCTCCTAGCTCGCCAGCACTTTACCTTGATCACGGACCAGCGATCGGTCGCCTTCATGCTCGATAATCGAAAACGGACCAAAATTAAAAATAATAAAATCCAGCTTTGGCGGCTGGAATTGGCCTCTTTTGGTTACACCATCCACTATCGACCTGGCAAGGAGAATGTGGCTCCGGATACCCTCACACGAGCATTCTGCTCCGCCATGGCACCCTCTACGCTCGTAGACATCCATGATGGGTTGTGTCATCCGGGCGTTACTCGCATGCTACACTTCGTGCGGTCCCGTAATCTCCCATTCTCTACCGGGGATGTAAAGAAGATGTGCTTGGACTGCAGAGTCTGTGCGGAAATGAAACCTCAGTTTTTCCGCCCCTCAGGTGGTATACTCATACATGCGACCCAGCCAATGCAACGGCTTAGCATCGATTTTAAGGGGCCGTTGTCCTCTTCAACTCGCAACACTTATCTATTGACCATGGTCGATGAGTATTCCCGTTTTCCGTTTGCCTTTCCCTGCCCCAATATGCTGACGACCACGGTTATCAGCTGCCTTGAGCAGGTATTTGCTTTCTGTGGCATGGCATCCTATGTTCATTCGGATCGGGGCCCTTCTTTTATGTCAGGAGAACTCAAGGCCTATCTCTCGGAACGGGGTATTGCTGCCAGCAAAACGACGCCTTATCATCCGGTCGGGAATGGGCAAGTCGAGCGTTATAACGCTATCATCTGGAATGCGGTACGTCTGGCTTTGAGATCTCGGGGCCTACCCAACCAGCAATGGGAAGCAGTACTTCCAGACGCATTACACTCCACACGGTCCCTCCTTTCGACCGCCACAAATACGACGCCTCATGAACGGTTCTTCCGATTTCAGCGTCGCTCATCCTATGGGATATCTCTCCCGTCGTGGCTGACTGCACCGGGACCAGTGCTACTCCGAAGATATGTCCGGGCGTCTAAGAATGACCCCCTGGTAGATGAGGTTGAGCTCACTGACGTCAACCCTACCTACGCCTATATTCGGTATCCTGACGGTCGGGAATCTACCGTGTCATTGCGGGATCTGGCTCCCTGCCCGCCGAAACATAGAGGGACACCAGGGGATGATATTGTACCAGGCACATCTCTGGGCTCGCCAGGTGCCTCTCATCACGATCTGGATCTGACGCCGGCTGGTACCTCACTCCAGCGTGCCGACCTGTGGCAGACTGACTATGAGCCCGTCGGGGCTCGCACACGCAGCCACGATCCACCCCGTACCGTACGCTTGGAAACGGATCTGCCACAGCCCTGCCCGACACCCGTTCGGGCACCAGTACACAGTCAGGATCGTCCTGACCCCTCACAGAGCGGGCTGGATCACTCGGACTCTGGTCCACGGCCCGCGGCGGGTAAACGGGCTAGGGGCCCTCTACCGCTACGAGAACCCAAACAGGTGCGGCTCTCCCTCGTCCAGCGGCTACGAAATGGAGGGAGCATCCCGGCCTCCTAATCTTTTGCGGGGGGAGAATGTGGTAACACAATACAGCTTCCTGTGACTCGAACTTTATTGCATCACTTCCTGTGATTAGTCCAGGATAAATACTGGACTGATCAGTTGGATCCTGGAGAGGCATAGAGTAAGACCTCTTTTGTATGTAGCACCTTTTTAGTTGATTAAAGCTTACTTTAAGTTCACCACGCGTAAGGCTCATTCTTACGACATTGAGTCCCTGATTCAATATTAGTTTCCTTGGGATTTCTGGCATGCTACCCTCTTCCTCTACTGTAAATACTGATGCAAAGTATTTATTCAACATGTCTGCCATTTCCTTATTATCATTGACAATATCTCTGCTTTTTAAGGGGCCAGCATTGCTCCTGACTACTCTCTTCCTAATATAGTTGTAAAAATTCATGTGTTGATTTTGATATCCCTTGCAAGTTTCTTTTCATACTCCCTTTTTGTAGCTCTTACTATCTGTTTTGTGACCCTTTGCTGTTCTTTGTGTCTTTTCCATTCGCCAGGACCTGTTAACAATTATCACATCATTGCGCTTGTAATAACTAGCCCTAAGTATCTGCGGTAGGCATAGTTCATATCTACCGTACAAATAAATTAACTCCGACATTCGATGCATTTCCATGGTGAGGCAGGCAGCGAAATGCCATTGTCATGAAGCTAATGGCGTAACTTGGACAGCAACTTTTGGAGATTTAAGTTTAACCGCGCATCTGCCCCTCGCCTGAAGTTGCTGTACCATTTGCGCATAAATAACGGCGAGCGCCATTAGCCTCACCGTTATTTTGACAGCAATATCTGGCCCATTAACTCTCTGACATCATTGCAGATGCTTTCATTTAACACTGTATACAGCCTGTTTGCAGCCTAACAATTTAAAACCACTGCTAATCACTTAGAATGGAATGAAATACCTTTTCTGCATAGCAGAGATCCTTGATCATTTCTTCTATGAAGTATTTTGTTTTTCCATAGGGATTAGAGCAGCTGCCAACAGGATGCGCCTCATCTATCGGCAGGTAAACGGGATCTCCGTATACAAGTTCTGAACTGCTGAATACAATGTCTTTGACATCATGTGCTCTCATGGTCTAAAGCAGCAGAAAAAAAGCAGAAACCATTCAAAAACTCAGAAAAGTTGACTTAAACAGGTCATCTAATGTCACTTAGCAGCTAGGAACTGATGGGGGTGTTGTACTTAGTCTCAGCACTCTGGGCTAGAGTGGGGATGAATGAAATAAGTCAGCTTCTCATCAGTATCCAGTAACTCCATGGGTCAAATAGCTTGCTGCCCTAGCATCTGCTATCTGGGTTCACACCCAAGGAATAATGGTCATTAACAAGGTACCAGAGAGCTATCTGCGCCTCTAACCGAGCATGAGTCAGTGAAGAGGAGAGGGGGAAAAAAATCATATTCCGTGAACTAAACAATGCTCAAAGTCTGGGTTTTATCTTGCAGCTGGAACTAGCTCGTATCTTATGGACACCTTCATTATCAATGGGTAATGAAGAGAAAAGACCACAACCCAGAACACTATGCTCTCAATTCCCTCACAGAAGCTTATTCTAAAGATCAACAGATCATCCTGACTCAGCACACTCACCTCCAGCAGTTTAACTGTTCCCGTCAGGTTGACTTTATAATAAAGAAGAGGCTTCTGGACAGACTCTCCGACTGCCTTCAATCCTGCAAAATGGATCACAGCTGAGAAACTGTGCTGGAAAAATAACAATGTAATCCGAATTACTAAAATGTACTGCATTCAGTTGTTCTAATCAACAAGTCCACTCATACTTGTAGGAGACTTTAGGCATAAACCTCTCCCAGAAGCATTCTGAATGGGAATTAGAAGTACTGCTATGGAGTAAAAATATCAATTTTAATCTTTAAGAACGGTAAATAAATTTTCAAATCGCCAATTGTGAAAAGCCAGTGAATTGCACCCAACAATTGGAGTACGTTCTTCTGCCCACATTTAGTTAAGGAATAGTTAGTGGAGAAAATTACTTCCTAATCCATTGTATGGACCTCACGACATACATTGCTAAACCTTAATTGAAACCTAAAGATAGGAATAGCTGATTATAGGCATTTGGATTCAGATAGGTACCTCTTTGAAGAGATTATGCAGAGCAGATTCATCTAGCAGATCAATTTCTCTGAAGATTATGTCTGTTCCCGTAAACTCACTCACACGGCGAATGCTTTCAGGAATTCCATTCTTACCTGGATTACAAAAAAAGGCCATGTAACTTTTCCCAGTGATGTAATCTGATCATCCTCAGATAATGAGGTCACCCCCCTGGATGGAACAGCAAGCTTATCAGGCAAGTAGCTGACCAGGAAGTAGGGTTGCTAACTGTGATTGGGAGTATTCCTGGTGGTTTGATCGCGTGACAATTGATAGCATAACGATTGATTGCGTGACAACTGATCACTTGACGATCGCCCACAGTTTGCAAATGTTATTACATTTAGCTTATAAAAGGTGGCTCCCCTGTAGTTGAGTGTCTTTGCACACATAGAACCATACCCAGCAAGAGTTAGTGTCCTTAAGTGGGAGAAAAAAAAGGAAAAAATGCTTATTTGAGCCCACAGGTTCTATAGATAGGGACAGAAGGAAATCGCTATCTTATTTGAAACTGTACATCTGTAGCATTGTCAATCAGGATTCTTTGACTACTGATCATTTAAAAATAAAAATAAAGCAATTATGCATCTGTGTAGATTCTGGTTGTCCTTCAATTAGAAGATTGTCCAAATATAGGCTTTCTTTTTAAAACTAAAATCGACCAGAATTTGCAGGAGCGTGTCCCATTAGTTAGAATTGTTCGTGTACGTTTAAAACATTTTGGCCCACAAAGTTGCTGGAAGTGAGCTGATAATGGCACAGTGAGGACAACAGAGCACCTGGGACCTTGGTGAACAATGGGACAAATAGTGTACCTTCTTAACCAATGAGATCTAAGGATTGAGAAATAAACAGAGGAAGGGCTCAGAAGGAGGATAAATTAGAATGGGTGAATTCAATGTCAAATCGGGTGCAGAAAGAGAAATAAAGAGAGGGAAAGAAAGATTGGATTGAGAGAGAGAGAGAGAGAAAAAGACATTCATTCAAAAATTGGCATTTTTAAAAGCCCCTAAAACAATTCACAACCTGAAGTAATGAGACTCTACATTTATAATGATTTATTTTCTGGGCAAGAGAGGTTGATTGGCAGTCATTAACAATAATCAAATCGTTAAAGGGGTACTTACGCTGTTAATTACTAGACTTAACCTTGTGGCGAGTTTAATGGCCAATTAATGTGCAAATGCAGCAACTTCATGAAAATCATGGGGAGGTTAAGCGCAAGATGCCGTTTTCGTGAAGCTAACGGCAGAACGGCACAAATCAGCAAGCAACTTGTGGTGATTTGCAATTCACGGTGTATCCCTTCCTTGCTACAAGTTGCTGGCCAATCTGTGCATTAATAATGGTGTGCGTCATTCAAACACCGTCATTTTTTCAGCAAAATCTGCCCCATTGGTCTGGATTTTGCGGTCAGCAGCGAACGAACGGCGTCAGCCATTCATTACACTTACAATTGCCCACAGACTTTAGCACTGGAACTTGCAGTGATTAGAGAGCCAAAACAGCATGGCGCCCTCTACAGGAGAACTGGAACTTATGTGACCAGGACAAGCAACTGTTTATCTCCTTAACCAATCAGATTGAAAAATCCTTACTGGGCGTGCAGAGTCCAAACCAGGAAGTGCAAGTTAGAATATTTAATTTAATGACAAATCATGTACAGAAAGCGAAATAAAGAGAGGCAAAGAAAGATGGGATTGAGAGAGAGATAAAAGAGACAGAAAGAAAAAGTTAAAGTTTAATAAATATTAATTTAATTTTTTTTAAAATCTGCAACAATAATTAAATCTGAAGGAATGAGACTCCACACTTGTAAAAGTTAATTTTCAGTGCCAGAGAGGTTATTTGGCGGTAATTGAGACTTATCACACTGTTAAAAATTTACTTACACTGGAATGGACAAGCCCTAATTTTTTCTGGTGTGTTTATTGGCTATCTGTCATGTAAGGACTGCAACTTCACATCCTTCCATGTGTTTCAATGCCGAGTCTCTCGGCGAGATACCGGTATAGCGAAGCTTCTGGAGGAGCAGGGTAACTCGGACAGCAACTTCCTGATTTCTGTGTTTAACTGTGCATGTGCGGTCACCGGAACTTGCTATTCGATTTACTCTTTAATAATGATTGAACGCTGATAGGCTCACCATTATTTTTACCACAAAATCTGAGCCATTATGTTTGAATTTATTCATTTAAATAACAGGTTGATAATTACAAAACACTCAAAATAACACAATTTTATCATTGTATATAAAAACATAAGTTTGTAATGAATACAGAAATTCATGGTTAATACAATATACAGAACCATCGTATTAAAACATTAAGGAAACATTTTTAAAAATATATATATATATGCAAGGGTATTGTAAGATTGTATATTTAGTGTTGATCGTTTATATTGAAAGTCAATAAAATCAATGCAAAGTTAATGGGCCGATAATTTCCTGGTTCCGACTTGTTGCCCTTTTTGAATATAGGTCATCAGAACGATCTCCATGGCAGCAAACTATTGAATATATGAGCAAGCAGTTTACTTAGCACAGCTGCCATTTCTTTAAGCAACCTCACGTAAGTGCTGTCTGGCCCAGCAGATTGATCTGATTTATTCTCTTCAAAAATCAGATCTTCTTCAACTTTAGTGTCACCTATATACTGCATTAATGATAACTGAGCACAATCTACAGGAGTAAAGTCCGATGCAAAAGTAGCCATCTTACATTTCCACTACATCCTGGAGTCCCCTTGAATGTGTCCTGAGGAATCTTTTAGCAGCAGTCGCCCCCTAACTCCTAACGTAACTCAATAAAGATTTTACTATTGCTACCGCAGTTATCTGTGGTTTTCTTTTCCACTGACCTTTTGGCTGCTCTAATAGTAGCTTTTGTTACCATAAACTGAGCATGAAACCTATCCCTATTCTCTTGAGAGTCGTGTACTTTTACTCTGTATAAGTATTTCTGCTTAAGTCCTTGATTGGTCCTCATGACCAGTTAGCCACCTTGGCTTGGACTTAGCAAGTGCTTTACTTTGACTTTACGGACACGCATGGCTTTCTTTTGTATTACAATGGTTTCAAAGATATTCCATTTCTCATCTACATTAGTACTATCCCCACCTAGTAGGGTTGCCCAATCTACCCGATTTAAGTCCTCTAGCTTTTTTGCAAATTTAGTCCTCTTGAGATCCAGTACAAGCATTGAATTTTGGCCCTTTTTTTATGACTAATAATATTATGGTCACTAGTGCCCAGGTATTCTCCCACATGGAGGTCATTGGCTTACACTTACATTGGTTCCTGGTCCACCAACACCTCTAATTTAAAATTCTCGTCCTTGTTTTTTTTAAAAAAAAACATATTTCTTCATTCTTGGGATGTGGGCGTCGCTGGAAAGGCCAGCATTCATTGTCCATCCCTAGTTGCCCTCGAGAAGGTGGTGGTGAGCCGCTTTCTTAGAACTGCTGCAGTCCATGTGGTGAAGGTACTCCCACAGTGCTTTTAGGGAGGGAGTTCCTGGATTTTGACCGGGCGATGATGAAGGAACAATGATACATGTCCAAGTCAGGATGGTGTGTGACTTGGAGGGGAACTTGGAGGGGATGGTGTTCCCATGCACCTGCTGCCCTTGTCCTGCTAGGTGGTAGAGGTCACGAGTTTGGGAGGTGCTGCCAAAGAAGCCTTGGCGAGTTGCTGCAGTGCAGCTTGTAGATGGTACACACTGCAGCCACAGTGCACCAGTGGTGGAGGGAGTGATTGTTTAAGGGGGTGGATGGGTGCCGATTAAGCGGACTGCTTTACCCTGGATGGTGTCAAACTTCTTGAGTGTTGTTGGAGCTGCACTCATCCAGGCAAGTGGAGAGTATTCCATCACACTCCTGACTTGTGCCTTATAGTTGGTGGAAAGGCTTTGGGGAGTCAGGAGGTGAGTCACTCTCTGCAGAAACCCAGGCTCTGTCCCGCTCTTGTTGCCACAGAATTTATGTGGCTGGTCCAATTAAGTTCTGGTCAATGGTGACCTCCAGGATGTTGATGGTGGGGAATTTAACACTGATAATGTTGGAGATAGTCATTGCCCGGCACTTGTGTGGCTCGAATGTTAATTGCCACTTATCAGCCATGTGTTCAAATCCCTCCAGACCTCATCCCCCACCCTATCTCTATAACCTCCTCCAGCCCTACAACCTATGTTCCCTGTAAATTATTTTGGCCCTGCGCGGCCCCTTTAAGGGGCTGCATGGGCCATTCTAAATACTGCGCATGCTTGGTTTTTACATTGAAATGCCAGCATGCCAGCTACGCGGGTTCCCTGGAGCAGTGCGCGGCTGCGCACGTTACAGGGAACACTGCCTACAACCCTCTGGGAATTCTGAGTTCATCCAATTCTGGCCTCTTGTGCAACCCTGACTTCCTTCGCCCCCACCATTGGCAGCCATGCCTTCAGCTGACTCGGCCCTAAGCCCTTGAACTCCGCCTCTCCACCTCATTTAAGACGCTCCTTAAAACCTACCTCTAATGTTTCCTCCTTTGACTAGGCGTCAATTTCTTTTCTGATTATTTTCCTGTGAAGCACCTTGGGGCGTTTTACTATGTTAAAGGCACTGTATAAATGCAAGTTTTTGTCTGATACTACATCAAGGTCATTACTCAAGACTAAATCAAGTACTTGAATATCACAGTCATTAACATGCTGTTATTTATTAGTCCTTATAACATTTTTCATGGCTGCCAATGATCTCCAACTTTCCATTTTTTTCCACTCTTCTCTTTGTTCTTGGGGAACAGTTTCATGAGCAAAAACAGCGCTCCGGTACTTTACTCAAAAGGTTATTCTTGATGAGAGAGTCTAAACTGTCAACTCAACATCACAGCCAAGCCTGACACTCACCTGAAGCCACACACGTACAATTTCCAGCTGTTGTCACTGAATAAAACTCATGAGCAGGAGCACGAGATGATTTTCCTCTCCCAAGTCCCGAGGTGTTGAGATGAATTGCAGCACCCCCACTATTGCACCAGTTGAGATCAGCTAACTCCGCACAGATCACCTTCTGGGTCTTTCTGGTCCACATAGTTAAGCATTTACTCACCAAGCCCAATGGAGAAAGGACAACTTTAATTTTGAAACTTGCTGACAAACTAACCACAATCTTCAAATAGTAAAATTCTCAATTTGTGGAATTGAGTATCTGATAATTACAACAACCTCACCTCCAACCCCACTTATAGGAACATGGGAACGTACAGAACCGGAAAGGCTCCGCACTCCATCTGGCTGGTCCCAAAAACCACTCATAGCTACAAAGTGGTCCTAGCAGTGCCCAATCAATAGGAAAAGTTGCCTGGAACTTCACCACAGATCTTACTATTCAGGATGTTCCAAGCTGGTACTAATTGCTGTGTGAAAATTCATTCCCTGCACAACAAAAATATGCTTAGTCTCCACTGTATAAAAGGACAAAATGATTGGCATGTCTATGTCTCTTCCACCAGTCCCCCAATCTGATCCCAGCTGAAATAAATACCACTGGACACAAATAGTCTGGATTCAACACCTGAATCCGAGGCCCTCTGGTAACTCACCCAATAGGCCATTCTTCACATACAAAGCTGGGCAGTGAACATCAGTGGACTGCTCAACCAAGAAGGTCATCACAGCCTGATCCTGTCTTCAGCTGATCTGCATATCAAGTTCCAGTAGGGATCACTGGATAGTGATCAGTAGTGAGAATCCTGACCATAATCATTCCCACCCACCCCGACCCCTACAAGCCTGAAGCCAATTGCCCAGCATCACTGGTTTTCCGTATGAAATCAGTCAACTCAGTACTGACGAGAGATCTAACCCAGGATCTGCCTGGTCTTTAGGAACCATGACCATGCTACACTGGGGCAGTAGATTAAACAAAAAGCAGTACAGTACTGAGGAATAGAGCAATCCTTGCACAGATACACAAACAAGTGGCATACAACAAGATACTGTAAGTATAAAAAAATACAAAACCTGTTTTCTTACCTCGGATTGCATTGTGAAAGTTGTCAATGACAACCGGAATGTATCCTGCTTTAACCAGCTCAACCACGCAGTGGCTACCGATGTAACCAGCTCCACCTGTCACTAGGATCTTCTTGGTTGCCATTTTCTATAAGAAATTAAAATGATTCAGAGAATTGCTACGATGTTTTCAATATTCAACTATAGCAAAAATTCTCAGTCATACAATCCCAACGGTTAAGTTTCTCTATGATTACCGTCATGGTTTGTATTTTTTTTTGTTGCTAATAATAAGTGGCATAAAGTACAGCCAAAGGAAATGTATGTCTCACAAATGTGCTTGGTGATTTCTGGGGAAACAAGGGTCCAGAACTTAACATGTTTCAACAACACTGTCCAAGTAGGTGATTACAGTGATCAAACATAGTTAAACAAGAGACGAGTGAATGTCAATCCTTGGGCTGATGCAAGTTAGCTGCTCTCAGCCAGATGCTCTACAATTAAAGGAGGAAACTGTGAGCAAAGGTCCAGCTCTTGATCACTGTAAAGAGGCACCAAACTGAAGTGCAGGTGTGGATGCCAACAAGGACAGAATCAGGCTTAGATGTCACGTCCTCCAGTTAGATAATCCTGCCCACACTTACTATCAAGATCCACAAACATCCACATAGCTGCCTCTGCCGCTTCCTTCTTTCTAGCCCACTGGACCAAATTTCCATTAAGCCTTCCCCCTGCCCTAGCCCTGAACTCACATCTTTCTCTAGTTTCTCTCCTGTTTCCCATCATGCCCTCTCCGAGCTCATCTTGTCCACGAGACCCACCTCCTGCTCCCTCGAACCTATTCCCACTAAACTGCTGACCACCCAAATTCCCTTCCTGGCCCCATGTTAGCTGATATCGTTAACAGTCCCCTCTCCTCTTCAAATCTGCCATCATCACCCCTCAGTAAAAAAAAACTCCCTTGACACTGCTGTCCTTGCAAACTACCGCCCCTTCTCCAACCTCCCTTTCCTCTCCAAAGTCCTTGAGCGTGTTATCACCTCCCAAATCCATGTCCATATTTCCCACAACTCCATGTTTGAATCCGTCCAATCGAGTTTCCGCCCTGCCACAGTACTGAAACGGACCTTATCAAAGTCACAAATGGCATCCTATGTGCCTTTGTTACCTCTAGACTTGACTAATCCAATGCACTCCTGGCCGGCCTCTCATCTTCCACCTTACGTAAACTTGAGCTCATCCAAATCTCTGGTAAACTGTCCCTCCTCGTCCTTCTCAACCTGTCTGCAGCCTTTGACACAGTTGACCACACCATCCTCCTCCAATGCCTCGCCACCGTTGTCCAGCTGAGTGGGGCTGCCCTTGCCTGGTTCCATTCTTATCTATCCAGTCATAGCCGGAGAATCACCTGCAATGGCTTATCTTCCCGTTCCATTACCTCTGGTGTCCCCCAAGGATCTATCCTTGGCCCCCTCCTATTTCTCAGCTACATGCTGCCCCTCGGCGACATCAACCATAAACACAATGTTAGGTTCCGCATGTACACTGACGACATCCAGCTCTACCTCACCACCACCTCTCTCGACCCCTCCACTGTCTCTGATTTGTTACGCTGCTTGTCTGACATTCAGTACTGGATGAGCAGAAATTTTCTCCTTCTATTGGAAAGACCGAAGCCATTGTCTTCGGTCCCCATCAAAAACTCCGTTCCCTAGCCATTGACTCCATCCCTCTCCTTGGGAACTGTCGGAGGCTTAACCAGACCGTTCACAACCTTGGTGTCATATTTGACACTGAGATGAGCTTCCGACCATAAATCTGCTCCATCACCAAGACTGCCTACTTTCACCTCCGTAACATCGCCCGATTCCGCCTCTGCCTCAGTTCACCTGCTGGTGAAATCCTCATCCATACCTTTGTGACCTCTAGACTTGACTAATCCAATGCACTCCTGGCTGGCCTCCCATCTTCCACCTTACGTAAACTTGAGCTCATCCAAATCTCTGCTGCCCAAATCCTAATTCACACCAAGTCCCATTCACCCATCACCCCTGTACTCGCTGACCTACATTGGTCTGGCAACAACTCAATTTTAGAATTGTCATCCTTGTTTTCAAATCCCTCCAGGGCCTCGCCCCTCCCTATCTCTGTAGCCTCCTTCAGCCCTAAAAACCTTCGAGATTTCTGCGCTCCTTCAATTCTGACCTCTTGCGCATCCCCGATTTTAATCGCTCCACCAATGGTGACCGTGCCTTCAGCTGCCAAGGCCCTAAGCTCTGGAATTCCCTGTCTAAACCTCCCCACCTCTCTTCCTCTCTCCCCGCCTTTAGGACGCTCCTTAAAACCTACCTCTTTGTCCAAGCTTTTGGTCACCTGTCCTAATATCTCCTTATGTGGCTCGGTGTCAAATTTTGTTTGATAATCGCTCCTGTGAAGCGCCTTGGGACGCTTTACTACGTTAAAGGCGCTATATAAATACAAGCGGTTATGACTAATGTCCGCTTGGGCAAGGAGAAATCGGAGAGGGAGAAGAAACGGGAGACGAGTCAAAGGAACAACAATGTCTAGTTGAGAGCATCAGCAGGATGCAGTATGAACCTTAACCATCAATATATTACATGGATTTTTGGAAACTTAAATCAAACCAATTGGAACTACTCTAGCAGTTCAATCACTGTTGCCATCAATACGGCTGACTTAATTACGCAAACACGCCACAAATTACATAGGATATACAGCACAGAAACAGGCCATTCGGCCCAGCCAGTCCATGCCGGTGTTTATGCTCCACTCGAGCCTCCTCCCATCTTTCCTCATCTAAATCTATCAGCACAATCCTCTATTCCTTTCTTCTTCATAAGCTTGTCTAGCCTCCCCTTAAATGGATCTATACTATTCGCTTCAACCACTCCCTGTGGTAGCGAGTTCCACATTCTCACCACTCTTTGGGTAAAGAAGTTTCTTCTGAATTCCCTATTGGATTTCTTGGTGACTATCTTATATTGATGGCCTCTAGTTATGCTCTTCCCCACAAGTGGAAACATTCTCTCTGTATCCACTCTATCAAAACCTCTCATAATTTTAAAGACCGCGATTAGGTCACCCCTCCGCCTTCTTTTTTCAAGCGAAAAGAGACCCAGCCTGTTCATCCTTTCCTGATATGTATACCCTCGCATTTCTGGTATCAACCTTGTAAATCATCTCTGCACCATCTCCATGGTGATCAGAACTGTACGCGGTACTCCAAGTGTGGTCTAACCAAGGTTCGATACAGGTTTAGCATAACTTGCCTACTTTTCAATTCTATCCCTCTGGAAATAAACCCTAGTGCTTGGTTTGCTTTTTTTTATGGCCTTGCTAACCTGTATCGCAACTTTTAGTGATTTGTGTATTTGTACTCTCAGATCCCGTTGTTCCTCTACCCCACCTAGACTCGCACCCTCCAAGTAATAAGTGACCTCCCTATTCTTCCTACCAAAATGTAATACTTCACATTTATCTGTGTTGAACTTCATTTGCCAATTATATGCCCATTCTGCAAGTTTATTAATGTCCTCCTGTAATTTGTTGCAGTCCTCCTCAGTATTGACTATCCCCCCCAATTTGGTGTCATCCTCAAATTTAGAAATTGTGTTTTGATTCCCAAGTCTAAATTGTTAATGTAAATTGTGAACAACAGTGGTCCCAGCACTGATCCTTGTGGAACACCACTACCCACCTTCTGCCACTGTGAATAGCTACCATTTACCCCATCTCTCTGCTTTCTGTCTTGAAGCCAGCTAGCTATCCATTCTGCTACTTGTCCCCTGACCCCGCATTCTCTTAATCACCTTATCGAAGGCCTTTTGAAAATCTAGATAAATTACAGCTACTGCATTACCATTGTCTACTCTCTCTTGAAAATCTCCAAGTGCCATCAGCATCCTCTTACTTCCAAGATATCTGCGCTCCTCTAGTTCTGGCCTCTTGAGTATCCCTGATTATAATCGCTCAACCTTTGGTGGCCATGCCTTCTGTTGCCTAGGCCTTATCCTCTCTGCCTCGCTACCTCTCTTTCCTCCTTTAAGATGCTCCTTAAAACCTACCTCTTTGACCATGCTTTTGGTCACCTGCCTAATTTCTCCTTGTATGGCTTGGTGTCAATTTTTTTGTCTTTTAATACACCCGTGAATCGCCTTGGGATGTTTTACTATGTTAAAGGCGCTATATAAATACAAGTTGTTGTTTCACTATGCTTATTTCAACTAATATTTCACACTCCTCCTTCCTGATTGCAATTTCTGCATCGTCCCTCTCTTTTGTGAACACAGACGTAAATATTCATGAAGAACCATACCCATGTCTTCTGCCTCCACACACACACACACATTACCTTTATGGTCCCTAATAGGCCCTACTCCTACTTTAGTTATCCTCTTGCTCTTGATGTATTTATAAAACATCTTTGGGTTTTCATTGATTTTACTTTCCAATATTTTTTCATGCCCTCTCTTTGCTTCCCTAATTTCCTTTTTAATTTCACCCCTGCACTTGCTATACTCCTCTAGGGTTTCTGCAGTATTGAGCCCTCATTATCTGTCATAAGCTTCCCTTTTTTTCTTTATCCTTCCCTGTATGCCCCTTGACATCCAGGGAGCTCTAGATTTGTTAGTCCCACCCTTTTTCTTTAAGGGAATATACTTGCTCTGAACCCTCATTATCTCCTCCTTGAATGCCTCACACTGCTCTGACACTGATTTACCTTAAATCACACTTTAATTCTCCGCTTCACTCCCACTCTGATCTCTCTGTCCTCAGCCTATTACATTGTTCCAATGAAGCTCAACATAAGCTCGAGGAACAGCACCTCATCTTTTGATTAGGCACTTTACAGCCTTCCGGACTCAACATCGAGTTCAACAATTTCAGACAATAATCCCTGCCCCCATTTTTCATGCTGTATGATTTTGCCATTCCCATTTGCAACATTTTATCTTTCCTGCCTCTTACATAAGCACAGTATGTTCTTTTAATTCCTTCCTCCCCTCCTAAACCCCCCCGTCTCTGCACCTGCTTAATATCGGTTACATCTCCAGCTTTTTCCAGTTCTGATGAAGGGTCCCAGACCTGAAACGTTAACTCTGTTTCTCTCTCCACGGATGCTGCCTAGCCTGCTGAGTATTTCCAGCATTTTCTGTTATTTACCTTAAATCACATCTCAGCTGAGTAAAATTAGCTTTTCCCCAATTGAGAATTTTTATTCCTGGTCTATCCTTGTCCTTTTCCATAACTACGCTAAATCTAACTGAATTATGATCACTACCACCAATATGCTCCCCCACGGATACCCTTTCCACCTGCCCAGCTTCATTTCCTAAAACTAGGTCCAGAACTGTCCCCTCTCTGTTGGGCTGGCTACGTACTGGCTAAAAAAGTTCTCCTGAATTTATTTTAAGATTTATGCTCCCTCTAAACCGTTCACCTAATTTTATCCCAGTTAATATTAGGGAAGTTGAAATCCCCGACTATTACTGCCCTATTTTTGCACATCTCAGAAATTTGCCTACATATTTGCCTATCGCCAATGTTAATATTTTATTCAAGTACAATAGTACTTATACAACTCGTCAATTACATAGTAAATCCATTACATTCATTGACCACAATAAAAAATAAAGCCTTGAAAACAGCTTTATGGTTAACAATATAAATGCAATGATAAATTTTACAAATAAATCAATAATATTTACAGTACAAATACCCTTAAATAGTCCCACACAAGTTTTGTAGATTTAAAGTAATAAATCTCAAAGTAAATTCTACATGAAAAGAAAAACAGTTTAACACCACAGTGTACAAAATCACATAAGACCATCATAATTCAATTAAATGGTACAAGTATACTACTTTCAACCAAAAAAAAGAACTAACACTATTTCAACAAAATAAGAAAAAAAAACGTTTTACGTCAGTCCTACTGGCATCATTCGTTTGTTCGAACGTTCGTTCAATCGTTCATTTGTTCGTGAATATAGGTATTATGTTAGCTATCCGCCGGTCTTCTGGCACTACACCTTTTTCTAACCAATTATTAAATATGTGCAGTAATGCCCTCTGCTATCTCTTCCCTAGATTCTTTTAAAATACATGGATGCAATCCATCCGACCAAGAGTTTTCTCCTCTTTGAGTTTGATTAGTTTATTTAATATATCCCCTTTTTTATTTTAAATGCACTTAACTCATTACTAATCTCATCACCCAATGTCATGTCCACCTGTTCTATCTCTCTGACTATTAGACTAGCACCAGCCAATAGTAGGATTTGTAAGTCAACATTTACATACATAAACTGCACATTTAACTTTTCCTTGTATTACAGCTGTTCTTAATCAAAAACAGATGGGTAGAGACAAAGCTGTGGAAGAGTCAGTGAATTTCCAACTTGGATTTGCACAAACCACTTTCTACACTGACTGAGGGAGGATCCCATCCCAAACAACCCGTCTTTCTTCACAGATGCTGATTAACTTACTATTCACTTCTAGCAACCTTTTAATCCGGTTTACAGGTTTTGTATCCCCATTATTTCCTTCTCCAGTTCTAAATCAGCTCAACATGCACGAAAAGATGGAATTAGGCATTCCTTCCAGCTGACCTCACAGGGCAACGTATGACAAGGTTAGACAATCAATCAAACGCACACAGGACCGCGCTGGACTCAAGCTGATGGGAATCTGTAGAGACATTCAAAAGGTACCAAGTTTACAGCAGCCAGGCTCACGTGAAGCCCCACAACTATCATGTGTGCCCTTCCCAAGCGGTCCTTTCAAATCTAGATTCTTGCAGTCACTTCCTGATTATGAACTCTTGGATGGTCTCTTTAAACAGAGAGACCGTCCCAGTCTCTCGCAGCACAGGCTTAGTTCCAATTGAGTGCAAGCAACCTGCACTGTACATGAATACTGACGTGACCACAACCAGTGGGCACCAGCGAGCCAGGCGCTACCGACTCCGGGGCTGACCTGTAGGGTGAGCATACACCGGGTCCGGTACCTGGAGACCGGATTCCGCCTCAGCCCTGGCATTGACTCCTTTACCTGTTGCTCCCGGCTTCGCTGGTGCAGAGCGGCAAACTTAAGGGAGAAAATTCTGGGAAATTCCTCTCGGACCTTCCTCTCCGACCCCCAAAGGCAATTAAACTCAAGTAGCCAACGGTGACTTCTATCACTAGTTCCAGTTGATTCACCTACTTTCTATGGCTCGTGATGTCTTCCACCCACAGGAATTTGTCCAGCCCCTTTGTGAAGGCTTGTAGTAAATCCACACTCACTGCATGTACTGGCAACCTATTCCAGAGGTTGACAGTCCCTGTGGGGGGGGAAAAAGTACTTCCTGGCATCTAACCTAACTATGCTTTGGTAACCTGTACTGATGCCTACTCGTCCCTCCCTGAATCCTGAGCATAGGAAAGAATAAAGTAAGGGAGGACATTGACGGCAAGAGAGCAAATAGAGTTATAGAACAGGAGTCTAAAGAGATGGTTAGTCATAAAGTGAGAGGAAATTCTATTAAAAATGAGTTAAACTGTCTGTACAGCAATGCGCACAGTGTCCGAAATAAAACAGGGGCGCTGGAGGCAATCGTGGTGGGAGGAACCAGACATAGTAGGGATTACTGAGACATGGCTACAGAAAAATCAGGACTGGGAATTAGACATTGCTGGGTATAACATATTTAGAAAAGATAGAGAGGGGAAAAAAGGGGAGGTGGAGTAGCTGTACTTATTAGGGATAACATAATGGCAGTAGAAAAAGGGATGTAGATGTCAGTAAGACAAAAATAGAATCCATATGGATAGAGATAAAAGATTATAAAGGATCAATCACACTAATAGGTGTAGTCTACAGACCACCTAATAGTGGAAGGGAGGTGGAGGAAGAACTATACAGACAAATTAGAGAAATGAGTAAAAAACATAGAATAATAATCATGGGGGATTTCAACTACCCTGATATTAATTGAACAGAAGAGGTAGGTAAAGGGGATAAGGGAATAGAGTTCCTACAATGTCTACAGGACTCCTTTCTAACCCAATATGTAAAAAGCCCAACAAGGGAGGATTCGCTATTGGATCTAGTTATGGGGAATGAGCCAGAGCAGATAAGAGAAGTAAAAGTAGGAGAACATATAGGCAATAGTGACCATAATATAATACACTTTAAGATGACAATAGAGAAGGACATAAGAATGATAAAAATCAAGTTAATAGACTGGAGAAAAGCTGATTTTGAGTGGCTGAGAATACAACTTGGGAAGATAACATGGGCAACAATATTGGCAAACAAGTGTTCAACAGAGTGAAGGAAAAATATATTCTGCTAAAAGGAAAGAACAAACTAAACACTAATGAGACTCCATGGATGAACAAAGACATAAGGAAACAATTGAGGGCAAGGAAAGAGGCAAACATTAAGCACAAAAACAGCAGAGGAGTTCATGATGAGAGAGAACTCAAAAAAACAATTAGGAAGGCAAAGAGGAACTATGAAATTAAATTATCAAGGAACATAAAACAAAATAGTAAAATATTTTACAGGCACATCAATAAAAAGAGGAAGGTTGGGATGGGAATAGGGCCATTAAGGGATGGACAGGACAATACCACAGGTAACGATAGGGAGATGGCAGAAATATTAAATCATTATTTTGCTTTACCAGGGTAATAGAACAGGTGGACATGACATTGGATGATAAGATGAGTAATGAGATAAGTGCATTTAAAATAAAAAAGAGGAATATATTAAATAAACTAATCAAACTGAAAGAGGATAAAACCCCTGGTCTGGATGGATTGCATCCATGCATTTTAAAAGCATCTAGGGAAGAGATAACAGAGGCATTACTACACATATTTAATAATTCGTTAGAAAAAGGTGTAGTGCCAGAGGACTGGCGGATAGCTAACGTAATACCGATATTTAAGAAGGGGGATAGAACATGTCCAGGGAATTATAGATCAGTCAGCTTAACATCGGTGGCAGGAAAAATAATGGAATCCCTACTAAAGGAGAGAATAGAAGAACATCTAGAAACAAAAAGTATAATAATGAATAGTCAGCATGGATTTCAAAAGGGAAAATCTTGCTTGATTAACCTAATTGAATTTTTTCAGGAGGTAACAGAGAGAGTAGACAATGGCAATGTAGTAGATGTAATTTATCTAGATTTTCAAAAGGCCTTCGATAAGGTACCCCATAATAGACTGATGAATAAGGTTAGAGAATGCGGAGTCACGGGACAAGTAGCAGAATGGATTGCTGGCTGGCTTCAGGACAGAAAGCAGAGAGTAGGAGTAAAGAGTAGCTATTCACAATGGCAGATGGTGCGTTTAAGGGGAGGCTGGACAAATATGAGGGAGAAAAGAATAGAGGGTTATGCTGATAGATTTAGATGAGGAAAGACGGGAGGAGGCTCGAGTGGAGCATAAACACTGGCATGGACTGGTTGGGCTGAACAGCCTGTTTCTGTGCTGTATATCCTATGTAATATTTGCATGTAACTTCTGTTAATTCAGTAGTGGAGCTCCTGAAAAACATTAACTACTGTCTTCCTGTCCCTCCAATAGTTGCTCATTCTGGTCCATTGCTAATCCTGTGTCTGATAACTTTGTGAATCCTCCTGTCCACCCCATTGCCACCTGATGGAACAATTACCAGCTCTTTTAAAGAGAAAGTTAACCTCCTTGGGTCACTTTTCTCTTCCAAAACTAATCTTGATGATTTTGGTAGAGAACCTTCCTCCATTGCACCATTTAGTTTCACCATTAAGGACAGCATTAAGTTTTATTCCCGAGGCTTTGTACTCCCGTCCTAGGTTTGTTCATGTCAGTGACCACCCTACAACTCATAGGGTCATACCCATTCTTTTTGTAAATGCTTCCACTCTACTTTCATCATCCTCCTTCAGAGCTCTGTTCATAGTGCTCACCACTTCCAGCTCTTGTACTGTAATGGCTGAATTACTGCATCTTGGTCTCCAGGCTCTTAAATGGAGAAATGAAAACCTTGCTGCTTTCAATTCCTCAAGACAAGGTATCTTTCTTGCAAATCTAACCAAAAGCTTTTACCTTACTTATGATGGTTCCAGCTTTAGTTCTTTTTTATCTAATGATACTCTATGTCTCACCATCTCCACTGATCTCGGAAGGTTTTTTAGCACCTCTCTTGGTTAATGTACTTGAGACACCTTGTCGTTGAGCCCTCTCACATGTACCCTGTTGTCTCTCTCTGTCGTAACTTTTTTTGCCTTTTTCTGTTTTATGGATACTATTAAGATCAATGTTCCTCTGAACCTTCCCCTGCTGTTGCTTTTTAAGTTCCAACTGCACCACCCTGGACACTCTTCCTCTCTTTTATTCCATTATGCTGAAATTAAGACTCATCACATAGCCTTCTACTGTAACTCATTCTTCCCCAGGACCTCAAAACTTTGGAACTGCTTACTCAATCTTTCTTACGGTCTTCATGCTTTTAAAGCCCAAGTATCTAATCACTGCTCTGGATTTACACTTTTTTTTTAACTTTCAACCATAGTAGTGTCCTGTATTTCGGGCTTTGGTCATCACCTTGGTTCCTGAATTGTTTTTTAATTGACATAAGCAGTTAGTCTGCCTGCCTTCTCATATAGGAATGATGGGGAAATCTTACAAAAGCAAGAAAGAAGAAAAATCTGGCTGATGGGCTATGGATTAGCAAGCGGATTCTAATGTAGATAAATGCAAGATAATGCATATTGGAACAGGAAACATGTACATGCTGAAAGTGTGTGTACATTAGCAAAGATGGAAAAGGAATTAAAGAAAATAAAAAGAAAGACTTGCATTTTATATAGCGCCTTTCACGACCTCCGGACGCCCCAAGCGTTTTACAGCCAATGAAGTACTTTTTGAAGTGTAGTCACTGTTGCAGTGTAGGAAACACAGCAGCCAATTTGCGCACAGAAAGCTCCCACAAACAGCAATGTGATAATGACCAGATAATCTGTTTTAGATATTTATTGAGGGATAAATATTGGCCAGGACACTGGGGTTAACTCCCCTGCTCTTCTTTGAAATAGTGCCATGGGATCTTTTACATTCACCTGAGAGAGAACAGACAGGGCCTCAGTTTAACATCTCATCCGAAGGACGGAACCTCTGACAGTGCAGCACCTCCGACAGTGCAGCACTCCCTCAGTACTGCACTGGAGTGTCAGCCTTGATTTTCGTGCTCAAGTCTCTGGAGTGGGGCTTGAACCCATAACCTTCTGATGTAGAGGTGAGAGTGCTACCACTGAGCCATAGCTGACAATTAAAGCTAAAACCTGTTGGAAATGCTTACAACTGGATTCGCTCCTGAAGTGCATGTTCCAGGTGTGCTGTAAGGTGTCACCGAATTACATTTGAGTTCAGAATACTTTTAAGTTGCAAAGGTAACATCAAAAACATTGAGACACATTGGTGCCCACAATTACCTATAAGTCTCGATTTGAATTGGTTTGGACTTTTGGAATTCAGTGATTATCAAAGTGAATCAAAAGTGGCGACCTTGGTTGCTCTGGCCCGTCGCTGTGCAATGTGGAAAATGATCCACTCATCACTTCAGCTGGTGTTCAATAGAATTCACCAATAAGGGTCCTGTGAATTACTGAAGCAATGCTGAACGGGAAGGTTTGGGATTGGTGAATTTTAGATGCTAACAGAATACAACAAAGTGATGTGCTTAAATTAACTCAGGCATGCAAATAATATAAAAGTACACACCTTTTAGCTTGCCCTCATGTTGGATATCTGTGAACTGGTTAACCAGACAACAAAGAGACCACATTGAGAATTTAATGTAATTTTAAAAAATCTTTAGAATTTTTTTGTAATTCTAGGCAGCAGGTAGCAATGTCAACAAGGATATCAGCATCCTGCAGTGCCATGGTGAAATGGATCCTATGATACCGTTAAGATTTGGTTCTATGACTGCAGATAAGCTAAAGATGATCATCGATTCTGCAAACCTTCAGTTCAAAATATATTTAATGCAGCATTGCTCATGTCCACAGGTGAGTGCTGCCACAGTTTCTTGTTTGCACCTGTGTTTATAATATTTAATTTGTGACAATTTATAATATAAGAACCATAATTTGGGTATTTACATAATTGATGATATTGGAGCCATTACATAGATGTGCCCCTTCAATATTACAGTCCATTAATTTGTTAATAAAGTACTGAAAGAGAAAACAAATGGCTCTTGTTGAAGTCACCATACAGCCAGAAACTGGCCTGGCAGCATTATTGTAAATAACTGGTTGGTAAACATCAATTTATGTTTTGTGACCTCCAAGTTCAAATGTTTGTGTGAGGCTGGTGTCAAATCCTTGCAGCAAAGCAGCTCTGGCTACGATCGGATGGGTAGGACTGTAACCATTTTTTTGGGTGCATGGCCCCTTTAACGGGCTGCACAGCCCATTCAAATCTCCGCGCATGCGCGGATTTTCATTGTAAAGCCAGCAAGCAGCCTGTGCGGGACCTCCAGGCCATGCGGCCGCGCAGCTTAACGGGGACATTGACTGTAACTAAGTGAAGGCAACTCACTGAGCTGGACAAGAGAGTGGTCGATTGTGTCCAAGGCTGCAGAGAGGTCAAGGAGGATAAGAAGGGATAATGCACCACGGTCAGAGTCACAGAGGATCCTTAATGTGACTTTGGTTAGAGCCATTTTTGTGCTGTATATTTTAGAAATTCAAATGGGAAAGATGGGCACAGATTTGGAAGATGACATGTTAAAGGATTTTGGAGAAAAGGGAGATTAGAAATGGGGCAGTAGTTTGCAAGGACAGATGGGTCAGGATTGGTTTTTTGAGGAGCGGCGTTATGATAGCAGTTTTGCAAGGGAAGGGGGACAGTACCTGAGGGCAGATAACCATTAATGATGTCAGCTAGCATGGGGCTAGGAAGTGAACCAAAGGGGGAACTTTTTATTCTATTCAAAGAAGTGTAAGTTGGAACAGAATGTGATTTACGCCAATGATTGATAATTGCAATTAATATTTTCATTCAGTAGCTTTGCTGATAAAAGCCTCATAATCAAAAACTAGCATGACCTCAACTGGGTGTTTTACTATAAGTCAAAGCAAGTCATACTAAGCTTTTATAGTTCACTGGTGGGGCCAGATTTGGAACACTGTGTAATTGTTGGACAACCTACTTTTAAAAGGCTATCAGTGTTACGCTTTAGGGATTTTATGCAAGATATTCTCCTTGGTTTCAGTACACCATTAGGAGACCTTGAACTGGAGTGTGCCTTCACTTATGCAATATTTAAGTAAATATACAAGATCTAGCGGTCAAATAGACAGTCATTACCACTGTTACTCCAACTTATGTGATCTCCTCAACTTCAGAAGATAGAAGAATATACATTATCATACAGCACTCTACAAACCAACATACACATTTAATAAATATTAAACAGGTAAAGGCACAATATTTAGTACAAACATTTACAATAATTACAACCTTTACTGTTCTCAATGTCAAAACAGCACAAATGATTGTCCTACGCTAATCCTCAACATAAATTTAATCCCTGAAACACAGTTGTTCACTTCTTATTTGATATAACAATACCACAGAGCCTCTGAATAACTGCATATCCCTGACTAGCTTTCTGGTGTATAGTTTGATTGGTCCTGGGTGTCCTCCAATGTTCACCTAAATAGCCATTACTCAGCTTAGTCTTGATGATGAGTATTTGATCATGGGGGAATGCTGTCTTCCCTCTCACCTTTCCAGAAGGGGTTAGTGGCTATTGATCAGCATTTGAAACTTTAGCCCATTTCCCCTTCCTAACCCATAGTTGCTGAGGCCAAATGTAGAGGCCCTATTGCCACCCAGCTGATATCCGCTAACTTACCACTCTATCAAACCAGTAACCTTCCTGATCTGTGTGGTTTAGCTACTCACCGGCTAAGCTTAGGAGCATAGGCACAGGAGTAGGTAATTTAGCCCCTCGAGTCTGCTCCGCCATCCAATGAGATCATGGCTGATCTGTGACCTAACTCCACATACCTGACTTTGGACCATATCCCTTAAAATCTATCAAATCTCAGATTTTAAATTAACAATTGATCTAGCATCACCTGCCAGTTGCGGAAGAGAGTTCCAAACTTCTACCACCCTTTGTGTGTAGAAGTGTTTCCTAACTTCACTCCTGAAAGGTCTGGCTCTAACTTGTAGGCTTTGCCCTCTAGTCCTAGAATCCCCAACCAATGGAAATAGTTTCTCTCTATCTACCCTATCAGTTCCGCTTGCTATCTTGAAAACTTCAATCATTTACCTTCTAAATTCCAGGGAATACAACCCTAGTTTGTATAATCTCTCCTCGTAATTTAATCCTTGAAGTCCGGGTATCATTCTGGTAAACCTATGCTGCACTCCCTCCAAGGCCAGTATATCCTTCCAAAGGTGTGGTGCCCAGAACTGCTCACAGTACTCCAGGTGTGGTCTAACCAGGGTTTTGTATAGCTGCAGCATAACTTCTACCCCCTTGTATTCTAGTCCTCAAGATATAAAGGCCAGCATTCCATTAGCTTTTTTGATTATTTTCTGTACCTGTCCGTGACATTTTAACGATCTATGTACATGGACCCCTAAGTCGCTTTGGCCCTCCACTGTTTCTAGCTTTTCACCATTTAGAAAGAAATCTGATCTATCCTTTTTGGGCCCAAAGTGGATAACCTCATACTTGCCTATATTGAAATCAATTTGCCACAGTTTTGTCCATTCACTTAATGTACTAACATCTCTCTGTAATGTTATGCTTCCATCTACAATGCCGCCTATCTTTGTGTCATCGACAAGCTTGGATATGTGGCTCTCTATCCCATCATCTAGGTCGTTAATAAATACAGTGAATAGTTGAGGCCCCAACACAGATCCCTGTGGGACACCACTCATCACATCCTGTCAATTAGAGTACCTGCCCATTATCCCTACTCTGTCTCCTGCCGCTCAGCTAATTTCCTAACCAGGTCAATAATTTGCCCTCTATTCCATGAGCTTCACCTTTAGCTACAGTTTCTTATGAGAGACTTTATCGAACGCCATCTAGAAGTCCATATGAAGAACATCCGTAGGCAGTCCCCTGTCCACTCCTTTAGTCACCTCTGCATCTGTAACCCAAGCTTGTACAGCCAACAGTGGAACTATCTGCATGCGTTTAACCACTCATGCTGGAACCATGTCTAAATTAAAGTAGTTTATTTGACAAAATGTTATCTTTAAGATGGTAGGTTGAAGGTCCAGCATGCTGTAGCACTGTATAGAAAATGGATTCACATATGGACTTTCCCATACAGTGAGTTACTAATTTGGTTGTGGGACAGCACCAAGCTGATGATGGGTATTTCCCGACCTGGAATGTGTAAGATTTTGTTAACCCAAGTCTCGCTTACCACCTCCGAGACCAGTCATCGAACAGCATGGCAGCGCTCTAGAAGCTGGTAGGCTGTCTGACCTGTAGGCTAGGGAAGGTCTGTGGACCATGATCCAGGAGTCTACAAATGGGGAAGGAGAAATAAGTTTAATTATCTGATTTCGTCCTCCCCTCGAGCATGTTGATAACTTGCTTGGGTTACAGATCCACAATGCCAGTAGCTCAAAGGGACCTGTCGAAGTGACCGTTATTGACGGTGAGTATTTGCAAACTATTCAGTCACAAAAGGCATTGCAGCCAAGCCTGATCCTGATCTCCCAGGATATCAACACGTGTGCACTTCCAGTATGCATCACAGTTTGGGTGCAGAAAAGCTGCCCATTTAATTTTTTTCCCCCCATCCCAACCCAGGGACGCTGTGGCTTGCAGTTCCGAGCACTCGCTGCCATCTGGTGGAAATGAGCTAACTCAGCATGGTGTGTATGGCTCAATTAATCACTCTAAGCCTCCAGAGATACTGGGGGAACATTTAAAAAATATTATGTTGTGCATAAAAGATTACGATGGAATTTTATCTTTGAACTTTAGTGCATTAAACAATGAATTATGAATAAGCAGGAAGCAGTTTATATTTGGATTGAAGTTGTACATTTAACTGTGAAACCTAGGTTGTGTTGAAATGTGCATTAATTTGGAGTTAAATATGACTACATTTATGGTCTAATTTCTGGATTGGATTTAATTATTCACTTTTGTTTATTCATGCCGAAGATGCCTGTGCAATTGAATAGGTTTATAATGCTATCATGGTGAGTTTTGTCAGATATCTTAATTTTCAGTACAGCAAACCACATTCTCTTCTGTTTGAAAGTTTTGACTTGGCTGGATTAATCGTGAATCATGTCGAAGGCCGCAGAGAGATTGAGGACAACAAAGAAAGATAATGCACCAAGGCCAACAGTCACAGAGAGTGTCATTCTTGACTGTGGTTAGGGCTATTTTGGTGCTGTGGGAGGGGCAAAAACTTGATTTGAGGGTTTCAAGCACGGTGTTGCTGGGCACTGATCTGGGAGGTGGCAACACATTCAGAGACCTTAGAGAGGAAAGGGAGTTTGGAGATGAGGTGGGAGTTAGTGACAGCAGAGTGATCGAGAATGAGGTTTGTTTTGAGGAGGAAGGTGGTGATGATAGTTTTGAAAAGTAGGGGAATGGTGGCTGAAGAGAGGGAACATTTACAATAATACAAAAGCAAAATACTGCGGATGCTGGAAATCTGAAATTAAAACAGAAAATGCTGGACATACTCAGCAGGTCAGGCAGCATCTGTGGAGAGAGAAACAAGTTAATGTTTCAGGTCGATGACCCTTCGTCAGAACTGGAAAAAACTGGAGATTGAACAGCTTTTTAAGCAAGTGCAGGGGCAGGGAAAGGGGGGAGGGGAGGAAAAACAAAAGGGAAGGTCTGTGATAGGGTGGAAGGCAGGAGAGATTAAGAGACATTGAGAGATTAAGAGATGGTGCAAGGCAAAAGGAGATGGTAATGGGACAAGTTAAGAAACAAAAGATGGCTCTAGATGAAGTGTAAATGGCACTTGCAGAATGAAAGACAGCTTTACATTTACAATGTCAGCTAGCAGGAGGATCCTAGCGTAATGGTCAGTTTTAGTAGAGGAAGCTCAGGAAGCACGACACCATCCAGGACAAAGCCATCCACCACCTTAAACATTCACTCCCTCCACCACTGGCGTACCGCGGCTGCAGTGTGTACCATCTACAAGATGCACTGCAGCAACTCACCAAGGCTTCTTCGGACCTCCCAAACCCGCGACCTCTTCCACCTAGAAGGACAAGGGCAGCAGGCGCATGGGAACTGCCATCACTTCCAAGTTCCCCTCCAAGTCACACACCATCCTGACTTAGAAGTATATCGCCGATTCTTCATTGTCGCTGGGTCAAAATCCTGGAACTCCCTCCCTAACAGCACTGTTGGAGTACCTTCACCACACAGACTGCAGCGGTTCAAGAAGGCGGCTCACCACCACCTTCTCAAGGGCAATTAGGGATGGGCAATAAATGCTGGCCTTGCCAGCGATGCCCACATCCCATAAACAATTTTTTTTTAAAAGGAGAACGAGGCCTAGTAGTGATGTGGTCCAGCCAGATCTGGCGCTGGATGGCTAAGGCAATTGTGTGCCGGATACACTCAGGTTTCCACCCCTTGGATTTGAGAGAGCAAAGATGGGGCCTGTTCCAGGGGAATGGCAAGGATGGAAAACAATGAAGGTTTTGCTGGGAATGAGAGAATTGAAGGTGAAAACAAGGAAATGGTTGAGCAAATCAGCAGCTGGGAGTGAATAGAGGCCAGAGGCTAGGCAGGTGGAGGTTTGAGCGTGTGCTTGTAAGTGATTAGCAAGAGATTTATTTCTAGGGGCAGATGCAGAAGGAAGTGAGAATAAAAGAGGGTAGAGAAATATGGGTGGTGAGGGATACATGGAAGTGGACAAAGAAAGCTTTGTCGGTGATTGAGGCCACGGGAGTTGCAAAGCAAAGGTGTGGCCATGAATATGGGTCGGAGAGTTTATATGAAGAGATAGGTTTCGAGAGGGTGGTGAATTGGAAATGGGGAGCCAAAATGAAGATTCAAATCACTGAGGCTGAGGGAAGAAAGAAAGGAGGATATCTCGGGAAGAAACTTGGCATGGGGTTTGAGGGGATGGTAGAGAACAGGGATTTAAAAGGAGAAGCGAGAAGGAAGGAACGGGGTGATGTGCTTGAAGGAGGAGAAAATGTCAGGGGGGGGGGTAGGGGGAAGAAGCCACACCACTACCACGCAGTTTGGGGATGGTACATATAACCAGACGGGAGGCTTCGGTAAGTATAATGGTGTTGCCATCAGGAAGTTAATAGATCATCTACGATAAGGTTGTTGATGGAAAGGGCCTAGTTCATGAGAGAGCACACATTGTGGAAGGAAAGGCAGAGGGAGGCGGAGATTGCGAGCAGAGTCCAGGGAAGGACGGAGTTGAGTGGACAGAAGGAGGTTTGAGAGGTTGGCCCTCAACAGAAGTACTGGGGGAGAAGGTTGGTGAGGATGGGGCAGTAGCAATGGCTGTCACGATAGTCCTGTCATAGAAGTCTTTGGTAGGCTTGGTTGAGAGGGATTCAAGCCTGGGACGGTGGCAAGAATTCTGAGAAGTAGTGACGGATTGAGGTAGAGATAGGGTGGTGATAACTGAGAAGGGAGAGATGTAAGTTGGCATGCCTAGCGGGGTGAGGGAAAGAGGAGGACTAAGGAGAGCCAAAGAAGTGATAGTAGTGGGTTAGGTCCAAAACAGCAACCAAAATGCGCACACGAATGGACACAAAGGGAATTCTAGGATAGTCAAGAAAAATAATGAATCTCTTCTCTTTACAGCCAATGAAGACCTCATCAGTGATGCCCACATCCTGAAAATGAATAAATAACACAGCCCGGGTCAGGTACTTTATATCGTTATGGTCACTGCTTCCTGAATCGATTGGAAAACGTGAGGGTAAACTGTGAAGAGATGCGGGACTTCAGTTATGTGGAGAGACTGAAGAAGCTGGGGTTGTTCTCCTTAGAGCAGTGAAAGTTAAGGGGAATTTGTTTTACACAGCAAGTTGTTATGATATGGAATGCACATTCACTCGTAACTTTCAAAAGGGAATTGGATAAATACTTGAAGGGGAAAAATTTGCAGGGCTATGAGGAAAGAAGAGGGGAGTGGGACTAATTGGAGAGCTCTTTCAAAGAGCCGGAACAGGCGCGATGGGCCGAATGGCCTCCTTCTGTGCTGTGAGATGTTATGCTATGACTCATTGTACTACAGGGTGGTGCATTGTCTCTGTACACTGCTCTGACATGCCATAACAAATTGCCTGGTGTAGCCCTGAGTTGCTGGCTTCCTCTTCACAAAACCTTCCCACAGGTATCTCAACATTTTACATTTTCCCTGTAGACAGTATTGCATTGTGCTGTGGTGCAGTAGGAATATATTTCTCTGGGCTTTCAAAATAGTGCTCTGCTGTAGTATTAATGTCTGAAAAGAATTACTTGTTAAAACTTTAATCATGTTCTTTCGAAGCTCTCCAGATGATCTGGCCGTATAGGTTTCCACGCTCAATCACTAATTTGTTGGGAATGGCAGTGGGATTGCAACTGTTTGCCCTAGTGGATTAGTAAACCAGGGAATTTACCCTTGATTGCTAAACACTGCCCTACTGGAAGTGAGCAAGTGTGGACAAGATTGGCTTTGCAGTGATAGTTGAATGGTCTACCACCACGCACTGAAGGCTCCTACATAAAGAATGGTGACTCAGGCGAGGTACTGAGTTGTTGCACTGCAGCAGGATATGGTGCTTGTTGCCATGGAGACTCGCATAATGCAGAATTTTTAGAGCAGGCTGCACCTGGCTTTTCTAATAACCACTTGTTCATATTACACGAGGCAATGAAAATACCTCACTTCTGGTGAAGGCTGTACATGCCCCGCTGCTGGTGATGCTAAAGCTTGTTTGAAATGCTTTAAATTTGATTAGATTCTGAAGTGCATTTCCAAGTGTGCTCCAAGGAGCCACCTTTTTTTAATTATTCGTTCTTGTGATATGGGCTTGTCTGGCAAGGCCAGCATTTATTGCCCATCCCTAGATGCTTTTGATAAGCTGGTGGTGAGCCTCCCTCTTGAACAGCTGCAGTCCGTGTGGTGAAGGTGCTCCCACAGTGCTGTTAGGGAGGGTAGGGTGAGCATACTTTCTAAACCGAATCTGGGGGCACACAGGGTGGGAGACCGCAAAGTAGCCAGGATGGAAAATGTAGGTTGCGCAGCGCAGTGAGGCATAATTTTTTAGCAGCCTGTATTTTAACAGTTGCACAAATACACTACAAATACAAAACAAATGGGCATATAATTACCGCAGATGTGACGTCACACTATTGATGTGCATTCAGACACCTGCCCCTCCCCCACCTCCCCTCCCCAGTGACTGAGGTCACACCTGCCCTGTCTCTCCCCCCCCCCCCCCCCCCCCGTGACTGAGGTCACACCTACCTGCCACCCCCCCCACAGTGACTGAGGTCACCCCTATCCTGCCTCCGCCCCCAGTCACTGAGGTCACCCCTGCCCAGCCCCCGCACCCCCCCCAAGTGACTGAGGTCACACCTACCCCGCCCCCAGTGACTGAGGTCAACCCTGCCCCGCCCCCACCTCCCCAGTGACTGAGGTCACCCCTACCCTGCCCCCAGTGACTGAGGGCACACCTACACGCCACCCCCCCCCCCACACCTGAGGTCACCCCTATCCTGCCCCCGCCCCCAGTGACTGAGGTCACCCCTGCCCAGCCCCCGCACCCGCCCCCAGTGACTGAGGTCACCCCTACCCTACCCTGCCCCCAGTGACTGAGGGCACACCTGCCCCAGTGACTGAGGTCACATCTTCCCCCACCTCCTCAACAATCCAGCAGCACGAGCCCGGCCAGAAACTCAAACAACAACCGGCACATGTGCAGAAAGACCGGCCTGTTGCGCATGCACAGTGAGTCACTCTGGCCATTGTACAAGTTGTTTAATTTAGCCTTAGATCCACAAACTGACAGCTCAGGGCGGGTACACTCACCGCCCGGGGAATACACTTCGGGGATGAGCTTTGTATACTGGGCTCATTGTTTGCCTGGGGACACAGTACTTCATCTGGGGACTGTCCCCAGAAAACGGGGGACATGTGATCACCCTAAAGTAGGGAGTTCCTGGATTTTGACCCAGCAGCGATATATGTCCAAGTCAGGATGGTGTTTGGAGGTGGTGGTGTTCCCATGCACCTGCTGCCCTTGTCCCTCTAGGTGGTGGAGGTCGTGGGTTTGGGAGGTGCTGTCAAAGAAGCCTTGGCGAGTTGCTGCAGTGCATCTTGTAGATGGTACACACTGCAGCCACGGTACGTCGGTGGTGGAGGGAGTGAATGTTTAAGGTGGTGGGTGGGCTGCTTTATTCTGTATGGTGTCGGGCTTCTTTGGTGTTGTTGCAGCTGCCCCCATCCGGGCAAATGGAGAGTATTCCACCACACTAATTATATTTGAGTTCAGAATACTTTTAAGTTGCAAAAGTAACATCAAAAACAATGAGACACATTGGTGCCCACAATTACTTATAAGTCTCGATTTGAATTGGTTTGGTCTTTTGGAATTCAGTGATTATCAAAGTGAATCAAAAGTGGCGACCTTGGTTGCTCTGGCCCGTCGCTGTGCAATGTGGAAAATGATCCACTCATCACTTCAGCTGGTGTTCAATAGAATTCACCAATAAGGGTCCTGTGAATTACTGAAGCAATGCTGAACGGGAAGGATTGGATTGGTGAATTTTAGATGCTAACAGAATACAACAAAGTGATGTTCTTAAATTAACTCCCGTGTGCAACTAATATAAAAGCAAACACCTTTTAACTTGTCCTCACATTGGATATTTTTGGATTGGTTAAACAGAGAAGCCGTATTGATAATTTAATGTAATTTAATATTTTTTTGTGTAATTCTCGGCAGCAGGTAGCAATCTTAACAAGGATATCAGCATCCTGTATTGCCATGGTGAAATGGATCCTATGATACTATTGTGATTTGGTTCTATGACTGCAGATAAGCTAAAGATGATCATTAATCCTGCAAACCTTCAGTTCAAAACATATTCAGTACATCATTGTTCATGTCCACAGGTGAGTGCTGCTGTAATTTTTTTCTTTGAACCTGTGTTTATAATATATAAACCATAATTTACATAATTTATAACATTGGAGCCATTGCATAGATGTGCTCCATCAACATTACAGGCCATTAATTTGTAAATAATGGCTCTTGTTGAAGTAGCCATCCAGCCAGAAACTGGCCTGGTAGCATTATTGTAAATAACTGTAGGGTTGGCTAATTTTGTGACCTCCCAAGTTCCAATGGCTGTTTGTGTGAGGTTGGTGTCAAATCCTTGTAGCAAAGCAGCTCTGGCTACAATTGGATAGAAATGTCTATAACTAAGTTAGGGCAGTCCCACCGAGCTGGACAACAAAGGATAGATGTTGGAGGCAGCTGGTGTGGTCGACTGTGTCAAAGGCTGATATTTTGACTTTGGTTAGAGCCATTTCAGTGCTGTGACTGGGACACAAACCAGATTTGAGATTCAAATAGGGAATTTCGGGAAAGATGGGCACAGATTTGGATGCTGACATATTCAACGATTTGAGAGAAAAAAACTTGCATTTCTATAGTGCCTTTCTCGATACAGGACGTCCCAAAGTGTTTTACAGCCAATTAAGTACTTTTGAAGTGTAGTCATTCTTGTAGGAATCACCGCAGCCAATTTGCACACAGTAAGCTCCCACAACCAGCAATGTGATAATGACTAGATAATCTGTTTTAGTGATGTTGGTTGAGGGATAAATGTTGGCCAGGATACCAAAGAGAACACCCCTGCTCTTCAAAATAGTCATGATGTGGAGATGCCGGCGTTGGACTGGGGTGGACAAAAATGAGAAGTCGCACAACACCAGGTTATAGTCCAACAGATTTATTTAATTTTACAAGCTTTCGGAGCTGTCGCTCCTTCGTCAGGTAAGTTAGCAATGAGAGAATCTCCCAGAATTCACAATTTAAACCCAGACAAAATCTATTCACATTATTCGCTACAACAAAGAGCACAGCCAAGACAATGAGATGTGTCCCAGGGGGTCCAACGTGTCAAACTAGTGTCATTGCATCCGAAAGATGGTGCCTCCAACAGTGCAGCACTCGCTCAGTATTACGCTGGAGTGTCAGCCTAGATTTTGTACTCAAGTCTCCGGAGTGGGACTTGAATCCGCAACCTTCTGACTCAGAGGCCAGAGTGTTACCCACTGAGCCACAGCTGACACCTATAACACTCTCCCTTTTGTGTAAAGCTCTTTGTCACACTAGCATTTTAAACAAAGTACCATTGGAGGCCTTTACGTAGAATCTCCCTTATTATTAGGCCACCCTGATGGAGTGGTGGATAAGCAGGTGTGACCGTAAACGGACTCGAGGGCTCCTCCAGAGCTCGCTACAACTTCTAACACTTTCTTGTTTAAACCTTGATGGAATCCTTATCACTTGTGGTCACATGATTCTTGAACATAAATATGTCACCAACCCCTAGCATCAACTCACACTCCAGTAGGGGCAAGTTTGTGTAACTGCAAATGATGCATTTTTTTCATGAGAAAAGCAGAATATAAATCTAGACACACACACATACCAAAACTTAGTTTTCATTTATTTGGAATGAGACTAAGGCATTGTTCTAAAGTATAAAAGCTTCAAATGCACCAGTAGCTCTACCCAGCCTGGGTGCTGTATTTACACTTTTAAATCACATTGAATTAGATAGAAATTACAAGACCAAAAGTTTGGTCACAGATTCAGTCAACAAGAAAGCATGAAGCAAAAGTCTTGGTGAAACAAAATCAGTCCCTTAACTAATTTCATTGAGCTTCAAACTTCCTGGCATAGTTTTTAAATCAATTCTAAAATTTGAAGTATTACAGTAAATAACAGATTTCACAAGTACAGGTAGTTTTGCTGTATACAACGTGTTGTGCTCGGATGTAGTTTTCCTTCACATCATCCTCCACCAGAACAGATTACTGAGACCACCCACAATCTACAAAGCCAGACAGGAATATTGCAGCTTTGAACCTTATTCTATTACTGGTGAGCTACACACTGGGCTGCTACTAAAAAGTTTTTTTTATAAAACATTGAAATTCTTGGTTTTTTAAAAACAACTGTTAGATGTTGCGTTAGGTGCTTCATTCTTGCTGAAGCCATAGGGATTCTGGGATTGCCAATACCACAAATCTTGACCTAAAATACAAAACATTGTTTTTAAAACTTGGTGTACATTCCAGCATTTAGCTATAGTATAGTACTGATTCAGACAACTAAGCTATATGCATTAAAACTTTGAATGTAAGATTTCAAACTGTAAAAATAGTGAGTAACACACTTAAATTAAAGCAATATTTTAAATCAAAATTACATTAAACCCCCAACATTTTATTACATTGAGTGCTTACACATCTTATCGATCCAAACTCTGCCTTCCATCCAAGCTCCTTCTCTGCCAGAGCTGGATTGGCATAACAGGAAGCAATATCGCCTTCTCTCCGCGGAACAATCTGATATTTAATCTGCAAAAGATAGGGAGGAGAAAACCAAGATTTTTTTTGTGTTAATCTCTGATTCATACGTGATCAATTGATTTGGTTTAATTAATTCTCAGCCAAGCCAAAAGGTGGCACCACAGAAGCTTTACCGAATAGCTCTTAACTATTTCTGAAATGATGGTGAGACTTGCCTCTTTCCCGGAAGCTTTCTCCATCGCTTTCACCATCTGTAGAACAGAGTAACCTGTCCCAGTACCGAGATTGTACACCTGAACAGAGAGAGCCATATAACTGGTTATTGTGAGGACAGATAGTCTTCGTGTAAGTTATGTAATGCTGAAAAAGGGGAGAAGTCTTGGAGAGAAGAGGAGAAGGATCGAAAAAATATGCCATAGAACTGAAGCAGGGAACTTGAGTGTAAAAGGCAGCAGAAGGAATAGTCTCACAGACTAAGAGCACACAGTGTTAAAGCTGTCCAGGGTGCAGCTTTCATTAACAAACCTTGCAGCTGCACTTCTCTTTAAGCTTCTTCAGTGCAGCAATGTGTCCCTTTGCAAGATCCACAACATGAATGTAATCCCTGACACCTAAACAGCAAGACAAAGCTCTTATTTGTCTGCAATCATGTACATTCAGATCCAAAAACAACTCATGTTTTCCTGCTCTAATACGCAAAATTACCCCAGGAACAAAAAGACAGTTTGTTTCCAGCACCGTGGTTATGCTCATCAAACACCCAGAAAAGTTTTAGCTGGAGTGCAAGTAGCATTTACCAGACATTGACAGCATAAAAAGGGGTAATTCCTCCCGACTATTTTCTAGAGTAATTCAAAACTAGGCCCCACTGCACTACTTCCTCCCCATAGCCCTGTATCAGCATCTCAACTTGTATCCACCCCTGGTATCATCCAGGTGAATCTACGCTATACGCTCGCTA
Source organism: Squalus acanthias (assembly GCA_030390025.1). NCBI lineage: Eukaryota > Metazoa > Chordata > Chondrichthyes > Squaliformes > Squalidae > Squalus > Squalus acanthias. Next base: position 1,872,018 of record JASTWF010000031.1, read on the forward strand.
TAGCTTTACCATCTTTTCACTCTAAACTGCACACAATATTCTAATTATAGCCTAACCACACGGAATCCCCACAGTGCAGATAGAGGCCATTTCGGCCCATCGAGCCTGCACCGAAAACCAGTGCCTTGTACAAATTTATCTTAACCTAGTTGCTCCTATACTCTATATCCCTATTTATAAAAGCCAGGAGGCATTGGTCTTTATTGCTTTTTTTATTCGTTCACGCGATATGGGCGTCGCTGGCAAGGCCAGCATTTATTGCCCATCCCTAATTGCCCTTGAGAAGATGGTGGTGAGCCACCTTCGTAAATACAGCCAAGTGGCTTGTTAGGCCACGCAAGAGTCACATATAGGCCAGACTGGGCAAGGACGGCTGATTTCCTTCCCTAAAAGGACATTAGTGAACCGGATGGGTTTTTATGACCATCCGGTAGTTTCATGGTCACCAATGCGTAAATGCAGGAAGCTTGCGTGAGGCTGTCTTTTGCATCGGGGTGGATCTATGTAAGTGAATGGCAGAGGCGTTTCAATGGCAGTATCACTGCGATTTGGCCAATAGTGCTGCTCCAGGCCTGCCCCTCCCCCCAATAAACAAACACTGGAGGTACAAAGTACAAGGAGTGCACTTGGAACAGAAAGCACGTCCCCTCTCCTGAAGACTTCCATCTCACTTTGAGCAACACCCATCAATGTATTGAATTCAACGACAGTGTATTCTCCCTTCCCAAAGCTGTTTCTGAGCCCTCAAAAATTGAAGAGCACAAACCTGTATTCGCTTTCTGCTTTAATTTACACCAGGAAGACAAACCAAGCCCAATTATAAATAGGCATTTTGTACTAAATAGGAAAGATAGAATTGAAATTAACCAGAGCGGAAGTGTATGGGAATCCAAATCCCCAAAAAGGTAATTATGTGCAACTTGGCACGGTCTTTAATACTTCATGTTATGTACAATGTGTTTAGGTCTACAGACTCTGATAGATTTCACAGGAGACAGGTGAAGTCACCTCCTTGCTGACAATGCCTTACACCATGGCCTATTGGAGCATCAGTGGCTTGGGACACCATGCTGATCGGTGTATAACTAATGAAGGACACAAGGTAGAGTGATCTTACCTGTGCCATCACACGTCTCGTAGTCATTTCCATAAACACTCAGGTGCTGCCGACGTCCAATAGCAACCTGAGAAGGAAGTCAAACATTTAACAACAGCCACGATGCAGCTGTTACTGAAAGATTAAAGCTTTTCCTGCTCAGGCAGATTACAGCTAAACTATTAGTGTGCAAACACATTTTGTGCTGGAGTGCAGCAAGTGAAAGTGTCACGGAGTGAGACTGGTTAACATCCGACCCCTGACTCAACTCCAGACACAGAAACAAGCTGCGGATGTCATCAGCTCTGAGTTTTAACCGATTGTTCACCTTGAAGACAATTAGCACAGCTCTGGAAGCAGCACCCCTCCCTCGGCAGAAGAGGAGGTGCGGGGGCTAAACAAAGAAAATGAACGCACCATTGTCAGGCTGCTTTCATGAGTTGATGTTTCTTTGGTTCAGGGCTAGATAAACTAGTAAACAGGATCATTTCGCTCTTTACATTAAAGCATCAATCATTTCTGGGTCATAACAGAGCAAGTCATCCACAGTAAAGAGCTCCTATACCCATCTTCCTCTGAGGGGGAGGGGGGAAATATTAGAGCTACACAGAAGCTATCACTCAAGTTCTGATACTAGCTTATCACTTCCTGCCTCCCTCTATTAAAATTCTCACATTAACAACTTGCTTTACGGAGTGTTTCATTTGGTCAGTTAGTCATTACCAAGTAATTGACTGTCAACCGAAGGTGGCTGCTGACAGACATAGTGGCAACACCCAATCCCTTTTGTAAAATAGGATTACTTTAATAGGTCAAAGATCCGCCACTAAACATAGTCGTGGTGAAAACAATTTATGCAGCTTATGACTTGTTCAGTTACAATATTATATGATAAGGGAGTACTCAGGTGGTGTGGGGAACAGGAATAGGAAGGGACTTTAAAAGTACTAAGAACCCTCCTACATTACAGAAAAATGAAAACAGCATGGCAGCATTTTATTAGCAGACTTCCAGTTAGTCATAGAAATGACAGCACAGAAGGCCACCCAGCCCTTTGTGTCTGTGCAAACTAACTGCAGCTATCTACTCAAATTCCATTTCCCTGCTCTTGCCCCATATATATTTACACTCTTCTTAAAATGCCTATCCAATTCTCCTTGAAAGTATGTTGTAGTCTATGCCTCAATAGTCACTTGTGGTAAAGCATTCCATTATTTTTTTTGGGGGGGGGGGAAAATAAACTTACAACTTCCTCCATTTACTGCACATAATGGCCCAGAAATTAAACAATGAGTGTTCACGTGGGGGTAAGGCTTCCCCGCGATATCTCACTCCGCGCCTACCTTTTTCCTCCGGGCCCACACGAACTTTAGTTTCAAGGCTGCAGCTGTGCAGTGCTTGCGTGACCCAGAGACGCAATTAGTTCGTGCGAGCTCTGGGATCACGTGATTCAGTTAGAGCCAATGGCAGCACACCATCTTTCATTCATAGTTTTACACACCCCCAAAAGAACAGCTAAACCTCAATTAAATTTTTTAAAAAAGCCATCACATTAATAAAATAAGTATAGTTAAATAAATTAACCACTTTAAACAAAAAATTAAATTTTTGAAAAAATTTAAAATCTTTTTAAAAGTTATAAAAATAAACTTACCTTTCTTTAAAGTCTCTAAAAAAAGATAAACCTGTTGAAAAAAATTTAAAATACTTAATTAACTACTTACCTTGTTAAAAGAGGGTCTTACGCCTCCTTTCTTTGTGTAAAATCTTCCATGCTTACCTGCGCGTTCAAAGCACTAAGTGCACTGCGTGCGCACAGCCTGTAGCGCGCACGCGGTTCACTTAGGAACCGCCCCCTTTTGAATTCACGAAGTGCCGGTTTCCCGCGCATGCGCAGTGCATGCTGGAAACCGGCAATTGGAGACCTAAAATGCGAGAGTACACAGTGCGTACTCTCGCGTATTAGGTCTAATTTTCGGGCCATTGATTCAACTCTGGCCTCATCAACAATTTGTATAAACTGAACATTACTTCTTTGCTTTTACCTATGTATAAAAACCATTTGACTTTTTAAAAAAAAAAAAAAAAAAAACTTTTCTGACCTGTATCTCACTTTTGAAAGATCTATGAACTGGTAGTGTCAGTGGATAATAAATGATTTTGGTTCCCAATCACCTCCACATCATCCTGATGCTCCCATTTGTGGATGCATCATGCAGCCAGAGCAAAGGGCTCTGGAGGACATCAAGTGCAAAGAAATGATGACTGTACTGGTTACTCCGAGTAAAGTGGCAAGTCCAGCCTTTACATGCATCAACTATTCAGGTCCATTAAGAATTTTGATTTGCAGGTTTACTCAATCTTCTTGGAGACCAAATTAACAACTACTTGCAGTTATATAGTGCCATTAAAGTGTAGTCCCGAGGCGCTTCACAGGAGCGTAATCAGACAAAAATATCGATACTAATCCAAAGAAGGGGACATTTGGAAAGGTGGCCAAGAGGTTTGTCAAACAGATAGGTTTTAAGGAGCACATTACAGGAGGTTTAGGGGGGGGCCAAGACAGCTGAAGGCACGGCCGCCAATGGTGGGGCGAAGGAAGTCAGGGATGTATATTCTAACATCCAAGTATGGAAGTGCAAGAAGGCAGTGGGAGAACTGGCATGAGCAACCGACTCCATGATTAAATCCTCCAAATTAAAATTTCCACCCCAAAATAAAATCAACCAAGATAACACTACACAGGAGGTAATGAATGGGTTTCAGGATCTCTGCTCGATCAATAATTATACAGCATCTATGCTTTCTGTTAGGAGGAAGTCATAACCAACATGTTTTATCAAAGTGAAGGGTGTTTTGAGGAAAAAAAAATTCCCCTCTTCCTCCTGTACACACATCCTGTGTTAATGATTTAAAAAAATCATTACCTACCTGTGAAACATATGGCATCAGATTGTTGGGAATACCCTGGGGATCTTCACCTATTTTTCCTGATTCATGTGCCCCAATAGGATTGAAGTATCGAAGTAGAACTGCATTCCAATCCTGAAAGGACAATAGTTTGTTGATCACCATTAGAAACCACAGATCTAAGCACGTCTGAGAACCAGGTACTTGTAAACCTTACCCAAGTGTTGTTTAATTTGAAAAATCATGATACTAAGAATTCACATTCTGCAGTTATAAAGAAAACTTTGTAACAAGTTGGCAATAATGCATCTTAAAAGGGAGAGATTTCTAAACATTTCATAAGACTTTTGATAAATAGGAGAAGCCCAGTTCTGACGAAAGGTCATCGACCTGAAACGTTAACTCTCTTTCTCTCTCCACGGATGTTGTCTGGCCCGCTGAGTTTTTCCAGCGTTTTCTGTTGTTATTTCCAACTTAAGTTGGTTTCAGCCAATTGCACCTTTAAAGAAATCCTTTTGTCTCTGTGACGGGGAAGGTCGTTAATACATGTAATCGACTGGAGAGGGGAGCGAGAGAGACAGAGGAGTACAACCACTTCTGTGATTTTATAGAAATGTATTGCTGGACAAGCAAGCGAGCAATAACACTTAGACAGCAGAGGTCCCCCAGCATCGCGCATCCATGACCGAACCGAATGGCTTAAGTTGATCATTACTCATCTGATATAACCAGGTTAAACGAGAACGAACGACCCTGTGACTGCCTCCTTCCTGACCTCAATTCAATCTTTAGTGCCCGGTTTGCGGGACCTTTGTCTCCGAGACAGGCGAGGTGACCAACAAGCGCCCGGCGGAGACGATTAATGATGGCATCAATCTTCTAAAGTCTGGTTCTAATTGTTACATCTGTTGCACACAAAGTCGAACCATTTAATTCCCAGCAGTTGCCTCTGACAGCGCAAAGGAATGCTTCCAGTCTCTTGGCGTCTAGCTTAAGCAATATCCATGTTTCAGATCCATAGAAAAGTTCTCTACAACTATATTACATTTAAAAGTTAGTCCCTGCGCCCCAACTTGATCAAGTGATGGTAAATAGTTACTTTCAATCTGGGTTAGAATTATCCACTGTGTCACAAAGCCAGAAGTTACAGGCACATAGCAATTAACCCCATATGTACAGATGGGACAGTACACCATATATACACAGCACAGATGGGAGACATCACAATAACTCAACACATCGTTGCAGATGCATTCAATTACCACTGTGTACAGCCTGCTTACAGTCTGACAACTTAAACAGGTGCTAATCACACAGAACGGAAAGAAATACCTTTTCTGCGTAGCAGAGATCCTTAATCATTTCTTCTATGAAGTATTTTGTTTTTCCATAAGAATTAGTGCAGCTGCCAACAGGATGCGCCTCATCTATCGGCAGGTTAACGGGATCTCCGTATACAGTTGCTGAACTGCTGAATACAATGTCTTTGACATCATGTGCTCTCATGGTCTAAAGCAGCAAAAAAAAAGTATAAACCATTCAAAAACTCAAAGGTTCACTTAAACAGATCACCTAATGCCACTTCAGCAGCTCTTTGGATAGTGTACACACACATGACATCTCATCTCAATGACAGTTTTTTCTAATTTGTAATATTATAATTATTAATATACAGTATACAAGTCACAGATTGACAGAACATTCTCAGACAGCATTTGCACTGAGAACGTGACAAAAAATATGCACAAAACTTCAAAGTTTTAAAGATACACGAAAGGTTCCCTGAAATAAGGCTGCAATTTTATCTCTGAACTCACTTGACAAAATCACTTGAGCTTCCACCTTCATATTTGTGACATACCTAAATCCAGTCTCTAGTCACAGCTTCAAAATCACCCAGATCTCTATTTCGAATAAGTTTTAGCCAAGTTTTAGAAAAGTTAATCATCCAACAGTTTGAAAATCATACTGCTCGATTGCAGTCTTACCATAGTTTAAGGGTAAAGTAGTTCAAGTGAAGATCTACCATGGTAAAGATGTAAAACATGTCACAATTTTATATTGGGTATAAAAGGCTCAATCTAATAAAACTACACTGCTGATGGAGGTTATTCTTGTGCTGATATTTTAAAATGTAGAGAATGATGAACTTGATAATTATATTTTCTGAAAATGCCCTGTAATATATAGCCAATTTGTGCATATACTCTCCATATCTGAGCAGACCCACAAAGTAAAACAAGACCTCACCTAAGCCTCTTTCAAAGACACAAACTGATCATTAAAATACACAAAAGGAAGTATAGCTAGACTGTATATAATTTCAATTTCATAGAAGGATTATAGAAGTTTATGGCGCAGAAGGAGGCCATTTGGCCCATTGTGTCCACGCCGGCCGAAAATGAGCCATCCAGCCTAATCCCACTTTCCAGCTCTTGGTCCGTAGCCCTGCAGGTTACGGTGCTTCAAGTGCATATCCAAGTACTTTTTAAATGTGATGAAGTTTCTGCCTCTACCACCCTTTCAGGCAGAGAGTTTCAGACCCTCACCACCCTCTGGGTGAAAACAATTCCCCTCTAAACCTTCCACCAATTACTTTAAATCTATGCCCCCTGGTTAGTGACCTCTCTGCTAAGGGAAATAGGTCCTTCCTATCCACTCTATCTAGGCCCCTCATAATTTTATACACCTCAATTAAGTCTCCCCTCAGTTCCAAAGAAAACAACCCCAGCCTATCCAATCTTTCCTCATGGCTAAAATTCTCCAGTCCTGGCAGCATCCTCGTAAATCTCCTCTGTTCTCTCTCTAGTGCAATCACATCTTTCCTGTAATGTGGTGACCAGACTGTACGCAGTACTCTAGCTGTGGCCTAACTAGTATTTTATACAGTTTTAGCATAACCTCCCTGCTCATGTATTCTATGCCTCGGCTAATAAAGGAAAGTATCCCGTATGCCATCTTAACCACCTTATATACCTGTCCTGCTACCTTCAGGGATCTGTGGACATGCAATCCAAGGTCCCGCTGTTCCTTTACACTTCTCAGTGTCCTACCATTTCTTCCCATCGCTGTGGGTACAAACCTTCAAATCACTTATGGGAATCACAACCACACACCGCATATGTTTCTAGATCACTATTTTAGTCTCTTGTGAAAAAGCAGCTGGCCCAATGGCTCAGCTGGCCAATGCCTTGCTCCGTGTGGGACAGACATACAGTAAAGGAAGGTCCCAGGCTCAATCTGGCCTCAGTGTTGTTAGCAGATCTCAGCTAGGGCAATGGTGGCAATGTTACACTTAGTCTCAACACTCTTGCGCTAGGGTGGAGTGGAATAAAATTAGTCAGCTGGGGTTTCTGCTTCATCAGTATCCAGTAACTCTGGTTGGAAAGTGCTTGATGTGAACACTGGCTGAGAACAGGTTCAGCTATGACCACTGTCCCCCTCTCCCTTAGGTCAAATAGCTTGCTGAAACCTGATATCTGGGTTCACACACAAGGAACAATGGCCATGAACAAGGTACCAGAGAGCTATCTGCACCTCTAGGAACAGGAGTAGGCTATTTAGCGCCACGAGTCTGTTTCACCATTCAATTAGATCATTGCTCATCTGTATCTTAACTCCATTTAACCGCCCTGGTTCCATATCCCTCAATACCCTTGCCTAACAAAAATCTACCTATCTCAGTTTTGATTTTCAATTGACCTAGTCGCAACAGCTTTTTGAGGGAAGAGAGTTTCAGATTTCCACTGCCCTTTGAGTGGAGAGGTTCTTCCCGACGTCAACCCTGAATGGCCTAGCTCTAATTTTAAGGTAATGCTGCCTTGTTCTGGAGTCCCCCATCAGAGGAAATAGGATAGATAGAGAGAAACCATCACATCCTTTAATCATCTTAAACACCTTCAATTAGTTAACCCCTTAATCTTCCAAACTCAAGGGAATACAGGTCTAGTCTATGCAACCTGTCCTCATAATTTAACCCTTTTAGCCCTGGTATCATTCTGGAATCTGAGCTGCACCCCTTCCAAGGCCAATATATCCTTCTTGAGGTGCAGTGCCCAGAACTGAACGTAGTACTCCTGATAGGGTCTAACCAAAGCTTTAAACAACTGTAGCATACCTTCCAGCCCTTTATATTTCAGCCTTCTTGAGATAAAGGCCAACATTCCATTAGCCTTTTTAATTATTTTTTGTACCTGTTCACTAGTTTTTAGTAATTTCAGTACATGGACTCCATGTACAACCATTTGGAAAATACTCTTCCTTGGGTCCTAAGTGGATGACCTCACACTTCCCCAGCCACAGTTTTGCCCACTCACTTAATCTATCAATGTCCCTTTGCAGCTTTCTGCTCCCAGCTATACTACTTACTGTGCCACCTAACAGTGTCAGCAGCAAACTTGGATAGGTTATACCCAAGCAGGAGTCAGTACCTTCTGGAGAGGGGGGGAAAAAAAATCATATTCCATGAACTGAACAATGCTCAAAGTCTGGGTTTTATCTTGCAGCTGGAACTAGCTCGTATCTTACTGACACCTTCATTGTCAATGGGTAATGATGAGAAAAGACCACAACCCAGAACACTATGCTCTCAATTCCCTCACAGAAGCTTATTCTAAAGATCAACGGACCATCTCCTTCCTGACCCAGCACACTCACCTCCAGCAGTTTAATTGTTCCAGTCAGGTTGACTTTATAATAAAGAAGAGGCTTCTGGACAGACTCTCCGACTGCCTTCAATCCCGCAAAATGGATCACAGCTGAGAAACTGTGCTGGAAAAATAACAATGTAATCCGAATTACTAAAATGTACTGCATTCAGTTGTTCTAATCAACAAGTCCACTCATACTTGGAGGAGACTTTAGGCATAAACCTCTCCCAGAAGCATTCTGAATGGGAATTAGAAGTACTGCTCTGGAGTCAAAATATCAATTTTAATCTATAAGAAGGGTAAATAAATTTTCAAGTCACCTATTGAAACACCAATAAGCCTTTTCAATTTAGTGTTGGAGATCAAGCCCCAAATGACTTAATCACAAGTACACAAGCATATTTAAGATCCTTGTAGCTGTCAGAGAAGGGGAGGACTTTACAGCATAACGGTAAACTGCATTCAAAACCAGGTCCCTGAGCAGAAAGGACAGCACTGTAACTCACTGGACCCCCGCACTAAACATTTAAACCAATAGAGTAAAACCACAGGGTTTAATCTTCTTACAGAATAATCATAGTGACCTTCTGACTGCAATGCTGTATCGTTGCTAAAGCTTTTGTATATGAACCACACAGTGCTCCAAAAAATATTAAGAATGAGCTTGCATTTATATAGCACCATTCACAACCTCAGGATGTACCAAACTGCTTCACAGCCAATGAAGTACTTTAAGTGTAGTCACTGTTGTAATGTACGATAATGACTATTTTATACCGACTCCAAATCTCAACCTGGGAATGAGAGGGTACAAAATGCTGTAGAGGCATTTTATTGCAGTGGTAGTTTGGGAGGGGTGAGAAAAAGAAGGAAATCACCGGGACCAGCTAATAGTTCTTGGTGGGCCAGTGAATTGCACCCAACGCTTGGAGTACGTTCTTCTGACCACATTTAGCTAAGGAACAGTTAGTTAGTGGAGAAAATTACTTCCTAATCCATTGTATGGACCTCACGACATACATTGCTAAAACCTTAATTGAAACCTAAAGATAGGAATAGCTGATTATAGGCATTTGGATTCAGGTTGGTACCTCTTTGAAGAGATTATGCAGAGCAGATTCATCTAGCAGATCAGCTTCTCGGAAGATTATGTCTGTTCCCGTAATCTCACTCACACGGCGAATGCTTTCAGGAATTCCATCCTTGCCTGGATTACAAAAAAAGGCCGTGTAACTTTTCCCAGTGACGTAATCTGATTATCCTCGGAATACGAGGTCACTCGCTGGATGGAACAGCAAGTTTATCATGCAGGATTCCTGGTGGTTTGATCGAGTTATGATTGATCACAAGATGATTGCCCACAGTTTGTAAATGTTACTGCATTTAACTTAAAGTTGTGTCCATTGTAGTTGAGTACACAGACAGAGAGACAGAGCAAAAGTTAGTGTCCTCAAGAGCGGGGGAAAAAAAGGGATAAAAATGCTTATTTAAGCATTCAGATGTATAGTCATGAACAGAAGGAAATCAACTATCTTATTTGAAACTGTACATCAGCAGCAGTCAAGAAGCATTATTGGATTACGTTTTTTTAAGAAAAGCAGTAATGCACCACCTGTACTATCCATGTAGACTCTGGTTGTCCTTCAATTAGGTGTCTACTGTGGCTCAGTGGTAGCACTACTGTCTCTGACTCAAAATGTTGTGGGTTCAGTCCCACTCTTGAGCGCAAATTCTATGCTGTTTTTTCAGGGCTGCACTGTCAGAGGTGTTGTCTTTCAGATGAGATATTAAACTGAGATCCCGGCCGCCCACTTGGGTGGACGTAAACGATCCCATGGCAATACTTTGAAGAAGTGCAGGGGAGTTCTCCCTGGTGTCCTGAGCACAAAATCTAGGCTGACACTTCAGTGCAGTACTGAGGGAGTGCTGCACTGTCGGAGGTGCTGTCTTTCAGATGAGGTGTTAAACCAAAGCCCCATCTGCCCTCTCAGGTGGATGTAAAAGATACCATGGCACTATTCAAAGAATAGCAGGGGAGTTCACCCAGTGTCTAGGCCAATATTTAGCCCTCAACCAATACCTAAAAATAGATTATCTGGTCATTATCACATTGCTGTTTGTGGGACCTTGCTGTGCGCAAATAGGCTGCCACGTTTCCCACATTACAACAGTGACTACACTTCAAAAGTACTTCACTGGCTGCTTTGGGACGTTCTGAGGTTGTGAAAGGCACCATATAAATGCAAGTCTAGCTTTCTTTAACAGTTTTGTCACTTTCATAATGGAAAGGGGCAAACAACTAGAAAAGGTCCAACACTTCTCCCAGGTGGCTGGGTTCCCCAAAGTGCAAGGCCTCCTTGATGGCATTCATGTAGCAATAAGGGCACCAAATAATAACGTCATGGCACATAAAGGGACTTCATTTGATTGAGGTTTGGGATGATCGGAGGTCGTAAAAGGCGCTATATAAATGCAAGTCTCTTTCTTTATTTCTCCCCAAAATACTTGAACATGTCACCTTACAAATCCATGCCTATCTTTCCTAAAATTTCCATTTGAATCTGCAAAATCTGGTTTAAGACCTTTTATTCTCTTCAAATTCAGATCTGCATCAACTTCAGTGTCAACTATATACTGCATTAATGGTAACTGAGCAGTTAACAGGAGTAAAGGCTGAAGCCACGTCCTGGAGTCCACTTGAATCTACCCTTGGGAATCCTTTAGCAGCAGCCCTTTATCGCTCACTAATACCCAACATAACTCAATAAAGATTTTACTATTTCTACCGCAGTTATCCATGACTTTCTTTTCCACTGACCTTTTGGCTGATCTAATAGTAGCTTTTACAATAGCAAAATACTGCGGATGCTGGAAATCTGAAATAACAACAGAAAATGCTGGAAACACTCAGCAGGTCAGGCAGCATCCGTGGAGAGAGAAACAGAGTTAACGTTTCAGGTCTGTGACCCTTCGTCAGAAAAGTCCAACAGATTTATTTAATTTTACAAGCTTTCGGAGCTGTCGCTCCTTCGTCAGGTAAGTTAGCAATGAGAGAATCTCCCAGAATTCACAATTTAAACCCAGACAAAATCTATTCACATTATTCGCTACAACAAAGAGCACAGCCAAGACAATGAGATGTGTCCCAGGGGGTCCAACGTGTCAAACCACCTGCTGGCTGCATATCCTGTCAATTTGTGTTCTTGTGTTAGCCTTTTTTAAAAAAAAAAACAAAAAAAAAAACCAAAAAAAACACCTGGGAAGACCGGCCATGATGTCAAGTCACGTTCTGTATCGTGACATGAACCCGATATCGCGATTGACACAGATACCATCATTACACGTGAGGACACTACCCACCAGGTACACGGTACATACTCATGTGACTCGGCCAACGTTGTCTACCTGATACGTTGCAGTAAAGGATGCTCCAGAGCATGGTACATCGGCGAGACCATGCAGACACTGAGACAACGTATGAACGGACACCGTGCAACAATCGCCAGGCAGGAGGGTTGCCTCCCAGTCGGGGAACATTTCAGCAGCCAGGGGCATTCAGCCTCGGATCTGCGGGTAAGCGTTCTCCAAGGCGGCCTTCGAGATACACGACAGCGCAAAATCATAGAGCAGAAACTGATAGCCAAGTTCCGCACTCATGAGGATGGCCTCAATCGCGATATCGGGTTCATGTCACGATACAGAACGTGACTTGACATCATGGCCGGTCTTCCCAGGTGTTTTTTTTGGTTTTTTTTTTTTTGTTTTTTTTTTAAAAAAGGCTAACACAAGAACACAAATTGACAGGATATGCAGCCAGCAGGTGGTTTGACACGTTGGACCCCCTGGGACACATCTCATTGTCTTGGCTGTGCTCTTTGTTGTAGCGAATAATGTGAATAGATTTTGTCTGGGTTTAAATTGTGAATTCTGGGAGATTCTCTCATTGCTAACTTACCTGACGAAGGAGCGACAGCTCCGAAAGCTTGTAAAATTAAATAAATCTGTTGGACTATAACCTGGTGTTGTGCGACTTCTCATTTTTGTCCACCCCAGTCCAACGCCGGCATCTCCACATCATGGTTTTAAGCAGGTGCAGAGGCAGGGGAAGGGGGGGGTGGGGGGGAGGGAGAGGGGAGGAAGGAACTAAAGGGACAGTGTCTGTGCTAGGATTGAAGGCAGGAGAGATTAAATGTTGCAAATGGGGATGGCAGAATCATCAACAGCTGCCGCCTGAAAAAATGGGGGGGTTATCGCCTGAAATTGTTGAACTCGATGTTGAGTCCAGAAGGCTGTAAAGTGCCTAATCGAAAGATGAGGTGCTGTTCCTCGCGCTTACGTTGAGCTTCATTGGAACAGTGCAAGAGGCCGAGGACAGAGAGGTCAGAGTGGGAGTGCAGCGGAGAATTAAACTGACAGGCGACCAGAAGCTCGGGGTCACCCTTACAGACTGAACGGAGGTGTTCCGCAAAGTGGTCACCCAATCTGCATTTGGTCTCCCCAATGTAGAGGAGACCGTATTGTGAGCAGCGAATACAGTATACTAAATTGCAAGAAGTACAAGTAAATCGCTGTTTCACCTGGAAGGGGTGTTTGGGGCCCTGGACAGTGGGAAGGGAGGAGGTAAAAGGGCAGGTGTTGCATCTCCTGTGCTTGCACGGTAAGGTGCCGTGGGGAGGGGAGGGGCTGTATAACAGTAGCTTTTGTTACCTTAAGCTGAGCATGATACCTATCCCTATTCTCTTGAAAGTTGCTTTCTTTTACTCTAATCAGATTTAAGCAGAAATAGTTTTAGTCAACAACAACTTGCATTAGTTGGGGCGCTTCACAGGAATGTTAACAAAATTTGACACTGAGCCACATAAGGAGAAATTAGGGCAGGTGACCAAAAGCTTGGTCAAAGAGGTAGGTTTTAAGGAGCGTCTTCAAGGAGCAAAGAGGTGGAGAGGTTTAGGGAGAAAATTCCAGAGCTTAGGGCCTAGGCAGTTGAAGGCACGGCCACCAATGGTGGAGCAATCAAGATCGGGAATGCGCAAGAGGCCAGAATTGGTGGAGCACAGAGATCTCGGAGGATTGTAAGGCTGGAGGAGGTTACAGAGATAGGAAGGGGCGGGATTTTTAAAATTTTTTTATTCGTTTATGGGATGTGGGCATCGCTGGCAAGGCCAGCATTTATTGCCCATCCCTAATTGCCCTCGAGAAGGTGGTGGTGAAACCTGATTGGAGAAGTCCTTGTACATGACCAGTTAGCCACCTCGACTTGCATCTACCAAGTGCTTTTCTTTGACTTTAGGGACATGCATGGCTTTCTTTTGCATTAGAATGGTTTTAAAGATATTCCATTTCTCATCTGTATTAGTACTATCCCCGCCTAGTAGGGTTGTCCAATCTACCCGATTTTTAGTCCTCTGCTACTTTTTGGCAAATTTAGCCCTCTTGATATCCAGTACGAGCATTGAATTTTTGGCCTTTTAACATTTAATCAGGGTGAATCTATTGCCCAGGTGTTGCCCCACATGGCGGTCTGATACTATATCAGGGTCATTACTAAAGACTAAATCAAGTACGTGGTTATCTCAGTATCATTAAATTACTGTTAGAAAACAGTACTTTGCAAGTTAGTATAACATTTTTAATGGCTGCCAATGATCTCGAAGGGCCGAATGGCCTACTCCTGCTCCTATTTTTTTTTTCTATCTCCAACTTTCCATTTTTTTCCCCACTCTTCTCTTTGTTCTTGGGGAACAGTTTCATGAGCAGAAACAGCGCTCCGGTACTTTACTCAGAAGGTTATTCTTGATGCGAGAGTCTAAACTGTCAACTCAACATCACAGCCAAGCTTGACGCTCACCTGAAGCCACACACGTACAATTTCCAGCTGTTGTCACTGAATAAAACTCATGAGCAGGAGCACGAGATGATTTTCCTCTCCCAAGTCCCGAGGTGTTGAGATGAATTGCAGCACCCCCACTATTGCACCAGTTGAGATCAGCTAACTCCGCACAGATCACCTTCTGGGTCTTTCTGGTCCACATAGTTTAGCATTTACTCACCAAGCCCACTGGAGAAAGGACAACTTTAATTTTGAAACTTGCTAACAAACTAACCACAATCTTCAAATAGTAAAATTCTCAATTTGTGGAATTGAGTATCTGATAATTACAACAACCTCACCTCCAACCCCACTTATAGGAACATGGGAACGCACAGAACCGGAAAGGCTCTGCACTCCATCTGGCTGGTCCCAAAAACCACTCCTAGCAGTGCCCAATCAATAGGAAAAGTTGCCTGGAACTTCACCACAGATCTTACAATTCAGGATGTTCCAAGCTGGTACTATATGCTGTGTGAAAATTCATTCCCTGCACAACAGGAATATGTTTAGTCTCCACAGTATAAAAGGACAAAATGACTGGCATCCCGGCTGACTACCATTGGACACAAATAGTCTGGATTCGACACCTGAATCCGAGGCCCTCTGGTAACTCACCCAATTGGCCATTCTTCACATACAAAGCTGGGCAGTGAACATCAGTGGACTGCTCAGCCAAGAAGGTCATCACAGCCTGATACTGTCTTCAGCTGATCTGCATATCAAGTTCCAGTAGGGATCACTGGATAGTGATCAGTAGTGAGAATCCTGACCATACTCATCTTTCTCTCTCACCCCACCCCAAGCGTGAAGCCAACTGCCCAGCCTCACTGATCTTCCTATATGAAATCAGTGCTGACAAGAGATCTAACCCAGGACCTGCCTGGTCTTTAGGAACCATGACCATGCTACACTGGGGCAGTAGATTAAACAAAAAGCAGTACAGTACTGAGGAATAGAGCAATCCTTGCACAGATACACAAACAAGTGGTATACAAGAAGATAAGTATAAAGAAATACAAAACCTGTTTCTACCTCGGATTGCATTATGAAAGTTGTCCATCACAATTGGAATGTATCCTGCTTTAACCAGCTCAACCACACAGTGGCTACCGATGTAACCAGCTCCACCTGTCACTAGGATCTTCTCTGCTGCCATTTTCTATAAGAAATCAAAATGATTCAGAATTAATTAAATGTTTTCAATATTTGTAGCAGAAATTCCTTGAGTAGATTAGCATGTGAAGTAGTACAATCAAATTTCTCTACGATTACCATCAATGTCTGTGTTGTTTTTTACTATTAAGTGGCACAAAGTACAGCAGTTGGAGAAATGCTTCTTATTCCTCAAATCAATAAGGTTCTGAAACATTGAAGTCAGGTGTCATAGATTTATTAAGCATATAGTACATTCAATAGCACTGATGCACACTCTTAAGGTCATACTTACAACTGCACCTAATGGTTTGGTTAGGGATTCAAACGTGCTACAGTTCGGAGCTCAGTATCTTAGGCCTTTATGAATCCAAATACTCATTACAAACTGCAGTTTTTATACATCTATGACAATCCACATGTTTCTACATTACAACTAAAATAAAATACAACTAAGGAGAATTTAATTGACTGGTCCCTCATCAATAACTTTAGTTTTCCTTACATAACAAGCTCTTTCTGTTGGGCTAACAAGTATAATAACTTCCTTATTTTGTTATCCTATCAATAGTTTCACTCTTTTTCCATAACATTGCTAATCAACCAAGTGAAACCTTTAATAACAAGTCTGTCTTTGTTTCTGCATCATTTGTACCAATTAAAAAAGATGATGTATGCCCAGAGGTTTTCCTTTGCAGAACTAACTGTTTTCCAACACTGCAATCAAATGATTAAAGTTCTCTGACACTTATGCATCAGTATGCAATGGCATGTCGTTAATTAAGTCTCATTACTGCATTCTGAAACTGACCATTACTACAGGGTCAACCATGGCCCAACAGCCCAGTGTTACTTTAAACTGACTTATACACCCTACTTCAGAGGCAATGGCTAAAGGTTAACATTACTACAATATAAAGAGAAATCAATACTAGTATAACATTAGTAGACTTCAGGACAGTCTGATTAACCCTTTCCTTATAGTCCCTCCTTTGTTGTGTTTAGAATATCCAAGGTCAACACTAAACATTATTTCATCCGCATCATGTATCTATCTTGATTTACTCCATTACACATTGGTTTTACATATCAAAAATGTTATGAATATACTACATTGGATCAAAACCTATTTCCCCCATCTACTTCCACAGATCAAGAATTCATCCTGGAATTAAAAGACCCTTCACTACTTGCTTACGGTTATCCATATTGTGGATAATCTTAATAGCATGATTTGTAGTCAAAACTTACATACATAAACAGTCTCATATTGGGCATGCGGACAATGTGACCAGTCCATCAGAGCTGATCGAGCGTGGTCAAAGCTTCGATGCTGGCCTGAGCGAGAACACGGACGTTGGTGCGCCTATCCTGCCAATGGATTTGCAGGATCTTGCGGAGGCAGCGTTGGTGGTACCTCTCCAGTGCTTTGAGGTGCCTGCTGTACATGGTCCAAAACAAGTGCTCTACTCGGAGCTCCGACATGGCGAGAGAGCCCCAGGTGGGCAGAGGAAACGCTTCAAGGACACCCTCAAAGCCTCCTTGAAAAAGTGCAACATCCTCACTGACACCTGGGAATCTCTGGCCCAAGACCGCACGAAGTGGAGGAGAAGCATCCGGGAAGGCGCCGAACACCTCAAGTCTCTTCGCCGGGAGCAAGCGGAAGCCAAGCGCAGGCAGCGCAAGTCAACCCAAGCACCCCACCCACCCGCCCCTTCAACCACTGTCTACCCCACCTGTGACAGAGACTGTAGGTCCCGCATTGGACTCATCAGTCACCCGAGAACTCATTTTTAATGTGGAAGCAAGTCATCCTCGGTTCCAAGGAACTGCCTAAGAGAAGAACAGTGCACTTTTAACCTTTACTCGTATTACAGCTGTTCTTAATCAAAAACAGATGGGATGGGGTAAAGCAGCAACTACTGCTGACAGGGAGCACTTTAAAAGAGTCAGTGAATTTCCAACTTGGATTTGCACAAGCCACTTTCTACACTGACTGAAGGAGGATCCCATCCCAAACAACTCGTCTTTCTTCACAGATGCTGATCGACTTGTTATGCAAGGCATTTCTTCCAGCCGACCTCACAGGGCAAGTATGCGAGCAACGTAGGTTAGACATAAAGGCACCAAGTTTACAGCAGCCAGGTTCACATGAAGCCCCACGGCTACATATTCCCCATGTTAGCCCTTCCCAAGCGGTCCTTTCAAATCTAGATTCTTGCAGTCACTTCCTGATTATGAACTCTTGGATGGTCTCTTTAAACAGGGAGACCATCCCAGTCTCTCGCAGCACAGGCTTAGTTTCAAGTGACTGCAACCCCCAGCCGCCGCCAGTCTGCTCGGCGGTGGGGAATGAATGAGCTCGTTGTGCGGCTCAGTCACCAGGAAGCAACCTGCACCGCACGGGAATACTGACGTGGCCGGAACCAGGGCACCAAAGCGAGCCAGGCTCCACCGATCCCCGGGGCAGACCTGCAGGGTGAACCAGTAGCGGGTCCGGAACCTGGAGAGCGGACACTGGACCTGCAGACTCCCCACCCCCTGGCATCGACTCCTTCACCTGCCCTTCCCAGGTGCGGTGCGCAGCAACCACCTTCCCACCCACCCCACAAAAAAACCCCATCGATAGCCACAGGGTGACAACCCGCATGGAACCCCCCCAAACACAGTCCCACAGCCTCCTCCAGGGAAAGGGCCGCCAGTACCAGATCCTGAGCCCTGGCTCTGGGAATCTGCCCGCTCGGGTCCCGACCGGCTCTCACCTTGTCCGCGTCTTCCGTACACTGCGCCTGCGCAGCTCCCCCCCCCCCCACGCCGGGGATGCGCCTCGACCACAGTGCGCGTGCGCATGCGCAGCGTTGTTTCGCCATCATGGCGACCGCAGCTTTACTCCGCATGCGCACACTGACCCGTAATGTTACCCGAGGTGGCGCTGTCAGTCCTCAGTAGGTTGCATTCTACCTGGTCAGCATATATTCATCTATGATGCGGAGATGCCGGTGTTGGACTGGGGTGGACAAAAGTGAGAAGTCGCACAACACCAGGTTTTATTTGAAATCACAAGCTTTCGGAGCTGCTGCCCCTTCCTCAGGTGAAGTGAAGGAATACGAATCTGCAAAGCATATATAGACAGAGAACAATGCCTGTGTAGCGTACAATCTCAGACGACTACAGTTAAGACTACATGAAAGGCAGTCAGATAGATTAACTGTAGTCGTCTGAGATTGTACGCTACACAGGCATTGTTCTCTGTCTATATATGCTTTGCCGATTCGTATTCCTTCACTTCACCTGACGAAGGGGCAGCAGCTCCGAAAGCTTGTGATTTCAAATAAAACTGTTGGGCTATAACCTGGTGTTGTGCGACTTCTCACTTATATTCATCTAGGAAGTCTCACAGTTGATCAAAAGCGTGACTTCTCACTTTTTTGGTGATTCCACCCTTTACGTTTTATACGAGAACGTTTCATGCAAATAGTTCTAAATATCTACAATGGAAACCAGCGGTGATGTACACTTAAACAGTACTGATAAAAGAACAATTCTATCCCCAGCAATATGTCCAACTTTTAAAACTATATCTTTTTTCCACCAGATTTCTCTTCCCACCCCCCACCCCAAAAAGTTGTTGACTTCTATTAGGGTACAATTTAACAGGGGTAGGAGCCTAGACAGGTCATTCAACCAATAGGAACATTTAATGTCCTCATCCAACATTCACACGTGTATCCCAGCTCGCTAGAAATCAGGAGTGAGAATCCTGTGCAACCCCTCCCCGTTGATCCAGGGATGCTGATGGCATTGAGATTTTCAAGAGAGAGTAGACAATGGTAATGCAGTAGCTGTAATTTATCTAGATTTTCAAAAGGCCTTTGATAAGGTACCCCATAATAGACTAATGAATAAGGTCATAGAATGCGGAGTCAGGGGACAAGTAGCAGAATGGATTGCTCGCTGGCTTCAAGACAGAAAGCAGAGAGTGGGAGTAAAGGGTAGCTATTCACAGTGGCAGAAGGTGGATAGTGATGTTTCACAAGGATCAGCACTGGGCCCACTGCTGTTCACAATAACGATTTAGACTTTGGAATCAAAAACACAATTTCTAAATTTGCGGATGATACCAAATGGGGGGGGGGGGGGGGGAGGACTGTGACAAATTACATGAGGACATTAATAAACTTGCAGAATGGGCAAATAATTGGCAAATGAAGTTCAACACAGATAAATGTGCGGTATTACATTTTGGTAGGAAGAATAGGGACGTCACTTATCACTTGGAGAGTGCGAGTCTAGGTGGGGTAGAGGAACAAAGGGATCGCGGAGTACAAATACACAAATCACTAAAAGTTGTGCCACAGGTTAGCAAGGCCATAAAATAAAGCAAACCAAGCACTAGGGTTTATTTCAAGAGTGATAGAATTGAAAAGTAGGGAAGTTATGCTAAACCTGTATCGAATCTTGTTTAGACCACACTTACTAGTACTGTGTGCAGTTCTGGTCGCCATATTATAAAAAGGATATAGAGGCACTGGAGAGGGTGCAGAGAAGATTTACAAGGATGATACCAGAAATGCGAGGGTATACATATCAGGAAAGGATGAATAGGCTGGGTCTCTTATCTTGAAAAAAGGCTGAGGGGTGACCTAATAGAGGTCTATAAAATTGAGAGGTTTTGATAGAGTGGATAGAGAGAATGTTTCCACTTACAGGGAAGAGCATAACTAAAGGCCATTAATATAGTCACCAAGAAATCCAAAAGGGAATTCAGAAGAAACTTCTTTACCCAAAGAGTGGTGAGAATGAAACTCGCTACCACAGGGAGTGTGAAGCGAAAAGTATAGATGCATTTAAGGGGAGGCTGGACAAGCATATGAGGGAGAAGGAACGGAGGGTTACGATGATAGATTTAGATGAGGAAAGACGGGAGAGGCTCATGTGGAGCATAAACGCCGGCATGGACTGGTTGGGCCGAATGGCCTGTTTCTGTGCCGTATATCCTATGTAATATTTGCATGTAACTTGTACGAAAGGCTGATATTTAATAGACGAGAATCATATATGTATAACTTCAAGTGTAGCCATTGACCAAATAATATTACCCATAATTACTCCTGGGTAACTAAAAAGCTAAGACTTGTTCAAAATGTAGCTGCGAGGACAGTCAAAAGCAGTTTTGACTAAGTTTTGATAACAAACAGCCACAGACTGCGAGTGAAGGTTAAATCATTAAATAACATATTATAATGCTGTATAGAACTTAGAATTCGCTTAACAAAACTAATTGCAACGAGATTTAAAAAATAATTAGTATAAGGACATAAAATGAGAGAGAGATCATGGAGATAAGGTATTTATCTGGTCGATTAAAGTGAGATAGTTTGGATACCTCAAGACTAGTGAAACAGCGCTGATATGGGCCCTTGGTATAAAGGCCTTGTACCAGGGAAGCTAGAAATGAAAGATAAAGTAAATTCCAATGGGGTGAAAAACTATAAACAAGATAACACTGAACATGGTAAAGCTGGTGGAAAAATACTGGAAAGGCAGGATGCTACCTTAGTCTGAGTAACAATGGTATTTTGACCATTAGAACCAATTAAAAAAGGTGATTTTGTTAAAGACCATATAAGGACACTGGCCAAACCAACTGTTAAGAAAAGGTTTAAAACCTCGATACTCAAAGAACAACTTTACACAGACGTACTGTGAGAACAAAGGAACAGACTTAAGACGACGTTATCTGTGTCCGAGAGGCTCCAGAGTCCAAGGGCTGCGAGCTACTCATTAAAACTATCGCCTAATAAATATATTACGCTGTAAGCTTAATAAATCTTGATCTATTGCTCAAACATACTGGCTGCTGCCTATTGGTGTCTTGTCCAAGAACTCCGAGATCATTAAGATCTGACAAGCTTCTGTTAGTTTTTCAGGAGCTCCACTACTGAATTAACTACTGTCTTCCTGTCCCTCCAATAGTTGCTCATTCTGATCCATTGCTAATGCGGTGTCTGATAACTTTGTGAATCCTCCTGTCCACCCCATTGCCACCTGATGGAACAATTACCAGCTCTTTTAAAGAGAAAGTTAACCTCCTTGGGTCACTTTTCTCTTCCAAAACTAATCTTGATGATTTTAGTAGAGAACCTTCCTCCATTGCACCATTTAGTTTCACCATTAAGGACAGCATTAAGTTTTATTCTGTATTCTGTGTTGTATATCCTATGTAATCCCTACCATCACCCTGTTTTAGATTGGGCTGCACTGTGGTCTTCACCCACCCAAATGGTTAGCCTTCTGTTTACATATGCAGACTGACTGGGCAAGTCAATGACTTCAAGTTCAATCGAGTTCAACAATTTTAGATCATAACCTCAGCTCCAATCACATTTATATTTTATTTTATCCACCCTTTTATTTGTCCCCCCCACCTTTTTTTTCCTCCTAGAAGCTGGCAGCTGTCCTTCATTCTGCCAGTAGATTTCACACTTCATTCAGCCTTAATCTGTCACATTAACACCACCTCTAGCCTTGCATATCTCTTAATGTCTCTTCATCTCCTCCTTTGTTCCTTTATCCCCTCCCCCTTTTCCCAGCTTTACCCTGGCCTTAAATCTATTTGATTTCCAGCTCTTCCCAGTTCTGATGAAAGGTCATCGACCTGAAACGTCAACTCTCTTTCTCTCTCCACGGATGCTGCCTGGCCTGCTGAGTTTTTCCAGCGTTTTCTGTTGTTATTAATGACTTCAAGGTGGTGGGGCGAGAAGAGAAAATTGGCAAAGAAAGAATTGTTACTTCAATGGAAACGAGACTTACCGAAACCACAAAGCCAGAGCAGTGCAATCCACTACTAAACTTTTCTCTGAACAGCCAACAGGAGGTACAATTTCAGACAATTCAGCATTTCTAATGAATTGATGTAGATCTATCTTTCAGACACATATTTGGAAACCTTTACAGTGAAAATAGGTACAAAAGTTTAATTGCAGTTTCTAGGTTTGTACCAAACGCTCAATCTTTGACAGAGACTTTTGAAATTAATTTTGCAACAGATTGACGATCGAATGCACTGACAGTGATACACCGCTGAATTTTGTAATATTTTTGTTTTATTTAAATGTTTTTGCTTAAACAGTGAATTTTGAATACATGAACAGGGAACCAGCCAGGAGGACTTAGAGCTTGACAGTATGAATAAGATTAATTCAGATTAAATTAAAACCACATGTATTTGAACTTGGGTCTTTAACCTAAAACCAAATACATTTGCTATACAGATGGTGAGGTGGCTTTCAATGATGAAATGGTCTACAATCATCGTGAAATCAACCACACCAAGTTACAAGAACCCGCAAAACTCAACTATTACAAGTTTTCATGTTTGCACTTTATTCAAAGAATACTATTAATGAAGAAATATTCTTCATTTAATAATTTTCACACTTTCATCTGCATTGATAATTTCACAAAACAAAAATTTGCAGTAGTGAACAGGTCACCACTTTAGGACTATCATAAAGCATATTGAACAAAAGCCAAATTGAAAGGTAGTTTTGTACACATCCAGCTAAGAAATCTTCTGCTCTACCAAAAACAACAACAAGACTTCATGTCTTAAAGCAAAATAGTCAAAAGTGCCATCAAATCTACGGGAAGTGATTCTCAGGTATCTTGCAGATTCTTTTGTCTTTTTGATAAAGTAAAATGTGCACATTTCAGTTTGTCCAAATCCATCAATGTGAATACTGGTTGCATCAACTCTTTAGATCATCAAGTAGCACAACTCACATTGGGCTTCAACACAGTGTCTTGAAGTGGTAGAATGTGGGATCACCTCTGCGATTCTTCAAGTGGTAAATTCCTAATGTTGGCTATGGTACTGGGGGGAGGTGCAAGCTGGTGGCTATCGATTATACTGGGAAAGCATGATAATCGAGGTACTCACACACCTTTGAGTAGTCAGCTGTTGAGCAACAGGAGCAACACACCTCATTCTCACTTTTGTGCAGCGAGAGAGAAGATTAAAGAGGACAGGAACATACACCAAGATTGAAGGGTTCAAAAAAAGAGAAAAATAGCAATTATTAAGCTGTGCTGCTTTGTAACAACTGTATTAGGACTCATTTGGTGCCACAATTTAATGCATCTATGGACTTTGGGACAAATGTTGTTTTACCCTACACCAGTTTCTAGATCAGAACCATCACAGTGAGTTGTAACAGCACTGATCCTAAAATTTGGAGAGGGGAGGGATGGGGCAGGAGGAAATGGGTCAACAAAAAGTTCGCAAGTCTAATGGAAGTCATTTGTAGTAGTTGTAGCAGTAGTAGTAGTAGTGTTGCAGTATTCAATTTGCATCACCAGAATTCTATAGTGCACTTACAAGTTCACCAGAATCTCCTGGTAGTAATCAATACAGTACAAGAGTGAAGTATTCAATTAATTTACATATTCTCTCTCAGGAATGAACACAGACAGGCTCCACCTCGTGCTGTCCTGAAAAGACCGTCCCTGACAATCTGCACGGAAACAGTGTTGGTTGAAAACTCATTAATTTTGTTTGAATGTCCCACGTGTTCCCAATTTTATTTAGTTCAGTATTCACAAGTCCACAGTAGGGAGTGTCCAGTTTACCAGATTCACCTTACTGAATATCCCCTTTTGCGAACATTTCTAGTTTAGAGAAAGATTTCTATCTAGAGAAGTTTCGGAACAACCTCTATGAATGAATTTTCATTGCATTAAAAAATTCCCAATATACTGTCAAATACAATTTCAATTAAATAACAACCTTTTGAGGACTTCTGCACAATATTTAGATTTCAACAGCAGTGTGAACTAAGGCATGTTCTGTGAAGTTCTCCAGTCTACTTTTGTAATATTTAAATTTTGGGTAGCACCAGAAGAGGCAATTTAAATAAACTACAGCATAGAAACTTTGTGCATGGTTGGAAAAGACATTCAGTTCTCAGGATCAAAACACTTGGGGGGAGAAATTCGGTATCGCCCCATTTGGGGCGCAATTATCGGCCGGGCGCAAAGATTAGCGCCTGGCGCTAATTATCGCCACCGACTGCAAACTTGACTTTTATCGCCCCTGGAGGTGATTGGAGCGCTAAATCAGGTGCTTCACACCCGTCTTAAGGCGCAAAGGCCGAGGAGCGAGGCGCTACCTCAGAGCGCTGGCGAAGCTCATGTAATGTCAGTCAGCAATGGAACACACACACAATGGCACGGGCCAGTTCTTAAAGGGGATGGTTAATCTTGCTTTCCATCCACATCCTGCTCATTGCAGCCTTGAATCTCTGCCTGGAGAGACCTGCACATCAAATCTGCTGGAAAGAACAATGGAGAGTACCAGGCAAAGAGCTCAGAGTGCAGCCCCCACAGTCTCTTCTAAATCGATACAAGGAATGGCAAATCAAAATGAACCTGCAAAGTGCTGCTCAGTACCCAAAACTCCTTCACACAACGTTGAATCTCTCCAGAAGTCTCTCTCTCTCTCCCTCTCTCAGAATGCGTAGTTCAAAAATGGCACCAACAATAAAAGGCAGGAAGCGGTCACCTTTAAATAGCGCTCCCCCTTTCCCTTCATGACTGGAGAACGCTCCCCTCAACCTGTCGTTGCTAGCGTCAGGCGGTAAGGCAGGGGGCGCCACTCAATATCCGCTCCGGGGCGATACCGGGGCGTTGCGCACTCGACTGACGTCACAATCTGCCAGCGCAGGAGAACATGGCGGTAGTGTTTAGCGCCGCCGCAAAATGTCTAGTTAATTTCGCGAGCGGCGCAAACTTCGCCGCGCCTGGGCGCTAGATGCTTTGCGCCCCATTAGCGCCCTCTTAAGGCGCTAACGGGAGGCGCAACCAACTGAATTTTTCCCCCTTGATCTGCACAATGTCAGATGCTAATCCTCAACTCTTTTACTGTACATTTAAAGGTCTAACTATAGCTCAAAGCAAAGCAAAAAGACAGAAGAATTAAGTTATCACAGGTGAGTTTAAAACTTGTCTGTGACAATGTGATTTTGATCTCTTTTTACTTTGCTTTTGAAACATCTTTCAAGTGCACTTCATGCAAGAAATGCCACACAGAATGTGCTATTAAATTGACAAGAAAGGAGTGCTGGCAGCTGCTTCACCAGTCCACTGTATCCCAAAAGTTTAATTAGTCTTTTAGAGAGGGTAGATGTTGGTATAGATCTCTCCATGACTATCATAATTTCCAACCTTAAGATAATTCTAGCGTTAAAAAAAACCCTGAAATCTAGCTTTTTTAAAAAAAAACAAACAAAAATGAAATTAAGTTTTTTGGTCCAAATTTATATTTAGGGTACATCTAACACCCAATGCCACTAGCTGTTCAGTTAAAAGGAAAAACAGTTACTTGACCAGCCATATACAATAAATTTTGAAATCCCCCCCCCCCTCCCCCCTCACACAATCTCAGGTGAGTCCATCTGCTTTGGGATTCTTTTTGCAGAGGTTTGATGGATGATACCATAGTGCAAGCGGTCACAGATTCAATATTCAAGGCTGCTCATCGCTTGACTTTGCCTATTTTAGGTTTAGAAGCAGGAGATGGAGAGAATATAGGGGAAAACTCATTCTGGGTTAGTCTTGCACACATTATAAATGGGTCACTTAACCGTAGAAGAAACCTAGGAGTATGTTGGCTATCTATCCTCTTAGCCAGGGTAAAATGTGAGGTGGCACTGGGAGGTCTAAAAGACAAGAGATGGGAAAAGTAGTCAAATTGAGGCAAGAAGTAGAGGGCTACATTGCTACAGAGTCACTTTCTGATAAAAAGACATTCTCCTTTGAAGGGGAAACTAAAATGTACAAAAGAACTTGCTGTTAAGACAACATTTTATTTTAAGGGGACAAGAATAAGCACATAACAGACACTTTGAAAGCAATTAACAAGACTACTTTCTGACAGTAACACATTATAAATAGACTTGATACATGAAATGGAATTACAAGATTGTAACCCCATCTTAAAGTTTGATTAACTTTGATAAGCCACTTGAGGTTTCCTGTAGGTTTATGCCAAGTTATCCAAACTCCCAAACTGGGTTTCAGACTTCAATTCTCTTCCAATTATTTATTTAATATTTAGAACGTAATATTTGTGACCATTTCTTCACAAATGCACCATGTTACCTGAAGTTGAGGTGCTACCAAATGTCTCAATTCCTCAGTGCAGAGTAAGTTTTGTCAGCAGGATTATAACATCATGATGAGATGGATTTTCAATTTGCAGTGCTAAGTACTGAAATATTACACTGTCTTTTGACACAAAGAAGTGTACTAAAATTTCTTTGGGGGGGGGGGGGGCAGTAAGGAGTTCCAGTATTTCCTGGGTACATCATCATATATTTTATAAAAATCAGCAGACAGCAGTCAATTTTCATTCCACTTAATAATAATATTGCTAATGGATTCTATCATTGTTACAAATCCACAGTGGGAATGGATGGAGGTGAACATTTTGAAAAAAGGTAACATGAGCCGTTCCACTGTGGAAAGAGAATCATTCAACCGGTCGCCTCCCAGTAGTTTTCCCATTTAGAACTCCTAGCACTACCCCTCTAAAGTTGCTAAGGAGAGAGGTGAAATAAGTAACATGCTTTAAACTTCACCACCGGGGAGGCACTGAAATACTAGCATGTCGTGCCAAAGCCTTCTCCCTGTCTGACTTTCTATACAGCAACCTCCTAATCTTTGCCTGACATCTTCCCTCAATTTGACTTGGCTGAGGTGAAGCGCCTTCTCAGAGAAGAAAGAGTAAAATTAGAAGCAAGTCAACAAAATGCTGGTGTCATGGACTTCCTTGTGGCTAGTTATAGAGTGGCATTTTCAGGTCTAGAAACTGGCTACTCACCTGGTCACAAAATTATGTTTGTACGTGGGAAGAGGGGATTAAAGACAGAAACTTTTATCTATAAAGTTATATAGTCGGGCATCTTATGTAGAGTAACAGATACCTGGATTGATAGAACAGTAACTTATTCGAGTAGTTTTATAAGACATCATAAATCCATGAGACAAACTCAAATCATTTACAATACTCATCTGAATCCATCCCTGAAAAAAAAACTCTTGGTATCCATTTTAAATAAACAAACATACTGTTTACATTTCATGTGAAGTTTACATATGCAGTTCAGGCCTTAGGGTCTGATTTTTAGCAGCTGTCTAGGCAGAAGATGTGTGACGAGGTTCACAGGAGAGATTTAACCATTAGGTATCATTACTATAAATTTAATTGCATAATAATCCATAGCAGATTGCTAAAAATTCTACATACAGTGTATGATAAATACATTCATACCATGGTACATTAACGGTTCTTTATTACATTGTTAAATATTTTTGTCCCTTTAAAATAAATGTTTATTTTAATTTAAATTTTTTCCAGTCGCTTTGTTTTTTAAATATCTGTGCCCATATTTACTTTTGTGTAGCTCACTAGAGCACCACCATATTTTTTTCCTCATATAATGCACCCATTGAAATGGCACCATATTGGTGCATGAACAGAAACTCCGAGTTTACAACACATTCTTAATAATCTCTGCTGTGTATCTCGGCCTGCAATTGGCTTTGAACAGAATCAATTCAGTGCAGCGCAAGGATGTACACTGGTCAACAAAACTATCATGGCAACACTCTTAGACAACAAAAAAAGCAAATCCAGGCAAATTTTATGAACAGACGATGGTCTGTTCTTTCATGTGTCTGACCTATAGCAAGGTGAGTGAGAGTAGGTCTTTCCCACAAGTGAAAAACACAGAACTTAGTGTTACAGGTGCGATATTTAGCTTATTTTATGGGTAGGTTTCTGCCAGCAGGATCTCAGGTAAGCTTTAGTTCTCAAATAAAAGAGGCTATTTTTGATTGTTGTGTAATTTCAGAATGAACATTACCGATTTTCACATGAAACATATCAATCCTGCAGTTAGTGAAATGGCCAACCTAATCATGCTCACAGAATAAATAATCGTAATAGGGCCACAAAAGCACAGCCGTCCTAATGTCACGATAAACATTCGGTGATATGACTGGCGAAATCCTGAAGCTTTGTCTTAGCAGCTATCAACCACCAACAGATTGTCAATCTTTTAGGTTAACCATTTCATAGGCTCCCCTCCAAGTTTTGCTCCTACAAAAAAAAGTGTGCCCAATCCAAGATCAAATCTGCAATCACTTTCTTGACAGAGCCTCAAAAAAACGGCCAACATACATGTCAATGTCACATGTTTACTTACAGTACCAGGACTTTATTAACAGAAATCATGTTACCACAAAACAAAAACAAAAAGAGAGTCAAAATGGCACTAATTGTTTCTGTGACTGCATTTCTTTTTCCACAATGTTAATGTAATTTACAAACCATAAATTCTACCCAATGGGACAACTGGTTTCAAAATACCAGAACCGCTGTATAGCATGAGACGCAAAAAGATTGGCACAAGAGTAAAAGAGATAGAGAGAGAATAAAAGGGAAAGAACGTTTAAAACCAATACTGTAACATTAATATTATCTGGGCCTCAAATCCGTGGTCATTAAAATCAACTTCTCTTTATGATGACAAAGAATTTAAAAATGTAAAGGATTTTTAAAATAGAATGATTAAATTCTGTGCAACAAGGCTAGCCCAAGTGTTATTTACACATGAACATTCTAGAGGGAAAACAAACACTCAGTGCCCCAGTGACAAGAGCTTACATTTCTGCTTCTAAAATGCAAAATAATAAAATATTTTTAAAAATAAGATGTAATCCTTAGACATCATTTCAAGCACACAAACTGTCTTTAAGTTCTTGGTATTGCAATTTGTACCCTTGTGTTCTTGAGCACACAAAATGGCTCAGAATAAGACCAGTTGTTACATCACTATGCAAGGAGCTGGCGATGTCACTGTTCCATCCATCTTTCACCCACTCATTTTATCTTCGACTAAAACGGTTCTTGAAAAATTTTATTGTTTTTGCCATCATTGGTGCAATTTCTGAAAAACAAAAATGTAGAAAGTAACAATTGGTAACTTTTATTTACACTATGAAGTTTTTCTCCATACATGTTACACAACATTTCAGTTTTTGCTCCTCCATTTTTTTTGGTTTCACTGATCAAGCACCATTCTCTGGTGGAGACGGCAAGGAAGCTTCCTGCATCTAGACTTCTGCCAATATAGTCCTTGGGATGATTACTAGAAGCACAATCCAGGGCGACTTGCCTTCCCCCGTGCAGGAAGTGGCTGATCTGTGGTCAGTGCCTTCCACCTCCCAACATCATAACTGATTGGTACCAACACCCTCTGCCACTCATACGATAGGATTGTCAACAGTCAACGCACTTCCAAAAGTAATTGATCATGCAGGCACATTGATGTAAAAGACACTGTATAAATGCAAATTATTCCTATTTCGGATTTTTTTTTTTTTTTTTTATAAAGTGAATCTTACCATCACTTTTTAAAGCACAATTAAAGTCTGGCGGAGCAGGCTCGAAAGGCCATATGGCCTACTCCTGCTCCTAATTCTTATGTTCGAAAACAAAGGGATATTAAAAGTTCATTCTGGTTACTTTTTCAACATTTTTGCTTAAACAGTAACCACTGAGGGCCGCAGCTTGGGAGCTAGATTGGACGAGTTACTGGTGCCAGCAGTGTTAAGGAACTGTAGAAAAGACACAAATCATTGAAGCAACTAAATTTGATGACTGTATATTTACAGACATTAGTTCAACTACCTCATTGTCAGAGCTCAGATGCTCCTTCCAGTCAATGCCCGCCACCCACCCCCCCCCCCCATGCAGAGATCATCAGCTCACTGTGTAAATAAAAATAATAAAATAGAAATAAACAGGACAACCAACAAAAAAATGGGTGTTACTCATTCACAGTTCTTTCAAACTGATTATTTTTTTTTATAAAAAGGAGACTGGTGATGAACCTTCATTATAATCACAAGTTCAGAAGATCCCCATTTTGCTGTCATGTTTTAAATCATGCCCCCCACCACCCCCACCTTTTCAGACACAAATACACTTTTGCCTCTGATAATGTTTGCAACTCCTTCTAAACGGCCAAGACAATCCATATCTCCATTGGAAAAACTGACGAGACTTAATTTACAAGTAAAAAAAAATGTTTCACCACTGAAGCCATCACTCTGGAGTGAAACAGTGAGTTCTCAAGCTGGCAAACCAGGAGTGCTCTGTAGACTCAAAGATTGTCAGTGGAAGGCAGCGCATCCCCTCCCAAAACTTTTTAATGCTGCTTTTCTGAAGGTAGGTTGCTCTTGCTGTGGTACAGTTCCAGGGTCCTAGACATGTATGCCTTAGCCAAGTGGTATTTATTAATGTGTAAATCTAGTTAGTGAACAGGAGAGGCGCAGAGGATATCCAAGGCTGATCCTATCTCTACCCAGCATCCACTTTCCAGACAGTGATTATGAACAGGAACCCCGATTGATTTTTCTCCTATAATGCATCATTGCTGCTCCAGCTAAGATGAACTAACGTCTGCATGAGGAATCAAACCTAGGTGCTTCCAGGTTTGAATAGCTGTGCTACACCATGCAATGCATCTACCAACTGAGCTATCAGGGGAGCCAGACGGCAGCTCTTTATTGTAAAGAACAATAGAATAACCCAATTGGGAGTGCTGGATGTGGTTACTGTGCAGCGAGATTCCATTCCTACACTGTCATCAGTCAGTAAACAAACACAGAATTCACTACAAAAAAAAATATTGGGGGGATCTGGAACAGCAGAAAAATATTTTCTTTACTTACTTTTGACTTGGGGTTTCTTGGATTCATGGATTCCCCCTCCACTACTAGGGGGGGTCAGATTTGATGATGTGGAACCATGGCTAGTGCTAGGACCATCAAAGGACTGATTTCCTCCCCCACTGCCACTGCTTCCTGTTTGACTATGCATCTTTATCCTATAGAAAAACAGTTTTAAGAAATTAAAAAATTCTAACTTCAACAGCTCCCAACACATTCTACAGTCTTAACTGAGCACCGAGTGTCTGAGGTTTCACAATATGAAATAACTTCCCAACAAGTGATTTTTTTCACCAGTTTTTTTTTTTAAACACCGAAATAATATATAAAGTGGAATAAAAATCTATAGGTCCACTAAAGTCATTCTTCCCCTTTCAAAAGGCTAAAAATGAATGCTGTGACTTGCAGATTAATTGTTCACATACACTATATCTAAATAAACTATGGACATTACCGTGGAGGCGCTGGAATACCTATTCCAGTCCCATGCTTCTCCTGCCTGCGCCTTACATCTCTGGGTGGCTTTACTTCGGTGTTTAGGAAGGCCAGCTTTGCCTGACGGCCTGTTGATAAAACACAAGCAACTCAGTACTTAAAGCTAGAAAATACACCCGTTGCATATTTCTCAGCTCCACTGAAGCTTACGTTAATGAATTCGCACTCGCGGCAGAGTCTTGCCCATCGGGAGTGCGTAACAGGAAATGGGGAGTAGAACCCACGATTTTCTGCCATTTAATTTTAAAAGACAAAAGACCATGGTGGGGTGGGTGAGCATGCACCCAAATTTCCAATACGCACTCCCGAGAGGGGTAATTTTACAAATTCACCCAAGTCATGACAAAATTATGTTCGTCAAAGTCAATCTAGCTGCTCTTCCCAAAACAGGCATGATTCTAAAATGTAGTTCAACAGTTTGGATGAATAAAAATCTCAAAGTTGGGAGTCAAGAGGCAGTATGTCTAAACTATTGTCATTTCATATCCCCTCCCTCCTAAATCCAGTCCCGATAGCGAAGACAAAGGCCGGAATTTTTTCAAGGGAGGTGGGTTGGGGGCGGGGGGGCCTCCGAGGCGACAGGAAACCCGGGAGGCCGGGTTTCCCGCAGGCCCTGCTGACTTTAACGGCAGGGCCTGATTTGAATGAGAGGCCTCGGATTCCTGCCTGCAGCCAGCCAGATTGAGAGGCTGGCTGGCTGCGGGCAGGTAGGCCTCAGAATCGAGGCGCCGGTCTGGGGTCGGGGATCGGCAGGGGGTTGGGGGAAAGAGGAGAGAATCGGAGACCTCGATGGGGGGTGGGTATGGTTGGGACCCTGGATCCAGGGGGTAGGTATAAAGCCACTTACCGCCTGGATGCAGCAGTCCCCGCCTCGGTTTAACTGCTGGGTTTCACAAATTGTGTGAAACCCGTCACAGGCAGTTAAATTCAAAATGGACAGGGAGAAAAAAGAGAGGCTGCCAGCCTTATTACAATATTAAAATTGAAGTAACGCCCCCTGGGAGTGGGTTGGTCGTCAACTCCCCTCCTCCCCGCCCCCACCACGGCAAAACTAGAAGTGGGCGAGTTGGAGGCGGGATCAGGTCGGGAATCCCATTTTTAACAATTTAACTGCCCTCATACTCCAAACCCACCCGTTTTTGTTTTTTTTAAAAAGGAGAAAACTCTGGCCAAACAGTTTCTCTCAGGTCAAGTCTTGATCCAATTTTTGAAGAGATACAGGTTAGCACTGAACAACAGTCTAGCAATCCTGCATTTAGCAGAGAGGCTACATTTTAAAGAACATGCAGAAACCAATATGCCTCACTGCTGTAGTATAGAATGTTCATCTACAGGTTTCGTGAGATGTGTTGTTCAAGGAACTGTAAGAGGAGCCAGTCATTTGGGGCAAAATTGAAAAATATTCTGCTTCTCGCCTTCATAACATAGTAACAGGAATATTTTAAAAAATCAAGTGAAATAATAGAATGATACAGCACAGAAGGAGGCCATTGTGCCTGTGCCAGCTCTTTTAAAGAGCTATCCAATTATTTCCCCATAGCCCCACAAATTTTTCCTTTTCAAGTATATATCCGATTCCCTTTTGAAAATGACTACTGAATCTGTTTCCATCACACTTTCAAGCAGTGCATTCCAGATCATAACTTGCTAAACTATAATGCAGGGAGGATGTTTCCCCTGGCTGGGGAGTCTAGAACCAGGGGTCACAGTCTCAGAATAAGGGGTCAGCCATTTAGGACTGAGATGAGGAGAAATTTCTTCACTCAGAGGGTGGTGAATCTTTGGAGGCTCAGTCGTTGAGTATATTCAAGACAGAGATCGATAGATTTTGGATATTAAGGGAATCAAGGGATATGGGGACAGTGCAGGTAGAAGATCAGCCATGATCTTATTGAATGGTGGAGCAGGCTTGAAGGGCCAAATGGCCTACTCCTGCTCCTATTTCTTATGTTCTTACGATAATAGTTGAACCTTTTATAATTCAGTATTGTGCGTTATGTACACTTTCACTTGGAAGCATTAGAAACAGCAAATATTTTTAAACCAGAAAACATCATTTCTTCATACGTTATACTGGCATTGAATCACTGTATTCACTAAAATTGCTCTTTACCCTTTGGTTTGCTGGCATGAGCTGAACTAATGCTTTGTGTTATAGCTCGGAGTTTCTGCTCTCGTTCATCATGAAGACGTAGGTACATTTCACGCCATGATTCAAACTCCTGTCGGTCCTGGTTCTTAAAGTCTCTCTTACAGTGTCTCAGCCACAGGTGATCGGTTTCTTCAACAAAAGTCTGGCAGCAAAAATGCACAATTAGACACCTATGGCTAAAGCTGCAGCCGAGGACAAAGGAAAGCTCGAGAAAATGCTGTTAGAGGAAAACTTAACACTGATATTAGTGTTACCAAATTAACCAACTCCAGGTTATCACAGCCAGTTACCATATACTACCTACTCTTGGCTGCAGTGCCCCTTCACATTTTATAGATATATATATTAAAACTAATAGATAAAAAACTTGCCTATTATAGTGGTTAAATGCACTGCCTGATGTATTTGTAATTTAGATGTTTTCCCAAAGTGTTATCTTTATTGTTGTGACCACTAGCGGAATCCATTTGCTGACATTAGCTTATTACTTAATGTGATTAAGTAACTGCATTTAAAAGATTCAACCTCTTAAACTAATTTTCCACCCTCCAAAATCAGTCTTAACTGAAGCTACATTATATCTCTGTACTGTAAACTAATCACAAACACAATCAGCTTGTGTCCAAATTACTCAATCCCCGATTCAATCCCTAGAGTGTGTTAA
The DNA here is from genome assembly GCA_030390025.1 of Squalus acanthias. Lineage (NCBI taxonomy): Eukaryota > Metazoa > Chordata > Chondrichthyes > Squaliformes > Squalidae > Squalus > Squalus acanthias. The sequence goes on from JASTWF010000031.1 coordinate 1,906,806, forward strand.
TTTCGTTTACTGCAATCAATGCAAGAGTAGTGGTGATGCAATCTGCCGCAATGCCAATGGCTTATGGGGAGAGGGTACACTCCCAGGGTTTTTCTTTTTGTCACTATCTAAATGACCCATGTTGGAAAGCGCAGGTTTATGGATGTCTGGCAAGGACATGATAGGTTTCAGCTATGATGCCCCATGTAGCCAAATAACTTGTCAATACTCAGAGCTAACACATTAAAATTGGCCACTTGGGTGAAGTACTATGGAACAGAACCCAACATGAATCAGTACTTGCATGAGAGTTGGAGAGAAAGGGGCCGGGTGGGGGGAGGTGGAAAGAGAGAAAAACAAACAGTAGCTGTTTTGGAAAGCAATTCATCTTGTGTCACCCCTGTAGGGACAGAGCAGTGTAAATACTACGGGACATTTTTGGACGTCAACTTCTAGACACTGGGGGGGGGGCTGAAATTGGTCTTGGGTGGTAGTCAATGGAAAAGAAAATCAGGCATGTGTAAAACAGGTTGCTGATCCGCTATTGCCTGTTTTGCACTTCCACCCAAGACCAATTTCACCCCCCAATTGTCTGCTGCATCAGAGCTAAAGTCCCTCCTAGGACTCAATTTCCTCCCTTTTCTAGCTCTATAAAACTCACCACTGCAGAAATAGAACTCAGCAAAAAATTAAGTGCGTGGCGGCAAGATCTATGTGAGACCCCATGTCATCAGTTAGTTATTTTCAACAAATATGCAATGTCTGGAACAAACGGGACAATTTCCAGTTATAATGTTATCTAAATAGCACAACCCACATCTTCTACAGAAGCCAAAGTGAGGATGTAAATACTCAATAAGATTATCTTCTTTAACCGGGTCTTCATACTTGCAAAATAAGAAGATACGGTTAAAGAAAATCAATGCGCAGCCACACATTAATGGAGTTATATAAACAGAAGCGCTAATCCACCAAGTAGGCATGAAAACAAATAGAATAAGGGCTTTAAAAACAAGATTATCTATGGGCAGATTGTGATCAATTCGGTGCATTTTTACTGAAAGTAAAATAAAAAAATGATTTATATGATGTACAAAACTGCAAACACATTTAATGTCCAAATCCAGCATTTTCATTTACAATCTCCGAGAACCCGAATTCAGAGACATGAAAGCCCATTTCCTCAAACTTCCTGGGACACCACTGGGCGAGTGGAATGGTCAAGGTTATTAAAATATATACACAATCTTGTGTATTTGGGAATCTCAGTGTCCAATTTGTTTACCCATGCACACTGCTCATTATTCCAATTCAATTTGAGGTGGAAGCAGTGCCATGGTAAATAAGTTCTAAATATTACATTATAATTTTGCATCAACAGCTTTCCTGATGACTCAGCAGGCTTCCAGTAAGTAGCCGAGCCTTATACACCAGGAAAGATCAATACTCAGTCTGCATAAGCTGATCTCAACACAAAAATAACAAAAGACAGCAACCTCTGCTGGGAAGTGCAGATGTTTGAAGAGCAGGTTAGATGGGATCACACTTGGCTGTGATGACCTTCACCAGCTCAAATAGCCTGCTGACTCTCATTGTCCACTTGAACGAGGTACTAGAGGGCGACTGACTGATAATTGTAGAACGGTGCCTAGCAAGGAGCGGATGCCTTTGCGAGGGAAGGGAAGTCTGTCCAAGCAAATCAGTTTGTTAAAGCACAGGGGAAGGGAGGGAAAAAAATAGATTTAAAGTAATTGGTAGGATTAGAGGGGAGTTGAGGAGAAATTCTTTCACCCAGAGGGTGGTGGGGATCTGGACCGCACTGCGATGCAAGTGTGGTAGAGACAGAAACCCTCATCATATTTTTTTTTAAGTATTTGGATAGGCACTTGAAGTGTATGTACAAATAAAAATCAAAGTGACCAAAAAATACAATGAAAAAAAAAGTGTGGTGTGCAGGAGAAGTCAGAAGGTGGCATGTAAGTGCTGTAAATCAGCAGTACAAACACGTATACAGAATCTTGTCCAAGTGATTAGGTAGCAGCTGAGAACTAACAACACCCTCAAAGCAGGAAAAATATTTGCCAAAAAAAAGTGTTTTAAAAGTGCTTTACAGAACTGCTACACTTCCCAACCTAGTCTGACCTTGCTCCTGTGGGATGTCTGACAAAAAACATCTGAAAGTCAGGTTCAGATCATCTGACCATTCTGGCAGCTCTTCGAAAACAGTAACCTCATCCGTCGTATCTGTCTGTGACCACGTGTTGCGAAGCCTGCACCAGCATGCGCTATTTTAGTGTTTATTAGACAGCCACCCATGTCCCAGAAGTTTCCAAACTTTCAGGCAGTGCTGCAAAATAGCCACAGACACAAACAGCAACTCTATGCTTACACAACTCTATCACTGGGTCTCCACAATGGGTGTGGGTTACTAAACATGCTCTGAGGTGCACTCTTCATACATCATACCCACCTTTTACATACACCAAGGTTTTACAGAACCCAACATTTACATCTCAAATGCCACCATTTTTTGCCTTAATGCCAACACTGGCCAACTGATTGAGAAATGTAAATTGTTATTTATAAAGGAATCTCCGATCAAAGCTCAAGTTATTTCTGTTCACTGTGCTCCATTTTCACTCCTCTCAGACCAACACACTCACCGTTCCACTACACTTCTACTTGCTTCGGTGTATCAGTATCTCACTTTCCACAACTATAGTTCCTCCTCTTCGCAGTACTGAGCTGCACCCATCTCTTTTTCAAATGATGCACATCCATTTCTAAAAAACCTCAATCCTTCACAGTCCTGTACCAGCCCCCAAGAACACTTCAGTCCCTGAGTCAATACTGGACTCAATGTTCAGGCTTTCTAGACTATTGACTGACTGACACACCATAAAGCAAAAGTTCTGAATTTGGATCAGCAGCAGGATCAACATTACTGCTACTTCACTTAGACTATCTCTCAATGTCATGCCACTACAGATGGATACTTTCTGCAGTACAGCACTCTTTCTTTTCTCCTCCTCCCAATTCTATTAAAGGCACATTTTTCAGAAAATCTTATCTTTTGACTAGTTAAGCAATTTTCATTCTGTTCCTCAGTAAAAGCTTCTTTGTTTTGGAAAAAATAATTAGCATAATTATAATGGGGACCATTTAAAAAATTGCAGTTGCTCACCCCTAAGTAAAGGATGCACAATTCTGAGAGTGTTAAAGTGGAGAATGTTGCTCCAGTTAATTGATCCAAGATTAGTATTTTGCAGTCAGACCCCCAGTGGGGAGATAAAATTTAGCTTGGTATCAGTGGATGCATTCAACTGGTGTCAGCCATTGTATAGTCTATAAGGATAGGCATCATGAAGATTTTTTCCCCCCTGCTAATTTTCTCCCCTCCCCGCAGTTGAATTTTACAGTACAGGAAGAGGTCATTCAGCCCATCACACCTATGCCAGCTGAAAGAGCTGACCATTTCGTCCCTTTCCCCATATCATATTTAAATGTTTCTCTTTCAAATAAATATTTATCCACTTCTCGTCTAAAAACTAATTTTGGATTCTGCTTCCACCACTGTTTCTGGTAGGGTGTTCTTGTTCTAACAACCCACTCTATATAAAACAAAACTTCCTAAACTCTTCCTTCATTCTTTTGGTGACTAATTTAAAGTTATGCCCTTTGGTTATTGATTCACCAACCAATAGAAATAGCTTTATCCTATTCACCTCATCAAAATCCCTCAATTTTGAACACCTTTCAGACTTCCTCAATCTTTTGTTCCATTGAAACGAGGCCCAGTTTCATACCGTTTACAATCCTCTCCAGTTAGCCCTACTCCCTATTTTTGTCTCATCTACAAGTTTTGATACTGTGCCCCCTAGATCCAAACCCATGGAGGGCTCTATTAGCAATGGCCCCAACACTGACTCTTGGAAGACATCAATGTTTACACCCCTCCGGTCCAAGAAACATACTTGAGCTAGTTTTCTGTCCTCTAGCCAACTTCTTTCCCATGCTGCCACATTCCAATTTCATACCATGTTATTTATCAAGTAGCCTGCTGTGCAACACTTTTGAAAAGGTATATATGTGCACAAGATTCATTGCCTCTCCTTTACCAATATTCGCTGTTATTTCCTCAAAAAAATTCTAAATTAACTTTGTCAGACACAACTTGCCTTTTATAAATCAATGCTGGCTGTCCTTAAATTAACACATCTTACTAAGTAGTAATCCCCGTTACGATGGCCTCTCGAAGCTTACCCACTCAGGTTAGGTTGACTGGTGTATAGTTACCCGATTAATCTTTTCTCCCCTTTTTAAACAGAGGTGTCACACTAGTAACCCTCCAGTCTCCTAGCACAATTTCTACATCGAAAGATGCGTAAATGTTGTGATCAGAGCCTCTGCTATTTCCTCTCCAATTTTCTTCAGTATTCTAGGATGCATGTCGTCAGGCCTGGTGCCTTTTCTGAGTTCCACCAACTTTCTATCCGACTTCCTCATTTATAGTTAATCTAGCTAAAGCTGCCTCCTTTTATTCCGACTATCAGAGTCTCCAAAAATCTATGGTTCCATGGATGTACCTCACACAAGTGACTATTCTTTATTGTCAACCCAGATCGTGAGTGCGAGCAAATAATTTGACCAGTAGGGGCATCACACTCGAGGTTTGATCCTAGTCACATCCGGCATCCACTCAGGCCCACTTCCAGCAGGGGTCATCAGTTAGCAGTTTTGATTGGGAGCCTTGGCTTATTTTCCCTTCTCTGACCCGCGGGTGCCAAATGTCACGTTGCAACAGCTGCCTTGGGTGGCATCAGCTAACTCAGCAGAGATTGGAATCCAACGTGTGAAGCACAGCTATCACCATCTCAACCAGGTGACCTATTGGGAGCCACAGAATTGTGGCTCCAGGAGCTAAAAGGTTACCAGTCTGCAGCCGAAGCTCACTTTCTAAAACGTACCAGCAGATTTTTGCTGTTGGTTAGCTGTTCAAACAAGAGCAGGGTCGATCTTCTGGTGTCCTGGCCAATATTCAGCCCTCCACCACCATCACTAAATCAGATTATCTGGTCATTTATCTCACTGCTCTTTGTAGGAGCTTGCTGTGGGCAAATTGGATGCCACGTTCCCTACATTACAACAGTGACTACACTTCAAAAGCACTTCATTGGCTGTGAAGTGCTTTGGGATGTGTTGAGGTTGTGAAAAGCACTATATAAATCCTTTCTTTCAAGTCAATAACGGCATGACAAAGACTGTATAAATAAAGTGTTATCACAGAGGTCAGGACCACAACTCCTCTCATGGTGGGTTTCTGATCTTGGCCAGGCCCTTAGAAAAACAGTGTGTTGCTCCACACCTCTTAACAGTTGCTTGAAGTCTCTCAACCCATTTCTCTCCACAATCACTTAAAAGCCAGCTTTTAAAATGCAAGAAAAAAGGTTTGAAAAGTCTGGTTGTATCATGGAAGAGTCATTTGTACCATTAAGATCTATAGTCTAGACTTTAGTGAATCAGACCCTCAGTACTCCCTTTGGGAAACTACATAAATAAATAAATAAATAAATAGTTAGGACTCCGATGTAAAGAAGGAGGTAACTTGGTTTTTCTATAAGTAAAGGAGACAAATAGTGAATAGTACAGCACCACAATGAGCAGCTCCTGTACCTTCCTGTTAACTTCCATTATAGGACTCAGAACACAGGCTTACCGGATTGCAGTCCTCAATCCGATACAGCTGCTCAGGGGTACATCGCTCCAGCACAGGCTCCAAGATCTCAAATGGCACTCCTCCGACTTCATGAATAGCTGCAAGAAAGCACAGTAGATACTGAGAAAAAAAAATACAAAACAAAAACACCACAAAACAGTACATACGGGACCTTTTTGAAGTAACGCTATCTGAAGAGGAGCAGCTCCGAGGAATTTCCCGGCCATAATATTGCAAAATGGCGTGGATTACGAAGGGTTACAAAGTTGAACCAAACAGTTTCCCTGATGACTGAAATTTTCCCCAGTACCCAGGCTAAGGAAAGTGGAAAAAAAAAATCAGACAGGATTTGCGCTACTGATCCCAGCTCCAGTGACCCCTGCTGAGAAGAAGTGCACATGCATAGATTCTGGGTGATGACTGGATCAGACCCGGTTGTGATACCCCTCCATGGTCAAAAAGCCTGCCACTACACACAGTCTAGGTTCACATGAAAAGTGTTCACATTCAAACAAGGTACTGGAGGATAACCATTACCATGGAACCTTATCTCAGCAGGACCCAATAGGGGAAATTTTAATGGGTCGGGTGGGAGGTTAAAGTGGTAGAAATCTGAATCCCGACCCCAACTGGCCTCCAACCCGCCCACTACTGGTTTTAACAGAGGTGGGACGGGCAGCCAATCCACTCCCAGGAGGCGGGATGGCGCTCTAAATATTATAATGAGGCTTCGTGCCTCATTTTGAACCTCCATTTTAAATTCACATCTGGGCGCCGGGTTTCCCAGGCTTCGGGGAACCCAGCAGCTAAAGGAAGGAAAGGACTGCTGGTTCCAGGAGGTAAGTGATTTCCACTCACCTGCTGGATCCAGTGAACCTACCTCGCCAGCCGCCCCCGCCACCCACCCGTCCGATCTCCCCCACGAGGCCTCCGACCGCGCCACCCCCCAAACAATGCCTCCGATCGCTTCTCCAGCCTTCCGATCCCCGGGCCTCGTCCCTCCCGCCAGTCTTCCGATCGCCGGCCCACCCTCCCGACCGACATGCCCTCCTGATCCCTGCCCCCCCCTCCCCCACCCAGTGTCCAATCCCTGGACACCCCAACCCCGCGTCCGATTCCCAGCCCCTGACCAACTCCTCCACCCGATCTCAGGCCCCTGACCCCCTTCCCACCCTCTGATCCCCGGCCCCCTTCTCCAGCGTCCGATCCCCGGCCCCTGACACGCCCCCTCCCCCCCCCCCCCCCCCCCCCCCCCCCAATCCCCGGCCCCTGACCCCCTCCGATCCCCGGCCCCTGACCCCCCTCCAATCCCCTGACCCTCTTCCCCCCCCCCCCTCCGATCCCCTGACCCTCTTCCCCCCCCTTCGATCCCCTGACCCTCTCCCTCTCCCGATCCCTGGCCCCTGACCCCTTCCCCCACCTCCGAGCCCCTGACCCTCTCCCTCTCCCTCTCCCGATCCCCGGCCCCTGACCCCCTCCGATCCCCGGCGCGACAACCCACCCCCACAATATCTGACCTCCGATCCGACCCACCCAACTGATCCCCGATCCCCACCACTTTAATGTGACCTGTCTTGCTAACATTGAGTAATGGCATGTACCCTACTGTATTGATTGATAAACTATGTACAGAGAGTTAGAAAGCAGATTTTATGTCCTGCAGTCCATATAAAATTCATAATAAAAGTGTGCAGAGGGGTTGTGGTTTAGCTGTACTACAGCGTTAGACCACCAGGAAAATATTTCACGACCAATGTTTGTGCAACAAGAGTCAGTAGACACCGTGATTCTACTTTTCTGCCTCCTTCAACCCCAGATATACAACTGTTCAGGCTCCCTTCCAAGGAGTTCAGGAAGTTTTGGCCTCAGATATTGCCACAGTTGAAGTCACTGGCTCTACAATCAGCCACAAATGGTGCAGGTTTGTACACACAGAAAAAGCACTATAATTTCCCTTCTTTCCCACCAATGGAGTATACAATCAGTACGCTATCCAGCCAACCCTGGCAAAATTTGCTGATTGAGACGATGTAAATTCAAAAATCAAGTCAAGGGAGCCACACCCCCAACACAAGTCACCACCTTCAGGAGAGGGGGGAGAAAAGGGGAAGGAAGAAATAGGTCACTCGAGGCTGGAATTCAAAATCATGGCCATCTGGGATGCACTACTGCTGATACAAGAAGTCTGGACATCTGCTGTCCCCTGTGTCAAGTAGCTTGCCAACACTCACCATCAAGGCTTACACATTAATAATGTCCACTTGGGTGAGGAACTAGAAATCCCAGCACCTGTGGAGCCATACCACAGCAAGGAGCCAAAGCCTACAGGAGAGGTGGGAAGAAAATCACTGGTCACAAAAGAGCCCACTGACATTTAATGTTACTCCATAGCTATAATACTTAATTACCTCTCAATAAAGAAGGCAGGGTGGACGTCTCTACATTTGGCTATTGGGAGGCACAACGGGTTGGAGCACCAATGTGTGGCATCATGGAGTAGAGCCAAAGATTTTCAATCCTCCACAGCACATTGTAGTGTCACCAAGCAGAAATCAGGTACTTCCCATGAAGGGGAGGGACAGGGCGGGCAATTAAACTACAACTTGGCAACTTGCTACAGGCATTAAATCGACCTACAGTCCAGATAAGAAATGTCTAAATCCAATTGTTGTAGCAAAGCGGAGTGTCAAGCAACCCTGGAACCCAACACAGAACTACTCTCTCATTAGGAATAAACCACTCAGTCCTAATGTATTTCACATACTTCAGCATGTGCACAGCTCTGATGATCATTTATGACTTACAATCCACATTGTTTTGTAGAACGCGAATACACTGTTGATAGAGCGACATCATCTTTGGGAGGTAGGCAGTCTTTGATCCAGAGTACACCTGCATCTTTGAGTTAAACCGGCGACCAGTAAATCCCAGATCCTCCTCAGGCGACAGGACAGACACAACTGCAGCGGAAAGGAAAATGTAGATTAGTCATGTTATTTCTGGAGCAGGAATTTATTTCTAATCAATTGCGTTAAAAGGGCAGCACACACACGCACGCACGCACACACACCTTCCTTCAGTCTTCTTCCCAATAGAGATCATACAATACTCCACAACCAGAACATCTGTTACACATCTGGACAAAAGACTAAATGGCTCAAGCTGGGGTGAGGGGACTTGGCAATTTAGCAGTGTCCTTATGTTCTCCCCTTTCCTCCCCAATCAACACCGTAAATCACACCTCACTTCCCACACAGCAGTTGTCCAGGATCTTGGTGGAAAATTAACACAACTCAATTGACTGAGGTGAACAGACTAGAGTGCCAAATGGGGAGCATACCCAGAACAGGACAACAACTTCACTGAAGAGCCACGAATCAACAGTTCTTTTCATGGGAGAATTATTCCAGAAACAGCAACACGACTACAAGTTGGTTGTTCTGGTTGGGAATTTCTTTATCGTATATTTGTCCTTTCCTCAACTCGTCCCCTCTCCCCACAACATACAAGTATACCAATCACACTATTCAAACTTTTCTCTCAATTCCTCTAAAGAGAGATAATAATAGGTAGAGAATTCATTGAATGCTGAATTCCACTGTTCCTCCCCTTCAACGTCTAACTTCTCAATACATCCTTCTTCCAAGAAGAGGGCCAATGTGGGGGATATTTAGACAGTCTGATTGATGGTAGCTCTACACTGCTGGCCAAGGTTAACTGGAATGACCTTACTGCTCTTCCAATGGAGATCAGCTAATTTAGCACAGATTGGAGGTTGAACTGGAATCCTTCCATGTCCATAAAGATCAGTATCACATTAGTGGGTAAATGCACTGACTACTTTGAGAGAGTTGTTGAAGGGAAGGTTAAATAATGCATAATTTTTGCTTTTTGACCGGTGTTCTTTCAACTACTTCTTCGCCCCCTCCACACCCCAGAAGAAAATGGAGATTCTTTTTATTTGACTCACTGCCACCTCTCGACCCCTCCACTCCAATTTGTCATGCTGCTTGTCCGATATCTAGTATTGGATGAGCAGAAATGTCTTTGAATTAAATATAGGGAAGACTGAAGCTATTGTATTCGGTCCCTGCCACTAACTCCGCTTCCTAGCCACCGACTCCATCCCTCTTCTTGGCCACTGTCTGAGGCTGAACCAGACTGTTTGCAACCTTGGCGTCCTATTTGACCCAGAGATGAGCTTCCGACGTCACATTCGCTCAGTCACCAAGACCGCCAACTTCCACTTCTGTAACATCACCCGTCTCTGCCCCTGCCTCAACTCATCTGCTGCCAATACCCTCATCCGTGCCTTTGCCACCTCTAGACTATTCCAATGCTCTCCTGGCCTGCCTCCCAGCTTCTAACCTCCATAAACTTGAGCTCATCCAAAACTCTGCAGCATTTATCCTAACTCGCACCAAGTCCCGTTCACTCGCACAGCAACAACATTCAAGATTCCAGCCTACATCTGAGCAAACCCACCTTTCCTTTTTGGCGGTGATAATGGGGTTATATCCATGGAAGGAAGTGGTCTGTAGTTGGGCTGGATAAGTGGCAACGGGATATCTGGTAACACAGGTACCACATCAATCATCATCTGTTGGGAGGGGGGGGAGAGATAAGAAAAAGTAAAATGAAAATTTCAGTCTTTAAGGGGCAAACTACAAACAATAACTGAAGGGTAGCACAGTGACATCTGATATTGGAGCACCAATACAGTGTAAAACTGAATACTTGCTTGCTTATATTTCTACTCCTTTCCTTTTGTGATTCCCTCCCTCTTTTAAAGTTATTAGTCTTTGACTAAATAAAAAGTGTTGCTGAAGACACTGATGGTACCACTATTTTTCATTAGGTAGGTATTAGAATAAAATTCCATTCCATTATCAAAAGTAATTTCTTCTCATTGCCTCTATGTTTCAACTCTGTGTTGAATTTCATTCCATGGCCAAGAGTGTGACCTTTAACCTGTTCCCAATGCCAGTCTGTGATGGGCCACCTTCAGGGACCTGCGTGCCCAACGGAACAGGATTTCCTGCTTCCCCCTCCCCCACATTAAATGGAGGGCCAGCTGGAGTCAGCTTATGTACTGGGCTGCTTCAAATAACATTTCCAAGTTGAATCTGGATCATCTGTTAATAGCTGTCACACATGCTTCGCAGCTTAATGAAAAATGAGGAGGAATCATTGATCCTGAAATATTGTGGATGTATATACACAACTATTTCCACCAAGTTCGGTGCACAGGCACAAAATCAATCAATTTCCTCCCCGTGTCTTTTGCATCTTATAAATTTTCACCGAGCACTGCAAGATGGTCAATACCACAATCTCCAAAGTAAGAGGACCGCTTATTTTAATGTAGAATTCAATCTGATCAACTTTCTTGCCATTTTAATGCAACTGGAGACTCGTCCGGGTTTCCAATTTTGCAGGGCTAGGGTTTAGTGGGGCTAAATGTCATTTACATATTGAGATTTTAATCTTTTTATAGTAAGCTATGATGTTTGAGAGTGTTTTTATTCCTTATAGACGTTGGCTCATAGCTGGAATGTGCGCCTTTCACGGCCAAACTAAAGCACTAAATACATTTAACGGCCGTTTCGTTCCTTCTCCCAGGCACACAACTATTTGCCAATAATAGCCAATGAAACAAAACAGCTGATATTTAAATTTGATATTAATTTCTTCATATTTAATTTTGTCAGCAGTATTTTGGTTTTCTCTGGTTGAGTTCAAGTTGAAAGACACACAGCGCAGTCTCTACGTATCCATAGAGTTGAGAATCTGATCCAAGCTCAGATTTTCTTTTTACTTTCAAGGGGAAGTAACTTTTCTTCAGACTCATTCATGGACTCTTGCTCTCTCGAAAGAGCCCCAGGTCACATGTTGATCCAAACTTCTTCTTTTTAAAAAAAGCTTAAGCTTGACTCCACACTGCTCCATTGTCCAAACAGAGCAGCAGTGGGCGGACACTTTTGCCGAACAAGCCTCAACGCTATTGGGGTCCGGAAATGCCACCTCGAGCTCCCCGAAAAGATCCGGCAGGGTCATCAAGGTACTTCTTTTAATATATTGACTGACATAAGTATCAGGAATCCGCAACACATAAAAGCATCATTCGTTTGAAAAGAAATCCTGTCTTTGGACAAGTTTCTATCTAACAGGTGCTGTATAACTGCTTTCTTTGTAAAGGAAGAATAAACCAGTAGCCCAAGAATCCTGTCACAGACGCACAGTTTGAAATCAGAAAGCGATTTCATTCTGTTCATGACCATTGCTGTTTGTGGGAGCTTGCTGTGCACAAATTGGCTGCCGCGTTTCCCACATTACAACAGTGACTACACTCCAAAAGTACTTCATTGGCTGTAAAGTGCTTTGAGACGTCCGGTGGTCGTGAAAGGCGCTATAGAAATGCAAGTCTTTCTTTTATTCTTTCTTTCTAGGACATTGGGGCTCAAATTTGCGTATTTTATTCCTTTTCCTATTCTCTGCTTTTCTCCACCCGCCCCCCTCCCTCCCTCTCTCTTGAGGACACTTACTCTTGCTGGGTGTGGTCCTGTGGGAGTAAAGACACAACTACAGGTGACCCAACATTTATAAGGTTACTTCAATAACACTTGCCTACAGATTTGGCCTCTGTAGGAGCAAGCCGGCCTCTCTCACCATGATCACCCAGCAAAGATCAACTTACTCTGGAGAACTGTGGTAATGAATCCCATGTTGACACGCACGCACACGCCTTACAACCAGCATACAGGAGACACTTTTGTCACATCAGATCGGGCTGGATTTCAACTCCAAAATCGAAAGGGCGGAGTTTTAACCTATCGTGTCACCCAGGCCCTTCAAATGAGACTATTGTAAAACCTCTAGAATATACTTATATCCCCCACTATTAATTATAAACTTAATGTGATCTTATTTAATTTTAATGTTACCTTTTTGGGTTTAACACGAGGCACAGCGTCAACATGTCGTTTGGATTTCTTCTTTTCTTCAGCATTCTGTTCTCTATTGGAAGAGTTTGAGCTCCTCGAACCGGATGGTCTAGCTGACCCTTTGGGTTTATTTGGACGAGTCTCTTTAACCTTCTCAACAACAGGTTTGTTTATCTTTTTCTTTTTTTTCTGTGGCTGGTCATAACTAAGGTAAGACTCAAATGACATTGTCGGTTCTTCAAAGTCATCAACCACTGCTGGCGTAGTAGAGTCCTTACGGAAAGAAACAGACTGAATTTTTTCTGTAGATTTTGATTTTTTTGACTCTGGCTGTTCTTTCGGTTTACTCGATGTGGGTTTCTCTTTGGGTTTGTCCAATGTACTTTTCGGCTCTTCACGATCAGATTTCCGCTTGTCCGAGTCTCTATGCTTATACTTTCTGTCATCTAAAGTCTCCTCAGGTTGCGGCCTCGGTTTCTTATGACTGGAACTTATTGATGCAAACTCTCCTCGGTCCCTGTGATTATGCTGTTCCTTTGAGGAAGATTTGTTCATTTTATCTTGCACTTGAAGAGAGGAAAATTTATACTTTTCTTCGTCTTTTATAACTGAATGCGGCTTTTCCTTGTGTGAAGACTTGTGTTCCTTGTCACGCCCGGTGCTCATTTCTACTCGTGAACTGTGATGGTCCCGGTGAGCTTTGTGGAAGCTTTTAGGTGGCTGCATAGGTTGCTCAGCATCTTCATCAGAACAGTCAATCTCATCATCATAATCCTCCACAGGAGGAGATTTAGTCCATCTCTCCGCCTCCTCTTTAAAATTGGATTTTGAAGACTGGTAGCCATGGCTACCAGATCTGAAAGATTTCTCGCTCTCTAGCGAGCGTCTCCCTTTCTCATTTATATGTTCATAGCTTGGTTCATAGGACTCTTTATGAGGGGTCTGGAATGTCTGTCTATAATCTTCTTCTGGAGAAAGGTCCCGGTGTCTCTTTTTAGAGACCCCTTTATGATAACCAAATTCCCGTTCTTCTAGTGCAGTGGTGGATCTGAACAAAACAAACATACAATTAACGATAGGCCATAGAAAGATTTCAACTGACATTGTTGCAGTACTTACACAACAGAAAAAGGACTCTATTTTTAAATAAGAACATTCCAAGTTCTTCCCAATGGCACAGCAGGTAGAAGCACTGCCCAGTGTGGAACTGAGCCTTACAAATCAGGAAGGCCGCAGGTCCAATCCCTGGTCTCTGTCAGCTAGAAGGGACAACAATTGATCCCTGTGCTCGGTAGAGGGAAAAATAAACTAAATCAGACAGAACTCCTGATCGCTAACCAGTGATATCTACCGGAAAGTATCTATTTATGGATGTTTCAAATAGGCATCTGAATCAGCTGAGAGCTCCCATAGTCAAACCTGCCAACAGACAGTGTCTAGGCTCACTTATGAGGAATACATGTTTACAAGGAGGGCTAAGTGAATAGCTATTTGAAAGCCAGTACAAGCACAATGTCAAATGGTTTCCTTCTACTGTAAAATTCTATGCTTCGATGACTGAAAGGCAAGATAAGGATGGTATCAAATTGAAAACGAAGGCATACAATGTTGCCAAGATTGGTGGAAGATCAGAGGACTGGGAAATTTTTAAAACCAACAAAGAATGGCTAAAAAAAATAAAAAAGGAGAGATGAATTATGAGAGTAAACTGGCAAGAAATATTAAAACAGATAGTAAGAGCTTCTACAGGTATATAAAAAGAAAGAGAGTAGCTAAAGTAAACATTGGTCCCTTAGAGGATGAGACTGGGGAATTAATAATGGGGAATGGGGAAATGGCAGAGACTCTGAACAAATATTTTGTATCTGTCTTCACGGTAGAAGACACTAACAACATCCCAATAATGGATAATCAAGGGGCCACAGGGAGTGGGGAACTAAAGACAATCACTATCACTAAGGAAATAATACTTGGTAAAATAATGGGACTAAAAGATGACAAGTCCCCTGGACCAGATGGCCTGCATCCCAGAGTCTTAAAAGATAGTGGATGCATTGGTTGCAATATACCAAAATTTCCTGGACTCTGGAGAGGTCCCAGCGGATTGGAAAACCGCAAATGTAACACCCCTATTTAAGAAAGGAGGGAGACAGAAAGCAGGAAACTGTAGACCAGTTAGCCTAACATCTGTTGTTGGGAAAATGCTGGAGTCCTTCATTAAGGAAGCAGTAGCAGGGCATTTGGAAAATCATAATGCAGTCAAGCAGAGTCAGCATGGTTTTATGAAAGGGAAATCATGTTTAACAAACTTGCTGGAGTTCTTTGAGGAGGTAACAAGCAGGGTGGACAAAGGTGAGCCAGTGGATGTGGTGTATTAGGATTTCCAGAAGGCATTCGATAAGGTGCCACATAAAAGGTTACTGCATAAGATAAGAGCTCACGGAGTTGGGGTAATATATTAGCATGGATAGAGAATTGGCTAACTAACAGAAAGCAGAGAGTCGGGATAAATGGGTAATTTTCCAGTTGGCAAACGGTAACTAGTGGGGTGCCACAGGGATCGGGGCTGGGGCCTCAACTATTTACAATCTACATTAATGACTTGGATGAAGGGACAGAGTGTAATGTAGCCAAGTTTGCGGATGATACAAAGATGGGTGGGAAAGCAAGTTGTGCAGAGGACTCAAAGAATCTGCAAAGGGATAGAGACAGGCTAAGTGAGTAGGCAAACATTTGGCAGATGGAGTATAATGTGGGAAAGTGCGAGGTTATCCACTTTGGCAGGAAAAATAAAAAAGCAAATTATTTAAATGGAGAGAGATTACAAAATGCTACAGTTCAGAGGGACCTGGGGGTCCTTGTGCATGAAATACAAAAAGTTAGCATGCAGGTACAGCAAGTAATCAAAAAGGCAAATGGAATGTTGGTCTTTATTTCAAGGGGGTTGGAGCATAAAAGCAGGGAAGTCCTGCTACAACTGTACAGGGTATTGGTGAGACCACACCTGGAGTACTGCGTACAGTTTTGGTCTCCTTATTTAAGGAAGGATATACTTGCACTGGAGGCAGTTCAGAGACGATTCACTAGGTTAATTCCAGAGATGAGGGGGTTGACTTATGAGGAAAGGTTGGGCCTATACTCATTGGAATTTAGAAGAATGAGAGGTGATCTTATTGAAACATACAAGATACTGAGGGGGCTCGACAAGGTAGATGCAGAGAGGATGTTTCCCCTCGTGGGGAAATCTAGAACTCGGGGGCATAGTTTCAGAATAAAGGGTCGCCCTTTTAGAATGGAGATGAGGAGGAATTTCTTCTCTGAGGGTCGTAAATCTGTGGAATTCTCTGCCGCAGAGAGCTGTGGAGGCTGGGTCATTAAATAAATTTAAGGTGGAGATAGACAGATTTTTGCAAGATAAGGGAGTGAAGGGTTATGGGAGCGGGCAGGGAAGTGGCTTTGAGCCCAAGATCAGCCATGATCTCATTGAGTGGCCTATTCCTGCTCCTACTTCTTATGTTATGTCTTATGTTCTTATAAATCACCACTGGGCCCAAAACGAAAGATTTATGCAAGCTCGAGAAAAAATTAAACATTAATCTTTAGATTCCTCCCCAATCTAATTAAAGTACTTCCCTTCCCTACCCAGTGAATACAAGCAAAATATGGACCAACATGGTGATGTCTACACATTGTAGCAGGGTGATTGTCAGCCGCAGCCATAAGGGTATGGCCCTTTCCAAAACCTCACCTTTAAAAGGCAGGATATGGCCCTTTACAAAACCTCACCTTTAAAAGGCAGGGTATGGCCCTTTTAAGAACTCTGCCTTTAAAAGGTAATCGCAACTGGAGTGGCGAGTGTGTGGGGTGAGGGGGTGCCTGGGTGGTGAGGAGACTTTCCCTAGCTGGCTGAGCATAACTTATGTAAGTTAACATAAATTGCAACTATTATATTGATATAGAATGGCATGGTATTTTAACAAACTTACCAGAAACAGAAGAGCCAATAGTTCAGGCTCATCCTGAAAAGTATGGAGGATGACGCCACACTGTCAGTGGGGAAATTGGGGGGGGGGGGGGGGGGGGGGAAAGAGGAGAAGGGGATCTACTTTTGGCAGTTACTTTTTCGACTGCTGATTTTATGAACCTTCAGCTCACATCACCCTTTTAGGATCATTAAAATGATGTTCTACATTATTCTGTATCCGTGAGGCTACGAGATACTGCATTACTTCTGCCCATCTTTAGCGTCCTAAAAGACTAAGGACGTTCGTGGGAGACCCAGTATTGTTTTAACTGAAATTTGATTACCTGGAAGCTCAGGTTCCTGATCACCTTGGTTTGGGATGCCATTTTCTCTATTTTATCATGAATAGCTAAACCAGATTCATCAACAAAAAACAAAATGATGAATCTCCAGTCACAAAACTGGTAGAAGAAGTAGGATTTTATCTAATTTACTAACTGAAGAGCTTGCATTGGGGTCAAAAATGACAACCTCCACATTTCAAACTGCCATATTTAGGGAAGAGGTGTGAATATTCACTTTCTATGCATCATAACACAAGATAATCCTTTCCCCTCCTAACCCAAATTCCAGAATTGGCTTATTATACAATCAAGGAAAATATGCATGTACAGCGTGTAATAACAGCTTTCACTATTTAAGCAGAGATGGCTGGCAAAACAATACCGTTCTACTTCCTGGGGTACCAGTTTCTTCCACTTTGAGACTAGGTTCTTAGCACACTCTCCAACCACATCATGCTTCCTGAATCCATTCACGGTTTTCCCTATTCCTGTATCCTGTTTACAGAAAGAAAAGCAATAACAATGAAACAAATTCCTTCAGCTTGTGAATTAGGCATGACCTCAAAATCCTCACTACCACACTCCAAATCAGTTTGGAGAACCAGATTATACGCCAACACTCAATAACAACTTTTTTTTAAAAAGTATGATGTGTTTGTGGTGCATTTAACAGTAGTTGATTGTTCAGCATACTGTCACTGAAAGAATTCTGTTGCACGTTTTCCCTTGTGACTTTGCTGTAATAATCCATTCCGGTTAAAACAACATTTACTGGGTGGCATAATTCATTAGAGCTTCAATGTGAAAAGTGGCGAGATGGGAATATTGGCTTATAGTCCCCCAAACTACCAAGTTACCCATCACAGCCATTAGTTGCCATGTGGAGAGGGGAAATTAATATTAAAGATACAGCCATCACTGGGTGCTTATGTAGCTTCAACAGTTAACTGAACAAATTGCATTTGTATAGCACTTTCAACATAGGAAAACATCCCAAGGTACTTCACAGGAGCGTAATCAGACAAAAATTGACAAGAAGCCAAAGAAAGAAATATTAGGACGGGTGACTAAAAGCTTGGTCGAAGAGGTAGGTTTTAAGAAGGGTCTTTGAGGAGGAGAGAGGAGGTGGAGGGAAGGGAATTCCAGAGCTTAGAGCCTAGGTGGCTAACGGTACGGTAGCCAATGATGGGGCGAAGGGAGTGGGGGATGCGCAAAAGATCAGAGTTGGAGCAACGCAAAGTTCTTGGAGGTTTGTACTTCTGAAGGAGATTACAGAGATAGGGAGGGGTGAGGCCATGAAGGAATTTGAACACAAGAATAAGAATTTTAAATTTGAGCTGTTGGTAGACAGGGAGAAAATGTAGGTCAGCGAGCACAGGGGTGATGGTGAATAGGATGTGGTGCAGGTTAAGATAGAGACAGCAGAGTTTCAGATGAGCTCAAGTTTATGGAGGGTGGCGGATAGGAGGCCGACCAAGAGAGCATTGAAATAGTCAAGTCTGGATGGACGAAATGCAAAAGCATGGATGCAGGTTTCAGCAGAGGATGGGCTGATGCAGGGGCGGAGATGAGCGATGTTACAAGGTGGAAGAATGGCGGTCTTTGCAATTGAAAGGATACAAGGTCGGAAGCTTAGCTTAGGATACAGAGTTTGCGAATGGTCTGGTTCAGCCCAAGACAGTGATCGGGGAGGGGGATGGAATCGGTGATGAAGGAATGGAGTTTGTTGGGGGTTGGGGGGGGGGGGGGTGGGGGAGGAAGGGACCGTGACAAAGACAATGGTTTCAGTCTTCTCAATGTTTAATTCGAGGAAACTGAGGCTCTTCCAGGACAGGAGGCTCATGAGTTGTATGCAAAGAAGCTTGGGCATAAATCATCTATTCCTTGATGAACAGAAAGTTGGCTAGAGGGATGGGAGTGAGAAACCTCAGATTTTTATTTTAAAAATTAAAAATTCCACACAGCCAAGAGTAGCAAATTGCACATCCCCGTTACATAGGGATAACTTAAACCTTAAGAAAAGAATGAAGGACAGACCAACAGATTGACCGGTAGGAGGCAGAAAAAAAGGTATGAAGTATAAGCAGCACAGGTCTCTGCTGATCTCAGGCAGGGGCTGCAATGGGATGCACTACAGCTAGCCTTGGTGCACTGGATTATGGAAAGGCAAATTAGCCATAATTCCCACACCTTCAGGTGCAGAGGGAGGAGAGAAAGCTAGTTGAGAAAACTGAAAAGAGAGAAAATTGTGATCGTGACAGACACAATAAGTGCATCATTAGGCCTCAAACTCTATATATACTGCTTCTGAAATTCCATTAATCCTAACATTTGTCAAAATAAAGGATAGATATTGTCAATTCAAACACTATTCCTGCTGACAACTACCACTCTTGTTGCTTACAATTAATGTATTGCTACAGAAAGTTTTTTTAAATCATATACACAATACGGATCACAATGCATCATTATGTTATATTGCCATGACCTCCTTATTGAATGAGCAAACAGGGGCAAAATCTTTTGTGTTACTTCAAATAGTTTCACCTTATTTGTCTCTAGACAGATGCGATTTTCACTAGAAATGTAAAAAAATCGTATTTTTCTCATTAGACATCTGTGTTTCTTTTCATAAGGGCAGCAAGTCTTCATGTGAAGAAAGTGTTCTCAGCACACTGAACCAGTAGTACACCTTTCCTGCCCATTTTAAATAAATGCCAATAGAATGGCCCGGATTTTGTGACAGGAATAACTATCACAAAATCGCTGTCAGAGATACCCTGCTCCTTCACAGGCTGCGCTATAACAGAACCTGGCCGATAGACTCGGCACTGAAATCAATGCAACAGCGTGAAGTTGGGGTACTTGCCCACCAGTTCCCCACTAAAGACGCCAGAAAAAAAGTTAGGGTTGGTGCATTCAGGAGTAAGTGACTTCTTAACAGTATGATAAGTGGCAATTGCTGCCAAGCAACCTCTCTGGCCCTGAAAATGTAATTTTAGAAGTGTGGAGTCTCATTCCTTCAGAAGTTAATTAGTGTTGGAGATTTTATTTTTTAAATGTAATAATTTTTTTTTTTACTTTTTCTGTCTGTCTGTCTCTTATCTCTCGCTCTTAATCCCATCTGTCTTTTCCAATCTTTATTTTGCTTTTTGTACGTGATTTAAATCTAAATTTATACTTTCTGCTTTATACTTCCTGGTTTAGACTCAGTATCTCTGAGAATTCTTCAATCTGATTGGTTGAAGTGCCTCACTGTTTTTTGCCCTGCTCACAGATCCCCTGTAGAGGGCACCACACTGGATCAGACGCCGGATTAGAGCAAGTCTCTGCTCAAAAGTCCACAAAAACGTTGTGGGCAGCTGTCAGTGTGGGGAACGGCAAGTGCCGTTCCATTGCCGCTGACCGCAAAATCCGGGCCATTGCCTGTAACCTACCAGTGCAGTTTCACTTCATTGCAGAAACCTGGGAATATGATTTTACATTTTCAAGCAAGAGTAAGTGGTTGCAAGAGCAAAGATCCACTAATCAAACCTCCAGTGCAAAGGATGGAACAGCTTATACCTGTAGAAAGAACTCGAATTGTGCAATGCTGAATTGGATTGGCAGTAGCCATAGGATTCAAACTTAGGACCAACATGGTCTGCTACTCCCTAAACCTCCACCACCTCCTCCTCCTCCCGCTCAAAATCAAGTGATCCTAACTTACCGCTAAAATATCCACAGTGATAGGAAGTTCATTCAAACGCTTCAAGGTCTTCAGGAGCTAGTCAAAAAACACAAAAAAATGTAACAACATTAACCCTCAGAGCATATGCCCATCATATAAGACGCACGGTATATCTGGGTATTACTGCCATTTGATTATACCATCAAAATAAACCACTTCAACAAGAAAAGAATGGAAAAAGAATTTTCTTGCTGTTGCCAGGGTATTGGCTTCACAAGCACATACAGCCCTGTGGGACTTTACACAAATGGCCATTCTTCATGCACCAGCCTGGACAGTCACTACGCCATCAGGGAGCTTTGCTGTTTATTTCGGATACGAGATGTTAACATTTATGGAACTAAAAAAAAAATCCACGTTATTTTTACAATTAGAAATACACCAACAGGGATACAAATAAATGTTTCTGCTCTTTCTGTCTATATGGGCTAAAGCAGCAGAGTCATTAGTGGAAAAATAAAAGCTCTGTTGCAGATGTTTTTTAAATCTCCCCGTTATAAAAGTACATCTTTGGTTACATAAAATTTTAACACCAAAGATTACCAAATACAAAGATGAAATATCTCTCAATCATAGGGCACTGAAGGAGACATAAAATTCATTTCTGAATGTATTATTCGTCCCTGTTTGTCTACAACACCCTATTTATAGAATGCCAAGATTGTGCCACAATAAAAACACATTTCATTAGGTGTCAGCTGTGGCTCAGTGGTGGAACGCTCATCTCTGAGTCAGTGGATTGTGGGTTCAAGTCCCACTCTACAGTCTGGAGTACATAATCCAGGCTGACACTGCAGTGCAGTACTGAGAGAGTGCTGCACTGTCAGAGGTGTCGTCTTTCGGGCGAGATGTTAAACTGAGGGCCAGTCAGCCTGCTCAGGTGGATGCAAAAGATTCCATGGCACTATTCGAAGGAGAGCAGGGGAGTTTTCCCTAGTGTCCTGTCCAATATTTATCCCTCAATCAACAGCACTAAAACAGATTATCTGGCCATTATTTTATTGCCGTTTGTGGGACCCTGCTGTGTGCAAATTGGTTGCCGCATTTCCAACAGTGACTGCACTTCAAAAAGTGCTTTGGGACATCATGAGGTTGTGAAAGGCGCTATATAAATGCAAGTTCTTTCTTTCTATTTACAGCGCTTTTGGCACAAACATGCCAGTGTAAACCCTGCTGAATAGCACACTTATTCTCATACTGACTTTGTAAAATGGGGTAGCATGATGACGCTGTGTTATGGAGCACAAACACAAGTGGTAGGAGCAGGCTGGGTCTTACATTTAACCAAGTTATCAACTTCAGCCATGCTGCGGTGGGGAAGCACTGAATGGAAAATGGAATGGAGAGAGAGTCATCATCAGGCCATCTTCCCTTACCCATCTGCTAGATTAAGAATTCCATGGAGGGCAGGTAACATCCCTACCCTGTGGGATGCTAGGCCTGTTGAGACTTTAAATTGAAAGAAGGGAAAAAAATAAATCACCTCACAGGGGTTATTCATCCCCAGAAGAGTTTAGAGGTGCTGCAATATAAATGTGCAGATAGACTCATCCAATGGGCCGGATTTTGCGGTAGAAATAGTGGTGAGGCTAACGGCGCTCACCGTTATTTATGTGGAAATCGGACAGCAACTTCTGGCAACCACACATGCGCAGTAAAATGCGGAAATCGGGAAGTTGCTGTCCGAGGTGCCCTGCTCCTCCAAAAGCTGTGCGAAAACGGTATCTCACTGAGAGACTCACCATTCAAATATATTGAACGGTGTGAAGTTGCCATACTTACTTGATAAATACAAACTAAACTCACCAGAAAAAGTTAGAGCTTGTCCACTCCAGTGTAAGTACCCTTTAATGGCGTGGTAATTCTTAATTACTGCCAAACAACCTCTCTGGTACAAAAATTAACTTTTACAAGTGCGCAGTCTCATTCCTTCAGTTTTAATTATTGTTGGAGATTTTTTTTTTTAATTAAAATATTTAAATAAAATGTTTTTCACTTTTTCTTTCCATCTCTTTTATTTCTCTCTTAATCCAATCTTTCGTTCCCTCTCTTTATTTCGCTTTCTGTACCTGATTTGATATTGAATTCAATATTCTAACAGACTCTTTCTGGTTCAGACTTTGTGCTGCTCATTAACGATTCTTCAATCTGATTGGTTAAGGAGCTACACGGTTGCTTGCCCTGTTCACACAAGTCCCAGATGCCCTGTAGGGGGTGCTACGTTTTTGGCTCTCTAATTTACAAGTTCCAGAGCAAAATCCCATAGAAAGTCTATGGACATGGGAAGACATTAGGCAGGCAGGGAGTAGAAGGCAGCTGGGATTGGGTTCAAAGACAGCATACATAGTCAGGAAGTAGTAGGCAGGGAGAGAACTCTGCAGCAGGTAAAGTGTGGCTAAAAAGTCCCAAAGACTAAAGAATGGGATGAGAGACTATGGGTCCGACACAGTGAGGCAGCAAGCACCAGAGAGGTTGGGGAGCAGGCCTATGATCGAGGAACAGAGTTAACAGTATAAGGGAGACGCAGCAACAGGTACTGGATAGTAAAAAAAATTTTAAAGCTACCTGTGGGTTTAAGAGTAAATGAAAGTTAGGTGCAGAACAAAAGGAAAATTAATTTAAGTGAAAAAGAAAGCATAACCATGAAAAAACAAAATGGCTAGAAGACAAGAGATTCACACCACAGCACCACCAGTGGTGGGAAGAATGAAAGGCAAGAAAAATGGTAATTTTAATAGGCATTACAACATTACTCATTAATATAACCAAACATTACATCAGGCATTACCAAGTGTTACAAGTCATGACCAAATTGTGACAACAGGAAGCAATAGTGTGACAACAGGAAGTGCATGCTATCACGAGAGAATAGAAAGCTTTCCTACAGATTTTATTTTCACATCCTCTTCTCCCCACCAACCCCCCAGTGCTGACTCATCCAGAGATATAGCGCCACAAAAGCCAGCTTATGTGTTGGGCACGGTTCAATGGGTGCCAACTATTCCCTTGTACTATGCCCAAGTGGTCATTCTTGGTGCGAGAAACTAGGCAAGGAGTATCAGGTCATTTGACCATGAGGGACATCCTGTCCTCACCAGATAGCCACAGAACAGCACTTTTTAAGCAGGTGTTCAGAAACAGTCACCTTGGCTGGCTTTCTCTCCTTAGCTCAACAGCACTAAAATGAATAGAAGCATCTGTCTCAGTCACATATCCGTTCCCAGGACATTCTCAGTCTGTACTGTTCCTTTCCACACTGGGCAGTGTATTTACTCTCAAAGTAATAGAGGAATTCTCTTATAGATTTCTAAATTAAACTGTTGCATTTTGTACTAAGAGAAAATTGCCATTGCTCACCTCTGAGGAACCCTTCCTCAGAGAATTAAAACACAAAGAAGAAAAAAGACTTGCATTTATATAGAGCCTTTCACAACCTCGTGATGTCCTAAAGCACTTTACAACCAATAAAGTTGTTTTGAAGTGTAGTCACTGTTGTAATGTAGGAAACACACGGGCAATTTGCACACAGCACAGCAAGGTCCCACGAATAACAATGAGCAGATAATCTGCTTTTTAGTGATGGAGGTTGGAGGGATAAATGTTGGCCACAACTCCCCTGCTCTTCAAATAGTTTTATGGTATCTTTTACCTCCCTCAGTACTGCACTGATGTGTCAGCCTGGATTACATGCTCAAGTCTCGAGTGGGACTTGAACCCACATCCTTCTGACTCAAGAGGCGAGTGTGCTAGCACTGAGCCAAGGCCGACACAATCATAAATACAACGCTTTGACCTGTCCAGGCCGGCTGGTTATGTCCAAACTCTTCGACAGCTGTTTGTGTGTCTTGCTGCAGGTTAGACAGCATGCTGCCACAAAAAGAGTGTAGAAAGTACAAGAGAACAGAAGCACAACTGCTCTGGTACCATATATGGCAAGCTGCCGATGTTCTTGCAGAGAACTTTGGAATGGCTGAACTTGCACTGACATCAACCTCCATCTATGGGAATCCCACGCTCAGTAGTTACTGATGCCAGCTATAAACGGCCACTCTGACATGGTGCAGTTGCCTAAATGGCAAAAATAGCATCCACCTGACACTCTTATCATCTTAAGGGTGACAAACAGGCAGAATTCACCCATCCCCCCTCCCAGATACAGTCGGGGTTTTTTTTAATGAAGTTTCAACAAGGAACAGATGAGTCAATTAGCACATTACAGTACTGATACATCCAGATGTCCCAACAGCAGCACACAGATTACTGAATTGAACACATACCCAATTCCAAACATTATCAAATCTTGCTACAGGATTCAAGTGTACAAAATCACTTCCTATTCATTCCCTTTACTAAAAAGTTGCAGCATCAAATACAAAGGTGAATAAATACAAGTGAATAGTCCTGGAATTCAAAATAAAGAACACAATACAACAAACGCTGCATGTTCTATACCACAATTTGCATTTATATAGCACCCTTAAATGTAGAAAAAACCATCTCCGTGCTTATGTCAAGAAATAACTATGCCTCGAGGGTCAATATCATGTTGAGCCTTGAAATATTGAAAATGGTAATAATCGTAAGTCAAATTTTTATTGTGTATTCTATATATTTACAGCAGAAGTGGTTCTCAGTGATTAGAATGTGGAACTCGCTAGAACAGCAAGTGGTTAAGGCAAATAGCCTAGATGCTTTCAAAAGGAAACTGGACGAGTACATGAGAGAAAAGGGGATAGAAAGATATGCTGGAAAGGTTAAGATGAGGTAAATGGAATGGGAGGAGACTCGTGTGGAGTATAAAGACCTGCACAGACTAGTTGGGCCGAATCGCCTGTTTCTGTGCTGTATATTCCATGTAATTCTATGTAATCTTTTGTTCATAGGACATTGCCGTTGATACTTGTAACATCGTGTTAACGTTTTGCTGCTGCCCTGTTCTACATGGACCTAGTCACTATTCTCCGTATAGCTCTGATCAAAGAATATATCCCAGGGAATTCTTCTTGGATACCATAGTCAATCCATTGCCCAATTTCAGTCAAAAAGGAATGCGATTTTATTTATTTGAATTCTCCGCACCAATTCTTTGACTAAATTTTCAACCACCATGCAACATCCTGCCAGGCAGGCAGGCAAACATGGTTAATCCCATTTTATGGGAGAGGTCTCTGCTCAACACCACCTACTGACAGGTCAGTCTGGATTAGGAACATCAGGTGAAGAACGTCAAGGACACAAATCCTCTCCCTGGCGCAGCATAGGAGTGGGCTGAGTTATTTCAACTGTAGAATTCTAATTTTAACACAGATCAGCAGCATCTTCCACTTTTTTTTTTTTTTAATTCGTTTATGGGATGTAGGAGTCGCTGGCAAGGCCAGCATTTATTGCCCATCCCTAATTGCCCTTGAGAAGGTGGTGGTGAGCTGCCTTCTTGAACCGCTGCAGTCCATATGGTGATGGTACTCCCACAGTGCGGTTAGGGAGGGAGTTCCAGGATTTTGACCCAGCGACGATGAAGGATCGGCGATATACTTCTAAGTCAGGGTGGTATGTGACTTGGAGGGGAACTTGGAGGTGGTGGTGTTCCCATGCACCTGCTGCCCTTGTCCTTCAAGGTGGAAGAGGTCGCGGGTTTGGGAGGTGCTGCCGAAGAAGCCTTGGCGATTGTTGCAGCGCATCTTGTAGATGGGACACACTGCAGCCACGGTGCGCCGGTGGTGGAGGGAGTGAATGTTTAAGGTGGTAGATGGGGTGCCAATCAAGCGGGCTGCTTTGTCCTGGATGAGGTCGAGCTTCTTGAGTGTTGTTGGAGCTGCACTCATCAGGCAAGTGGAGAGTATTCCATCACACTACTGACTTGTGCCTTGTAGATGGTAGAAAGGCTTTGGGGAGTCAGGAGGTTAGATACTTGCCGCAGAATACCTAGCCTCTGACCTGCTGTCGTTGCCACAGTATTTATGTGGCTGGTCCAGTTAAGTTTCTGGTCAATGGTGAACCCCAGGATGTTGATAGTGGGGACTATGGCGATGGTAGTGCCACTGAATGTCAAGGAGCGGTGGTTGGACTCTCGCTTGTTGGAGATAGTCATTGCCTGGCACTTCCGTGGCGCGAATGTTACCATCCACTTATCAGCCCAAGCCTGAACATCGTCCAGGTCTTGTTGCATGCGGGCATGGACTGTTTCATTATCTGAGGAGTTGTGAATGGCGCTGAACACTGTGCAGTCATCAGCGAACATCCCCACTTCTGACCTTATGCTGGAGGGAAGGTCATTGATGAAGCAGCTGAAGATGGTTGGGCCTAGGACATTGCCCTGAGGAACTCCTGCAGCGATATCCTGGGGCGGTGATGATTGACCTTCAATCACCACAACCATCTTCCTTTGTGCTAGGTATGACTCCAGCCAGCCGATTCCCATTTTAGCATGCATGTAGTCCTGTGTTATAGTTTCCCCAGGTTGGCATCTCATTTTTAGGTACGCCTGGTGCTGCTCCTGGCATGCGCTTCTACACTCCTTATTGAACCAGGGTTGGTCCCCTGGCTTGGTGGTAATGGTAGAGTGAGGGGTATGCCGGGCCATAAGGTTACAGATTGTGGTGGAATACAATTCTGCTGCTGATGGCCTCATGGATGCCCAGTTTTGAGCTGCTAGATCTGTTCTGAATCTATCCCATTTAGCACGGTGGTAGTGCCACACATGATGGAGGGTGTCCTCAGTGTGAAGACAGGACTTCGTCTCCACAATGACTGTGCGGTGGTCACTGCTGCCAATACGGTCATGGGCAGATGCATCTGCGACAGGTAGATTGGTGAGGACGAGGTCAAGTAGGTTTTTCCCGTCGTGTTGGTTCTCTCACCACCTGTCGCAGGCCCAGACCGGCAGCTATGTCCTTCAGGACTCAGCCAGCTCGGTCAGTAGTGATGCTACCAATTGAAGTCCCCCACCCAGAGTACATTCTGTGCCCTTGCTACTCTCAAGTGCTTCTTCCAAGTGGTGTTCAACATGGAGGAGTACTGATTCATCAGCTGAGGGAGGGCGGTAGGTGGTAATCAGCAGGAGGTTTCCTTGCCCATGCTTGACCTGAAGCCATGAGACTTCATGGGGGTCCGGAGTCAATGTTGAGGACTCCCAGGGCCACTCCTTCCTGACTGTATACCACTGTGCCGTGGGACAGGACATACCCAGGGATGGTGATGGAGGAGTTTGGGACATTGGCTGAAAGGTATGATTCTGTGAGTACGATTATGTCAGGCTGCTGCTTGACTAGTCTATGGGACAGCTCTCCCAATTTTGGCACAAGTCCCCAGATGTTGGTGAGGAGGACTTTGCAGGGTCGACTGGGCTGGGTGTGCCGTTGCCGTGTCCGTAGTCGGTGCCGAGGTCGATGCCGGGTGGTCCGTCTGGTTTCATTCTTATTATTTTGTTTCGTAGCGGTTTGTTACAACGGAGTGGCTTGCTGGGCCAATTCAGAAGGCAGTTAAGAGGCAACCACATTGCTGTGGGTCTGGAGTCACATATAGGCCAGACCAGGAAAGGACGGCAGATTTCCTGCCGTCGTCTTCTTGCAACAAAAAAATAATTGGTGGTATGACTTTGTTTTATTTCAAATTAGCTTAAATAAGCTACAAAGTTGCAAACTTCATTTTGCAAAATGCAAAGCATATTTCTCAAAATAGTTATGCATCTATTTTAAAAGTCTGTAGGAGAATCACTCAGTGGAAATTTTTGTCCTGTTAGGGGTGTATCACTTGCATGTGTGTTTTTCAAAGTGGTAGCAACTCGGACCTAAAATGGATTCCAGCAGTTGATTGGAAACTGAAAAGCCTGTTCTGTGACACTTGATTCACAGCTAGAGAATACATTTTGGTCTATGGAATCCGCTACTTGCATCCCTCCGTCACAGAGCAGACAAAAAAAAAAATGCAATTTGCAGTCGTCGCGCTTGTGAAAGCTCCTGACCTTTGTTGTTGCTGTTCCTGGCGCAAGTATCTGTATGCTGAACGGTCACCTGAGGGTGCAGCACTACAAATGAGAGAGAGAGAAGAATTTGTTGCTCATGAGTAGCTTCACGTCAGCAAACCATTCCCTTGGGGGGTGGGGGGGGGGGGGGGGGGGGGGGGGTGATGGGAATCGCAGTCTCTGCCACAATTCACATACTAATCCTGTGTCCACAGGCTGGGGAAGACCACACTGAAATTTTGCAGCAGAAAAGACTGGACCTGGGTTTATGGACCATGCTTCAGGATTAATAGTTCAGTAAATGTGGAGTGAATAGTTTTTTTGCTTTCAAAAAAAAAAAAATCACGAAGTAAGTGTTCACCTTTATCGAGGCAGCGCCACAATAAATATATTGTAGGGGGAAAAAAGCAGGCTGTTACTCAGGATGTCTGGCTGTAACAAGCCATTAGCTACGTTGGTTACGAAGGTGTGAAGACTGTTAACAGTTTGGCAGCCTGATTTCTTCTGCATGTATTTCAAAAGGAAAAATATCCTTGCAAAATACAGTAATCTTCAGTGCTTTTCAGTTTCTGTTCATCATGCCATTGCAGGCGGAGGGGATAGAGCACTGTAAGCAGTGTTTATGTACCAGAGACTGTGCTGACAGAACTACCAACTCTTAAACAGTCGTCACAACGGATAGTGTATATTGCTGATTGTGCTGTACAGTACCTTGCCTATGTTTTTGCGAGTCATTTTGTTAAATCAATCTCTACTGTAACTGCGCCCGTACAGTGCGTTTACATGCTATTTTCCATCATCTGAATTCAGAGGATGGATGTATTGAGCAGCCTGTGTGTTCTCCAATAAACAATTTACCACATTAAGGGTTCACTGTCAGACCTGGGTCACATTAAGTCAGCGTGATAGAGAATAAGAGACACGGGTTTCGACTTGTAATTGAAGTAGTCTACTTATGGAAACTGTTGTTAGCAAGCCAGTCACATGAAAAAAAAAAGGGAGTTGGGAAAAGCCTGATCTGTTATAGGGACCCCCAGACCAGAAGTAGACTTCCCAGTCACGCTGCGGTGGAAAGATTTTTCAGAATCTCCAATAAAATATACATGCCCAGCACTGTTTATCAACGGCGGAGTTACTTTCGTGTGCTGTTGAAAGGTAGCAATATAAATTTACAGATTTACTGCAAATTGTTTAGACAGCGCATGGCTTCCTATCACTTTTCACTGACTACTTAAAGCTTTTTATATTCAAAGAATAGTGTATCGGTTGAAACCAGTTTCCTAATGCCAAAACAAAACATATCTTCATCCCACTTCCAAGTACTCGCACTCGAGTCAAGGGATTATTAATATAGATGACCAGTCACAACCATGTTAGTAGTTTGTGATCATTCATGTTCAGGCTACACAGCAAATCATGAACAGAATGGTCCCCGCTGTGGTCTATGGGGCAGTTTGCTTCCGTACATAGGTGTGTAAGTTCCAAAGGCTGTTCACAGCAAGATATGGACATCAAAGAAATTCACCTCGAACGCCACAAACCACTCGTCAATAGGGCTTGGAGAGCAGACAGGAATCGTGCGCAAAAATGACAGAAGGCAGCCAAAAGGGAGCAATTGAAACGGCAACAGGTCAATACACACATCGTGTCACAACCAGAGATGGCAGCTCTTTTACAGAGCTCCCGCACTCACCCACCCCACAACCCACCACCCAAGCTGCAGGAGGGATATAAAGGCAATGGCAAATGTGCAGCGTAGAATACTGGGATGTTCCCAGGATCAGGAGTCACAGTTATGAAGAGAGACTTGAGAATTAGAACTTTTCTCACGAGAACAGAAAAGGTTAAGGGGTGACCGGATAAAGGTCTTCAAGGCTATGAAGGGTTATGATAAGGTAAATTAGAGATAGATTGTTTCCACTGGTCAGTAAGAACTGCAACAAGAGAGCACAAATTTAAGATAATCACAAAAAGAATTGAAGGTGAAAAGAAAATATTTACACAGAAATGTGCAATTTTCCACCGCAAACCATTGTTGATTAGCAGAGCATCAGACTCCACTGTAATAACCCAGAGTCTAATAGCCTGCTGACGTTCAATGCCGGAGCGCAAACATGGAGAGTGATCACTTGAGCACGAGTCAATGCCTTCAGAATGGGGTGGGGGTGGAGAAAAAAAAACTGACTGCAAAACTGTTAAAACAGTCAGAACTTGTGATTCGATCCACTTTGGTTAAAGTTTTGAGAACGTAAAACCAACTTAATTATTAACAAGAGATTAAATATTGACAGCATAGGATATCCTGGTAACTAGTGCAGCACCATAATGGGCGGCTCAAGTTCAGAACCCAGTAACAACCAAAATTTACACCCCAGACTCTCCAGAACATACCCGCTAGACTCAGCCTGAACAATTGGAGATGTTCCAATAAGCCCCAGTGGGCTGACTAATGAACAGTGCTCTCAGAACCTACACACCCTCTCAGCAGAGCATGGAAATGTGGTTACAACTTGGCTTGGTTTCAACAAGGAGTGAACGTTTTAAGGATTGGAAAGGAGAAATTTGGCAACAAAAAAAAAAACCAGGAAGATCTCCAACTTGGCAACCTCTGGCATCAGTAAACCAAGTCCATGAAAAAGGAATTAGGTTCATAACTGCTATTCCCTTTACACCAAATATCTGATCACAGCTGGATTGTCGTGGGAGGAACCTGCCCACAGGGGAGGAACCTACCCACGGGGAAACAAGTGCAAGAAAATACCAGCAGGCAATTCCATTCAGATTGCCCTCCATCATATCAGTCACTGTACCTGGGACCTGCCGATCAAGAGCAAGCTTATAAAATAGTACATTACAATTTAAAAAAAAAATAAAAATAACCCCTGGAGAACAAGTAAAGGCAAATAAGGCAGACGCCTAGTGCAAGATAGGCAGAGACGACCCAAACTCATTTCACAGAGGACAGCAAGCATAGAAGACTTCCATCCCATCAGCCTGGGTGAAGTCGAAATTTGATCACAAACATGAGGGACACAATGGTAACCTATTGCTTCAACCAACCACTCTCCCCCTCTCGTCCATAAAAGCAGAAGTTTTTTATTGCTACATTGTGCAGGCTTACAGTTCCTGAAATTTCAACAGCAGCTCCTCATAGTCTGACTATCGAAGGCCTTGAATATAAAACACTTGATCATGCTACCAAGTTGATAAAACAAAGAACTATTTTTTTTTTTGACCATGTGCAAGTAATTAAAACATTTTCAAAATACTATTAAGCTCTAAAGGAATACAAACAAATCAATTACAGGTTGGAGCAGATGAGACAGCTATTGCGAATACGACAGTATCCCTTGCTGAATAAACAGGAACTCTGTACACAGTCAGATAAACATTGTGCCCAGTGCTTTAAGAATTAAAGATGAAGCACAGCTATAGCCATCGTATTAAACATGACCTGTATACTAAATGTATTACACATCACAGAATGAACAGCCCGGCGTGATTGCGCCCGCTCCTCACAAGAGTGTTAGAATTACATAGGTCACTAGGTGATATATTCCACTAAAGCAGGATTCTGTAGATGGGGAAGGGCGAGGGAAGAAAGGGAGCGAGAAAGGTTCACAGTCTTGTTATCCAGTCAGTGCGCAGCTTGACAGGGTTTGTAAAGAAGCCTCAGCATGAATCATCTCACCCTTGTGGCTGAAGCAAGCTCCCGGGCATCAACTAGCCCCTTGTGAAAGATAGAGATGGAAGAAGGAAATTAAATATTTTACAATTTGGAAACATATCAAAAATTCATGAAATGCTTATGAGTTCATACCATGCAACAAACAAAAACCACTGAGGGCACAGTTACCTCAACATAAATGAGTTGCATTTGATATCAAGTGACTCTAATAAAGATAATTCAGTCTCTATCTGGACTGATGAGCATCTGTGATATCTCTGCGTACACAGAAATGTGGTGACTAATATTAATAGGTTTTAAAACCACAAAGAGTTTTGCCTTTTAGAATAGGCAAAATAGTGCTGCCCACGAAAACACTCAGAATTATAATTTTAAAACTTACTTCTGAATCAATTTTTCCTTGTCCTTCTTTAGCACACACCATTTGAGCCAAGATGAAAATTAACTGTTCAAAGCACCACTTATTGCTGCTTGCAGTGAGTCTGAACATCACTGATGAACTCTCATGTGGAAACTGAATACAAGTAACTATCACCACAATCAAACCCCGGATAATAGAAAATGTCCATAGCATTAATTCCTGTAAGCAGAGCAGGAAGAGGGACACAAAATGGATACTTATTGGTCACCTCAGGTAAGACAGTAAGCTTATCATTGAGACCTCAAATTGATTTCAAAACAAGAGATTACCCAACACATATGTTTATGTTCTAATTTTTTTTTTTAAAAGGAAGATTTTGTTTACAATAATGAGAATGTGGAAGCCAGATTAGATTTCCTGCCTCCAGTTGCCAGTAACTTCTCTCCACTAAAGGGGGTCAGACACCCACACCACCAAACAGGAAACACAGCACCGCCAATCAGGATGTCATTGATGGTAGCTTAATTGACAGAACAGATTCTGTTCACAAAAGTATTTCTAGCACACAGCAAAAAACACAGAAAAATTAAAAAAACAGCTGCACAAAATTGTCAATAAAAATAGGCACTCCTTTTCACAACAGTACACCTGATGCCATGACAAGCTTAAAAAAGGATCTGCTTTTTAAAGGTTTTGCTCCAAAGTCCTCGTGCCCCATTTCCCAACCAAGAGAAAGCAAGCAGTCAGAGTTCTCCATCTATAACACTTCACAACTGGCCAAGAGGAAGGGCGGGACAACAGCCTCTCTCCCGATAACAAATTACTCTGCCTTCTCTCCAAGTGGATGCAGATAATTCCAAGATGTCTGCATCTATGAACAGATACTTCCACCCATCTAATGGTAGAAATAGTTTTACTGACCAACTGCACAGAACCATTTGCCTTGCAGACTGCAGGAGAGGAGCATACAGCTTGATCACTCAGTCCAAAGCTTAAAATAGCTGTTTACTGTTTTCCTGCAGAGTACCCAGGGTTCGCGCCTAGGAAAAACAAGGACTACTAGGCATTGGGTGTAACGGCAGGCCTCGACTTTTATCACTCACTCCTGGTACTCACACTGCTCGAAATGCAAAACGCTCATCAGAATAAAACACACCGACAAGATTTCTACAGCTTATAGATTGCCTTTCCACATGGAGAAGTCTCAAAGCAATTGCTATTTCAAACAGGAAAGCCTCGGAGGCATTTCAATTTCAAACAGGGAGACATAGTGATAATTTAAAAGGCTTGAGAAAGGCAACCTGGTTGTGAGCGCACTGACACATAGGGTGAGATACAGCGTCATTCTGGTGAATCCCCAGTGTGTGAGGCATGGATCGCAGTTAACCTGCGAGAAGGAATTAAGGAGGAAAACTGAGGCACTTGAGGATAAGTCAATCAAGGCTGCTCTCGTGCACCTCCTGGCAGCCAAAACTGAGAGTAGGGGTTAAAGGTAGTTACTCAGACTGGTAAAAAGGTGGGAAGTGATGTCCCACAAGGATCGGTGCTGGGACCACTGTTCACCATTTACAGAAACGATTTGGACTCGGGAATTGGAAGTACAATTTCAAAATTTGCAGATGACACCAAATTGGGGAGTATAGTTATTACTGAGGAGGACTGCAACAAAATACAAGACAACATTAATAAACTTGCAGAATGGGCTTGTAATTGGCAAATTAACTTCAATATAGATAAGTGTGAGGTGGTGCATTTTTTTTTTTTTAGGAAGAATAAGGAGGCCACACACTCCTTGGAAAATAAGAGTCTAAATGCAGTAGAGGAGCAGAGGGATCTAGGGGTACAGATACACAAATCACTAAAAGTAGCAACATGTGAATAATTCCATAAGACTAAAAAAGCACGGAGGTTCATTTCTGGGAGGAATAGAATTGAGAAACAGAAAAGTTATGTTAATTTTGACCACACGAGTACTGTGCACAGTACTGGTCTCCATAATATAAAAAGGATACAGAGGCACTGGAGAAGGTGCAAAAAAGATTCACAAGAATGATACCAGAACTGAGAGGTTATACCCATCAGGGAAGATTGAACAGGCTTGGGCTCCTTTCTCTAGAAAAGAGAAGACTAAGGGGTGTCCTGATAGAGGTCTTTAAGATTATGAAAGGGTTTGATAGGGTAGACGTAGAGAAAAAAGACTTGCATTTATATAGCACCTTTCACGACCTCAGGACATCCCAAAGTGCTTTACAGCCAATCTGAAGTGTAGTCACTGTTATAATGTTGGAAATGTGGCAGCCAATTTGCGCACAGCAAGCTCCGACAAACAGCAATATGATATTGACCAGATAATCTGTTTTAGTGATGTTGATTGAGGGATAAATATTGGCCAAGACACCAGGGATAACTCCCCTGCTCTTCTTCAAAATAGTGCCATGGGATCCTTTACGTCCATGAGAGAGCAGGCGGGGCCTCGGTTTAACGTCTCAACTGAAAGATGTTACACTTATGGGGGAGACCAAATCTAGGAGGCTATAAATACAAGATAGTCACTAATAAAACCAATAGGGAATTCAAGAGAAATTTCTTTACACAGAGAGTGGCTAGAATGTGGAACTCACTACCACAAGGAGATGTTGAGATGTATAGCATAGATGCATTTAAGGGGAAGCTAGATAAACATATGAGGGAGAAAAGAATGGAATAGCACGACAGTATAATCTTAGATTTGCTTATGTATTTTTTTTTTTAAACTCCTTTTTCACCCATTTTCTCTCCCTTCCTCTCCGGAAGGCATTGACTGCTTACTGGCTACGGTTCCACAAGCTTTGGTCATCCTACGATATCTCACCAAATGGCCATTCTTTATGTACACACCTAGAGAGAGTGAGTGGCAACAGGCTATTCAACTGGGGAACACATACAAACAAGCACAATCCTGTTTTCACCGGATGTCCACACATATACCTCCAGGAGCTGTCATTGGACGGCAATCAGAGCAGGAACGTGGCGAGTGTCCCTTTCATAACGTTGGAGTGAGGAGGCTGTAGTGCCCCAACCACCACCCTTCAGATCAACAAACTCAGAAACAGTTAGAACCTTGGGATTGAACTTGTATCTTTCCTGGTCTGTCATAGCGAAGCTACTCACTGGCTTAACCAGTTGTGCCTTCAGGCAAGCATTGCTTAGATCAGTTAGGTTTAATAAAGAGTGCATGCCTTACCAATTAACCAGGAAACCAAGATTTTTGCAGATTGTCAACAGGAAATAATAGCGCAATCTTGCATTTTGAAAAACATAGTACCTTGCATAGATTATACAAAGTAGGAGTGAAAAACTAATGCGATTGGAGATCAGAGGACACACATCATCTGAACCCCAACTGTACACAGACTTGTAATTTTCTCCTAGCTATCCAGTTGTCTGTATGCATTGCTTTACAATTAAGTGTTGGAAAAACATAACCAATTTCCCGAGAAGAAATCCTATTAAAAAACTGGAGTGAATGGAATAATGCAAAGGAATTTTGGGCATGGACCAGGTAGATGTTTGTCTAGACTCCACCTACACAATGTAAAAAGGGAACTGTAATTCTTTAATCAGCAGTCACTGGAACACAGCTGCAGAAGGATCCCTTGTGGACAAGTATTCACATGTGGATAACTATTGAGCATTTATATTTAGAAAAGTATCCAATAATAAAAAAGGAACCAAACAATGTTAAAACCCTTGACTGGGTACTTTGTATTGTGCAGAATTGAAAAGCTGATAATCACAACCTAGTCAAAATATTTTCACATTACATAGAATTTATAAAGACATATATTTTTTCTCTCCTCTAGGTCTTGGTTTGGCATTCATTATCCCCGAGCTTTTGCAATACCTCTCTGAAATCAAGCATTATTACAAGGGGCAAGACTCGCAATGGTAAGAGATTGCAAAACAAAAAAGAACTCGCATAGATCACTTTATCACATCTACAGGCAGTCCAAAAGCACTTTACAACCTATAGATTTACCGAACTTTCCCCCCCCCAAATGTTGTCACTGTTGTTCTGTAGGGAAACACAAACACCAATTTGCACAGAGCAGGGCTCCATAAACAGCAAATGAATGACTAGATAATCTATTTTTGGTGGCTTTGATTGAAGGAAGAAGGGATGCCATGAAAACCAGAAGAATTCCCTGCGCTTCTTCAAAATAAGAAATGGAAACTTTTAGCTGAACAGGCAAACACATCTTCGTTTAATGTCTCACCAAGCAATGAAGCATTCTCCGTACTCCACTGAGATGTCAGCATGTGCTCAGGTCCTAGATTTGGACTTGAACCCATAATCTTCTGACTCAGAGGCACGAGTACCAAATGAGCCAAGCTGACCCCTCTCCTTCTAGAAAACATTCCGCCTCCGCGTCAGGTTAACTAAGGCTACACACCAAGTCTGGGAGTTGAACCTACAATGTCCAACAGGGGTACAGTAGCATAGTGCTTAGGTGACTGGACTAGTAATCCAGACAACGCGAAATCAAATTCCACTGTGGTAGTTTGAGGATTTGAATTCAGTTTCAAAGGAAAAAAAAAAAATCTGGAAATAAAAAAAACTGGTATCAGTAAAAAAAAAATGACCATAAAGTCATCAGATTGTCATAAAAACCCAAATGGTTTATTTCATTGATGTAATTTAGGGAAGGGAACCTGCTGTCCTTACCTGGTCTGGCCTATATGCGACTCCAGTCCCACACAAACGTGGTTGGACTATTAACTGTCTTCTGAAGTGGCCCAGCAAGCCACTCAGTCGTATCAAACAGCTACAAAGGCGGTGGCCCACCACCACCTTCTCAGAGACAACTAAAAGGTGGGCAATCAATGCCGGCTTTGCAACGCCCACATCCCGAAACTGAATTTTGAAAAATATATATAACTGTTTCATGGAGCAAATACCAGTCTGACTATTCAAAATAACATAGCAATCAAAATGGCCTCACAAAACAAAGATATATGGAAATGGCAAAGTTACCCCCAGGGCATATAAAATCACAGTTAACTAAGCATCAAATTTTCTTGTATGAAACTGTAATGATTCAAGGCCCTTTACAAATTGCTGGTACTTCTCCAAAATGGCCAGCTGGTTTGAAGCATAGATGCAGACATCTTGGAAATCCTGAAAGTACACTTTGGCTCCAAGTTTTCCAGCTGTCCTGCACAGCAGTGGGGATCAGGACTGAGCAGAAGCAACAACATGATAGCTATAAAATGTTACTATGTCAATGGCAGATTAAGTTCAGTTTGCATTAAATTAATCCAGGCCCAATTTGATTTTTCTGCCCTATTTTACAGCATCTTGTGGCAAAGTAGGGCTTATACATGCCAACCTACATCAGGTGCAGTCTGCATATGCTGTATTTTAGGTCAGAAAACTATCAGAGCATTATGTGTCAACAGGCCTGACTTGAATCAAACAGGGCACTGCAACTTCAAAGGGGATCCAACCATCAGCATTTTCTGACAAATAGAAACCCCTGAAATAAGCAAAGTCCCACCAGAGAATCCAAAATGAAGGCAGCAATGAAAAGCCATTGTAACATTTGCAACAACACAGATCTTAAGAACTTAAAAAGTTGTTATCTTTATACAGAAGCTTCACATTCTGCCACATTTCAGGCCGATCCAACTGTGGTAAGCTGCTGTTGCAACATCACCTTGCCGCCCACTTTCTCTAACCAAAGGACAATAGCCCTTTAAACCTAGCAAAGGAAGATGTGCCCATTTGCTCTACAATTATGATTGAAGAACTGGAAGTATTTGTATGACAAAATAATTCAATACAAACTGAATCAACAGAATTCAACCAACCAATCAACAAGCTTAAAGAGAAAGTTCCACATCAAAACAAAGTACTATTTATGCATCGAATTTTTTGTCAATTTTTTTGTCTTATAATACTCCTCTGCAGCACCTTGGGACATTTTACTACGTTAAAGGCACTATATAAATACAAGTTGTTGTTGTTATTATTATATGCATAACTGACATTGCTTTTCAAAGCAGCAATGTACAGAAATTACCTGCTCGCATTATGTACATTTACAGTAACCATTGCCTATCACTTGACAATTATTCATTACCCATCTCTTAAAAAAAAATTTGAATTAATTCCAGCAAAAAGTCTAGATGGTTCCTGATGGTTTGTAAAAAAAAAACAAGTATTACATTTAATGTCAAAGTGGTAGCAAAACATTTCTATTCTCTTAAACTCACTGGCCACATTTATTTATTTTTTAAATCAATCGGGGTTTTTGAGAGGTTCAAAGAATGCAATGTCATCACTTTCCTACACCACAGAGTGGAGATTCTTTCACACACGCATTATACGTTTTTATAAATAGAAATTGAATATATAAAAAGATAATAAAACAAGCTCATTAACACTTGGCATAAAAGATAAACGTCCCAGCCCACGACCCCTGGCCTCTGACCCGTTGGCTCCCGGTGGTTTGATTGAGTATTGATCAATAACTCAATGGATCGATCACTGGTTTCCCAGGTGTTAGTCAAACGCCTGCCCGTGCTGTAGATTTATTGCCCCGTTCCTGGAGATTTAGCCCCACCGCGGACCCCCGAGCTGATTTCGAGGCCCTGGAGCCGGCCATTCTTTACCTTCTTGGGTTCCTGGGTCTCTGACAAACGAGACTGCAGCTTTAAAACCTGCTCCTGCACTCCGTCAGCAGCCATGATCCACCGCTTCTGGCCCAGCAACCACCCGGAAGTGCTTGCGCGCATTCAACCTGGAACTGAACGTGCGCCCATTGGAGTTAATATACCTTATTCACCATCGCCATCTTGTTTTGACACGTGGATCAGCAACTTCCAGCTTGTGGAAGGACTCGGTTAGGACGCTGTCAAGAGTTCATCATGTAGTACCACAAAAAATATACATGCATATAAAATTATAGAATTACTAATTCCCATTAGACTAAATACTGTTGATATTAACACACAATAGTACAGTCGATTGAACGTATTAATTTTATATTAAAACTTGTTTTAACAGGAATTGCTCTTATAAATTCGTTCATATTTTACCATTAATAACTAATATAAAACGTTATATATAGTAAATTGTTATTAAACTATTTTATTTTATGAAGAGTAAGCTATAGAATACTGCTCCGACTGTTATTTGATTTACAGGTCATGGAAAATTATACATTTGACATATATAACAAATTTGCTCAAGGTCATTAGATCTTTGGGATGAAGTCTACCTAAAAGAGAAAAAAGTCTTATAAAAACAAAGCTATTAATAGGAATCCTGACAGAGTTTAATAGGAGGCTCACACATTGACCAACTTGCTTTTAAGAGAAGAACTTGTTCTCAAGAAGATGGATCTTAAGAAGACCAGATGTGAAAATACTTTCTTTTCTCCATACATTTCCCCCAATTTATTCCCTTCTCTCCCATTTCTGTCAGCCGTGGCTCAGTGGGTAGCACTCTTGTCTCTGAATCAGTGGGTTGTGGGTTCAAATCCCACTCCAGAGACTTTTAAGCACAAAAATGTAGGCTGACACTCCAGGGCAGTACTGAGGGAGTGCTGAACTGTTGGAGGTGCTGTCTTTCAGATGAGACATTAAACCAAGCTCTCACAGATGAATATAAAAGATCCCATGGCACTATTTCTAAGAAGAGCAGGGGAGTTTTCCCCAATGTCCTGGCCAATATTTATTCCTCAATCAGCATCACTAAAATAGATAATCTGGTCATTATGACATTGCTGTTTGTGGGAGCTTGCTGTGTGCAGATTGGCTGCTGCATTTCCTACATTACAACAGTGACTACACTTCAAAAAATACTTCATTGACTGTAAAGCACTTTGGGACGTCTGATGGTCGTGAAAAGCACCATATAAATGCAAGTCTTTCTTTCTCTTTATTCAGAAGGTGTTGGCTCCTTCCGGGAGTTGGGTTCCAGGGGCACCAATGCCCTGCAGTACCTTGCCCAAATGACCTTTCTCCATGTGTGAGCCTAGGTAGGGAGGCAATTAACTGCACGGCGTCATAGTATAGCCCAATCCTGTCCCTCATCTGACATCCACACCTGCACACTTCCAGCAGTGGTCAATGGATAGCAATGAGGAGCGGGAATCCTGAATGATCATCCCTTCTTTAACCCAAGGACATTGACGCCAATTGTAGCACCCCTATTACCACCCAGCTGAAATTAGCCAACTAAGTATAGACTGGGGAAATCAAACTTGGGATCTTACTGGTCTTTATGGCTCAGCTACCATATGTTTCAACCAAATAAGCCAATGGCGATCCACAAAGTAAGTTTATAAACATTTTAGAATAAATGTATTTGTTTTTACATTTTCTTAATGCAGTACATAATACACAAGGAAAAAAAGGTTCTGAACATTTAAAATTGATTGCAAAATATTAATGTAGCCAAAACCTGAAACAATCATTTTAAACTGTGATAGAAAGTACATGCACTCAGATAAACTTTAAAAGAAAAAGAGTGCAATGAAGACATAACCTTGGGATAAATATAATTTTATTTTACAGTAGTCAAAATCTGATCTAATTTGATATTAAATGCAACCTTGACTCAGCAGGTAACGTTGTCTCCAGGACTTGAGCAGTTGGTACATTGTCAGAGAACCATCCTTCAGATGAGATGTTAAACTGAGGCCCTATCCGCCTGTTCCAGTGATTTAGGTGAATGTTAAAAATTCCATGTCACTATTTAAAGAAGAATGGGGAGTTCTCCTAGGGTCCAAGCCAACATTCTACCCTCAAGCCACACCAACTTGTCCAATAACAGATTAGATGGTCATTCATCTGCTGGCTGTTTTGTAGGATCTTGCCGTGCACAAATTGGCTGCTGCATTGGCTACATAGCCAAGGCCTCTCCACTTCAAAGAAATTCATTGCATGATTTGCAATGTTTCTGAGAGACATGATAAGTTGCTATGCAAGTCCTTTTTTCTATATATTCCCTTCAGTTGTTCTTTTCTACACAAACTGTTTAGGAGGTTGCAGTTTGAAGGCTCAAACTCTGGGCCTCTGCTCTTAGCCTACACTTTTTAACTCTGTAGTTGGTATAGATGATCCAATACATAAACTATTCTTGACAAAAGTGCAATGGCATAAGTGTCATAATAAATAGTGACAGCCAAGCCAGCATGATCCACGCAGTTGAAGCATGCTAAGATCTTCAAAGAAGGATGAACAATTGTAAATCTTATTGGATGGTAATCTTCAGTTGATTGCCAGAAAATAAGTAGAGTAAATATAAACACATAACATAATCATATCCACTGAATATTATGTATACTATTGTGAAAATGACAACAGTTATGATGGCTCCTGTATTTTCAATATTTTACCAATATCAGTCTCAATAATGTTCATTTGTGAGCCTGGACAGTGAGTGTTGGCAGGCTAATTGACCATGGTGGGCATTACAACAGAAACAAAATCAATCCTTACTCAACATTCACATTTTCCAGTAGGGGTCCCTGAATGGAGATAAGGAGTAAAAATCCTGTCTAAATTCTTTCCCTCTCTCTGCTGTCTGTAAGGGATCTAAGTGAAATGGGTTCAGTCAACCCAATTGCAAGTAGGTATAAATTCATAACACAAAACTTCCCATAACTCCACACTTGACAATCTCACCACAAGGATGGTTGATGTGAGAAATAGAAAACAAAACTAAAAATATATTCACAAAGAACATGATCCTTTTCTGAAGATGTTGTCAAAGAATATTATTGGGGTATAACAGATGAGCTTTAGTCTTTATATGATGTGAGTTATGCCTATCCTGGGAGTGCTGCATGATAATAAAGATGCATAAGTGTTCCATCTACAAGCACAGATATCCCTCAGCTTAATAAGCATAAAATTCAACAAGAATATAAACAAAAATGCTACCACGCTTCCATATGCATATTGCCTTAATAAAAAAAATTACATTTGTTTTTCATTTGAGCATGCAATCAATATACCAAAGGGTTAGCCAAAAGATATCTTTCACTGACATGTCACTTATAACAGAGTACCAATGTATGTCAGTGAATGACATCAACTGGTGATATTGACAACTTAGATACTATCCAAACTGTTATATATTTTTGCAGCATCACATCCAGAAGATAATATTCCTTATAAATGAACTTCCTTTTATAAAAGGTATTGCTGTATAAAAATGTTAATTGAAACAATTTTACCACTCTTCCCATGGCCCAATGAATTTATTTATCCAGTAAGTACCTAATCTGTACAGACAAGGAAGGTCACGGGTTCAATCCACATTCTATGCTGAGTTAGCTGACTTCAGTCACAGCAATTGTAGGAGTGCTGCCATTGACCTTAACAGTCCAGCATTAGGGAAGAAAAATTGGCTAGGGTTCCCATTATTAATTATTATCTAGTGAGCCCTGTTAGAAGTGAACTTGTTTGGACATCAATTGAGGATAGAATAGCACTTATCTACAATTCTCCCAGTTGTTCAATAACCTGCTAAAACTCCATGTTGAGGTGCACATTCTGTCTCGAGATTGAGCTACCATTAAAACTACCAACTTAAATGAGAAATTGCCTTTCTTGGTGTGGGAGCTATGCTAACTATTGTTTACTTAGCTAGGCCCCTTGCTGGGCACCCCTCAATGAAGTCTATTCTGATAGTTAAGGTGCGAATATCTCTAGGAAGTGGTTGGATGATCCCCATTGTCTCAAACCAATCTAAGAATACATGATTCAGAGATGGCTAGTTTTCCAACTATTTTGTTCTAAACAATATTCCAAACAGTTCTGACGAAAGGTCATTGACCTGAAATGTTAACTGTTTCTCACTCCACAGTTGCTGCCTGACCTGCTGAGTATTTCCAGTATTTTCTGTTTTTATTCCAAATAGCTTATGGCCGGAATTTTCTTTACCTGGGCGGGTCAGGTGCGGGCGGTCGGCGTGGCGGGTCGCGACCCCGTTGCTGCTTCCATCCCGCTCCAGAAATCGTCTTTGCACTAATGGGGCCTATTAAGCCCCCCCAGCGCATTACCCGGCCCAATTAAATGGTGCGGGTCTAATGACATCATCCATGGTGTGTTTTCAGCCAGTAGATTTAAAGGAGCCATGGCCACATTGCATTTGAAGGTTCATCTAGGAGCGTGCAGTCATTGCACTGGAGCTTTGGATTGTTCCAAACACTTGGAAACATGACTGCGCAGAGGCAGAGGACTGCACCCAGGTTCTTCGATGACTCCCTCCATATGCTTGTGGAGGGAGTCAGAG
This sequence comes from Squalus acanthias, assembly GCA_030390025.1. Taxonomy (NCBI): domain Eukaryota; kingdom Metazoa; phylum Chordata; class Chondrichthyes; order Squaliformes; family Squalidae; genus Squalus; species Squalus acanthias. The sequence goes on from JASTWF010000031.1 coordinate 1,950,782, forward strand.
CACGCAGGGAGGTCCTCTTCCCTTCCAATGGGCGGAAGAGACCTCCCTAGGAGACAAAAAGAGCCTGGCTCCAAATTGCAGAGGAGGTCAATGGCAGGGATGTGGTCAGGGGGGCCTGGGTGCAGTGCCGGAAACGTTTCAATGATCTCATTAGATCAGGAAAGGTGAGTACAAAGCGGCGCTCAACTTCATCCTGCTGTGCCTCTCATCACATCCCCATCACTCTGCCTTCCCAACCCTACACCGGCACATCATTACTCACACCAACATACCTTGCACGTCCACCTATCCCTCTCTCTCTATCTACATTATCACATCCCCATCTTACTAGCCACCCTTCACATTCACCCTCATCCTAACGCAATCATAGCAACTAACAACACACAAGGAGGCCATTTGGCATTGCCACCCCACTCCATCATAGTCTCCCTGTGGTAACACAATACAGCTTCCTGTGACTCGAACTTTATTGCATCACTTCCTGTGATTAGTCCAGGATAAATACTGGACTGATCAGTTGGATCCTGGAGAGGCATAGAGTAAGACCTCTTTTGTATGTAGCACCTTTTTAGTTGATTAAAGCTTACTTTAAGTTCACCACGCGTAAGGCTCATTCTTACGACAATTTAATCAACTTTGGAAAACTTCGCACTCAAACTTTTTGGACGAACTCGGAACTAAGGATCCAGGGAAGCACCCATCATGGAAAACATCCTTAAACCATCGCGTCTTGACTTGGACCCAAACACCCCAGCAGCCGGTAAGGTGTGGAAACACTGGTATCGCACGTTTGACAATTTTCTTGAATATTGTAAGGCTGATGATGACTCAAAGTTGCGGATACTCATCAACTGTGTCACCCCGAATGTATTTCAGTATGTGGAGGAATGGGGCAGTTACGAGGAGGCAATTCAGACGCTTAAGAGACTATATACTAAGACACCGAATGAGGTCTATGCCAGACATCTACTAGCTACAGCCCAACAAGGGCCGGAGGAATCCATTGATAAATTCCTCCAAGAGCTTCGCAGACTTAGTATGGACTGTAACTTTCAGGCGGCCTCAGCTGAGCTGTACCGTGAAGAAATGATCCGTGATGCTTTCATCTGCGGGCTTGCCTCCCCATTTATACGCCAGCGTCTACTGGAAAGTAAGACACTTGAGCTTCAGAGAGCTTATGACATGGCTTGCTCTCTAGATCTGGCAAAAAGAAATGCAGACCTTTATACAGTGCCCAGACCTCGGTCTACTGCCTTAACTACAGTCAGGCAATTTAAGAGGCCACAGGTGAACTCTATTAGGGAGGTCTTTATCCCTGACGATCAATCTGATGACTTCACTGATGAAGTGGATGATGACCCCACTGTGGCAGCCACTTGGCAATCTAAGAAATGCTTCTTTTGTGGTGATGAGTTTCACCCTCGGAAATTCTGCCCTGCTCACAATGCGTTTTGCAGTCATTGCAACAAAAAGGGTCATTTTGCAAAGGTTTGCCTATCAAGAGCCTCTACGAGGGCTTATCAAGCTAAGTCCTACCGAACTGCCCCGGTAAGGGCCTATCAAGATGTTCCGGCTAAAATCTATCGTGCTTCCTCTTGGGTTTCCTCTCGAAGAAACACACCTAGAGTTTCAGCCACTCTTTGTGCAACGACACCAATTACAGCTGCTTGTCTTCAGAACCTATTCCGTGCAGCTACAAAAGCATCAATTAATGGACATACTTTAGATGCCTTAATTGACTCAGGTAGCACTGATAGTTTCATTTGGGAACAGATTGTTGCAGAGTTAAAGCTACATGTTTTCCCATCGGACCAGGCAATTGCGATGGCTCAGTCATCACTTAATACCAGAATTTCTGGCTTTTGTATGGTTGAAATAACACTTAATGGTCACAGGTATCCCTCCACCCGGCTTTCGGTGCTCAAGGACTTATGTAGTGATCTTATCTTAGGGCTGGATTTTCAAAAGCAGCATAAGAAGCTCACCATTGAGTTCGGCGGATCCAAACCTGAACTCACTATTTCTAATATACTACCTTGATTACCATTCTGTGCATTGTCAGCAGCTTCACTGGATGAACCCTCACTGTTTACCAGTATCCCTCCTCGATGCAAACCGATTATAACAAAGTCACGACGTTTCAGTCAGGAAGACCAGTCTTTTATTGCGGCTGAGATTTCTCGGCTTTTAGCAGAGGATATCATCGAGCCTTGTTCGTCGCCATGGCGCGCCCAGGTCGTTATTGTTAAGAACCCTCTACAACCTCACAAGAAACGGCTGTGCATTGACTATTCACAGACCATCAATCAATATACGGACTTGGACGCATACCCATTGCCGCGCATCGATGATATGGTTAATAAACTGGCTGAGTACACGGTGTTCTCAACATATGATCTGAAAAGTGCCTGTCATCAGGTACCCTTGAAGGTCTCAGACAAGCAGTATACGGCCTTTGAAGCCAATGGACGGCTGTATCAATTTCGTCGCCTCCCCTTTGGGGTCACTAATGGAGTGGCTGTCTTCCAGCGAGCAATGGATGACCTGGTCAAACAGGAAGACTTGAAGGATACGTTTCCTTATCTGGACAATATTACTGTCGCAGGTCGCAATCAGCGGGAACATGACACCAATATCCAATGATTTTGGGATGCACTCCAGCACCGTAATTTGACATTAAATGCGGCTAAATCCATTGAGTCACAACCAACCATCAACATCCTTGGCTATTGTGTGGGCAATGGCATCATTAAACCTGACCCTGAAAGGCTTCGCCCACTCCAAGAACTCCCGCCACCTAAGAATCCGGCCTCCTTGCGCCGGGCCCTCGGCCTGTTTGCATACTATGCTAAATGGATTCCTAACTTCTCGGACCGAATCCAACCTCTACTGAAGGCCAGCACATTCCCACTAGACACAGCGGCTGTTGCAGCCTTTAACCTCCTGAAAAAACAGTTGGAGAAAGCGGCTCTTCACTCCATCGATGAGAGTCTTCCTTTTGTTGTTGAGTGTGATGCCTCGGAGGTAGCGATCTCGGCCACTCTGAATCAGGAAGGTCATCCGGTGGCATTTTTGTCCAGGACTTTTCAAGGGGCTGAGCTACATTATCCTCCAGTCGAGAAAGAAGCTACAACCATCATAGAGGCAGTACGGAAGTGGAGTCATCTCCTAGCTCGCCAGCACTTTACCTTAATCACGGACCAGCGATCGGTCGCCTTCATGCTCGATAATCGAAAACGGACCAAAATTAAAAATAATAAAATCCAGCTTTGGCGGCTGGAATTGACCTCTTTTGGTTACACCATCCACTATCGACCTGGCAAGGAGAATGTGGCTCCGGATACCCTCACACGAGCATTCTGCTCCGCCATGGCACCCTCTACGCTCGTAGACATCCATGATGGGTTGTGTCATCCGGGCGTTACTCGCATGCTACACTTCGTGCGGTCCCGAAATCTCCCATTCTCTACCGGGGATGTAAAGAAGATGTGCTCGGACTGCAGAGTCTGTGCGGAATTGAAACCTCAGTTTTTCCGCCCCTCGGGTGGTATACTCATACATGCGACCCAGCCAATGCAACGGCTTAGCATCGATTTTAAGGGGCCGTTGCCCTCTTCAACTCGCAACACTTATCTATTGACCATGGTCGATGAGTATTCCCGTTTTCCGTTTGCCTTTCCCTGCCCCAATATGCTGACGACCACGGTTATCAGCTGCCTTGAGCAGGTATTTGCTTTCTGTGGCATGGCATTCTATGTTCATTCGGATCGGGGCCCTTCTTTTATGTCAGGAGAACTCAAGGCCTATCTCTCGGAACGGGGTATTGCTGCCAGCAAAACGACGCCTTATCATCCGGTCGGGAATGGGCAAGTCGAGCGTTATAACGCTATCATCTGGAATGCGGTACGTCTGGCTTTGAGATCTCGGGGCCTACCCAACCAGCAATGGGAAGCAGTACTTCCAGACGCATTACACTCCACACGGGCCCTCCTTTCGACCGCCACAAATACGACGCCTCATGAACGGTTCTTCCGATTTCAGCGTCGCTCATCCTATGGGATATCTCTCCCGTCGTGGCTGACTGCACCGGGACCAGTGCTACTCCGAAGATATGTCTGGGCGTCTAAGAATGACCCCCTGGTAGATGAGGTTGAGCTCACTGACATCAACCCTACCTACGCCTATATTCGGTATCCTGACGGTCGGGAATCTACCGTGTCATTGCGGGATCTGGCTCCCTGCCCGCCGAAACATAGAGGGACACCAGGGGATGATATTGTACCAGGCACATCTCTGGGCTCGCCAGGTGCCTCTCATCACGATCTGGATCTGACGCCGGCTGGTACCTCACTCCAGCGTGCCGACCTGGGGCAGACTGACTATGAGCCCGTCGGGGCTTGCACGCGCAGCCACGATCCACCCCGTACCGTACGCTCGGAAACGGATCTGCCACAGCCCTGCCCGACACCCGTTCGGGCACCAGTACACAGTCAGGATCGTCCTGACCCCTCACAGAGCGGGCTGGATCACTCGGACTCTGGTCCACGGCCCGCGGCGGGTAAACGGGCTAGGGGCCCGCTACCGCTACGAGAACCCAAACGGGTGCGGCTCTCCCTCGTCCAGCGGCTACGAAATGGAGGGAGCATCCCGGCCTTCTAATCTTTTGGGGGGGGGAGAATGTGGTAACACAATACAGCTTCCTGTGACTCGAACTTTATTGCATCACTTCCTGTGATTAGTCCAGGATAAATACTGGACTGATCAGTTGGATCCTGGAGAGGCATAGAGTAAGACCTCTTTTGTATGTAGCACCTTTTTAGTTGATTAAAGCTTACTTTAAGTTCACCACGCATAAGGCTCATTCTTACGACACTCCCTCTAAAGATCTAACCCATCCATTCGTTGCACTCATTCCATCACTCTCACTCAACCTTCTCTTCTTTCCCTCCTTGCAGGAAAAGAGAACCCACAATAAGAGGGAGAGGGAGAGAACTGGAGGTGGAACGCCATCATTTGCCACCCTCACAACACCAGAGGAGGCTGTGTTAGAAGTATCGGGAGTGGCCGAGCAGCTCAAGGTGGAAGGAGAGAGGGGGACATCTCAGCAACCTGGTGACAGAATTACATATCAAACAGCTACATGGCGTAAATCAGTCACTCATATGGAGACTAATGTCATCAGCCACTGAATGGTCATCATGTGCATAATGGTATCTGTACCCATTCTCATATGACATATCTAACTCATCTCTTTGCACTGCCACAGGTCCATCAAGAGCCCCCTCCCCTCTCTGCCCACCCCCACCCCCCCCCCCACCCCCACTGTCCAGGAGGAAGAGGAAGACGACTCCTCAGAGGAGCCTCCAGCCTCTGAGGGCGCACCGTCACCAGTCATAAGTGCACCCAGCACCAGCGCAGATACGCACACCTTGGTGGGTCCCAAGCGAGATAGAGTAGTGTTGTTACCTGGTGTCTCACAACTCACAAGTGAGCAAGAGCAGATGGTGGAGTCAGGGACAGCAGTGAAGACTCCTCGCCGGAGGAGACGCTGAGCCTCAGGGCCATCCAGAAAGAGGGTGATCCTGCAGGTGCAGGAAGAAATGCAGGAGGCTGTGACAGGTTTTGCGACCGCAATGTCTGCAACTGTTCAGAGAATGGAAGAGTCCATCTCCAACATGAGCACCACTGTGTCGCAGGCAATGGCGGCTGTAGGCTCTTCCATGGAAAGGATGGCCACCTGCATCGAACAGCTGATGTGCCACTCACATGAGCACATGCTATCTATGGAGAATAGATGGCAGAGGCTCACAGACCTCCTCTCTAGGAGGGATGTCATGGCCCCACTGATGTGCAGCAAGGTGCTCTCCAGCTCCTTGCTAGCAGGGAAGTGCGGGTGGCCCATGAGAGGGATGACAGTGAGAGGGGACATGGAAATGTGGGCTCCACTCAAAGCACTTACACTTCTCCCCCCGTTGCCACCCCCTCAGTCAGAGCCCCAGATGCCTCCTCGGACAGCGATGGCCGAGTCTCCCCCTGCACAGTCGCAGGAGGAGCAGACTTTGGCGGGGCCATCACAGGCTCCAAAACCCAGAGGACGTCCGCCAAGAGTGTCTAAGCAGTCAAGTGAGCAGGCCGACTCTACCTCTGCTGAAGCCACAGGGGTAGCACCTCGTAGAAGCACACGTAAGAGAAAGATGACACACAAGTAGATTCACAAGGGTAGTCACTTGGGTGTGTTATTCAATGTTAAAGTCAAGTTTCCGTTAATGTGATTTTTGTGAACTCAAACTAACTTCATAGGAACATCATAATATAAACAGAACCAACATCTCTTCCACACCAGATAGGTAAAAATCTTGAAATGCTACTGTCATGTTTTGGGATCTTTTGACCATTTTTCAATAGAAAGGATTTGTAAAAGAGTTAATTCAAGTTTTGTATTTTAAAGTATAGCATAATTAGGCAAGTTAAAAGGAATCTAAGATGATAGGTAGTTGAGATAAGCTAGCTTTGATGTTGTTTCCTCAAGACTGTAAATAATGAGCAATTTGTTAGCTTGTCTTGGTATTGATGAACACCTCATACCCATTGTGTTGGGGACTTGCTGGTCCCAGGCACTCAGCAAGAGGACTGGTAAGCCTTCCCTTTTTGGCTGCAAACAGGAAGAGATAAAACAAGAGACAGACACAGGCACGGAAGCTTTTTGAAACAGAAAAGCTGCAAAGGCAGTTAGGTTTCTTGAAAAGAAAACTGCAACGGCTTTTGCTGAAGCAAAGAGGTTAGAAGTGCTGGACAATAATTAAAAGCCATCTTGATATTGTAAATGACTTGATATTGTAAATGTTCCCCCTCCCTTTCAAATCTGCCCTCATTACACCCTCCTCAAAATATTCACCCTTGACCCCTCTATCGTTGGAAATTATTGCCCCACCTCCAACCTCCCTTTCCTCTCCAAAGTTCTTCAATGTGTTGTCGCCTCTTAAATCCGTGCCATCTTTCCCGCACCTCCATGTACGAACCTCCCCAATTAGGTTTCCACCCCTGCCACAACACTAAAATTACCCTAATCAAGGTCACAAATGGCATCCTCTGTGACTGTGACCATGGTGCACTAACCCTCCTCTGTTGTCCAGCTGAGTGGGACTACCTTCATCTGGTTCCACTCTTACCTATCCAGTCATAGCCAGAGAATCTTCTGCAATGGCTTCTCTTCCCGCCCCCCGCACTGTTGCCGCTAGAGTCCCCCAAGGATCTATGAATGGCTTCTGCCTACTTTTCATCTACATGCTGGCCCTCAGCAACATCATACTTGAATACATAAATACTTGAAGGAGAAAAAATTGCAGTGATATGTGGAAAGAGCGGGGGAGTTGGACTAACTGGATTGCTCTTCGAAAGAGCCAGCGCTGACTCGATGGGCCAAATGGCCTCCTTCTGTGCTGTACTATTCTATGATCATGCAAAGACATGGTGTTAGGTTCCACATGTACGCTGACAACATCCAGCACTTCCTCACCACCACTTCTCTTGACCCCTCCATTGCTTCTGTGTTTTCAGACTGCTTGTCCGACATCCAGCCCTGGATGAGCTAAAATCTTCTCCAATCAAACATTGGGAAGACCAAAGCCATTGCTTTCGGCCCCAGCTACAAACTCCATTCCATCACCACTGATTCCATCTCCCTCCCTTTCCACCTCTCTCTCCTCCTTTAAGGTGTTCCTTAAAACCAACCTCTTTGTCCAAACTTTTAGTCACCAGTCCTAATAGCTCCTCCTTTGGCTTGCTGTCAGTTTTTGTCTGATTAGACTCCTGTGAAGTGCCTTGGAAGATTTTACTATATTAAAGGTGCTATATTCATACAAGTTGTTGTTTAAGTCAAGTAAGATGACCCACTGATATGGGGTAGTATGGTATGTTCTTTATTTTGTATTATTACATGAAGATAAATTTAGCAGATTGAATTCAGTGAGTCTGATCATAACAGCTGTTCTCTATGTTCACCTTACAGTGAAATAAAGCAGCTTACCAATTCATAACTGACCTCATCTGCTCAGTCTGCCTTCAGAGAGATTGAAGAGCACGTGTCTGAAAGACAGGAATATCCAGCCCAGATCCATCTTTCGGATGAGACATTAAACCGCGGCCCTGTCTGCTCTCTCGGGTGGATGTAATAGATTCCATGGCACTATTTTGAAGAAGAGCAGGGGAGTTATCCCGGTGTCCTGGCCAATATTTATCCCTCAATCAACATAACAAAAACATTATCTGGTCATTATCACATTGCTGTTTGTGGGAGCTTGCTGTGCGCAAATTGGTTGCCTGTTTCCTACAATACAACAGTGACTACACTCCAAAAGTACTTCATTGGCGGTAAAGCGTTTTGGGACGTCCTGAGTTTGTGAAAGGCGCTATATAAATGCAAGTCTTTCGTTTTCTTTCTAGGGGATGCTATTGATATGTCCCTGGGTTATTTTATTGTACAAGTAGATATAGGCCAGTGTGAGTCAACTCCCATAAAAGTAAGAAAGTCAGACCATTTATGGGAGCAACTGATGCCAATGAACCGGAGTAGGTGTCTATGGCAGACCTGAACTTATAACAATCATTATCATTAGAACTGTCAATGCTGAGACATGTCTCAGAACAAGAAAAGAATATTAACTCTACTTATCTAGTTTACACTGCAAGTCACCATTTCAGTGTGATGTGGATGTTTTATCTGTTTCCTTTATCATTTTATGGTTTCCTTTAAATTTTTCAAGCTTTTTGCCCCTCCTCCTCCCCTGAAGGCATGGACATTGGCTGGAGTACAGATCCACAGGTAATGGTTACCCTCCGTTATCCTTCTCAAGTACTCATTCTTCATCTGTAAACAGAGACAGTAACTGTTGGCACGTCATTTGATTGTGGAAGCATCATAGTTAAGCCGTATCCTATCCTTGCCTAATGTTCACGCATGTACTTTCCATCAGGGTCACTGGATAACAAGGAGAATTTTGAGTCCAGTGCTTGCTAGCCCAGGACCTGATGCAGGTTGTAGCATTCTTATTGCCACCTCAGCTTAGATTGAGTGCAGGAATCTGTTCTAATGTATCAAACCTGGATCTTTGGGTCTGTATGCTCCTATCTATAGTATATTAAACTCATCACGTGTGGACTCACAGACCAGAATCCATTCAGTAGTGCAGTGTGTTGCTGCTTTGATGCAGTTTCCAAATTAAGAAATACTTCATCATTGCTAATAAAGAAAAAGCTTATAAAAACATGATTTTTTTTCAACATTTTTAAAAAATAGACTACTAAAAGCATATCTGGAGATAAGAACATAAGAACATAAGAAATAGGAGCAGGAGTAGGCCAATCGGCCCCTCGAGCCTGCTCCGCCATTCAATAAGATCATGGCTGATCTGATCCTAACCGCCAATCTACTATCTATCACAGAACCATCTCCTGCATCTAACAGAATTGCACACACGAAATAGGAGCAGAATCAGGCTACACAGTCCCTGGGCCCGCTCCACTACCCACAGGGCCATGACCGATCCGAACCTAGACTCATGTCCAAATTCCTGCCCGCTCCCCGTAACCCTTAATGCCCTTTACTTCTAGCCTTGAATGGAACTGAATTAACAACAGTTGTAATGACACATTTTCTGATTGGCCTGGGTTAGTGACTACATCCTTGTGAATGTTAATTCAACTCCCTCATGCTGTGAGTGTGTGTGTTGCATCTTCTACATGTCTGTCACACTCCAGGCATCACATTAGATGTTACACTTTGTTGCAGAGGCAAAATAATCTTTAAAGAAATGAAAGCCAGTCATGGCTTGGACCTTAAAACTTAAAAGCACATTCATCTAACAACAATTAAACTTGATGTGGAGATGCCGGTGTTGGACTGGGGTGGACAAAAGTGAGAAGTCGCACAACACCAGGTTATAGTCCAACAGCTTTATTTGAAATCACAAGCTTTCGGAGCAGCTGCTCCTTCTTCGTCAGGTGACCTGACGAAGGAGCAGCGCTCGGAGCGCTTGTGATTTCAAATAAAGCTGTTGGACTATAACCTGGTGTTGTGCGACTTCTCAACAATTAAACTGTGATTGATCTGAGACCATGTTTACTTAGCAAGAATTAGTCTTTGTGGTATTAATGGGACCTTAGCAGCAAAGTAATAGATTGTACCTCACAAGGGATAATATTCTTGTCCTGTAGGTCAGTGTATCATCTGAATTACCATAAATAATGTGATCCAGTAGTTATTTTTTAAAGGGAGGCGACCCATCACGCTTTTTACAGAACTACTCCAAACAAGTTAACTGCTAGTGGAACAAAACAAAACAAAAAGTTTCAGGTGGCAGGCAAAAAATCTCCTTCTCAGCAACTGGAGCAAGCAATTACCATGGAAAAATATCGATGCATTTAGGAATCTGGCCCCAGAAAGGGTTCAATTCAACCCCGTAACCTAAAACACCGGAGGTACGAAATACAAGGAGTGTACTTGGAACAGAAAGCACTCCCCCCTCTCCTGAAGACTTTCATCTCACATTGAGTAACAAGAGGGAGAAAGGTATAGAAGGATATGCTGATGGGGTTAGATGAAGAGGGGTGGGAGGAGGCTGGTGTGGAGCATAAACACCGGCATGGACCTGTTGGGCCGAATGGCCTGTTTCTGTGCTGGAAATACTTTGTAATATGACCTGCGAAGGTTATAAACGGCCTCCAATCCCCATAATACCACAGCTCCTCGTTGCTGGGTTGAGTTTGAAACGTCAGCTCCTGCGTGTGGTTTTTTAGAGCGTGTGGTTAGCCAGCCCTCACTGTCTCGCTGCTGCTCCAAGTCCGCCACACGAAACCGGAGTTCTCCCCTGAAACCATCTCTCAGCGAGTTTCACCAGCAAAGGTACAGACAGAGCTCATAAAACAGGGTTTAACGGAATAGCGGGGTGGAGGATCTCTACATCTAATAACCCTGCCGTTCTTTTAGCGAGGAGTTACTGAGTGAAGCTTATTTTCTTTATTTGTGGATGGAGGCCAATCTATAATCGAAATGTTTAAAATCATTTAATGATTAATGGCGAATAAAATATAAAGTTGGGTTTTAAAATTAATTTCAATTGTTTTTGGGGGGAAGTACTATCTTTAAATAAAAGTCGATGAAACTGACGAACGAATTTCTGAAATGTTACCGAGTCGTGAATTTCTAATAATAGTAACCAGCGACGCCTTCTATGTTTTAGGATTTGTTTTTAAGGGGATATTTTGTTTCAGAGTATTCCGATTCCTCACTGTTGAAGAGAGTCTGAAATTGGACACTTGAAGTTGTCCAGCATCTGCTCTGTCGCTTCTACTCATTATAATATTTCTCTCAGCATCCGAGTCACATTGACAAGCGAGGTAACAACACGACAAATTACTCAGGGGAAATTCCATATGTCGCTCCAGGTAAATGCGCTCAAAAATAACGAGTTTCCAATGTCGCTACCCATAGCAACTTTTCTGAGATTATTTAAAAAAAAACTATAACTGATTGTAGATCAGGTTTGTTAATTCGTTTAGTTTTTTTTCTGTTGGTGAGAGAAAAGTTACTGTAAAAAAAAAGTGACCCCTGCGTTCGTGTTTGATAAACAACTCAGAGTGCGCCACCGTCCAGGTTTCTATTTCTGTCCTGAGACACATTTGTAACTGAGCAGCTGGCAGCCTCGACCTGACTCGCTGATACCCTTCCAGAAATTGAATATCCTTCAAATTACATACTCTTATTTCACCTTCATCCAAATAGGACGAGTGCAGTGTCCTCGTCAAAAGTTGCAGATTTAGAAGCTAGGCTAATTAATGTTCATTGTTATCTTGTGGATAGGTGTGTTTAGCGGGCGGTTTAAAGTTTCGACATGTTTTGAGGGATGGAGTGAAACTTAGTCGTTAATATAGAAACATTTCAGATATCAACAAAATTAGTTTTTTTTTAAAAACTCTGCTTTGGATAGAATATAGTAAGAATGTATCTTTTCATCACCCTCCAACATTTTAAAGTCATGGGAAACATCACAGTCCATGCTGCCCGAGTCTATAACAGTGATCATTTTTTTTGTTACTGTCAAATTTGAGTGCCTGCAAGGTATTGACTACAGGTACTTCCTGCGTTGCTGCGCTTGATAGCTGGTAACCTTGGACTGCAGATTTAGGCATGGCAGAGGTTTCATTTGTGCTTGGGTCTTGTTTTGTGAAATGTGTTTAAAACTCAAAGATGTGATTGCACTAGAGAGGGTGCAGAGGAGATTTACCAGGATGTTGCCAGGACTGGAGAATTTTAGCTATGAGGGAAGATTGGAGAGGCTGGGGTTGTTTTCTTTGGAACAGAGGAGGCTGAAGGGAGATTTAATTGAGGTGTATGAAATTATGAGGGCCCAGATAGAGTGGATAGGAAGGACCTATTTCCCTTAGCAGAGGAATCAATAACGGAGCAAAGATTTAAAGTGATTGGTGGAAGGATTAGAGGGGAGTTGAGGAGGAATGTTTTCACCCAGAGGGTGGTGGGGGGTCTGGACTCACTGCCTGAAAGGGTGGTAGAGGCAGGAACCCTCATCACATTTAACAAGTACTTGGGCTATGGACCAAGAGCTGGAAAGTGGGATTAGGCTGGATAGCTCTTTTTCGTAGGGCACGGACACGATGGGCTGAATGGCTCCTTCGTGCCGTAAATTTCTATAATTCTGTAATTTAATTGCAGAACAGACTAAGGTAAAGCTTTTCAAGGGAAAGTGCTGCCTATCCTTGTCATGTCCATCATAGCGGAATCTACGTCCTGCGATTCTCTCCAGTAATGAGTTGAAATTGAGTTTCCTTTCCCGTTCTTCCTATCTGACGGACAGTAATCTATTGACCGCCCTGCTTGGTAAATATTTAGAGGTCGCACAACACCAGGTTATAGTCCAACAGTTTTATTTGAAATCACAAGCTTTCGGAGCTATCGATCGCCCCTTCCTCAGGTGAAGTAGACTCCCAGAGCAGGTACAGCACGGCTTAGATACCGAGTAAAGCTCCCTGTACAATGTCCCATCAAACACTCCCAGGGCAGGTACAGCACGGGTTAGATACAGAGTAAAGCTCCCTCTACACTGTCCCATCAAACTACTTCACCTGAGGAAGGGGCGATCGATAGCTCCGAAAGCTTGTGATTTCAAATAAAACTGTTGGACTATAACCTGGTGTTGTGCGACCTCTCAATTTTGTCCACCCCAGTCCAACACCGGCATCTCCGCATTATGGTAAATATTTCCCAGAGGTTGACAGATCGCAGCCCAGCTGACGGCCAATTCACACAACTGACCTGATACGTGTCTGATGAATTGGAACAGTGGGACCGCAAGCTAGTAGCTATGATAGACAAATGCGATCTGTCAATAAACTCATTTATTGCTATAAGAAATCGGGTGGCAATTTCAAGACGCGGTTAATAAAACACAGGGTTTTATTAATATGCGAAGCCGTAGTATGGCAAGACCATCCGAAAATTTGCCTTTTGTTATTTGTAAAAGTTTAAAACTTGACGAAATGCATTAAACCAGCAGGTGCCCACTTTTTGACTGTTACATAGTTCGCTGATCACTAAAATGTTAGGGGTATTTTTACTACAGCTAAAGATGAAATGCGCCGTCAGCCCAGTGTGGCGCTTCATGCAATTCTTGGTAAGAATCCTTGTGCATTTCTCCAGCAGCACCGGAGTTCTATATGCACGCATTTCGCTTGACGACATGTGAATATTTATAGGTTTGTTGGAATGAAATCCACCCTGTTGGTATTTTTATCGTTCTATTTAACTGGAGAAAACAGCATGGTCAGCTTTACAAAGATCCGGCCTTTCTTGTAGACCTGATATAAGGGGTCTGGAACTCACTGCCTGAAAGGGTGGTAGAGGCAGAAACCCTCACCGCGTTTAAAAAGTACTTGGATATGCACTTGAAGTGCTGCAACCTGCGGGGCTACGGACCAAGAGCTGGAAAGTGGGATTCGGCTGGATAGCTCTTGGCACAGACACGATGGGCCGAATGGGCTCCTTCTGTGCTGTAAATTTCTATGATTCTATATAAGAAGTAAGAGTAGGCCATAGGGCCCCTCGAGCCTGCTCCCTGCAAGGATATAATAGCAAAATACTGCGGATGCTGGAAATCCGAAATAACAACAGAAAACGCTGGAAAAACTCAGCAGGCCAGGCAGCATCCGTGGAGAGAGAAACAGAAAGGTTCTAACGAAAGGTCTTCGACCTAAAACGTTAACTCTGTTTCTCTCTCCACCGATGCTGCCTGGCCTGCTGAGTTTTTCCAGCGTTTTCTGTTGTTACTTCCGTGCAAGGATATGTTGCATATCCTTAAAAAAAATCCGAAACAGTTATGCTAGATTTCACCTCGCAAACACCGTCCTTAAAGTTTCTTTAGAATTACAGGCAAATCGTAAATTAGAACGCATGGAATGTTTCTGGTGGTTTATTATGGCAATGTTCCAGTGCGTTTTATGCTGGAATGGGGTTACTCCTCCCGAGGTTTCCTCTCCAACCACTTACATATAGACCGTGACTTCATTATTTGAACAGTTATACTCCTTTACCTGTAATGTCACGTAGGGTCACCAGGATTCACTCCGCTCTCTGATCGTCTGTAGCACCTTTTGTAGATTTAGTTGGTATTGGATTTATATCGCAGGCTTCGGATACTCAACCCCGAGAATAAGGCGATCTCTTGGAGGGGATCTCACATTTCAGGCCGTTGGATAGTGCTCTGAATTATACCGCCACCTTTCCGATGACTTGTACCCAAAACCACTTTACAGCGACGCAAAAATTGTAGCAGGAAAGCGATCATCCTTTGGCTTCTGTATTCTTATATATTAAATATACTGTTAAAAGGAGGGGAGGGGAAAGGGTTCAACATCAGAGGGGAAACGGGACGGGGTGCTTCTGCAGAGCATTATACAGTGGGAGAACGCCTTGATGGGCTTTGCCTGGAATGGGAATCTCATCGCAAACTCGCGTTCATGTTTAAAGTTGGGTTTTCTCAGAAGACGGGTTGTCAATTTTGTCTGGGTTGCCATGAAACTTTGCAGAGAAAAAGCAAGCGATCTAACCGGGCAAAGGCAAATAGACAAAGGGTCACAATCACAGTTCACAACCCAACCAGTCGTAGGGGTACGGTGGGAGGCTGGCAAAGTGCCCGTGGTGGTTCATTTCCCCTCTGGGCATTTGCAGCATTCACCATGAGGCTACTCAGAGGAGAAAATGGAAAAATAAAATCCATGTGAATTCTAGGCAAAACTGGCAAGGTGGTCAAATGTGAGTATTAGTGGAATAAAAACAGAAAATGCTGGAAATACTCAGCAGGTCTGAAACGTTAACTCTGTTTCTCTCTCCACAGATGCTGCCTGACCTGCTGAGTATTTCCAGCATTTTCTGTTTTTATTTCAGATTTCCAGCATCCGCAGTATTTTGCTTTTGTATTTGTGTGAGTATTAGTGGCTTAATTTGCACAATAATTCACGCCATCTTCAAATGTGGGTCTCTTTTGGCACTAGGTGACCCGGTGGAGAATGCAGTAGTTAATCAGCAGTCTCTTATTGTCACAGTGAAAGTTTACTTTGTCTGTTCTGTAGCTATCGCTGATAATTGCTCTGCCCAGGCAAACTAAATTCAAATTAAGGATTTCAGTGAGCTACCATAAAAGTGGAAGTCAACTGCAAGTGCTGTCACCGTAATGCATGTATCTGCACATCATCTTAAGTTTAATTTATTTTTTAAAAAATATGCCAATGAAGAAGGTTCTTCCGGGTCACAAATCTTGGCGATCACTATTGAATTATTATTCACCTTTATTATTCCAACAAAAAATAAGCATGCAGAACAACAACAATTTTTGTGTTTTTTTTTAAATTCCCCCATTGTTAGCCCACATCGCCGGAAAAGTTGCACGTCAAAGTGATTGTCACATGGCTTTCTTATGAGGGATCACAGCTGCTGGAATACTTTAGCTCAAAATAGAGATCTTTTAATAGAGGGAACAGCAGCTGAATCTGCCAGGCCCATGACATCTAACCGCCCCCCCCCCCCCAACAGTGATTAAAAGAGAGCCTAAACAGATACTGTGAAATACTGGAATAGTTTACAATTTGCTTTTTTAACACTAGTTTTTGTTAATTCGTTACAAGTTAAATACAGACGAGGAAGACCATTCACCCCACCTCACTTCATCTAGCCAGAAGGTCCCTATGGTCCCTCAATTGTGCATCCAAATGCTTCTTAAATAATTCCAGGATTTTGAGTCCACTATTCCACCCAGAATTCCATTACAAATGGTGATTACTGTTTGTGTGAAGGACTTCCTAACATCAGGCTAAGTTTGCCTTTTATTAGTTTGAACTTTGTCCTACACTTTAGATTAGATTTAATTTAGACTGAAGTAATTTTCCAGATTGAATATTTTCCATACCACTTACTATCTAATATACTTCTATAAGATCGCCTCCTTAAAGGTTCTAAAGCCCAAGTTTCTCTAGTCTTACCTCATAATTGAAACCTCTGACACTAAGGATCAGTCTTTTGCCTTCAGCACTTGAATCCATCTGGCTCAATGACCAGAATTGAACACAATATTTAGGATGTGGTTTACCAGAGCACTGTACAATTTGAGCACAACTTCCTTTGACTTGCACTCTACTGTTTTTGCTATGTAGTTCTGCATTCTATTTGTTTTGTTGATCCTGCTACACAGTGGTTGGGCATCGAATCTACTACGACATCTCTTTCAGATTCAACCTTAGTTATTTCCATACCATTCATAGAGTCTATATGCAATTCATTTTCTTTCATCGTGCAACTTTTCTATAACGTAATCTGCCATTATTCTGCTCACTTACATATTTTGTCCAATTCATTTTGCATTTCCCAAGTGTATGTAAAAAGGTTATAGCTTCAATTTTCTGTTTCACTGCTCCTAGTGTAGAACTGCATCTGCCACTGAGAGCGCATATTGGGAAATTGTGCATCGGAAGCTGGTACTTTTCCATCCAAGGACTTTGGGTGTACAATGTCCCGATATGCACTCCTGGTATGCTCAGTTGTGTGATGGGGTTCCAAAGCAGAATTTTACCCTTATATATATGCCAGTGTATAAAAAAAGAGTATTTTCAGTTTATATTTTTGCTGCACTTGACAAAACATTTGGTAACTTTAGAAATTGGTCGACACAAATGTAGTCTTTAGATAACCCCCAAAATCAATAATGTCATGGTAAACACCCAGCGAGCAAATCAAAAAGGATGTGCTCCAATTGTCTGTCTGGAGCAACTGAAGTAAATGCTAAATACCTTTAAAGAAAATGTAAGCCTGTATTAGTGCTGGCTGATCATAACCAAATACTAGTGACAATTAAGATAGTTTTAGATAGTTAACTCAAAGGTGAACAAAATGTATTATATGAGAAAAGAAAAGTTACAAATCTTATTTTATTGGCATTTGCTATCAAAAAGTTGCAGTCCTTTTCTTAGACATGGAAACTTGTGGAACAATGGAGTTTAGCTTTAACGCTTCAAGTATCCAAGTGTGTGATTCCAATATTTAATTACATCTTAATTTTGATTAGCAGGGATGTCAATTCAGAAAATAATGCACGATGTGGTTTACTTCAACTTATTTTACAACTTTTATTGGGAGGGTTGGTGAAATTGTGAAATATAATTAAAATTATTGAATTTCTACTTTTAGATTGGGTTGTGTCAGTAAAACACACAATGGCACCAAAGAAGAAAAGCACCAAGAAAAACAAGACTGAAAAGAATGAATTACCAAAAATAAGCATTGTTGAGGACACAACCATTGACATCAATCAGCTGAACCATCTTAACACACTCTATGATAGTGGAACAAACGGGTTTCGCTGCACAACCACAGAAATCTCCAATCCCAACCATGGCTCCACCCTCTTGGAGGAAATCAGCAGGATGCGCCAGGAAAGACTCCTCTCTGATCTCACACTATCCACTAAAAACAAATCCTTTGATGTCCATAAAGTAGTGATGGCTGCATGTAGTGATTATTTCCGTAACATGTTGAAGAAAGATCCATCCATTCAATGTGTAGATGTCAATGATGCATCACCTTTAGGTTTGGCCACTGCCGTAACCTATGCCTACACAGGGACACTCAGCTTGTCTCTTTATACCATTGGATGCACCATTGCTACAGCCACCCAATTCCAAATGTACACCTTGATCAACATGTGCACCGACTTCCTTATTCAAGAAATTAACGTGGAAAACTGCATGTACATCTCAAACATTGCTGGGACATATGGGCTCAACCAGGTTAAAGAGTCAGCAAAGAAATTCATCCGTGAAAATTTCTTGGAGTTTTCAGAAAATGATCAATTCATGAAGCTGACTTATGATCAAATAAGTGATTTGTTAATGGATGACAGTCTGCAACTGCCCTCTGAGCTCACTGCATTCCAAATTGCTATGAAGTGGTTGCAGTTTGACTCCAAGAGGGTGAAGCAAGCAGCTGATCTGTTGAGTAATGTCAGATTTGGTACCATTTCAGCTCATGATCTAGTCAGTTATGTTCAACCTATCCCATGCATGATGCAAGATCCAGACTGCCACCGGCTCCTAGTTAATGCCATGAACTACCACCTCCTGCCTCATCAACAGAACTTAATGCAGTCTAGAAGAACAAAGCTCAGGGGAGGACAGAAGGTCCTGGTAACCGTAGGTGGTCGGCCAGCTTTGACTGAGAAGGCTTTGAGCAGAGAAATCTTATACAGAGATCCTGAAAATGGATGGAACAAACTTGCAGAAATGCCAGCCAAAAGCTTCAATCAATGTGTAGTGGTGATGGATGGCTTTTTATACGTGGCTGGTGGTGAGGATCAGAATGATGCCCGAAACCAGGCTAAACATGCAGTCAGCAATTTAAGCAGGTAATATGAGCCAATTATCCTGTGAGATGTGTTAGCATATAATGATTTCAACCTCAGAAAAATAAAGTCTGTAGACTATTTAAGGACTATTTTTTATTAGGGATACATTCTAGTTTTTACAATAAAAGAAAGAACTTGCATTTATAGCATGTCTTTCATGTCCTCAGAATGTCCCAAAATGCTTCACAGCCAATGCAGTACTTTTGAAGCATGGTCACTGTTGTAATATACGCAAATATGGCAGCCAATTATTTGCACAGTATGGTCCCATAAACAGCAATCAGATAAATGATCAGACAGACAATCTATTGTTGGTCAAATCACAACAGGTGTCAAAAGTCTCTCGGGGAAGAGAAACAAGGTGCTAAAATATGTTCAAACGCTGTCTTTATATCTCTCGAACCTAACTTCAGCTACAATTCAGACAAATGAAATCATGGTCGCTATTTCTTTTAGAGGACTTCTGGCACTTTGTGAGAATACTATCCTCTCATCTTTGGGACCTGGATTTGATTGAATACGAGAAGATAGCATTGCTTCTTCTTGAAAACTGTTTCAAGTGAAGCCAGTTCAAGATATCTCAGTCTAAGCAGCATGAGAGCACATACAGTAACTGAATGCTTTAATAGACAGCTAGAAGATCTTGAGTTGAGGGCCCCACTACTTGCCTATTGTTACTCAGACTCATTTGTTTTGACTGTGTAAGCTTTCTTTGATCCCA
Organism: Squalus acanthias; assembly: GCA_030390025.1. Classification (NCBI taxonomy): domain Eukaryota; kingdom Metazoa; phylum Chordata; class Chondrichthyes; order Squaliformes; family Squalidae; genus Squalus; species Squalus acanthias. The sequence continues at coordinate 1,970,462 of JASTWF010000031.1, forward strand.
TCCAGGCTATTATATAAAGTTCCATATAGTGGCCTGATGAGGAGTTGATGACATTCACATTTGACTCTGTCCTGATAAACTAACATCCTCTTGCTCACCAGACACTTTCTGCAATGATAGATGATGACCATTATTGAATTATTTACAATGCAGAGCATCCCACTTCCTAGCTAAAGAAGGATATGTAGTGATGAGCATGGGCATAAAATAGGCACATGCCATCTTTTTCTCCATTCCTCTCCTACAGCTGCTGACTCCTATAGTGTATGAATCCACAGGTGCTGATAGTCTTCCATTAACTTTTCCAAGTGACCATTCTTCATGTCAGCCTAGGCAGTGAGTGTTAGCAGGGGTTTGACCATGAAGGGTATCCTATTCTATTACCTGGCATCTAGATAGGGTCAAACGCAGGAACTCTGACTGATTTTTCTCACTGTGGCACAGGGGCACTAAGCCAACTAACCCAACCTCAATGGGTACAAGTAAAGGAATGTATGAACCAGTTCCCGATGGACATGTTCCCTTTCAGGCTTCATCAAAACATATTACTAGTAAGCAGAAAAATAATCATAATTTTTTGTTACACTGAAAATTGTTAAACATTGAAACATTCAGCAATTAAGAGCAAACCAATCTGAAATCTGATCACTTTAAGTTTGAAATCACAGGCTGACAGGTTGCGTTATTCTAGCAGCACTTTGTTGTTCTAACATTACAAACGGTCCTGAGGCATTTCAATAGCAGGAGCCATAATAGAATCCATCGACACATGTATGCATCATTCAGTCTAAGAAAAAAGACAATGGCATACGTCTAGTATCATTGAATAACCATGCTGTGGTTGTGTGAATACTGTTGAATGGGAAGATAGAAATACAGAGGGTGAGTTTGTTAATGCTACAGTTGGTTTCTTAAACAGTTATAGGATTGGAAAAATTCATACTTGAATAAAGACATTTTTTGGTAATGGGGCTGAATGGCAGTGGAACATTGAGATTTAAAAGTCAAATCAAAATTACATGGCTATTAAAGATATGATTATTGTATCAAAGTCATTGTAAAAAAAACTTTTAAAAGATTCTAAAAATATGACAGTCATTGGCAGACTAGTTTCTAGACTGATACTCAAGATTATCCAAATATTTTAAGTTTTGTGGTTATCATTTTACAATGCTTTATCAAGATTCTTTCACTTCCAAGAGATACTTTAATAAATAATGAGTTTCCTTCAAAAATAGCACACCACCACAGGTATGATACCTTATCTCATTACAGTTATGATACTAAGTACAGCAGACCTCTATTATTCTGCGTTACATAATATTGGGATTGGAATTTTTTAGATTTAAAAACCTGATGGAACAATTAAGAAAGAAAGACAGAATTGGCATTAATATGGTGCCTTTGACATCCCAAAGTACTTCACTATTTTTCTGAAGGAAACACAGGCCTTCCGAGTCTTTTGGGGATTTTTGAGAGGCTCCCAAATTTTCCCATGAGTTTCCTGCTGCCCCATTGCAATCTCTTGGGCCATGATTTTGTGTTTTGCAGGAATTGGATTCAATCTGAGTTTTATTTAATTTAATTTTTGGTTTTATTCATGAGTTAATACAGACTGGGTCATTTTACAGTTGTGTGAACTTCAATTTAAATCTGTAGGTTCAAGAAAACAGCCTAAGTGCAAGGATAATTCACCCATCACTGAGAACCAGTAAACTCCAGAACTTTCAATTTGGGGCGTTGAAGTTTTCAATGTTTTTGTTTTCTTCCATCTCCTTAATTTCAAGTTTTGCAATCATTTGTGAACTAATATAAATCGTGATTCTCAATAAAGTTGTGTTACACATGTAACTTTTTGGCTCTGGTCCTGAGCCAGTTTGGCTCAGTTGGTAGCGTCACTCTGAGTCAAAAGGTTTGGGGTTCGAACTCCACTCCTGATTTGAGCACATAATCTAGGCTTACACTCCAGTGCAGGACTGAGGAAGCACTGCAGTGTCAGAGGTGCCGTCTTTCTGCAGAAACGGTAAACTGAGGCCCTGTCTGCCCTTTCAGGTGGACGTAAAAGATCCCATGGCACTATTTCAAAGAAGAGCAGGGTCGTTCTCCCTGGTGTCCTGGCCAATATTTATCCCTCAACCAACATCACGAAAAACAGATTATCTGGTCATTATCACATTGCTGTTTGTTGGGCCTTGCTGTGCGCAAATTGGTTGCTGCATTTCTTACGGTACAAGAGTGACTTCACTTCTAAAGTATTTAATTTGCGGTGTAGTGGTTTGGGACATCCTGAGGTCATGAAAGGCACTATATAAAGGTACGTTCTTTCTTTAGGACCTCCCCAGAGACATGACAAAGCATTATATAATGCAAGTTCTTTCTTAGTCACTAAAAGTTCTTACTGCTCTCTTCAAAGTTTTGGTTGAATCCCATGATATTTTCAAAAGTAATATTTTTTCAATTAGAAACCTGAGCAAAGAGCTAAGACCCACAGTGTAAGGCATCATTAAAGTTGTAAGGAGTAAGAAAGTACTGTAGAAAGAAAGGCTTGAATTTCTATAGCGCCTTTCACGACCTCATGACGTTCCAAAGTGCTTTACAGCCAATGAAGTACTTTTGTGACTGTTGTAATGTAGGAAAGGAAACATCAGGTGAATTACCAAGTAGTTAGGTGTGTCACAGAAAATCTCCTTGATCTCCTCCTGGTGTCATGCCTGGGACTAATTGATGGAGGTTGATTGCTATGATTAGTCAATAACTCTATTACCATTGTATCATGTGACTACCAGGATGGTAGAAGGCGAACTAGATGGAGCCTAATTTTTTTTCGTCAGCAATTCCTATGTAAAATGGCAAATCTTATGAAATCGTGAGCTTATCTCCTTGATGTGGTCTTTTCAAAATTGAAAGGTATAATTGAAAAAACAACCTGTGGTGTTTTTCAGATATGATCCTCGTTTCAACACCTGGTTCCATCTGGCTAGCCTGCTCCAGAAGCGAACCCACTTCAGCATGTGCACTTACAATGGCCTTCTTTTCGCGGTGGGAGGTCGGAATTTAGAAGGTCCCCTCGCGTCCATGGAATGTTACATCCCCTCCACCAACCAGTGGCAGATGAAGGCTCGGATGGAGGTCGCCCGCTGCTGCCATGCTTCTGCGCTCAGCGACGGCAAGATCCTGGTGGCGGGCGGCTATATCAACAATGGCTACTCCCGCACAGTGTGCACCTACGATCCTACAACAGACACGTGGAAAGACCGTGCCAGCCTGAGCACCCCCAGAGGCTGGCACTGTGCAGTCACCCTGGGCGATTACACCTATGTGATGGGTGGCAGCCAGCTTGGGCCACATGGTGAGCGGGTTGATGTGATAGCGGTCGAACGCTACAGCGCTTACAACGGCCAGTGGAGCTACGTGGCCCCTCTATCGACCGGCGTCAGCACGGCTGGAGTAACGACACTGAATGACCGAATCTATCTGGTCGGAGGCTGGAACGAAAGTGCAAAGAAGTACAAAAGCTGCATCCAGATCTACAATCCAGATCTGAATGAATGGACTAAGGAGGACGAGCTGCCAGAAGCCACCGTGGGCGTCTCTTGCTGCACCATTATGTTGCCCAACAATAAACTTCGGGAGTCCAGAGCAAGTTCCGTGGCATCTGCAGCAATCAGTATCTAATGAGCGGCAGATTATAAATTTAACAAACTCTTTATACAGCCAGAGCTCGAAATCCACCCAGAAATCCAAACTCTAGTATTACTACCCCATTCCATCCTCACTCCGTAAAGATCTACCGCAACATTTCGCCTGGCAGCCCTTACAACATTGGTTCCATGATAGAGCGGGCGGGCGGGAGTGGGTGGGGGGGCTCTGTCTCATGGCATATTTAAGGAAGATATCTTTATGAAAGTGTTTGACAAATCTTTTTTTCAATTGCCCCCCAAACCCTAACCTACAGGGTGCTGAAACGCAGTTCTTTGCCTTCTCAAAACAATAAAAGTTTTGTCAAATATTTTCCATGAAGATAGTGCAAGTAGCCAAGTCACATCTATACATCCAACCAAATGAAATTGTTCACTGGATGCAGTGTCCTCTAAGACTCAGCCACCTGATGGTCACTTCCTATCAACTGTATTATTTGATTCTATTATGATTGATATGCTCCCAAGAGTGAAATCAGTCATATTTCTAGAATTCAGATTCAGTAAAGTTGCACCAATGTTGACCAGCCTGAGTGAATTACATAGGATATACGGCACAGAAACAGACCATTCGGCCCAACCAGTCCATGCCATTGCAAGAAGAGGCAACAAAATGTAGAATGCCTTCCTTAAAAACTTACCAATTTTATTACGTCTCCAGTTCGGGCGGGAAATGAGAAAAGGAACATCCTTTGTCGACTCTCTTCCCCTTTCGTATCCTCCTCTGAGATAGAGTGAACGTTTGAGCGCAAAAGGTAAGGTAACTGTTTCTGTTGATTAGCGGTGTCCGTGCCTCATCTAAAAGCACCTTAAGTGACTTTGCTCAACACTTGACACAGTGCTTTAGACAACCTCACCAGGAGCAGTCACAGCAAGAGGGCTTTGAGGTTCCACTTCTGTGATCATTTTGATTTGTCAATCAAACATCAAAGCATGAGGTGAAAGTTCAACAAATTTAGTGAACGAGTTGGCAGGGTGAATTTCGAGTCTTACCGAGATGATTTTAAAAGAAAGGAAGGCAAACATTAAAACAAAATGCATTAGCATTTCGGTATTGGCTGTATGAATGTGAAAGTACAATTCTCACAGATTACTTACTGCGTTGTGATTACCATAGCGACAAAAGGGAAGGATAATGTTATGAAAAGAACTAGCATTAAAAAAAAAAGATATTCGCGATAAATTGAATAAAGCCATAATTTTAAACCACGTAGAATTTAGGTAGCAGCAATGAGGGGATTTTGTAATTAATGCTTATGGAAAACAGCAAGATGCTGTAAATAACTCCTGAAGCCTGATTAAAATTCTGTAAAGTTAATTAGTTTGAGAGCACAGACAGATATGAACTGAAATGTGATTCATTTGTTGTCATCTGTGTTTTCACTTTTATAAATTTTCTTTCCGAATTTTGTAAGGATTTGTGTGTTTACCTTCTCCCTTAAAATTATTCTTTTTATTTTAAAAACAATCTAATGTTGAAAACCAATTCCAAAGTTTTCTTGTTGAAAACTAAAACAACTTATCCAATAAAGACAAGACACAAGTCACCAAGTAAGAGATTGGGGGAGACCCGAAGAAGGGTCATAGACCTGAACCATTAACCCTACCATCCTTTCTCCACAGCTGCTGTCTGAGCTGCTGAGTCTTTTCAGCATTTTATTTCAGATTTCCAGCATCTGCAGTATTTTACTTTCTATTTATATAAAACGACATTGGGGAGGGAGATAGAAGGAGCTAAATGGTCATTTTCTAATTGTTTTCAAAAATCAACACCAAAAACGTATAGATTTCCGCCTACGTTAGCTGCTATATTTTTGAAATCTGTCAATATGGTGGATTGGGGTAAAGATCTGCAGGTTTGGTCTCTTAGCAGAATTTAAATGAAATGCAGCAATAAGACAATGCAGCAAGGTACAAGGGTAGTTCAGGTAACAACACCAGGAGAACAATGGAAACGGAGGGGGGGAGGGAGAGGGGGAAGCAAATGTGTGTTTTTAAACAGTCTTGCAGCTGTAATGTGCCCACATAGGACTGAGACATGATAACACAATTCTTGAACAAAAATACTTCAAGGTAGCTCTGTGGCACGAGCAGTGGGGCTCGTGACTGTTGAGCCCAAACAGTAGCTAGTTCAAAGTAATTGATCAAATATGTGGCAAACAAACACCATCCTTAAGGCTGTGAGTTTGAGTTAAAGTTACCGAAACTTGCTTTGGTGAATTTATTGGTTCACAGCTAAACTATTAGATGGAGTGCTCAGCAATAGAGTGAAAGTGACAAAAATTTGTAGGAGCCACCATGTCCCATTTGCATCACTCCAATTGTTGTCTTGATTGAGGAGTGGTGTTAATATTGATTGTGACGAGGGCTTGAGCGAAGACTGATCCTCTTCCTTTTTCTAGCAGAATAACGGCATGTTGGAGAGAAAAATCTAAATACAGAAGT